>CM033647.1:11919968-12392439 GCA_019512145.1 Engystomops pustulosus | reverse complement strand
GGACGAGAAGAGAGACCTGAGGAGGACGAGAAGAGAGAGCTGAGGAAGACTAGAAAAAGGACCTTTGAGGCACCTAAAAAGGACTGTAAAAGGGACCTAAGGAACATGAAGAAGGACTTTAAGAGGACTCAAAAGAAGGACCTGAGGAGGATTAACAGAGGAAATGGAAGAGGACAGGAATACGGACCAGAAGAGGGATAGAATAGGAAACAGAGGAGAATTAGAAGACGCATCTGAAGAAGACTAGAAGAGAACCCTGAAAGAAAACAAGAACAGGAACCTGAATTGGAGTAGGGGGATATTAGAAGAGGAATATAAAGAGGACTAGGAAGAGAGAGCAGAAGAGGAATAGAAAACTGACCTAAAGAGGACAAGAAGAACCTAAAGATGACTAGAAGAGGGATTTGAAGAGGGATAGAAAAGAGAGTAGATAAGTCCTAAAATAGGGACATGTAGAGGAGAAGAAGAACTTGAAGATGACTCGATGAGGGAACTGAAGAGGACTGTAACAGAGCAGATGGGTCTAGAACAGGGACAAGAAGAGGTAAAGAAGAGGGACTAGGGGAGGATTAGAAAATGGATCAGAAGAGGACAAAAAGAAAAACGTAAAGATGTCTATAAGAGGGACCTGAAGAGAACTTTTATTGAGATGTGAAGAGGACAAGAGAGAAAATCCGGAATATAAAAGGGACAGAAAGTGGACTGGAAGAGGGAAATGAAGAGGACTATAAGAGGGACCTGAGAAGGACTAGAAGAATGATGAGATGAGGACAAAATTAGGGACCTGAAGAGGGACTGGAAACTGGACCAGAGAAAGAATGAAAAGAGACATAAAGAGGGATCAGAAGAAGACTGGAAGAAAGGCTTTAGGAGGACTAAAGAGGGACATGAAGAAGAACCTGAAGAAGACAAAGAGATGGACCTGAGGAGGACTAGAAGAGGTACTTGAATAGGATAGATATGACTAAAACAGCCACTATAGGAGGATTAAAAGACAGAATAGAAGAAAGTGAACTAGAAGGGGACCCAGGATGTAAAACGCTTTATTGATCTACTATAATTTCACATGACATACAAAACTCCTGCTCTCTTAGCAAAAATAGGAGTCAGGCAGAATTTACATTGTCTTATGTGTGATATTCCCAAGGCTCATCTGTTGCACATGTACAGAAATGATCTTTAAAGTATACATAATACGCTTAGAGTCAGCCACCACAGATCAACTTATTGGGTCTGCTGGAAGATGCATTGTCATAATGGACCTTCCTTCTAAGAATCTAATGAGGCATTTGCTTCTCTTGGATCCATATGTCCCATGATATGTGTTATCAATGTCTTAGCCTACCGTGAATGTTTAATATACAGTATAGGCCAAGTAGTACATTCTAATGTTTATTCTTTCACAACCTCAACCAGTTAGGGAGAGACATTGCAATAAACCTCAATGATCTATGGATTTATTGAAGACTGAATTGGGGACAGGGCAAGGGAATGTGGAGGGGGATATGGGTTGTTGTTGGTTACATCTTGACTCTATTCTTTGTGTTTGAAACAGGAAAATGTAATGGAGGAGTTTGATAGAATTTTCAGATTAAAAAATGGACCTGAAGAGGACTAGAAGAGGGACCTTAGAAGGACTAGAAGAGGGACCTTAGAAGGACTAGAAGAGGGACTTTAGAAGGACTAGAAGAGAGACCTTAAAAGGACTAGAAGGGAGACCTGAGGAGGATTACAAGAGAGACATAAAAAATGGAAGAGGGGCCAGAGGTGGACAAAAAGAGAGATACAAAGAGGACTAGAATAGGGATTTGAAGAGGACTAGAGGAAGACCCAAGAAGGACTAGAAGAGGGAACTAGAACTAGAAAATAGAACAGAGGAGGATTAGACGAGGGACCCGGAGATGACTAGAAGAGAGATGTAGAGCAGTATGGTTGCTTAGTGGTTAGCACTGGGGACCTGGATTCATGTCCCAGGGTCAACATCTGCAAAGAGTTTGTATGGTTTTCCTCCGCGTCCTCCGGTTTCCTCCCTCCCACACTCCAAAACATACTGTTAGGTTGATTAGATTGTGAGCCCCATTGGGGACAGGGACCGATTTGGCAAGCTGTGCAGCACTGGGTAATCTGTGTGCGCTACATAAATATAAAATAATTAAAAAAGAAAACCTGAGGAGGACTAGAAGAGGGACCTGAGGAGATTACAAGAAGACACAAAGATAAATGGAAGAGGGGACAGAGGTGGACAAGAAGAGAGACAAAGAAGACTAGAATAGGAGGAAGACTAGAAGGGGGACCTGAAAAGGACTAAAAAAAAGAACAGAGGAGGATTAGAAGATGGACCTGAAGAGGACTGGAAGAGAGACAAGTAGAGGACTACAAGAGGAGCCTGAGAAAGACTAGAAGAAGGAAATGAAGTGGACTAGAAGACCAGAAGATAGCTAGAGGAGGAACCTGATG
The DNA here is from genome assembly GCA_019512145.1 of Engystomops pustulosus. Classification (NCBI taxonomy): domain Eukaryota; kingdom Metazoa; phylum Chordata; class Amphibia; order Anura; family Leptodactylidae; genus Engystomops; species Engystomops pustulosus. The sequence goes on along the minus strand of CM033647.1, from coordinate 12,389,982 downwards.
AGGACTAGAGGAGGGACCTGATGAGGACTAGAGGAGGAACCTGATGAGGAATAGAGGAGGGACCTGATGATGACTAGAGGAGGGACCTGATGAGGACTAGAGGAGGGACCTGATGAGGACTAGAGGAGGAACCTGATGAGGACTAGAGGAGGAACCTTATGAGGTATAGAGGAGGGACCTGATGAGGACTAGAGGAGGAACCTGATGAGGACTAGAGGAGGAACCTTATGAGGTATAGAGGAGGGACCTGATAAGAGGAGTAGAAAAGAGGAGTAGAAATAGAAGAGAGATCTCTATGTAAAAAGTGTATTAGAAGAGGGATCTGAGGAGATCTAGAAGGTAACAGAGACCAATGGATGACTTAATGGAGACCAGTGTCAAAGCGTTGCATGTATTTCTGATGAATACAGAGAACACCCGATTCACTGGATCACAACGAAGTGCTGCAGCTTTTTCCTCAATTGTATATTCCTGGACCCATGCTACTGGGATCTTTCTGGTGCGGGCACCCACCACAAAGTAATCAGGCCCAGATTGGGCAAATGTGGATGCTATTTTAAACTTTGTTTCTCTAAACCGAGCCCAAAAGAGTCCGCAAAGAGAGGAAAACGATAATTTACCTATGTACTAAGTACTCAGCAGCACTGGGCGGAACTCTGCCTTGTGTATGTGTCCTCTCTTGTTGTTTGGGGTTGTTTTTGTTTATTGTTATTGTAAAAATGTCACAAATAAAAACTTATTACATAAAAGTCTGTGTGAAATGGGGTTAGATTTATGTTGCAGTACTGAAGAAATCCTGTCCCCTCAGTCACAGCACGGTTTCCTGTACTGCCAGTTGACCCATGTGCACACCTATATGTGGGGAATATATTGGAATACAAGTTTTGTATCTTTCCCAGATCTTGAGGCAACCCCTTTAAGGACATATTGGGTATATATTCTACAATACCAAACATCTGTACACGTATTATGTGCTGCCATTATCCTTACAGGAGACTGTCCTATGGCACTAATAATAATAATTCCTTATTTATATAGCGCACACAGACTTGTTATCAAAGATGTAATGTTCATTTCACCAGATGTTAAAACACATTAGAAAACTAAGAACATTTCACAAACGCTGAAGATTTCATTATTATTCCCTATGTTTTTGCATTGTTTGGTATTTGCATTCCCATAGTACAATCAGTTTCTGCCCCCAACCAATGAGATCCCTGCTCTCATATTTTATCAGGAGGTTAGCTAGTGAGAGCCGTCATTTGATTGGTTTCTCTGCAGCCAGTCCGGGCAGTGCAGTCACTGAACAGACTTCCCGCTCTTTTCAATACAACGTGACGTCACTATAATGACGATGTCGTCACATATCAATTTGTAGCAACAGCCGCCACAATTTCTACTGGGCGTTGTAAGTCGTACAGCAGCCACCCGCCGCTATCACTTACCCGCACCCTGCTCGGCTCTTTATCATAGAACTGCTAGCAGCGTCCACTGTTGCTAGGTTACCGTCTTTCGATTTGAGGTGAACAAACCACGTGACCGGTACGGCAGCTGATGAGGCTCAAATTTCTCAAACGCGTTTCTATAAAGTAATCGAACTAGCAATTGGAAATATTGTAGTAGGATAGGCGGGGAAATATCCCATGTGTCTCATACACACCAAATAATGAAGATACGAGCTGTTTATTTATGAATGTATTAAGAAACTATTGAAAATAATTCTATTATTCTCATATAGTGATGTAATCCAAGCTGACCCTATTATAGATATGGAGTGCATTTTGCATGGACATGGTGCGGTGAGCACACTGGGGCAGTGCGTTGTCCGTCGAGGATTCGGGTCTGCCGCGATTCACTAAGATCATGCGCCCAAGTTCCTGCATCCGTTGCTTCTGCGACGAGGTCCGCAGGAGTTCACCTCTCCCCGGTGCTTGTAAGTGCGTGTCTTGCGACACATTTCTAAATGTTAACTCCCGCGTGTAGTCTGAATCCGTCGGGTTGTCCGACGACCCTACCCCCGATTTCTGCCGCGCTAAAATCCCACGGCAGTTCGGTGCAAAACGGAGATCGTCTGGAAACCCGTCGAAAATGCACTCCGCGGAGCCTTAGTAAATGAGCCCCACTGTGTCTGAGTTGTGCAGCCACATCGAAAAAGATAGTTTATCTCCTATTATGGGTCAGAGCTGCTGCTTGTTCTAACAAATGTGTGAAAAGGTCTACGCCAGCTCTGGCTATGTGTTGTGGCACAGGCGCACCCCCTTCACCCCTACCTAGTGTGGTGAAGGGGCATACAGGGAAAAGTCGGCGAAAATCCTGTGAACTGCGCCTAGTTCAGGCCTGAGAAATCTCTCCCAAAGTGTTCCCTGGCCGGTTGCCCATTTTCTACACTCTAGTTTGTCCGTTGAAACAAACTATTGTACGATTCGCCATTAGCGAAGTGACCACAGACGTTTGACTCCAGTTATAGATGGCGACACCTTTACGTCCACTGATATCACACGTGCAAAAGCATTGATGTCCCTGCTCATGCATCCCGGGACAGGGGCAAAGGGGGCTCCGCTGCTGGGGTTGTGTGTCTGAGGTAGGCAAGTATGACACCTTTTCTATTTCATGGTAGACCTGCAAACCTTTCTCTACAACTATTTATACTCCGGGTTTTGGCTGCGTGCACATGTAGCGTTTACATTGCTTTTTGAAACGCAATGCAACAGGAGAGAAAATTTGCCCTGTTACGATTTCTGTTTACATTTGCGTTCTACAAACGCAATGTTAACCCGACATAGCTGTTGCATTGCGTTTCAAAACACAATTTGAACGCCATGTGTGAACCTAGCCTAACAGCTCAGAAGATTTCCATCTTAATGTACACGTAACCTATGACATGAGGATTTGCTGTACCGCGCTTCCATGCGGTAAATCCACAGCAGAATACAGTAGCAGTGTCAGATGTAACAGATCTGCAAAAGAGAAGCCCCTTTCTACTGTGAAATGGTGATCTATAGTAACAAAAAAGTGATATCTTACACTACAAATTCAACTTTTTTTTGTTTAATGTAAAAGTAGAGCTTCGCCTCCCAGTTGCGAACAAATCGCGGCATTATACACATCCGAATCAAGGAGATTGCAGCTGGTTTCTGTTGCTTGTTGGCTGCAGGATTTACCTTCGTGCAGACACCCTAAAGAGGATTTGTAGGAATTTCAGGACGGACAAATCTTGACGTCTCCAGCAACACTAATAAAACTTTATGGAAGCAGATGCAGCGGTAAAACACACACACAAAAAAAGTGTCCAGAGATTAAAGGAATAAACACTTACTCATAGATCCGGGCACTGCGACTGTAGTAATCTTCTTATATTTGTAATCCATGGCCTCCTTCCTTCTAATATCAACTTTTGCAATTATGCCTATGAGTCAGAAGGCCTCTGGAAGCTTACCAGAGCACCTCTATGCTCTGTCTTCACAGGCTAGTACACTGTCTTCTTCTGCCTAATGTAATCTCACCACAGCAAAGAAAGTTTCAGCACAGTGGGAGGAGGCAAGTTCTCCTGCACAGTGTAGCAGCCTGCAAATCTACAGAATTGATGTGCTCTGGTAACACCACCAGAGCCCTTGTGTCTCATTAGCATAATTTTTAAAGTTGATTTTAGAACAACGTTTGATTTTTTTTTTTTAACAAATATTAACAGTCACGGTGCCTTGATCTATGAGTAAGTACCACTAGATTATCCATGCTTGATTTTGATGGTAGACTTTAAGGAAGTGCTCAATCATATATGAAGCCTTGTCTTTACAGATTCTGTATAAGTGGATCCACCTTCATTTACTGCTGCACATAATGTGACCAAGAGGTCCAATCACGTCACACTATTTTATAAAATCAGCCAATAAGGAAGTAGGTGCATAACAGAAGCCTGAACCAATGACATAACAGTGGGTGTGTCTTAGACAACCCCAGTCTCCCTGCAGACACTGTACCGAGGCCATAGTTAGTTAGGCAGAGTTCTGACTAATTTGTTTGGTATTTTTCATCTGCAATCTTAAAATTAGTTCAAAGGAAGAACAACAGGAGTAAATCTCAAACTATTTTTTTTTGTCACCAAAGCAATTTATTTGAATGAACTGACATGGGTGATCACATCGGTAATAAAAATAAACTGTATAGTGTAATGGTGCCCTTAAAGACTCGGCACCACCAGTGACCCAGGTAATGAAGCCCACCAAATACCAGATAGGTAGTCACCAGTGTAACAGGGTGTAAATATAGGGCCAAGTATATAAGGAGGATGCTGTATACTGCAGTACAACCCGCTCCATGAAGGCAGAAGTCACAGCAAACTTATCTAATAGCATAGCGCCATCTACCGGGAACAAGCAGGACTAACAAAAAGGAGGAGAAGATATTAGAATATGTTATGTTAAATATCATGATGTAAGCAAACTCTCCTAAATTTTAACCAAATAAATATATTTCACCATCTGCAGGACTTCAAAAATAATTCTTTTTTTAATTGATGTCTTTTTTTTAAGTGGCCGTCTGAGGGGGTTCAGCAAAAGCTCACTCCCCTCCTGGACACGTGCACACTTGGCCAAACAGTGCATGCCTATGTATGGAGAATTGGGAGGGAGGGGATTGCAGCTGTATAGGCAGATTTAGGCTCTGTTCACATGGTCATTATAATTTGGTGTAGTAACTGCATACTTCTAGCCAAGGAGACACATCCCCCAGTAATACCCAATGGCTCATTTATTTCTATGCTCAGAGGAGGAATAACAGGAACAGGCCAAACTTATTATATGATAAAGATGCTACCAAAGAGGACAGATTAAAAGGTCCTGTGTAATAGAAAGAAATCAGCACTTATTAGACAATTTCTCATGTGACCAACTGAGAAAAGGCCTTTAAAGGGGTATCCAGGAAATTAAATATTAGGAAAGCTAAATAATATCAGATTGGTAGGGGTATGACACCAAGCACCCTTGTCATTCAGGTCCACATGGTTGGTGAATAGGGCTAAGCTACAATACCTAGCCTAGCCACTATACTATGGAGAGCGCTGTGACTGGTGAACAGAGACACTGCAGTGATTATCATAGTGTGGGGGATGTCACCCCCCCCCCCCCCCCCATCAACCTGTATTGCCATCCCATCCTTATAGGCCTATGAAAAAAAAAAAAGTATACGGACCCCAGATCCTCCCTGCTGCCATAATGAACATGTGACTATACAAGCCCCCAAATCAGATGTTAAAGTCATGTTACACTGGTGACTACTTGCGACAAATCAAAAAAGGAGAAGTATCCTAAATAATCTTGGACTCAGAGCATATAAAAGCCCTGACGCTTCTGTAAGGCCATTAAAAGTCCTGGAATATAAAACGCTGTCATGGATCTACAGGTTTAATAGATATGCCTTGCGTACAAGACTGGAATTAAAGAGTTAAACTGAATAAAAATTTAATATTTGGGGGGCAATATACAGATTTCTTATGGCCAGTTTTAGCAGAGCTGGATAGGATTTCGGTTGCTTGTAATCTGGAGATTAATCTTCAGCTTTCGCTTCCATTTCGTCAGCGTCGTCATCCCCGTCCACCTCTGCGTTCTCTTTCTCCAGTCGCTCCAGTTGTCGGGCGAGTTCTGTTTCGTCTGTGTCTGTGACCACTTTGGGCTAAAGAGGGCGAAATATGTTATATGACAACCAGACTTTGTCCCATCACAGTAACCTACCCTCTGTCCTTATGATCCGTAAAGTAGGTCTTACCTTACGCAATAGCGCTCCATTTACAGGGGGAGTTTCGACCCTTTCTCCCGATTGCTGTGACCCAACCACAATCAGATGCCCCTTGATCTGCAACTTATCCCCTATCCTGTGATTAGGGAATGGCCCTTTAAAGGGGTTATCCAGGGTATACAAAGCTAAGTGATGTTATTAACCAACTGCTTCCCCCCTTTCTGCTTGCTCCCATTTGAAAATAATTTGACCTGAGGGACCAGGAAGCAGCGCCTTTACACTTCCTTGAAATGTCTCCTTCCTATAGTCCATTATGTGTTCCGAATTGCATGTAGATTTTCGATTTTCTAAAGGGGTTATTCTATATTTAAAGTTATAGAACAGATTAATGTAGAGGGTTCTAAAATTGTGGCAAAGATCGGGATATAGTGTCCTTTATTGGATACATTATGGGAATAGATGATCCCCTTATTGCCTTGATAGTCAGGGGAGATGTGTACATCATGCAGCACATTGTTCAGGACATCCCCCACAGACTACATAAATGAGTCAGATTGTCATTGCATGGCAGTGTAAAGGCAATGCTTCCTGTTCCCTTTAGGCCTGATGAATTATTGTAACATAAGAGCAACCAAGAAAGGGGAATAACTTAGTTAAAAAAAAAATAAAAAATTGTGAAAACACTGCAGAGTTTTTATTGCACCTGGATAACCTCTTTCGTGACAAGAGAATCAGGACACAATGCAGATTTTACTCATCCGTAGCAGGAGGTTAAATCTGCATTAAGGATCTTTGAGGTCAGTGACTGGACGGCAATGCACTCAGCAGAGAGCCTGTATAGCGCCACAGTCCTTTGCCAGTAGGAGTTACTGTAAACTGCTATACGATGATCTGTTGGAAGGGTGTCGAATATTTGTTTTTAAATATTTCAAATATTTAGAATTGTATAATTTATGAATGACTTGCGGTAAAATTTAACCCTCACCTCCATTTGGACATTGAACACTCCTCTCTTCTCCTCGATCCTCTCCTTGATGACGGACATAGCCTGGTTTAGCACAGATAACCCCTCAGTCCTCTCCAGGGTGGTGGTTGTCATCACGTACCGGGGCGGTGCAATGAGATTTATCTGTGCAGATCACACACATCATCCATTAGTGTCAGATATCACCACTACATGGGGTACAGATACTTTTCGGACTGTTTTTGGGGATAATATCGGGACAGAATGGGGCACAAGTCAGCTTTTCTTCCACAGTGTACAAGCTGCACTCGTCTAATATCATACACCACTAAGATAACAGCTGAATGGATAGTCGAACCTGTATGATGTTCAGGTGCAGTATATAAGAGCTATTCCTCACTGAACAATGGGGGTTTATCTATGTGCATAGGACACAGCTCCATTCTGCTATACATCTCACAGAAGTGACCAGAGCACCGGTCAAGCATGTGCACATGGAGAACTTCTGGACCCCTGTTCTGGTGATCCACAGCGCAACCCAGCATACAGAACCTCAGTGATCTGAAATTTACTCCCAAGTTTATAAAGAGAGGATAAGTGTCTAGAAAGCCCCTTTAAGAACAATAAAATATGGATGAATCAGGTCATAGATTTGTGACTGCAAACAACCCGTTACTACTTTCTTTACCTTTATTGGCATGTTTTCTGTTGAACAGCCGAGTCCTGCTCTCAGGGCATCTTTGACAGCGTCAATACCTTCATACCCATAGCACGCAACTTCAATATCTTACAAGAAAGAAGAAAAATAGAGACGCTGTGAACAAAAAGTACAAGCGCAACACCTGGAAATAAAGCTGATCAGCCAGATAAGTGAACAGAGCCATCAGATCCACATATGTACAGGCAATGTATTTATACCCAATGGCTGTGGGTAGAGTCAGATCCTTCTTAGACAATGGGCAATGTAGTTGTTACCTGCTCGGATCTTCACGGCTTGTGGAGTGAGACGTCTGTTGATGTTGTCGATGAGAACTCGCCTCTCCTCTTCTGTTAGATCCAACCCGTCCAGAACTGAAGGGTCCCTGCAGGAAACACAGGAAAATTTTAAAAACTTGCTTTAAAATTTGTACATCAATTTGCTCCATTTGACAGGATACTGATCTGTTAGATACTGGGTAACATTTATCTTATTATTACAGAGCAACTAAAGGCGTCTTATAATAACGGCTCGTGCCCCTGCCTGTCCATCGTAGGACCATGGACAGATTTCTATCCGCTGGAAGTAAAAGTAGAAGCTTTATATAGGACAGCAAGCAGAGATCTAGAAAACCGTGAGGAATTGATGCAGAAAGTATATTGGAAAATTGTCTAACCTTTCCGTATACAAACCATATCAATTATTTGCTGAAATTGGACAACCCCTTTAAGAATAAGCAGCATTATAAAAAGGTCCATCTTACCACCACGATGAAGGATTGTATACCAACCACACTGACATACTGGCGAGTGCCCCGTCTGGTAGGTTCTGCTTTTCTTTTAGCTTCTTAGGACCTTATTTTTTTTTTTAAAAAAAAAGGTTTCACGAATTATGCAAATGAGCCTACGGGGCTCCAGACTCTATAGATGTCAATGGAGCTTGGAGCCCCAAAAGGTCACCTGCATCATTTTTAAAGCCTCTTTCTTAAAAACAAAGGCATACGAAACTACAAGAAGAGCAGATCCTGCCAGAGGGGCCACACACCAGTATGTCAGTGTGCTTGGTTTACAATCCTTCATCCTGGTGGTAGATTTCCTTTAAGTGCAATAAAACAAACAACGCTGTATCCTATAAAAACTGACATTTGCATGGCTACAAATATGTCCAATACCTGTTCTAGCCATAGAAGGATACACATAACCCCTGTTACTGTGCTAGGTGGGCATTCCAGCAGATGGACCCCCCACCCATTAGATGCAGTATTGTGTAGCATTACACAATAAGAAAGTCTACTTACGACACGGCGTGCTTGAAGGCGTCGTAGGCTCCGTAGCCCGGCTTCTTGTATCTGTCATCAAATACCCACGCTGTCCTCTGAAACAAGCTCTCGAGCTGCTCATCCTTTGTGTATTCCAAGACCTCTGCTACATGGCGCAAGATGCTGTAAACCTGGAGATGGAGGAGAGGATTAAACATTTTATTAGTCTGCAGCGGAAGCCACTCATGCATTGCCACAGGACGGCGGTGGGACATGCAGTAATTCACTTTCACTATTTAAATAAATTACAACACACTGTACATGGTAATAAAGGAGAAAGCACTGCGCTCCTAAATCCTGAAAATGTGCCGGCGTGGCCCAGTACAGGTTACAGCTCAGTATCAGTACAAGGTAGGTGAGGTTACTCTAGTATTTATACGGATTACATCCTCCATATAGTGTACAGTGGCTGGTGTGCTAGAAGGAGAACATATCGAGCTGGATATGTCCACAGATGATCAGCTCATGTTCTGCCAGTCTATACTACATGGATAGTTATACCAACATATTATAGGCCACATATTCTTACTCACAGTTTTGGACTTGGTGAAATTGAATCTCACATTTTGGGCGTCCTCAAGGTGGACCACTTTCTTTGTGGACAGATCTAATGTAACACTGTAACGTCAGAAAGAATAAGCTGAAAAAGTTTGATCTAAAAAAAAGGGACTCATCTGAATAGCATGTTACCACTGCAGGGTGGGGACAATGGCGGAATCCAGGTCCCTGCAACGAATCATCTGATTTTTAAACTCAACACAGGGAGCCAGGACAGCTCTGTTCTATGTATATAGTGGGTGAAATTAGATGATGGGTTGGCATTCTCATCATCAGACCCCTATTTGTCCTATTAAAATCAACAGGGTTAAGACCTCCTTTAGCGGAAGTTCCCCAGACATAACCACAGCGGTAGGGACTAGTGTCTGGTAGCACATATCAGGGGGTGATCACATACCTTTGTCTGTTATCCACTCTTATGACCACTACGCACTCGTTCCTGCCGATGCGGATGAGTTTGTTGATGGATCGGATACGCCTCCTGGAGAGCTCGCTGAGGAGGATCATGCCCTCAATGTTGTTATATTCTAAGAGGCTGACGTAGGCTCCCATCTCCGCAATGGAGCGGACGTTGACCATGACCACATCGTCTACTTCGGGAAACTTGTGGTGGTAAAACCGACAACTTAAGCCAGGCATCCTGAAACGGGAGACATCATGGGTTATTATTCATGGGGGGGGTCACAATATAGGACACCGACTTAAAGCATCTTGCCATGCTAAACCTGCTCATGAATATCTTGTATGGATGGAGCTGCGGATGCCCCTGGGGTTGTCATCACGGACCCGTTTGTGGCCCAAAAACAGCTCATGGTCATGTAAGAGCCTCACAGACCGACAAGGGATGCCCAAATCTAAAGACATCTCCACGCAGACAGGTGTGTTATATCACAGGTAATGGAAACTAAACATATAACAGTCATTGCATGCTAGGAGTTGTAGTCCCTCACTAGCCCTGGAGTTGAAACTTTTATAGGAATCCATCATGATAAACCAGGGACATTACTCAATAGAGCCAGGTACTGTGACTCCTTCCTTCTAAATATCTACTTTTATAATCACGTTAATGAGCCAGAAGAGCTCCAGGGGTGTGTTACCAGAGCCCCTTTGTGATGTGGCTTCACAGATTGTTACACTGTCTTTACTACCCCCTCTGACTGATATAATCGCACACTGTGGGAAGGGGGGGGGGGGGGGGGGGGGGAGTGATCCGGCACAGTGTAACAGCTTGTGAAGCTACAGCATGCATGAAGGGGCTCTGGTAAGGCCGACCAGGGCCATTCTGGCTCATTAGCATAATTATATAAGTTGATTTTAGAAGGAAGGAGGCCATGGATAATAAATATAAGATGATCACCACAGTCACGGTGCCTGGATCTATGAGTAATGTCCCTGGTTTATCAGGATGGATTATGATGGTAGATTTCCTACAACTGTGGTTAACCCACCCATGGATATCAGGGGGTAAAGGACATCACGATGCGTCGGTGTTTCCCAGGCTTTACCATTTTTGCTGTCTATGTAGAATGTCCATGTGCTGATCACTATCTACACTGACAGATCAGCAGGACGCAGCGTCATCACAGCCCATTCATGCTCTTCCTGTGCTACATGGGATGTATACTGACAACACCTTCATGGCTTCTCCGAAAACACCAAAGATAATTTTTCGTCCCATTTGGATGGTCATGAGATATCCTTGACTTGTCACAGGTGGTCAGCTAATTCTGTGAATTATTCACGAAACATTCAAGAACATCCTGCCAGCAGTCAGATGTGTGGTTGTACGAGATCTCTGTTTGCTGTCAGTGAATGAGTGCATTCTAATGAACACCCAGAAGCAGAAAGCCTATACAGACACGTGGGAGCCATTCACACAAGTCACAGGATGAAAGTAAAACAAAATCTCAGCTGAAAGACAGCGAGGAATAGGTCACTAAAACCATAAGTTTATCATTATTTTCATGATCGAAATTTGCAGCCAATCCTTTCAGTCATAGGTGAAATACGATTGTCTCATGGATTGTACTACACCAGACCACATACCTCAAACTATATATACTTTATAAGGGAACAGTATAAAATAATTTAATAAATAAAAATTCTGCTGCTTGAACCACTCATGAATCTTATGTACATTTACATAGATTCATGAGTGGTTCAAGCAGCAGAATTTTTATTAAATATATTTTAAACTGTTCCCTCTATACCAAGAATGCTGGATGCATTATATAAGCGTTTATACATCTAGTTTCACCCCCTTCATCCTCAGACTGTATACTCTTTGTCACCCCCTCATCTATAGCGTGTACCAGATTGTGTCACCCCCTATCCTCATAGACTGTAAGATCTGTGGTCACCACCCTCATCCTCATGAGACTGTAAGATCTTGTGTACCCTTCATCCAACGACTGTAAGCTTTGTGTCCCCTCATTCTCATAGGACTGTAAGCTCTTGTGTTGATCGACCTCATCCTCAGACTGTAAGACTGCCTGGTGTACCCCCTCATCCTCATAGATGTAAGCTCTTGTGTCACCCCCTCACCTCATAGACTGAAGCTCTTGTGTCACCCCCCCTCATCCTCATAGACTGAAGCTCTTGTGTCACCCCATCCTCATAGACTGTAAGCTTTGTGTCACCCTCATCCTCATAGACTGTAAGGCTCTTGTGTCACCCCCTCATTCTCATAGACTGTAAGCTTTGTGTCACCCCCTCATCCTCATAGGAATGTAAAGCTCTTGTGTCACCCCCTCATCCTCATAGACTGTAAGCTCTTGTGTCAACCCCTCATCCTCATAACTGTTAAGCTCTTTGTCCCACTCATCTCTAGACTGTAAGGGCTCTTGTGTCCCCCTTCATCCTCATAGACGTAAGATCTTGTGTCACCCCTCATCCTCACAGACGTAAGTAATCTTGTGTCACCCCCTCATCCTCATTGGGATCATCAGGAATGAAATATCATGGGGGAGTTTTATCCTAAGTCTCTTAGAGCAGAACTATTCTAGTTGCCCATGGCAACCAATCAGAGTCAGCCATTTCCCCCACAGCCATTTCATTTATAAATGAAAGGAGCTCTGGGGGAGGGATTTGGAGCCATTGGGCAACTAGAATAGTTCTGCTCTAAGAGACTTAGGATAAAACTAGAACAGTTTTACCTCAGAAACTTGATGATAAATCTCCCCCTATAAGTCAGTTTTTATCTAAGTAGTTTGTCCTGTAGAAGGCTTTTGGATGACACCCATGTGGTATCCCTATTTTTCACATTCTCATAAACTTTGTTGGGAAGGCCCGAGCCACAAAAACCGGCAGAAATAGGACCTGCTCTGAGCTTTCTATAGGATCCACACAGATCAGTAAAAAACACATCCATGTGTATGGGTCCACTGATATTAAAGGAACACTCCAGTCAGAGCTAATTCATTGAATACTGTAATACCTGGTGCAGGGCCTGAAGGGAGGAGCAGGACTCATCTTTATTGTATTCCTAAATCCTAGAGTCATGTCCCTCCCTTTAGGGCCCGCAATGTAAAATGCTGGTAACTTGCTGATCTGTGGAGGTCTCAGTGCTAAGACCCCCACAGATTGTGAAACCGAGGGGTCCGTCAGAGTAATGGAGCAGACTGCCAGACAGACCGTTCTGTTACATTATTCTCTATGGAGCTGACTGAAATTACCTAGTGCCGTTTTCCCCAGATTTCCGTCAGCTTCACAGAGATTATTGGAGCAGAACGGTCATGGGCAGCCGCCTGCTCCATTACTCTGACGAAGCAACAAGGGGTCCGACGGACCCATCAGACCCCTCGTTTTCGTGATCTGTGATCAGCACTGACACCCCCCTGATCAGCAAGTTAGGCCCTATCCACTGGATAGGGCCTAACTTGCATTTGTGGGAAAACCCCTTTAACATCTCAGTGGGGCATATTAAAAAAAAAAAAAATTGATAGAACACAAAAAAAAAAAAAAAACAACATTCATGTAGCCGAAACCTGAAGCTCTGCCAGGAAGACAATGAGGTCCAGCATCAACCTGTTGTTAGAACTCAGACAGTACACACTGCTGTCAGACATTTAAAGGTTTAACAATCCATTGAATTACCTTAAAGGGGTGATCCTATTCCAGAAAATATTGTTGGAAAAATGGAAAGCTATACAATTTTCCAATATACTTTCTGTATGAATTCCTCAATCTTTACTCTCTGTACTTCTATAGAAAGCTTCCATGTTTTCTTGAAGTGGGCAGAAATCTGACTATAGTTCTTTATATCTGCCCACTAGAAGCAAATGTAGACAGACAGCAAGCAGAGATGTAGCAAACCGTGAGGAATTAATACCGATAGTATATTGGAAAATTGTATAAACTTAGGTCATACAAACAATAACATTTATTTGCTAAAATGGGAACATCCCTTTAACCAATGTATAGACCCCTGTTATATGACCCCGACATGTATAGGAAAGAATGCATACGTTTTTAGGTGCTTAGCTTGGAAATGGTACTAGTTTATGATATGGAGTCAAAAACTATGGAGTGCGACTACCGCCATATCATATATATATATACACACACTGTATAGATGATTTAGAGTCATGGAGTACATAGGGTTACATGTTGATGGTATATGAATTCACATATAGATGATGCATATGGTCATACAGGTGATAGATGGGATATACAGTGCCTCGTGTAGATGATATATAAGAGGTACGGTATATAAGAGTAACACGAAGGAGGTTTATATAGAAAACATAGGATCATATAGAGGAGATGCAAAAAAGAGGTGTGTATAGGGTCATACAGGTGATATAAGGGATATATTGGGTCATGTAGATGACACAGGAGATATATAAGGTCATATAAATTATATATAGCGCAATATAGATATATAGGATATACAAGCTCACATATTGATGATGTATAGGGTTATAGAGGTGATTTATATGAGAAATTTTCGATAATGTAGAGGACACAGAGGATATATACGTTTATATATAGTCACACAGAAGAAATATCTAAAAGGTCATATGTATGATGTTTGCAGGACATATGAGGCCACGTATAGATGATGCATAGGGTCATATAGACATGATCGGGCCTGCAGGAGAGAGGCTACACAGTGTATGGCAGAGCACCCTCCCCGTAGCTATCTATATACACCAGCAGGCCGGTGCCACCCTGCCATACCAGCTTCTAGGTGAGACCTCACGCCCTGCGGCGCTGCACCCGCCAGCCTGTGGCCGGATGATGTGAACCTACTTGTGTTATCCTCCTCCTCCGGAGCTCCGCGATCAGATCGGTGACTGGGCCCCTGCTCCCTTCCTGTAGCACACGCCGCACTATTTCATCAGCATGCGTCCCGGCAAGGCCTCACAGCGCGTGCGCAGGCCACTGAGCGGAACAATAGAGACGAGAAAAGGTCTAGAGCGTCCTCACTGGCGGCCATCTTGGTTGTGGTAAACGATGCCCACTTATTTATAATAACGATAAACGATATTTCCCTTGAGTGTATATATTTCTTTTCCAATTGACTGTTATACTTTTGAAAATTTAGTCGTAATTTGAAGGTTTGCTTTATGTGCACGACTCGTCACGTGACGCAAGGGAAGAAGGCGTCAGGTGACCGTATGGAAGCCCCGCCCCTGCCACACCACGTCACATGACCCAGCGCTAGTACCCAGTGACTGCTCCGGTGACAGCAGAGTCAGCTGAAGCGGTGCAGGAGACAAGATGTCGGGCAAAGACAGGATCGAGGTGTTTCCCTCCCGGATGTAAGTATATAGATATATAATCTCCTTCTTGTGGGTGTATTAGATTTATAGCTTTACAGAGCAAGGCATTATGGGAAAATAATATTCATATGATCACTGGTGATAGAATCATTTACATAATATGCTAATTAAACGGCTTCAAGGGGATTTCCATATGTAACAGATTCAATCCAGCCCTTGCATTGTAATATTATGTAATAAAAAAACAAAAAATGGCCAGCCCTGACCTCTGTGTTTTTTGTCATCCTGGTGATCAACCCCAATTTATATCACTGAGGCCAACCTGCAATACTATACATAAGCTGTGGATTGGGTATTAAAAAAAAAAAAGTAGTTGCGTATTAATAATTTTGGTTATTTTTGGTAAGGAGCGTTGTTTGGGTCCATCTGACCCTTGACCCTTCATCCTTCACCAGATAACCCTTGACTCTTTACCGTCACATCCGCCTCGTACAGTTTCCCCCATTTAGATCTCTTTGTTAGGACGTGGTTGCCCCAAAATTTAAGCAGTTATGCCCTTTTTAGGGTCTACTCTGTTCTTTCAAAGGGGTCACTCCCCTTTAAAAGATTTTTATTGGTGGGGATGTCAATCAGTTTGGTGTGGACAGAAGTATTGATTGTTCATCTAATTCTGGGTTTATGACATAAATAAGTTACAAGGTGGGACCCCCCCTTTACGGAGCGGGGTATAGCCTCCTTCTACATGGAGATTATTTACCATACACACTGGAGTTGTGTTCTCTGTCAACATCCTCCATTGTCTAGTTAGGGGTAGGATAAATGTTCCGGAGGTCACTGGGGTCATTTTCCCTTGTTAGCAGTGATTATGAGAGGGGGAGTTCATGGCCAGGACCACCTTAACCAAAGGCATCACTCTCCGCTAACTATAGACAGTCCTATAGACAGTCCTGATGGGACTCTCTTCTGATAGAACCTGCCCTAGAAAGAGACCAAAATCTGACTTAATCAGATTTAAGAGCTAATCCAACTGAATGGGATTGAGCTGCAATACCAAGCATGGCCACTATACAATGTATGGCGCTGTTCTTGGACACTGCAATATACTCTTACCCAAAAGCTGCAGGGGTGCTTGTGTTGTACCTCCTCCGATGAGATAAGACGACTAATCCTCATGATCAATACAGTAATCTGTGAAGCCGAATTAAAGGGATTGTCATTTATTATTAAATCCACATTTATTATATGCAAATTTACTGTACAACATGGCGCAGAATTTACAACAATTCTGCGCCATCTGAACTCTGGATAATAATATCAGTAATGTAGTAATTGTCATATCTGGCCATTGTTACGGTAGGGGAGCTGCGTACCATAATACGACGTGCCCGCTTGTATAGGGCACTGCAGGACCAGCGCTTGTGGGGGGAGGAGGCACATGGCTAGGGAGTCACATTTCTTTTGGGTAATGTCACTGTAAACAGACAATGTGTTATGGAGTAAACAAACCTCGTAGATGATCTGGGTTTTTTGTCAGGAGGTGACAGTACAAACCAGCAGGAGGCGGATTTTCACATTCTTGTATAGAACACAGTAAAAACATGGCAGCATCAACCCAAAGCTCCCTTTAGTTATATTGTGATTGGTGCAAAGATATCCCTGGATATACATCACCATTTCTGTGCAATCCCTGAGCCGCCCTCTAAAGAGCAGGCAGTTGTCTGCTGAATTCCCTCCACCAAAGACACTTGCCCCCCTAGGGTTAGTCCATTAGGCGCCATATTTTGCTTCCTCGTGTAAGTGACCTAGATGACCAGTTAAATAAACATCAACCTCAGATCACCAGGAATGTGGTCATCGATTCTGCACAACTCCAGACCACCAGGAGTCTAGTTGTCACCCTCTTCACTGCCCCAGACCTCAAGGGATGTAGTCATGTACCTCTTCTCTGCCTCAGATTAAGACCAAGAGCATCGGGGTTATAGATGGCAACCTCTTCATTTCTCCAGACCACCCAGCATGTAGTGGTCAACTCATTCACTGTCCCAGACTATCAGGAATATAGTTATCAACTTCTTCATTGCCCCAGACCAGCAGGGATGTAGTACTCAATTTCTACACTGCCCTAGACTACAAATTATGTAGTATTCAACCTCTTCTTTGCCCCAATCCACCAGGGATGTAGTATACAACCTTTTCTCTGCCCCAGACGACCAAGGATGTAGTCGTCAAACTTCTCTGCCCCAGACCACAAGAGATGTAGTCGTTAACCTCTGCTCCAGACCACCAGGGATGTAGTATACAACCTTTTCTCTGCCCCAGACCACCAAGGATGTAGTTGTCCACCTCTTCTCTGCCCCAGACCAAGAGGGATGTAGTCCTCATCCTCTTCTCTGCCCCAGACCAAGAGGGATGTAGTCGTCAACCTCTTCTCTGCCCCAAACCACAAGGGATGTAATCGTCATCCTCTTCTGTGCCCCAGACCAGCAGGGATGTAGTACTCAATTTCTACACTGCCCAGACCACCAAGGATGTGGTATTCAACCTCTTCTCTGCTCCAGACCACCAGGGATGTAGTATTCAACCTCTTCTGTTCCCCAGACCACCAGGGATGTAGTCGCCATCCTCTTCTCTGCCCCACACCACCAGGGATGTAGTCGTCAACCTCTTCTCTGCCCCAGACCACCAGGGATGTAGTCGTCAACCTCTTCTCTGCCCCAGACCACCAGGGATGTAGTCGTCAACCTCTTCTCTGCCCCAGACCACCAGGGATTGTAGTCGTCAACCTCTTCTCTGCCCCAGACCACACAGGGATGTAGTCGCAAACCTCTTCTCTGCCCCAGACCACCCAGGGAGTGTAGGTCGTCAACCTCTTCTCTGCCCCAGACCACCAGGAGTAGACAAGACCTTTTCCGTGCTGTATTTCTCATCACTGGGTTAGAGGTATCTTTTCCATAGAACTCTGCTTAGAAAATTTGGAGCTTTCCTTATAAGAGGATGACCCCCACCCCCATCTACTGTAAAGGTTTCTGAAGGACAAGTAATGATAGCTGGGTGCGCACAAGATCCTGACAGAGCAGCCATTTGTCTCAGGATAAGGATGTACAGAGGACAAGATGATGATACTGGGGTCCGTGTAGGGGGCTTGTCTATGCGGTGTCTATATACTGACTGCCAGTGTTGGGGTCCGGCATATGTTCCAGTTTTTACTAGATATGTTGAGATGGTGACTGGTCAGGACCTTGGGGCCTAAGCTATTGACTGTATATTGGATAGTGTATTTGGTTCAAAAGTTTTGGTGGCCATCCCAAAAAAAGCAGACCACCATGATCATTAGATTGGCCATAAGTTTTGGTACGATTTTTTCGACTATAAGGCGCACAAAAAAATCTCTTTGATTTTTTTCAGAAATCAAAGGTGCGCCTTATAGTCATTGCGCCTCTTATATGGAACCGTAATTACAGAAACAGTGCCTTGTACTGTTGCACAGGTCTGCCACTGTGGTCATTATCCTTATAATCGGTGCGCGTATTAGTCCAAAGAAAACAGTACCCAATTGGTAGGTGACTGGCACATGAGGAGGCCATGAGGTTATGTATGGAATGAAGTGTATGTGTGTGAGTAACATCTCCCCCCCCCCCCCCCCCCCCATTAGGCCTTTTCACCAAAACTGACTGAAAATGTTTCCTGTTGCTAGGGAAACAAGACCAATATTTGCGGGCACGGGCGGTTTATTCCTACTTTTAACATCTCGCGAATGTGAAATAAGGAGGTGCACAACACAGATATGGAGAGACTATATAGATATTCCGGTTCCTGGGCAGTCGGGATGGAGACATAGATTCAACACTAGGCCAAATGAGTGACAAAACACTAAAAATGTTTCTTGGAATTTGATTGGTTGCATGAACAACACGGTCATATTGACCTCTAAATAATCTCGACAAAGCGACCCCCAAAAAACGATTCCTCATGTTCTCCCAGCCAAGCAGTCGCATTGGGAATGTGATGGAGGACAGTGTTGTTGTGTGAGCCGAGACCCGGTTCCCTCGTGACATGATAGATATCCTTTTTTTTTTTTTTTTTTAGGAATTTTATTTTTCTTTAAGAGGCAGATTGTTGTCATGACGCCTTCACACTTGCGTTTTTTCAAGGCGGTGTTCCTGCGCGTGCTTTTGTGCTTTGATGCGCGCAAGAACTTGATGCACTCTGACCCATTGTAATCAAGGGATTTTTCAGACTTGATTTCCTTTCACGACCAAACCAATTGCGTTTTTTTTTTTAATGGGCATTAAAACTCTCAGCATGCTCTATTTTGTAAGTTACGCAGTGAATACGCACCATACAAAGTCTATGAGAGCCTCACAAAACGCATTGCATCTCGAGACACGCTCATAATTGGCCATAGAAAGCAAAACTAAGTTTCTTTTTTTTGTTTGTTTTCTTTATTTGTGCGTGAAAAACACATTGAACGCAAAAAAAAAAATCCGTGCGTGAAAAAACCGAGCTGAACAAAAACTCTGACTGAAAACTGTAACTCTGATGAAAATGTCAGTTTTTCCAATGACAAAACCCTGATAGCGCACCTGATCAAACTCTGAACGTGATCGGCACACAGTGAAAAAGAATGTGAGGAGAAAATAAGAAAGAAGCCTTGGTGTAAGGGTAACAAAGTAAGAATATACACTCACAGGCCACTTTTTAGTTACACCTGTGTCCAACTGCTCGTTAACACTTAATTTCTAATCAGCAAATTCACAGTGCGGCGCACACTAGTGCATTTTAGCATGTGATGCAGTAGACCATTGGTCAAGACAATATCCTACAGTTTCAAACACGAGCCTGAAAGTTCAGCTTCATCTTGAGGTTGAGAAAAAGAAAGGGATTTGAGTTGCTCTCCCGAGACTTTGAACGTGCGTAGTGGCATATGGTTTGTTGGTGCCAAGAAGGGCTGGTCTGGAGTATTTCAGAAAACTGCTGATCATACTGGGATTTTCATGCAAACCATTCTTAGGGTGTTTACAGAAGAATCATAAGGAACAATTCCAAAAGAAAAAAAAAAAAAAAAGAAAAAAAAAAAAAACTAGTATAGTGACGGGAAGTTACAGTTGTGGGGGGAAATGCTTGTGATTGCCACACAGCGAGCCAGAGGTCAGGGATGGCCAGAGGAAGACGAGGATGGGGACAGACGACGCGATTCTGGTTGTTCGAGGCTTGAAAGAAAGGACAGATATACAGTTGATCATTCAGAATTGCTACGCTTTCCAACAAAGGAGTTTTCCAGAAAGAGCTGAACAAGAGAGGCAAGAGAGCATCTCTGAACGCACAGTACGTCGAATTCTTTGAGGCAGCAGGATGGGCTTAAGAGCAGCAGAAGACACATCGTGGTGACCACTACTTTTCAGCTAAGAAACGGAGGAAACTTGAGGCTACAATTTGACACAAGTCACAGCTGAATTCGACATGAGACAGTAGAAGATTGGAAAAAAAAAACGTGCCTGGTCTGATGAAGTCTCGATTTTGACTGCGGAGACCATTCGAGGATGGTGGGTCAAAGAATTTGGCGTCAAACAAATGAAAGCATGGATCCATACTGCCTTGTATCAACGGTTAGGCTGTAGCGGGGGCTGGCGCGTAACCTCCCCAGCCCGGTTGCTGGTGGGGATTGTCATGTGGGGGAATGATTGTCTTGGCAACCTTTGGGCCCCATTGGTACCAATTGAGAATCGTTGTGCAAGCCACAGCGTCCGAGTATTGTTGCTGACCTATGTCCATTCCTTTAGACCACAATGTACCTTTGTTGTAAAGTCGGATGGCTACTTTCAGAACGGATAATGCGCCCATGTCACTAAAGCTGGAAGCATCTCGGACTGGTTATCTTGAACATGACAATGAGGTGCTCATGCGACTCAAAGGGCCTCCCACAGTCACCAGATCTTTCCAATGAGCATCTTTGGGATGTGTGGGGTGAGAAAGGGGAGATTCGCATCATGGATGATGTGCAAGCGAAATCTGCGCAACTGTGTGATGCATCAGTCATATGGACCACAATCTCCTGAGAGCTTCCAGACACCTTGTTGTATCTATGCCACGAAGAATTGAGGCAGTTCTGAAGGCAAAAGGGGGTCCAACCCGTTACTAGCGTGGTGTACCTAATAAAGTGGCCGGTGAGTGTATATCTAACCAATTTGGTTCCTATAAAATGAAAATCAAAGTTGCAAAAAAAATAGAAAAAATAAAAGAATGATAGATCTATATAGTGAAGACAAAATTTATAATCTTTCTGAAAAAACTTTCTTTAACTGCAAGGTTGCATTTCAATGACTAGCGCAGTTAAGACAATAGGATGGGACAGGTGAACTCCTTCTGCCTGATCTTTATCCCTGACAACAGCAGGACTCCCCTCATATGCATTATAGGTATGGCCAGATTAATATTTTCTTAAAAGGTCTCGTAACTTGGTGTGTATTATTAGTAGCAGCGGGACAGTGGAAAATATTCCAGGATTGTAGCTTCTCCTCCTCCAAGTGCAATGTTTTGGTCCTCACACACTTACATCTGCATTAAGATACGACACAGTACCTTCCTTCCAGAAACCTGTTACAGATTTGTAAAAAAAACAGAGGGGAGAGGCTGGGGAGTATATTTAATGCAGAGAGCTTAGAGCACATCAGTGTGAGGAAACTCCACCAGTGCTACAATCCTGGAACATAAAATGTATTTTTCACAGTCCTGCTGCTACTAACAAAACACACAATTAATGGTTACGCAGCTCTCCAGGACCAATATATTGTGCTATTTATAGCAAATAAATTTTTTTCCATCTGATCTTCCTCAGGGCGCAGACCATCATGAAGGCGCGTCTGAAAGGAGCCCAAACAGGACGTAACCTGCTGAAGAAAAAGTCTGATGCCTTAACCATGCGCTTCCGACAGATCCTTAAGAAAATCATTGAGGTGAGAGAAGTGCATGGTGACTAGTCTTATCACCACTACAGAACCTCCGGGGCTGTCACTATGTTTTACTGCTGTAGTAGGTAGTCAGGATCTTGGGAAAGCTGGGTTACCCTACTGTTAACTATTGAGACCCACACACACCCCTCGTCGCTCTGTCAAACTAATGGAGCAGACAGCCGCGCATGACCGTTCTGCTCCATTAATCTCTATGGAGCTGGTGGAAATTGCCAAAAGCTGCGTTCCTCGATCTCCGTCAGCTCCATTAGTCCGACGGAGCAACGAGGGGTCCAACTGAGGTATGTGGGACCCCAACGGACCCCTCGTTTTCGTGATCTGTGGGGGTCTCAGCACTGAGACCACCACTGATCAGCAAGTTAGGTCCTATCCTGTTTATAGGACCTAATGTATGTTCATGGGAAAACCCCTTTAATATTCATGAATACTATCATAAGGTCCTGGCAGGGCGATTGTTCATAGACAAATATCACATGACAGTCCATGTGCGGCCATTTTATGGTCAGGAATCTTTGGCTGATGAGGTAAAAGATGAGGCTTCACTTTACATATGAAGAAAGCGGAGGAGAACTATTACTAGATGTATATTGGTAAATTACCTGCTCCCTCCATGTACACACACAATACAAAAAACGTGAGGTAAAGTGGCCAACCCCTTTAAGGATGAGAGTGTTCATATAAGTGTAAAGGATTTGACTCTTTTCTTTTTTGTAGACCAAGATGTTAATGGGGGAGGTCATGAGGGAAGCCGCCTTCTCACTGGCCGAGGCTAAATTCACCGCAGGAGATTTCAGGTGAGCTGAGTGTAACCCCAGTGTACATACATTATAGTGTGGGGCTGGTGGTAGATAGGGGACAGGACCTGACATGGGATCATTCTTCTGCTATGGAAAGCTCCCATTACTAGCGCGCATGGTCACTACACGTGGAGTAGTCCTCCCACCCTTCATTCATGGAGGAGGCAGAACCTACATCTCTCAGGTAAGTACATTAGATCCTGTGGACCTGAACTGGGAACATCCTTTTGATACCCATATGAGACCTGCGTCCATGGTTAAGCTCATACTTTAAATGATAAGTGTAAGTTCACGCAAGGCCCTAAATACTGGAGTTGTGATCCACCAATGACTAAAGATGGCTACACCTTAGAGGAAAATCAGCAGAACTGGGTACATGATGTAGGACCAGACGTCAGGTCTGATCTTGTTGTGTAGCATTGAACTCGTCCTCACGTAAGTCTTTCTCCTCCACAGTACAACGGTTATACAGAATGTGAACAAAGCCCAAGTGAAAGTCCGAGCAAAGAAAGACAACGTGGCAGGTAATGGCTGATTCCCGGTATACACACACACACACACAGTGATCAGATGGTGACATATACTCTTCAGGGATTGACCCCCTGATCAGTGATGTCCTGGAGGTCGTCCTGTACAATGACTCTTGTTCCCTCTTCCAGGTGTGACTCTACCTGTGTTTGAGCATTACCAAGAAGGAGGCGATAGTGAGTATATGACGTACTGTCTTCTTACTGAGTGACACTACTCCTCTCCTTTTACTCATCCGTCACCTCCATTGTGTACTGAACAGGTTACGAGTTAACGGGTCTCGCGAGAGGTGGCGAACAACTCGCCAAACTGAAGAGGAACTACGCCAAGGCTGTGGAGCTGCTGGTAGAACTGGCGTCACTGCAGGTAGAGCCCCCCACTGTACTCGTAGGGAGCGGGATAGTCACTAATGTTCTGGTCTCCCTATATAATTGGAGTTACTTTCTTCCTATAGTGCTAGGATATGCCATCACTATCCTGGGACCCCCTTTGAGCCTGAGAATAAAGGGGTCACACCAGTATGCCCTCTTTACCCAGGCTGGTTGTACATTCTCTACAGACACTAGTGATAGAAGCAGCCTCCTCATCACTTCGTCATTTGTATGAGCTGCAATTTTGGCTGTTCTCCCAAAAAACTAGTCCCTGCACTGCTTTTCTCTTTACCAGCAGTCCACCATCCACCATGGGCTGATCATGCAGATGGAATCAGGGATGTACCAGCCATGAAGCGAGTTGAGCCTCTTGCCTCAGTCAGCACCACCTGCAGCAAGATGGGGGCAGCATTGGGGGAACAGTCACCTATTACAAAACATATAAAAATACTGGGCCACATTTATCAAAAGTGGTGAAACTTCACTATGTGCAGTTCTCCGTGCAGAGTGCGACAGATTCATCAAAACTACAGAATTGTGGCGCACGTCAGTAATAAATGTGGCGCAAACTCCGACACAGCCCTTTAGGTGTCCTGTCGGGCACAGTGCATCCGGGACACACGTTAATAAATGTGAGCCCATATCTATTCACACCTGGGGACAGCACGGGGCGTGAAACACTGCACAGAGAAGCCATTTACTAAAATAATAACCCCATCTCTATTTACTGGATGGGGAATAGGGGGCGCTATTCTATAGCTCCCCTCAGGCAGCAGAAAGTTTAGGTTCACCCCTGGTTGGAGAACTCCAGGGGTCTTTTAATTTGCCCATTTAAATCCCCTTCATACACCAGATGGAAATCGCCCAAATCCATTGATTTTTGACAGATCATATAACATCTTCACGGTGATCACCTAATGACAGGTATTTTGGATCATAGGTCTGTAGAGTTCTGTGATCTTCATATATGAAGACCGGTGTTTTTGATGCCCCTAATATTTATAATGCAGGCAGCCCCCAGGTTACATACAAGATAGGTCTGTAGATTAGTTCTTAAGTTGAATTTGTATGTAAGTCGGAATCGTTTTTCTTTATAATTGTAACCCCAGTCAAAATTTTTTGGTTTCTGTGACAATTGGATTTTAAAAATGTTGGGTTGCATTAGAATCAATATTAACAATAAAGCTTCATTACAGACACCTGTGATAACTGTTACAGCTGATTACTGTAGCCTA
Source organism: Engystomops pustulosus (assembly GCA_019512145.1). Taxonomy (NCBI): domain Eukaryota; kingdom Metazoa; phylum Chordata; class Amphibia; order Anura; family Leptodactylidae; genus Engystomops; species Engystomops pustulosus. The sequence goes on along the minus strand of CM033647.1, from coordinate 12,365,090 downwards.
GGACTAAAGTACAGTAATTACCAACATCCAGAGGGCCGTTTGTAACTAGGGGTCGTCTGTAAGTCGGGTGTTCTTGAGTAAGGGACGACCTGTATATGTAGTAACGGAGGGGGGCTGTGAAGCTTGCACACCAGATTGTGAAACAGAAAAGTTTCGAATCTGACAGAGCCCATTGGCTACACCCTTTCCCCTCCCTCTTTTCGGGAAGTATCGAGAGTTGGGAAAAACCATCTTGTGCACGTGGAGTAGAAACAGACACAAAGCAGGCGATCACGAATGACTCGAAGACTGGAGTCCTGGTGCACAACTCCCGTGTGATACAACTGTGCCCCCATGTACACTCTGCAGCATCTGAATGTAACACGGTTCCCATCTTGAACATGTTGGAGAATAAAAACATGTAGGATATTCTAGATCTGTTCATTTATAAAGACATTTTGCTCAGTCGGGAAACCCCTTTAAAGGAAATCTAACGTCAAAATCCATCATGATAAACCAGGGACATTACTCATAGCTCCAGGCACCGGGACTGTGGTGATCTTCTTATATTTGTTATCCATGTCCTCCTTCCTTCTAATATCAACTTTTATAATTATGCTAATGAGCCTGTCTCACCCTTTCTCTTGCTTCTCCATCATTTGTGCAATGATAACTTCAACCTGTAAAGCCAGATCACAGGCTCATTAGCATAATTTTAGATTTTAGAAGGACAGAGGCCATGGATAACAAATATAAGAAGATTGCTAGAGAAAAGAGATACAAAAGCGCTACCTGGTGTAATAAATTCAAAAATTAATTATATCCCCATACATATGTACGTGCACGCTCAGTCCAGAGGTCTCCCCCATACATATATACATGTATGCTCATTCCATTTTTTTTGAGACTGTCAAAACCCCTGAAAACCAGTGCAATACCAGCCTGTCAAAGACAAAAAACTTCTCATAATTTTATTTTTAACCGCTACAGTACAAGCTAGCGCTATAAAAATTATATAACAATCTGCTCCTTACCTAATACTTTCACAGCTCGGCTGGGACTTTCCAGGACAAGTCCTTCATCCGTATCAAAAATAGGGTTATCTATTCCAGTTTTGGGAAAAGTCTGTGCCAACTTTTTGAGTCTCATGGAAGAATTAACATCCAGGTCCTGCTTCTTCCCCTCCTCTTCCCGGCGACGCCTCATGTCCTCCTGCTGCTGGCGGATGCGTTCCAGCTGGGCGCTCCTTCGTATGGGCATTGCCCTCGTACCCAAGTCCCCCGGGCAATCTACTGCCATTTCTCTGTGTTTCTGCGGCTCGTCTGAAGAAAGGTCTGCACTTTGCTTCTCGCTATCGGAGTCTTCTGCTACATGGCCGTTCACGTGGGAGGTGGTCATGGCTGCGGAGAGCGCAGCGTGCTGGATTTATACCTGCAGGGGCGTCCAACCATCTATATCCTGGCCCATGGTAGCTTTCCAGGAATGAAGGAAATTCCAACTGTCCAGTGAGATCGCCTATAGAAAGAATGAAAAATATAAAAGATGTTATATCAAGTGCAAGCTCCAAGCAATTTAAAGTATATGTTCAAAAGAAGTATATTCTGTACATACCAATATATGTATATATACACACACACACCATATATAGAATCTAGGCTGCCTTATCACAACATGACCACTACACAGTGGATGGAGCTGTTTTTCAGCTGCACGAGTGATGACCTCTATCTACCTTACACCGATTTGCAGCGGGAAAGGCCAGTTGTAAAGAGTATATATTATTTAGGAGAACAGTGTGGGACCATGGGATACAAAAAAAGGCATCACTCCAATGAAGATACATATTCTTATCCCATCCAAGTGTTTCCAGCTTAAAAATGCCCTTATGGACAGGGGGAAACGTTGCGAATCGAATCTATATTGGAGTGCTGCCGTATTCACTTTTTTTGGGTCAGCCTTGTTTGGATAAGCGCCCACCCCTACCTATTTGCATGTACTTTTAGACCACGGGATACTTTATTATATATGACTATTTATTTATTTATTTTTAATTTTTTTTTTTTTTTTTTTTTTTAGGGGAACAGGGGGGGAAGTTTTTTTAAAAAAAAAAACCAAAAAAAAAAAAAAACCCACACATTGCAAATCCACTTTCCAAAGCGATCTCTCTGAACCTATCGTATACTGATTTGCAGTTGACAGGGAGTGGTCAGTTGAGTTGAAAAGAGTATATATTATTAGGAGCACAGTGTGGGACCGTGGGATACTGTATTGTAAGTGACTGCTGTGTATTTGGGAGAGCAGTGTGGAGATATTAATTGCAAGTCCACACAGATCTGTTATGGTGCCTACTGTGATACAGAAAATTTGCAGCTCTGTCCCATATGAATATAAGGTGGTAATACTAAAATTTTGACCGCTCTACTTGATTTTCCCCTGGGAGATAAGGAGATTCCATAAGTGTCTGGGAGCGGCTGACTTTACTCCCTCATTCACGGAGCGGAGTCAAAGAAAAAAGTTGCAGATTTTTTACTTCTGTATACACGGGTCATATGGACATGGCCCTCTTTCATCTTCTATTAATGCTACCATCAGCAGGGTGAATAATGCTGCTATCAGAGGCCAGGCAGACCACACCGGCTGTTATTTTATTACTCGCTGACCCGAGTCACTGAGTCACAAGAGATAAGCCCCTCAACCGGGAGGTCAGGGCCACCGACGCCACAAACTGAGCAGAGCGCCTTCTTCAGTCCTGGAGGAGCACAATGAAGACAGTGTCCTGCGGCCAGCGTCTTGTCACAAGCCTGACGGGGCGGCCATGTGGTAATAAAGAATAGAGGCACGCTGTATAATGAGCTTACATAGAGGGATAAGAGGATAAGCACCCCCAGCAATGCTACGAGGATTGCCAGCATTAGTCTTAGAGTCCATTCACACAAGGTCTCACCACGTATACCTGGGATCTTTATACATTTGGTCATCTATCATGTTTCATTGCACATTATACATAATATATTATTATTGGAGGACCATTAACAAGTGAATGTAAGAATCTGAGAACTTCCATTAGGAAACCTCTTATCTTCTAGTCCGCTCTCTGTTTACACAGGTAGGACGTGAAGCATCACTCACAAGTGGTCTGAGGTCCTACACATCAGGCTGCGGGGGAATGTGAAGAATGCTGCGGCCCCATCTGCAGGCCGGGCCGAGAGCCTGACATTATACAGACCTGCACACATGCCGACATACCTACAGGGGAGCCATGTGAAGGCTACTTAAAGGAACACTCCAGTCACTGCTGATTCGTTGCATTATACCTTGTGCTGGACCTGAAGCGAGGAGCAGGACTCTAGGTTCTAGGAATATAATAAAAATGAGTCCTGCTCCTCCCTTACAGGAGCCCTACACCTTGTATTATCCAATGAATCTGCTTTACTGGAGGGTTCCTTTAATAGGAACAGAGCAGTGGTCAGTGCTAGTCACCATGTTCATAATCATGGACCACAGCGAGGACACAAAAACAACTAAGGTGCTATAGTAAACTACATGCGGTCCCCTACTTAAGAACACCTGACTTACATACGACCCCTAGTTACAAACGGACCTCTGGATTTTGGTAATTTACTGTTCTTTAGTCCCAGGCCACAATAATCAGCTTTAACAGTTATCAATGGTGCCTGTAATTAAGATTTATTGTTAATCCTGGTTCTTATGACAACCCAACATTTTTAAAATCCAATTGTCACAGAGACCAAAAAAATTTTGACTGGGGTTACAATAATAAAGTATACGTTTCCGACTTGCATACAAACTCAACTTAAGAACAAACCTACAGAACCTATGTTGTATGTAACCCGGGGACTGCCTGTATAATATAGCCCGGAAGCCCGTAGGACAACCAGACTGATTCGGACTGAGCGTGGGATTTAAGATTCAAATTGTGTCGCAACCAATGCGGTTACATGCATTGGGAAGAAGAAGGTGAACTCTGGCAAACCTGAGCGGGGAAGCGACACATGCAGAATATCGGGCGCACAATCTTATCGAAACGCGGCACAGTGCATTGTTGTTGGGCAATGCACTTTCGAGAACCCTGAGGGACCGGGTAAGTAAATGTTCCCCAATGTCTTTAACTGCCTGTATCTCTTATTCTACAGATCACAGTCTTAAGCAAATTATGAGATTCTTATCTTTAATATGACACCACATACATGTTTCTGGGTGCTATGGTAGAGTCTGAAGTGAAGTCATTTTCACTTGGGATGAGTCTAGTTTAGTGGTTGCTGGGGTAGTGTCAGAAGCCCCCACCTTCTGATCTATAGCACCTAGATACATGCTTTTTATGTCATATTAAACATAAGAATCTCCAACACGCATCAAACTGTGAGATACAGAACTGGAAGTACAGGCAGTTAAAAATAGGTGGAATAGCTTGGATTTGCAACTACATCTTAAGCGGTTTGTTTCTCCGGTTCTGTAGCTCATAAAGCCATAAGCCTGATGTCATCTGAAAGATGAGATACTGGTCTTTAACATGGCACAAGGTTTCTAGGGACAGAAGATAGGGCGTTTTTGAAGGGATGCTACTCCTGCAGCCGCTAAACTTGGCTCATCTCATTCAAAAAGAGTCATAATTGCCTGACTTCATGAGATATATATTTTCATAGGTAAACAGGTGAGATCTCACATACAGGGAATTCTCAACCTGAAGGGAATAGTAGTTTAATGGGGTAGAATCTGGTGACAGTCTCTGTAACGTGAATAAGCTATTAGCCATCCTCCAGGCAGGCCCAGGATGATATTTTAGGACGCAGCTTGTTTATCATTTCCCACATGATGTCAGTGAAAATATAGGATAAGGGAAAGTATCCGTGGATTGCTCTGCTCCGCGTGCAGGTGATATCAGCCAGGAATCTGCAAAACACTCTACAGAGGTGAACAAACAACTTCTCCTCGTATCTTCACTTTCTCAAGTGCCTCCTGTGGGTGAAGCATTCCTAAAACCCGCTAGATGGTTCTTGATGTCAGGCTGAGGGCACAGGGGTCGGGGCCTGCGGTGGAATTTCAGCAAATAGTAGAAGTTTGGTAAATTGGGTAGAACAATTGGGGATAAAGAGTAATAGCCGATGGCCGGGACTTGGTGAAGCTGCAGGACTATCTCGGCTCCCTAGGTGAGCACATACCTCACACGCATGGAGTCTGCTCAACAAGAGGCACAAGGTCAATGACTTCCTCCGCAGCGGCATCATGAATACTGAATAAGACCAATACTTTCTACAACCAAGGCCTGGGGCTACCAGGTAATCTTCAGGTGGCTGTGTCAGAGCAACCGTGTCATTTGACCCCGCAACCAAAAATAGCTCTGACTATAGCTGTCTCATCTTAAAGGGAACCCGTCAGCAGGTTTGCCCCACTAAACTACTAGTCCCCTGAGGTCCAGGATGCAGTGTCCCTTCTAGAATTCCCTCTAAAAAGAAAAAAAAAAAAAAGTCAGGCAAATATGACTCTTCTGTAATGCTATTAATGTGTAAATGGTAACGTAGGTTGAAGTTAGCTCTAAATTAACCCTGTGTTGTACCTCTTTAGGGTGGGAATCTAAACTAGGGCTCTGAACTCAGGGTCCTGACCAATCAGTGACAAATATTCCCCGACTCATCCTTGACTGGCATAACACTCTTCTCACTTCAGTTTCAGATGAGTCAAGTTTAGTAGTTAAAGAGTTAGTGTCATTTCCTAAAATATGCTGCTGGTCTCATATTAAAGATAAGGGTCTCATCTTTCAGATCACGTCAGGCTGGAGGTCTTGTGAGTTAAAGGACCACAGTTACAGGCAGCTAAAGACGCAGTTGGAAATACAAGCTGCAGATAAAGAGCCAGATCTTGCGATCTTGCCTATTTTAAGCTGCCTATATGTCGAGTTCTGTAGATCAGAACCATAAGCTTAATAGGATCTGAAAGATGAGAGTCTTATCTTTAATATGACACATAGAACAGGTTTCTAGGTGCTACAGAACAAAGGTAGAGGCTTCTGAAGTGATACTCTCCCCTGCAACCACTAAAATTGACTCATCTCTTGTGAAAAAAGTGAGAAGAGTCATATTTGACTGGGGGGAGATAAGTTATAGGTAAATGGGCGAGATTTCACATTAAAGAGAATTCTAGAATAGACAATTCATAGGTACACAGGTACAATCATAAATAGGGTCGCTGGTCTAGAGTGAGTTGCAGACAAGTTTTTAGCCATCCCATGCACACCCTAATGTAATGCACATTCTCCCTCATAGATTGTAAGCTCTTGTGAGCAGGGCCCCTACTCCTGTTGCTTTATATGACCATGTTATAGTTCTGTAATGTCTTGTATTATATGTATGCATTATTATTATTCCAGCAATGTGAGGAGTATGAGGACTACTACTTGTTGCCGCGCTATAACCCCACTTGCAGCACGCGGCGGCTCTTCTTACATAAGCCTTCCAGGTCGTACAGGAGTGCGCAGGGCGGGTCACAGACCAAACCTTCCAGGTCTAACAATCCACATGACATTACCAAACCTGTATTTCCCTTTTATTTCTCTTTTTCCGGATCCCTGCTTCCAGGGGCTGACACGTCTTGATCGCCAGCTGGGAGTTCTCCGTCTTACAAAAGAGATTAGCATTCCCAGCACATTCCGTTAGGTCAAGACCATTAGTTCCTATGCAACTGTGGTCAAGCCTGGGAACTGCTGGTAACAAGGCCGGGAGCAGACACATCATGTAAATAAAGGTGATCTCACACCGAGGACCCGCATCTGTGTCAGCGGACGTGAGGCGTATTCTCAAGGGAGAGCAAGAGGAATGACGGGGACAGCACTATACTAATAGAAACTATGTGCTGTATGCAACAAGAGGACACATTGTACGGTTACTATTAGCAACAACAAGAGGACACATTGTACGGTTACTATTAGCAACAACAAGAGGACACATTGTACGGTTACTATTAGTAACTAGAGGGCACATTGTATGGTTCTATTATTAGACGAGGGCACATATGTAGTTACTATTAGTAACAGAGGGCACATTGTTGGTTACCTATTAGTAACGAGAGGGCACATTGTAATGGTTACTATTAGTAACTAGAGGGCTTACCTTAGTATGAGGCCTTAGACTATTAGTACTAAGGGCACATTGTAGGGGACTATTATAACAGAGATACATTGTACGGTTACTATTAGTACCAAGAGGCACATTGTACGGTTATATTAGTAACGAGGATACTTGTACGGTTCTATATAACAAGAGGGCACATTTGTATGGTTACTATTAGTAACGAGAAGGATACATTGTATGGTTACATAGTAACGAAGGATACATTGTATGGTTACTATTAGTAACAAGAGGTGCCCATTGTACGGTTACTATAGTAACAGAGGTATACACTTGTATGGTTACTATTAGTAACGAGAGATAACATTGTATCGGTTTTATTAGTAACAAATGGGCACATTGTCGTTACTATTAGTACAAGGCAAAGGATGTACTATTGTAACAAGGATACATTGTATATTCCCAGTGTCTGATTACTGGGAAACCTTGCGATTACCAGTACAGGGGTCTAATGCGAAATTAAACTAGTGTCTCCCAAATATCACAAAAACTTAGAACATTAAGGGAACCTGTCCACTAGGTTTTACCCCACTAATCTACCGACCCCCTCAGTGGGTATGAAATGTTCTTTCTAGAATCCCCTCTTATGAGGCAGCAATGTGACTCTTCCCGCCTCTTTTCAATGCGATGCATCAGTTTAGTGGTTGCTGGGGTAATGTCATTTCAGAACACCCCTATCTTGTGTTTCAATAAGCACATAGAAACATGAAGCTTGTGCCATAACCAAGTTAAGATCTCAGCTTTCTGGTCACATCGAGCATATCTCTGTGAGTTACAGAACTGGATACACAGCAGTTAAAATTAGGCAGGACTGGATTTTTTCTGCAGCTTTTCCAACACATTGCCAGCATCTCTGATTCTGTAGCTCTAAACCACACAGCCTGATGCCTTCTGAAAGACGAGATTCATATCTTATTATGACACCATGTTTCTAATGCCTATAGAACAGAAGATAGTGGATGCAGGGGGGGGGGGAAGTCTCTTCAGAAGCCCCTAAAAACACATCACATGTGAAAATGGGTTTAAAAGAAGTTTGTTTGTTTTGTTTTTAATAGGTAACAGGTGAGATTTCACATTTCAAGGACATTTTATAACCAACCTGAGGGGACTAGGAGTTTAGTGGGTGAAAACCTGGTGAAAAGTTCCCTTTACTTATGAATAGTGTCTGAATACATCTATGAGACGGATAGAAGATCAGAGATAATTTTATAGCACCAGGAAATTTTTATTATTACGTGGAGTATTACTGCACTATGATTCACCTGCCTACCTATGGCGCTATGGAAATATGTTGTTAATAATGGATCTTAGTCTATAAAATGTTGCGATGGCCACCAGACACCTGGCAACTACATCCCCTTCTCCTAGACTGCAGCAGTCATACTCCTATCCCTATGTGTGAAGTCCTGCATCCATGTAAAGGAGATGCCTATTAAGGGACTTCTCAGGCGTCCACTGATGTTGATCTCCTACTAGGGGGCCCCACATCTCAGCCGCATTATCTTAATGAAGCCGTGTATGTCACTATACTGTATTCATCTCTATGGGAGGCTAACAAATTAACAGCACTTAAAGGGATTGTCCAGTTTATTTTTGTATGGAAAAGTGAGCCATTTCCATCATGAAATTGGGGGGATACACCAAGCCTGAGGATTCTCCGTGATCAGATGATTATCTCCTACCATGTTAATTTAAACATCTACATTTATACTACCAAAGTGGTTATTTTACTAGCCCAAAATGCTACAAATTCATCACAGATTCCTTCCACCGATAGTAGACACATTTCAGAAAATCCAGAAAAACAGAAAATAGGCTGCATTCAGACGGCTGTTGTGGAACGTTAATACCCAATATATCCCCCATGGGCCGCCAATGGGCGTACGGCTCCGAATGGAGGCGGTACGGTGCAGCACTGTACCATTTCGCGTATCAGGAGAAGATAGGACATGTCCTTGTTTCCCGAATGTGAGCCGTGCTAGCCCCCTCTCTCCCTCGGTGTGCCGACGTGTGCCCTCCGTGCTACGCTACAGACTACGTTAAAGCCTTAAAAGATGGTTTGGGGCCGATATAAAACTTATTGGATTACAGATTTCTCCAATTAGCGATACACCAGGGACACATCCTAATGCCAATAACTGAGTCACCACAATGTAAGAGATCCTCTGTACACTTTATATATCAGGATGGATGTTACTCACAGAAGACCGTATGAAAGGACAGCGTCTTATGCAATCCTAGAATCTATTAGGAAGTATGTACAATCACTGCACGTCTCAGCTACAACGCGCGTACTACTACCCCACACCATCCATGGATAGCGCCCGCGTTCTCAGGACCATGGACCTTGGCAGGGATGGGCACTGGCAAAGATCCCCGGGATTGTAAGATTTATAGTAAAGATAGAAACCGGTGAACGCTACGGAAGGAATCTTAAGTATGTGCTATAAACAATGCCAGGCAAAACAGCTTTTATATAGCGTAGGGAGTCGCCTCTCGCGCTGTTTAAGGAACAGACATGAGAGGAACCATCCCATAATACTAAGACCGGCTCTAACACGATACAATCCCCAATGTCACCCCACATCTGCTCTCCCTCTTTGACATGTGACATAGTAATATTGCTTTGGATCACATAAACAATAGCGGATAATTTCTATACTTATTTTTCAGTATAAAATAAAAAATATTTAAAAAAAAAATCTTTTTTGATTAGTACATACAATTTGCAGACCAATCCCATGCACTAACTACAGGGCCAAGAAGGTCAAGGCCCTGCTTAGGGGACACCTAAAATCATTGCCTTAAAGAGAACCTGTCTTCAATAAAGACTTCATTGAAACTATAGTTAAAAAGTATACCCTCATACATAAATGGTTCCTTATGATTCAGTCACACTTAGTACATGTCCATAAGCCCTGCATATTCATTGGCACTACTTGCCCCACATCCTTGTTCATAGATCGAGACACAGGTCTCGCTGCTAGGAACATATGCTGCTGTGCAGAACATTGGAGAGAATCTCTGTTACATCTTTGGGCACTTCATGTCATGTGACCAGTGTGATGTCATCCAAGGTCCTATTACATCTGCAATGTCTGCCCCATGTATGTATCTGATCACATGAAATCACAGCAGCCTGCATGGAGGATGGGGAGGAGTAGAAGTCCACAAAGGATGCTGTGATTTCATTTGATCAGATGCTTACATGGGGTAGACGTTGCAGATGTAACAGGGCCTTAAATAACATGAAATCACATGACATGAAATGCTGAATCCTTAGAAGAGAGAGGAGTTAATGGGAGGATCTAGCCAAGCAGGACACGCCCCCTCTGATGCCAGGTAATACAACATAAATTTCATTTCATGGGGAAAAATTTTAGATAAAAGGCGGCGTCAGTTGGTAAATGGGACTTTATGAGAACCTGTTACTAGATGTATTTGTGAAAATGAGGTAACAAGTTCCCTTTTAGCAGTGAACGTGTACAAGGAAAAGTGATATATTCATTCAGTGCTGATGATTGCAGCAACACTCAACGTGGTATAGTACCTGACAATAATCGAGCACCCTACCCCCCCATCAGAATATCAGCTGTATATGTGATGAGAGCTCACAGTGGGTCCATCAAAAAGCTAAGAGCCCTCACATCTGTAACGCATACATATAACCCATAAATATGCAAACAGCCATGGCATAACAAGACATGGTGGTGCAGATGTGCTGTGTCTCCTACAGCAGTTCAGGGTACAACTATGGCATGGATAGCCTCTACATTTACCCGGATAAGTAATGGACACAGTCCCAATGCAGCAATGGTAATCGATGGCAGGTGTTTGGCCACAACAATGACCAAGGGTATTGGTAGGTCCTTGGGACGTCTCCAAAAACCCTCCTAGCGAAGGGGGGGGGGGGGGGGGGGTTTACAAAGTTTTTTAGCCTTGAAATAAATCGGGTGGTAGAACACCACAAGCTGGTGGATGCCTTCCAGACACTGCTCACAGAAAGCAGAGCACTGGTTTAGATTCTCCTTTCCCTCTCGAAAGCATCAAGCTCATCGATATTAGAAAGGCATTTTGCACCATAAGACTGGGTAATTTATGCATCATATTATCTCTCTCTAAATCCTCTAATTTATTTCGAGTACCTGAGTGGCGGAGAGAGTACACACACAGAGCTGCAATTCCCGCTTCATCCTAATTCCACGTGTGGTCTGTATATTAGGCAATTCTGTACTATATGGGATTGAACGAGGGAGCCAGACTGCAGACCACATTCCCTCCCTCTTCACCTCTGTAGTAACATTATCAACAATTCCCCTATCTACTCTGTACCAGCTACTCGGCGCAACACCTCCCATCCCCCCTCCATACCACAAATATATGACACTCCACTGCCATTCCTAGGATTTACTTTAGTATACGAACCTACAGCTCTGTGCAGGGCACCAGAGAGGGACATTGCCAATGATTTGTTCTTATAGCTCAGAGATTTGGCTTCCGACAAAAAATGTAATAATCTCAGAGGCCCAAAAAAATATACAATCAACTACTACAGGATTCCTGAAAGCAGCAAAGCCTATATAGGTCCCTTCTAGACCCCATAGTGGTTTATAGAGTGTCCTAGTATTGCACCCCCATAAGAATCAGCTATAATCTGGGGGTCTGACTGATCAGGAGAATATTCCCCTATAGCAGTGATGGCTAACCTTTTAGAGACCGAGTGCCCTAACTACAACCAAAACCACTTATTATCTGCAAGTGCCACACAGAAATTTTACTCGCCTGCTCTGTCACATCCTTTCTCATCATATCAGCACCTGAGGACACCAATAAACGCAGAAAATAGTCCCAGGTAGAGCTGTCACTTTAATATAGCTCTGTGCCAGCAAGTACTGGGCTGTCTGGGACTGCAGGAAGATACCTGGCGTCCTCTCTGGTAATGGCCTGAGTGCCCACAGAAGAGGGCTCCGGTGCCACCTCTGGCACCCGTGCCATAGGTTCGCCACACACTCCGCCTATAGTCTATAGACTGTAGTGTACATTATCATCATCCTCTATTCACATAAGGGATGCCTGTACGGTAAACGTTCCAGAACTGGCGCTGCTACATAGAACTTGCATCCTATGGACTGCCTAGTAGCACCTGATTTATGGGGTTTTAGTATCCTCTGCTTTTTGATAAAATTCTCACGAACCCCTTTTTGATTGCTGTTGTATTGCGTCCGGACAATGATGAATATTCCAAATACCAAGAAATCTGCTGGCTAATAAGCAACCAACATCAACAGGGATGATCCACATCTAAGGGGCCATAGAGGAGACATGCCAGTAAGGAAGGTACACAACCAGTGACAACGTTTCACACAACTGTCGGGTGCATGGGGCCTACGACATGTATAGTGCAAAGAGAGCTCAGATCGAGTTATAGCTCGGCCGTAAATCATCCGTAGATACAGACTCTAAATCGGCTGTCGGTCTAATGCCCCTAAACAGATCGATAGGACTACGGTTATATTAGTATTGCAGTATTTTAGGTCATTGGACATGGGGCCAGCTCAAGATTTACGACTCCAATACATTGGTGCTTCAAAAATATACATACACAATGCGTGCACAACTACAAATACATACTGTATGCATATGGTACATACCTACATGCTGGAGTAAACCTGCAGACATATGCATGTGCAGATATACAAGCTTATAAGATGAATATTTCTGTAAATACATTACACAAATCTCCAATCATACGCATTCCACATAAATCTTACAAATACTCATACACATAAATCTACAAACATACCATACACACAATCACAATAGCAACAACACCCAAAATGCAAGAACCCTATACAATACATTATACTACATAGATAGATAGAGTACAAATCTATCATGTAAAAAGCTCCAAACACGATACAACTGACATGATTACACATTCACAAATATACGCGCAGACGAGATAGGTGAACTACAACACTAAAATATTTACTCTTTTTCTTCTTACAAAATAAAATTTTCACCACGATTTCATCATGATAAACTAAAATAGAAGCAATGGTTTATATTTACATGGATTGTGGAATTCTGAATTATTTTCGCAGTGAGATTCAATAATTATGTGATACAAACAGCAATCAGCATCTGCAATGCTCATCGCACAGGAGAACGGAGAAATCAGAAATGTTCAAGAAAAACTAAATAAAACAAGTAGAAACAACATTCTGTTCTGTAACTATACAGTCAGGCTTCTTAACCCCTTCAGATCAGGCCATGTTCGTTTCTTAAAGGACATCTACCACCAGGATGAAGGAGTGTATGCAAATGACCCCGAGCGGCTCCGAGCTCCATTAACACTTATGGAGCCCCTCTGGCTCATTTGCTTACATTCCTTCATCCTGGTGGTAGATTCCCTTTAAATTTCCATTTTTCACTTCCATAGCTTTTTATATTTCTGTGTACAGAGGTGTGCGAGGGGTTTGTGTTCTGCCTGACAAATTGTATTTCCTATTGAAGGTATTTCATATTCCACGCAGTACTTTAACCCCAGGGGGTCTGATCATTTCTACCAAATAGTGATGTCACAGCGAGCGATCTGCTATACGCTTTGCTGGCGGCAGTTAAACACCCGTTATTGGTACAGGCACCGATCATGGCTTTCAGCAAGGGATGCTTGCTGCATAATGCTCCTGCCATACATGAAGAGGGATCAGCCCACGAGCCCTCTGCATACGGCCCCATGATGTACAGGTTCACCGTAATGCGTTAGAAAATTAGTTGGTATTTTAACCCTCTATCTCCTCCTCCTTTGTATGGAATCTACAAACCAGTAAAACGATCTGCCAAATGTATTAGGCCGCAGTCACATGACCATGATGGGGAGGTAGATCCGGCCGCTAACTATGTCCCCATAGATGCCTATAGTGCCCAGCCGTGATACGGGGAGCACAAGGCCTCAAAACAGATAGGGCCAGAGATAGAGCATGCTCTAAGAACGAGTGTGCGGCACGGTTTCCTACGGGGATGGGTGAACACTGCTCCTCTCCAGCGCGCTGCCATATGCTTGTCTGATTACGGTTGGCCAAAAATGCATTAGGTGTGAAAGCCCTCTTATAGTGTATTGTAGGAACAATCAGACCTGCTAGGGTTCAAACACCCCAGAGGGCCTACAAAATAGCATAAAAAATTCTAGCAACACCCCCTTTTCCCTAGAACGTATATATAAGTAACTAAACAAACATAATTATATACATGACATCAATCTTCAACATCTCAAAATGCTGATCTTTCAAAATATAAAGATAATTATCTCATAGTGAATGTTGTAACGGAAAAAGACCAACAAATGTCTGAATCGGCAAATTAATCTGAATAAAAAGTCATCAAAAGGTTCTACAATACACTAAAGTAATCTGGCCCCGCAAAACAAAGTTTGGTATCTCTGGGAACATACGGATTGAGAATAAAGGGGGCGTGTGTAAGAAAATGCTGGAACTGCGTTTTATTGTCAATTTCACCGCATTTGGAATTTGTTTCCTACCTCTCAATACGATGCACAGAATATTAAAGGGAACCTGTTTCTGAACATTTTCACATGTACAGCTTTTGACAGGTTTCCATAGAGCCATATTAACTAATGGACAACCTTCTTTTGGCTAAAAATTGGTTCTCTTACATAAAATCATAAATCAACTTTATCTTATATCACCTGGTATCAGTGGGGACCTGTCCTGCTCAGCCGGCCCCTCTCCTCGACTACCCTACCTGTCTCTTCTCAGCATGTCAAGTGACCAGGGTGTTATTACCTAAGGTCCTGTTACATTTGCAATGTCTACCCTATGTATGTATCTGATCACATGAAAACAAAGCAGTCCCCATGGAGGATGAGGAGGAGTAAAAGTCCAGGGAGGCTGCTGTGATTTCGTGTGATCCGATACACACATAGGGTAGACATTGCAAATGTAACCGGGCCCTAGATTACATCATCCTGGTCACATGACATGACGTAACCAATGATGTAACAGAGCTCTCTCTCAATGTTCCATAAAACAGCAGGCCTGTCAATCAAGACAAAGAAGGCAGGGCAGTGAATACTGCATATACCGGACTCCATTACTATCATTGGACTCACCTTGGGTGAATTGCATACAATTTTACAAACTGATTTTTTGACATTGCAGCAATGAAGAGGAACCATTTAAGGATAAGGGCAATGCTTTTTAATATTAGTTTTTAATGATTTTTTTATTTTGAGTGTGATCATTTTACATGACAATAGGAAATACAATTTGTTCGGCAAATAACAAGTCCTCAAAGGAATGGAGCTCAACGTTTGCATTGCAAAGTTGGTTACCGCCCCATGATCTGCAGCAATTAAACAATGTTATGCGAATCTTAGAGTAACACAACGGGGCTTATTTACTAAGGGTCTGCGGATCGCTAAGGGTTTTGTCGGGGATTGCACGGCTGTGACAGCCATTCAGAAGGGGATGGTGTCGCATACAATCGGATTTTGCCGCAACTGCGCTGGCTTTCATGCAACAGAAAACGGGGGTCGTGCCGTCGGACGATCTTACTGATTTGGACTGAGCACGGGATTTAACTTTCAAATTGTGTCGCAAGCCCAAGCACTTACATGCACCAGGAAGAAGAAGGAGAACTCTGGCGGACCTGAGCGGAGAGGAGACACATGGAGGATATCGGGCGCACAATCTTTGTGAATCGCGGCGCAGTGCATTATCGTTGGAGAATGGACTTTCGGTAAACTCTGCGGGACCAGGTAAGTAAATGTGTCCCAACGTGTGTATGAGAGTTTCATCCCATACAATTCACTGTTACTGTATAAGGCCCGATGTATACGTATGTGGTAACCAGCGGTGAGTTAGCCACACAAACAGCCCAAATTTACGGTCACATGGTAGGGCAGTTACTGATCCTACCTGTTTTAAATGATGGGGTGAACAATGATCACATGCCAATGTTAGATGACATCCAAGTAGGGGATAATGGTCCCCTAATCCCAGCCTCGAACATGCACATACAACATGTAATTTCAAAGTGGTAAATTCATGGATTCACTATTTTTGTTACCACGACGTCTAATGTTAAGAAGACTGTGGGAGATTCATTATTCGGGTGGAGAAGGCACATGAATCTCCCCATCCCACCAGTTTTTTGGATTCTCTGACCCCACACACTCTGGGTGTGTCGGGGAGTGGGGCATGAATGCCTGGCACGCCGGATGTGACCTTCTTGGATCGGACACATCTCTACGACCTAGTCGTTTACCCATTACGATTTCACGACCACAGCCGTAAGATTGGAGAAAAGGTGGTGTCACCTTTTGCGTAATTTGTTTTATTTGAATTTTGCTTCGGATATTTCGAGAAAAAAAAATCCATCAAGGTCAATTTGTGGGATGAATTCTTTTATATTTTAAGAGTATAAAAGTAATTTCTGGGGACAACACCTTTTACTAGCTAAAGAAAGTGGACAAATTCGATTTTTTTTCCATATACATTTTTGATATGTTTTGGAAAATCTTACCCCTATTACTTTTTTATGCAATAATTCATATACACAGCAGATACATGGATGTAATGACAGGAGATCCGTTTAATTTCCCATAATTAAACTAACAGTAACCCCTCTGATGCCATGATCACTTAAGACCACACCATCTGAGGGGGTCTGTTAACCAAGCTTCTTCCGACCATAGACACTGCTGCTGGGTTTCTGCTGCACTCATTGAGACCCATAAAAATGCCATATTGAGACAAGACGGTCGTCATCCATGGCTGATGTAGGGGAGGGGTTCAATTCTGGATACCCAGGTCTAGTTCAGCTATGTTCATGTTAAATACAACTGCCCCAAACTGTATGTGTCTAAACTTGAAGACACTTTGCACTGTTGACCAACTGAATGGAGTTCATCAGAGATAGAAGGGTCACTTTGAGGTATCACCTGCCCTCCCAGACATTTTGACATCGTTGTTAGAAGGTGGAAGCACAGAACCACATGTCATGGTTTACAATCCAGACACAACTCTCCCCTTCACCACACATACAGACTATTTTCAAGTGTTCAGTCAAAGGACATTTGGTGCCGAGGTGTCCATTACATCTACTGCCAGCCAACCAGCTTTGGATCACAACCACAAAGACTTTAGCAACACATCCAGGTTCTGTTTGTGCCATGAGGACACACCGGTTACAGTATGGAGGTGTCATAGTCGTTGTTTGCACCATAACTAAGCTGTGAATTGTCGCACTGCTGTAACGAATTGTGTGGTGCCTATTGTGAGCAGCCACCACATCGGACAGAAGTAAAACAAGGGAAACAGCTGAGAGTAGGTGCAGGACACCCAACGGCCGCATCTTTTACGAGGTTTTCCAGTTGACCTGTGTCAACAGCATAATGGTCCTACACACAGCAATGGCGTCCTAGGAACCTCTCCACCAGATCACACTTCTTGGTCCACCAAAGTATTTGTTGGATCGGCTGGTACCTTAGCTTAAGCAACCAACCAGTGTAGAGAATCTAGAGATCCAGCAGTGAGATACTATACAGATGATCCGGTAAGCTTTCATGCCCTACCATATTCCATCTTGCATCCAGGCTAAATGTGACCCAACCTGGTCCCAGAACCTCCTTTTCTTCAAAAAAAACTTCTCCCTTAACTCTGATATTTTAATAATCATCAGTTTGGTGATTGTAAGGAGGACGTTACCCACCGTGCTGTGCCTGTCATAGAATTTTGTGGAGAAAGGATAATGCTAAGGGATAGTTACTTTCACGGCCATTGAAGGGAATACGTATTACTTGGACCTAGTCCACATGAAGTTGAGGTGCGGCCCTTTTTTTTTTGGATGACATCAGGCATGTTTTTCAACCTCTGGACAACCTCTTTATATATATATACCGGTATGTGTCTGGATTTTGACTATACAAACATACAAGTTTTACATCAACAAAGTGAACTGCATTGAAATTAAACGAAGAACTTACCTGAATGCAGAGAATTTTTTTAAAATATGGAACGAATTTTAAAAAAATGTAAATCGTGGCTTTAAATACCAGATCTTTATTAAGGCTTGTTCACATTTTTGTTATTCCTACAGATTTTTGCATCAGTTATCATGAGTAATGTTGAGTGGACCTAAATCTACAATGTTGGAGCTCTTGCAGAACATTTTGGATTTGGGTCCTAGCTAGAAGTTCAGTTTAGCCCTTTAGGCTCAACGCTCACTTGTTACAACCATGGTGCAAGCACATTTTAAAGGGGTTGGACACTCTTTTTCATAAGGTCCCATGTGCCGTTAATAATCACTGAATGTTAATTGATTCAGCATTTTTTCTACTTACTGTAAACTTTCCATGGATCTTTGCTGGAGCTCTGATGAATAGGAGGAGCTGTGGCAGGATAGTTATGACTCATTCTGCTCCCTCCCCCTCCCCTCTTCCTGTGTCTGTCAGTGAGACGGACTTTGAAAGAAAGAGACACAGTGGGTGACGCCATTAGGACGGATTGAAGGAATAAGCGAGCGGAAGCCCTGTATAGGCAGCATGGTGAGAACAGGTACATATACATGCAGATACATGTCCAATGGAAGAGATTTATTGATAAGTGGCCACGGCTTTAGCTCTTAAAATGGTGCCTTGGGGGTGGGGAGTTTGGGGAAGATCCTCAGGAAAATCATGTTGCCATTTAAAGGGTAACAGCAATGATCGGCACTGGCTGTTACCGGTAAACCAAACTTTTGGGGTCCCCTATCCCTAAAAATAAATGGGGCAGCACGGTGGCTTAGTGGGTAGCACTACTGCCTTGCAATGTTGGGGTCCTGGGTTCAAGTCCCAGGGTCAACATCTTCAAAGAGTTTGTATGTTCTCTCCGTGTTTGCGTTGGTTTCCTCCGGGTCCTCTGGTTTCCTCCCACACTCCAAAACATACTGTTAGATTGATTAGATTGTGAGCCCCATTGGGGACAGGGGTTGATTTGTCAAGCTCACTGCGTAATCTGTGTGCGCTATATAAATAAAGGAATTATTATTATAAATCCAGGAGAAATGGATGCAGATCTCTCCATCACACCTCAACTCCAGCTTTTAGCTCCCAATAACTGATGCAAAAAACTAATGAAATAACTGAGGAGTGAAATGACCCTTTATGATTATTATCATGAATGTGTTTTTGTTCCTTTCTTTAATAAGTTTTTTTTTTTTTTAAATTCACAACCATAAGACAAAAGAAGAACAGATTTTATTATTTCTTTTTTTTTTTTAAATAATGGTCAAGGATTTTTTTTTTTTTAATTCATCTCGTTTCAATATCATTACAGAAAACGTTATGGTACAGAGTTCTTCAATAGTTTCTTTGCTTCTTAATTTTTTTTTTTGTCTCCACATGAATGCTGGTACACTGTAATCTGTACAAGATCAGTTTTTGATTTTTTTTTTTTTCTGTACATTTTTTTTTTAAAATATTGTTTAAAAAGGCTGTTAGCACTTAAGGAAGCAATTTTTTTTTTAATAGTTTTTTTTTTTTTTAAGTTTTAAAGAGAAAAAAAAAAGTAGTTTTTTTTTTTTTTAAGGTTACTGCCCCCAATAAGTACTGAGCGGAGTGATCGCCAGGACTTGTCTCCTCCTTTTGTTATAAGAAGATGGGAGTCTTTCATCCAGGCGCAACCACTTGGCTTTTGGCACTGTGCACATCAACACGTTATACAAGATAAAGAACAAGCAGAGCTCTGGTGTGAAGCGGGTATGAAGCATACTGATAAGGGAAGGAGCAGTGTCATCTACGCTAGTATAAAGTAAGCAGACAGCCTCGGTTAAGAGCTTAAGTATTTGTACTTTAAGGATGAGAGAAACACAACTTTCGCAGGCATCTACCGCTGTCTACTAAAAGCTACTGCTATTAGACCTAGCATTTTACACACAAAGCAATTGCAATGAAGGAAAAGTTGCCTTTGATATAATCAGAATAAGGTTTTGTTTTTGTTTTGTTTTTTTTTCAATAATATATATATATATATAATTTTTTTTTTTTTTGGAAAAAAAAGATATTTTTTTCAGTTTTTTTTATTATTATTATTTCTCCTCAAAGTCAGTTTTTGTTTTTTGTCGAAATTTTTTTTTTTTAGTTCAAGATGTTGACTACACTGATCAACTTTATCCAAATCATAAAAACTAGCTGTGCCGTTGCATATTACAGGATACAGTCAATGATATGTGGACATGCATCGATTGCTTCTTCTTCTTCAGGCGTTTTTTTTTGTCATCATAGCCTTCCGATGACCATGACGTCCACCACCTCTCCCTTGTGTAGTTCCACATACTGCTCTGTCTTTGGAGGTAGCATCAACAGTCCATTGGCACTGCGCATACTCATCAGGCGACTGCTCATCTGATTCCCTGTGTGTGGAAGGCACCAACATGAGGATAGGCAAAAGACGAGACACCCTACCGTATGGAGTGGCCCTTGAGGGCTGTGGCTGGTGTGTCAAAAAATAAGCAAAGTCTACTTGCCCTACTTTAGTTCCAACTTCCTGCCACTGGCCGAAACTTTGGTTATACAGCCCGGAACTGGAGCCTCTTCAGATGATCCTTGCTCTCTTCAGATCACAGGACGTCACTTACGAGTCATGTCCTGTGGTTCGATGAGACCAGGGATTTTCTGATGCTCGTCCCGTGAACCTGTCACTTCTGGCTGTACTAGACGTTCATGCACAAAGCAAGAGCCAAAGTACACTGTGCTCCAACCCAGCCACAGCTCCCAAGAATGTATGGAAACACTTATAATATCTGATGTAGCCTACCCCAAAACAGTATTTTTGCCAAATTCCGGAACCCCCTTTAGGTACAGGTCAGGGAATGCAAAAAAAATAAACAAACCCCAAAGTGTACTGGCACTTCCAGTCCTCTGACCAGAACTGACAGGGGGTCATGGGACTCCCTTTGGATAATGCTGATCACCCCAGACCCAGAATGCCACTGATTGGTCAATGTACATCCCGTGGCCACACAGCACTTCCAGCAGTGGGCGCAGCAGCATCGTGAGAGGTGGAGCAAGGTAGGACACTCTATTTTGATGCCCCCTTAGATATCCCCCAGACCCCTCAGAGTCATTTTCCTTCCTGTTTCCAACCTCCACCCCATTTACTCCATTAAACACCACGTCCAATAATTCTACAGTTTATAAACATATTGACTTCAATGCTTCTTATAGCACATTTTCCTAAATATTTTCTTTACTTTGGGGGTGTTGGAGTTGCGAGTCTGAACTAGTCTATCTTCTAAGCTCTAGTAGATCCACCTAATAGTGTCGCCAATACAAACCTGTACTTTGTGCCCAAGGCAGTGGCTCTTGGTGATGCCATGTAAGTATGCAGCGATGGTACTCTGGGCGAGGATCCAACTTTACATCACAAGATAACTGCAATACAGAAAATATACAATATATAGTCATAGTCGCCCCATCTTCCCACCCTTTTATTAAGAAGAACAGACAAGCCATTGGTGATAATGGATGGTGGTGTGGTGGCCATGACCATGTAGATAAGCCCATGTCCCATCATAGTACTTGGTGTAGATACCCTGGCTTTGATGATTGTAGGTCTTGGATCCAGGATTCCCTGCATCTTTCTTAGTGCTGGTACGACGAAAAGATTACAGGTAACTACTGCGGACACAGGGTTGCCTACAATAAATAGGATATAAAGACCATTAGTCAGGACCTGACGGGTAGTAAAAGGGGTCGTTCCTGTGTAACACACCATGGCAATAAATCCATTATACAACTTTGATTTAGTGACACATAAATAAAGATCCCCCCCCCCCCCTTTAATCTTGTAAATGGAGCCCTGATTCTGATCAATAAGGTCTTCTTCTTGATGACCTCTTCATGACCATTGTGCAGAATATCGTGGCCATATCAAATCTTCTCCTATAACTCCTTATATTTGTTATCTGAATGGTTATAGGTCCAGCTACATAGAAGGATCTTTGATATGACCCGACTATTAAAGTCAAACATTTACCTCCCACCCACAGGATATAGCAGTGATCTGACTCCCCCACACTATTCACAGAATGGTGGACCACTCCGCACTCCATCCTACCAGGAATTTTGGGTTTAAGAAGTCCTATAGACTGCAGTGAAGGACATACTGTATTTTTTAGACTATAAAACACATCTGTAAGCAGGAAAAAAATCCTTCTAACTGCTGTCCTGGAGATCAGGTGAAGAGCTGACAAAGCATTTCACCTGACCCCCGAGAGAGCAGAACCTCCAGCGCTACTCTCTCCCAGCTGTCTCGTCATAAGTATTACTACAGGACCTAGAGTGATGTCAGAAGTATGTGACTGATCCCATGCTTCATGCATCACTGCAAGGTCCTTAAACCTTCTCATGCTGCAAGGTGAGATGCAGTTAGGACTGGGTATGAAGAAGAGTTGTGTGTGTTTGTGTGTGAGAGAGAGAGTGAATGGATGTAGCAGCGCTGAGTGTGTTCATGTGAGTAAATGTATGTAGCAGACCTGAGTGAGCGAGAAAATGTAGTAAGAGATGTGTGTGTGAGTGAGTGAATGGTTGCAGCAGAGCTGTATGTGAGTGAATGGTTGTAGCACAAGTGTGAGTGAACAAAATAGCAGAGCTGTGTGTGAGTGTATGGTTGTAGCAGAGCTATCTGTTAGTGAATCCTGTGGTCCATTGACTTGTCACTTGGTTTACAGGACAGTCCAAAGAAGGATATAGGGGTCAGCACATTGTTATGGAGCGGATGGTGGGACTTGGGATCCCCAATCTGTGAAACACGGTGGGTTTTGGTAGTCAGACCTCCATGATCATACATTCATCCTCTATCCTGTGACTGGGGAACTTGTGCTGACCCCTATATTTTAGAGGAATCATTAATAGAAATCCCATTTTGGTAAATTTTCCTGAAATTTGACAAACTCTGTGCCTCTGAACAGATGTAAAACTATTTCAGATCCTAATTTTTTTTTTTTTTATATAAATCAGATGATTTTTTATTTTGTTTTTTTAAAACACGAACAAAACAAGTGGTCATGCATTACAATTCGGGCAATCTAATACGTTACATGTAGAAGTTGTACAAATATTACATGGTATATTGACAGTGTCACTCAGTTGAAATAAAATTGTACACAAATCAAAAAACATTTTGACCGTATCAGATTCTGTGTTTTAAATTAAATTGCAATGACCCAGAACATCCCCCCCCCCCCCATTTCCCCACCCCAGAGTCAGCTCCCAAGGACTGGGCTAATACGCCCCAAGGCACTCTATTCCAATTATCCACTTAGACAGTTGATATTGCAAACTCGCTCTGAGTTGGAGCAGTGATCGTGATGGCAGTCCTGCTACATCCATCCATTTCCCCCATATTTTCTCAAATTTAGCAATGGAGTTTCTTTTCAAATTTGTTCCATATTCAAGTCTAATAACGTTATTAACCCTATCCTTATATTCCCTTATCGCTGGAGGCCTTGCCTTAATCCAATGGGCAGCAATTAGCTTTCTCACGCTGCAGATCATAATTTCTACTTGGGTACATCAAACACTGTCACAGTCGTTGTAGTATTAACCATCTCACTCCTGACAGTCTGATCACAAAGATTTAGTGCATGGAGGTCCCAAAATATGGGCTAAAAAACAGCAAAGAAACTTTGATAGAACTACTTACCTGGGAGTGCAAATATGATTTTCCTAACCCCATCAATGTCCAAGGTGGCAAAGGTGGTAGGCAGGCTGCAAGACAAAGCGGGTCTGGTTACTGCTCAGGAAGGTTCTCATGATTCTGGGGAAGGACTCTACAGGGGTCCAGGTGACAGGAAGGGCTGCCCACTAAACCCAACATGGCTGACAATGGTAAAAATCAACGTTCTTCTATCCCAAAAAGGTTGGGAGCGACTAGAAAATATACATGTTATATATAACACCATTAGCTGTGCCAGTATTCACATATATCTGAGGGAAGTGTAATATCTCCTTACCCTGGCTTCATAAATACTCGACCAAAGTGGATTTGTGCATGGAGATCAATATCCAGCACCTGCTTAAGGTAATCCTGAAAAAGGAAGACATCACACAACCCTTATTTCAGCCTTCAGTACCTACTGCTCTCAAGGGTCATCAATAAGAAACTTTTCACAATGCAAACACAGTGTTGTATGTACGATCTGCTCAGCTCCTCCTGCTCTATAGCATGCTGCCTGCATATAGGACACTATGCACGATCTGCTCAGCTACTCCTGCTCTATAACATGCTGCTGCAGATAGGACACTATGTGCACTCTGATCAGCTCCTCCTGCTCTATAACATGCTGCCTGCAGACAGAATATTATGTACAATCTGCTCAGCTCCTCCTGCTCTATAACATGCTGCCTGCAGACAGGATATTATGGACAATCTGCTCAGCATCTAAACTCACTCCATCATATGCCGCACCCATGTGGAAAGAGGGGCCATCTCATCTAAACTCACTCCACCATACCGCACCCATGTGGAAAGAGGGGCCATCTCATCTCGCTCGGCTACTTTGTTCCGTCACAAACTGGGGCTACAAACCATTCCCTCACACACAGCTCGCTGCAACCATCAACTCCACACACACTCTTACTATACATTTTCTCAACTCCACTCAGGTCTCTACATACCTTACCACATGACCCCACTCAAGCGCTTCGTACCATACGTGTCCATTCACTCGCTCACACAACACACACAACTCTTCCTTCATACCCAGTCCTAGCTTCATCTCACCCTGCAGCCTGAGACGTTTAAGGACTTGCATGCTGCACTGAAAGGCCCCCCCAATGGATCAGTCACAGATTCTGACATCACTCTAGGTCCTGTTAGTAAATATTATATTTGAGACCGCGTGGAAGGAGTCGGTGCGAGGTTCTAGCTCTCTCGGCGGAGATCTGGTGAAACGTTTGTCGCCTTCACCTGATCTCCACACGCCTAGAGGTCTGGCATTGTTGACCACATGGAATATGAGAGCTTTTTAAAGATTTTTTCTTGCTTAGCAATGTGGTTTTAGATCAAAAAATCATGTATGTCCTTCACTGCATCTCTATGGACTCTTACAACCCAGAATTCCATGGTAAGTGACCTGAGTCCTGAGGGGACCATACGTGAAATCTGTGGGGACTAGCATCAGATCACGATTCCTTTGGAGTATTGTACTTTAATAGTCTGGGGCTTCAAAGATCTTCTAATGTGCTGGAACCTAAACCATTCAATAAAAATATAGATCCCAGGAGAAGTTTTGATTATGGCCACGATATTCCTGCACTAGGTCATGAAGGGTCAACAAAAGAAGCGTCTTGATCAGAATCATGGCCTCCATTTACCAAGATTTACAGGGGGGGGGGTGGGTATCTATTATTTACTGTGTCACTAAATTCAAAGTTGTATAATGGATTTTATTGCATTGTGTTGTGTTCCACGAGACAGACGCCTTTTACTACCCGTCAGTCTGACTACTGGTCGTTATATCCTATTATTGTAGGCACCCTGTGCCAGTAGTTTACTGTATCTTTCGGTCGTACCAGCACTAAGAAAGATGCAGGCATCCTGGATTCCAAGACCTACAATCATCAAATGCCAGGGTATCTACAGCGAGTGACTATATGGGACATGGCTTCTACAATGGTCATTGAAGCCCACACCACCATCCATTGTCACCATGGCTTGTCCTTCTGATAACAGGGGGGAAGAATGGGGGCGCTATGACTATATATTTGTATATTTTCTGCTATTGCAGTTATCTTGGGATGTAAAAGTTTGATCCTCGCCCAGGATACCATCTCGGCTGCATACTTACATGGCATCACCAGAGCCACTGCCTGGCACAAGTCACAGGTTTGTATTTACACGCTACAAGTGATCGTACTAGAGCTTGTAGAAATAACTAGGTTCCCTCTGCACTCCCACACCCCCCAAGTTAGAAAAATATTTAGGAAAATTTTGCTATAAGAGCCTTGAAGTCAATAGTTTTAACTGATAGAATTATTTGGACTTGGTTTTTAAATGGCGAAATGGGGTAGGGTGGAAACAGGAAGGAAAATATGATCTGAGGGGGTCGGGGATTCTAAGGTGGGCATCAAAATAGAGTTGTCCTACCTTGCTCCACCTCTCACGATGCTGGCTGCGCCCACTGCCTGAAGTGGCCTGTGTGGCCACGGATTTTAACATTGACCAATCAGTGGCTTCTGGTCTGGGTGAATCAGCTTATCCAAAGAGGAAGTCTCATGACCCCCTGTCAGTCTGGTCATAGACTGGAGGTCCAGCAAGATACACTTTGGGTTTTGGTTTGTTTTTTTGCATGTCCCTGACCTGTACCTTAAATGGGGGTCCAGGAATTTGGGCAAAAATACTGTTTTGGGTAGGCTCATATCAATATTATAAGTGTTTCCATACTTCTTGGAGCTGTTGGCTGGGTTGGAGCACAGTTACTTTGGCTGTTCGTCGTTTGTTCAACAACGTCCAGTTCAGCTAAGAGTGACGGGGTTCTCGGACGCATCATAGAAAATCCCTTGTCTCATCGAACCAACAGGAATGACTCTAGTACCGTCCTGTGATCTGTAGTCGAGTCAGGATCATCTTAAGGCTCCAGTTCCGGGCCGTAAAACCAAAGCGTTTCGGCCAGTGGACGAATTGGAACTAAAGTAGGGGGCAAGTAGCCTTTGGCCTGTTATTTTTGACACACCACTCACACCCCCTCAGCCACTCCATACGGTAGGTGTCTCGTCCTTTTCCCTATCCTCATGTTGGGCCTTCCACACACAGGTAATCAGATGAGCAGTCGCCTGATGATGTATGCGCAGTGGGGGAAAAAGAAAACCATTGGACTGTTATGCTACCTCCAAAGACAGAGCAGTTTGGAACTAACACAGGGAGAGTGGTGGAACGTCATGGTCATCGAAGGCATGATGACACAAAACAAAAACCCTGAAGAAGAAGAACAGAAGCAATCGATGCCTGTCCACATATCATTGACTGTATCCGTAATATGCACGGCCAGCTATTTTTTATGATTTGGATAAAGTTGATCAGTTAGTCAACTCTTTACTACAAAAAAAACATTTCCTGACCAAAACAACAAACGTGACTTGAGGAGAAATTCAATACTAATAAAAAAACTGACAAAAATATCTTTTTTTCAAAAAAAAAAAATTTATATATATATATAGATACTTAATTGAAAAAAAAAAACAAAAAAACAAACCTTATTCGATTAATCAAAGGCATACTTTCTTCATTGCAATTTCTTTGTGTGTAAATGCTAGGTCTAATAGCAGTAGCTTTTAGTAGACACGGTAGATGCCTGCGAAAGTTTGTGTTTCTCTCATCCTTACAAGTACAATACTAAGCTCTTACCGAGGCTGGTCTGCTTACTTTATACTACGTAGATTGCACTGCTCCTTCCCTTATCAAGTATGGCTTCATACCCCCTTCACACCAGAGCTCTTCTTGTTCTTTATCTTGTATAACGTTGATTGTGCACAGTGCCAAAAGCCACGTGGTTGCGCCTGGATGAAAACTCCCCTCTTCGTAACAACGAAAGTAGGAGACCAAGTCCTGGCGATCACTCGCGCAGACTATTGGGGGGCATAACCTAAATAACAAAAAAAAAAACTTTTTTTTTTTCTCTTTAAACTTCAAAAAAAAAAACTATTAAAAAAAATTGCTTCCTTTAAGTGCTGACAAGTCCTTTGTAACCATCATTTAAAAAAGAAATGTACATGAAAAAAAAAATCAAAACTGATCTTGTACCAGATTCAGTGTACCAGCATCATTGTAGACAACAAAAAAAATTAAGAAGAAAAGAAACTATTGAAGAACTCTGACATAAAGTTTTTCTGTAATGATATTGAAAACGAGATTATTAAAAAAAAAATCCTTGACCATTATTTACAAAAAAAGAAATCAAATAAAATCCCCCCCTGTTTCTTCCTTTTGTTCTTATGTTTGATTTAAAAAAAAAAAACTTATTAAAGAAGGACGCAAAACCACCTTAATGATATAATCATAAAGGGTCATTCACTCCTCAGTTACTTCATTAGTTTTTTGCATCATTTATTGGAGCTAAAAGCTGGAGTTTGAGGTGTAATGGAGAGATCTGCATCCATTTCTCCTGGTTCTAAGGTAGAGAAATCCTTTATTTATATACCGCACACATATTACGCAGGACTTGAACACATCACCCCTGTCCCCAATGG
Source organism: Engystomops pustulosus (assembly GCA_019512145.1). Lineage (NCBI taxonomy): Eukaryota > Metazoa > Chordata > Amphibia > Anura > Leptodactylidae > Engystomops > Engystomops pustulosus. Next base: position 12,336,719 of record CM033647.1, on the reverse strand, counting down.
GGCTCACATCTATCAATTACTAGTATTGTTTTGGAGTGTGGAGGAAACCAAGGACCCGTGGAAACCAACGCACAGACGAGAGAAACCTACACAACTCTTTGCAGATGTTGACACCTGGACTTAGACCAGGACCCCAACACTTGCAAGGCATATGCTAACCCACTAAGCAACCTGCTGCCCCCTTTCTTTTTAGGATAGGGGACCCCCAAAAAGTTTGGTTTTACCGTAACACCAGTGCCGATCATCTGCTGTTTACCGTTTAAAATGCAAAATGATTTTCCTGAGATCTTCCCCCAAAACTCCCACCCCCCGAAGGCACCATTTTAAGAAGCTAAAGCCGTGGCCATTATCATACATCTCTCATTGGACTATGTAGTCTGCATGTATAGAGTCCTGTTGCTCACATGCTGGCCCTATACAGCTTCCCTCGCTTATTCCGTCAATCCGTCCTAATGCTACGCTGGTCGTCTTTTGTCTCAAGGCGTCTCACTGACAGACCACAAGAAGAGGGGAGGGGGAGGAGCAGATGAAGTCATAAGCTCTCCTGCCACGCTCCTCCTAGTCAGCAGAGATCCAGAAGCGGAACGTTTACAGTAAGTAGAAGAAATGCTGAACAATTAACACTTAAGGGATTTATTAAGGGCACATGGACCCTTATGAAAAGTGTCCAACCCTCTTTAAAATGAAATGTGCTTGCACCCATGGTTGTAACAATGAGCGTTGAAGCTTAAGGGCTAAAACTGACTTCTAGCTGACCATAACCATAAATGTCTGCAGAGCCTCCAACAATCGTAAGATTTGGTCCCCTCACACATTACTCATGATAACTGATCCAAAATCTGTAGGAATAAAAAAATGGGAACTTGCCTTTAGTAACAACGGATTTAAATCCCACGATTGGTTTTGTTGTTACATTTTTAAATTATTTCCATAGTTTTAAAAAGTCTCACATTCAGGTAGTTCTTGCTTTAATATCAATGCAGTTCACTTTGTTGATGGTAAACTTGTATGTTTGTATAGTCAAACATCCAGACACATACCGTATATATATAAAAGAGGTTGTCCCAGAGTTGAAAACATGCCTGATGTCATCCATCACAAAAAAGTTGCCGCCCTCAACTTCAGGGACTAGGTCGCAAGTAATACGTATTCCCTTCAATGCCGTGAAAGTAACTATCCCTTAGCATTATCCTTTCTCCACACAAATTCTACGACGTGCCTAACAGCCCCGGTGGGTAACATCCTCCTTAACATCCCCACAAACTGATGATAGAAAATATTAGAGTTAAGGGAGAGTTTTTTTTTGAAGAAAAGGAAGGTTTGGGACCCGGTTGGGTCACATTTAGCCCTGGATGCAATGATGGAATATGTTTGTGGGTTATGAAGGCTTACCGTGATCATCTGGAAGTATCCTTCCTGCTTGGATCGCTAGATTCTCGACACTGTTGGTTGCTGTAGCTAAGGTACCATGCCGATCCACAAATACTTGTGACAGAGTGATCTGGTGGAGAAGGTTCCTAGGACGCCATTGCTGTGTGAGGACCATTATGCTTTGACACAGGCCAACACGTAAACCTCGTAAGAGTATGCGGGCCTGCCTGGATGCTCTGCACCTACTCTCAGCTAGTTTTCCCTTGTTTTTACCTTCTGCTGTCCGATGTGGTGGCTTGCTCAAGTCCCACACTATCCGTTACAGCAGTGGACATTCACATGCTTAAGTTATGTTCAAACAACGACTAACGACACCTCATACTGTAACACCGGTGTGTCCTCAATGCACAAACAAACCTGGATGTGTATTCAAAGTCTTTGGTGGTTGTGATGCCAAAGCTGGTTGGGCTGGCATGAAGATTAATGGACACCTCGCACCAAATTTCTTGAACTGAACACTTGAAATGTCTGTGTGTGTGGTGAAGGTGCAGAGTTGTAGCGGATTGTAACCATGACATGTTGTTCCTGGCTACCACCGTCCTAACACGGTCAAATGTCTTGGAGGGCAGTGATAACCACTCAAGTGACCCTTCTATCTCGATGAAGCTCCTCCATTGTCAACACGTAAGTGTCTTCAAGTGTCACACATACAGTTTTGGGGCATTTTATTTAACTATGACACTAGCTGGAACTAAACCTGGGGTATCCAGATTGAACCCCTCCCTCACCCTAATGCACCGTTTGCTATATGGTTTGGGTCGAATGAGTGCAAGCAAACCCCACATACTGTCCATGGTCGGAATACGCTTTGGTTACCATAACCCCGCGAATGGTGTGTGGTCTTAAGATGATCATGGATCAGAGGGGTTACCAGTTCGTTTTAATTTCGGGAATGCAACGGAGTTCCTGTCATTTAAGCTCATGTATCTCGCTGTGTAGATTATTATTGCATAAAAAAAGTAATAGGGGTAAGATTTTGTCCAAGACATACAAAATGTATATTAAAAAATCGACATTTGTCCACTTTGTTTAGGCAGTTAAAAGGTGTTGTCCCCAGAATTACTTTATACTACTCTAAATATAAAAGAATTATCCCACAAATTGACCCTTGATGGATTTTATTTTCTCGAAATAATCCGAAGTCAAATTCACATAAAACAATTAGACAAAGATTCCACCACCTTTCTCTCTCCAATCTTACGGCGTTGGTCGGTGAAATCGTCAATGGGTAAACGACTAGGTCTACGAGATTGTTCCGTCCAAGAAGGTCACATCCGTGCGTGCATGCAATTACATGCCCCACTCCCCGTACACAGGACCCAGAGTGTGTGGGGTCAGCGAATCCAGAAAACTGGTGGGATGGGAGATTCATGGCCTTCTCCACCACCGAATAATGAAATCTCCCACAGTTCTTACTTAACATCTAGACTCGGTACCAAAATAGTCGAATCCTGAAATTTACCACCTTGAAATTACATGTTTGTAAGTTGCAGTTTCGGAGGCTGGGATTATGGGGAACCATTGATCACCCTACTGTTGAGCATCTAACATTGCTTGATCATTAGTTCACCACCATCGATGTTGAGAAAATGACCAGGCGTAGGATCAGTACTGCCCTACCCTGTGACCGAAATTTGGGCTGTTTTGTGTGCACTACATACCCTGTACCACATACGTATAACATCGGGTCGCTTATACATAACGTGAATCTTATGGGATGAAACTCTCATACCACGTTGGGACAACATTTACTTACCTGTCCCCATTAGTTCCGCTCCATGTTTCCAGTTGTCACTGCTAAGCCGCGATGCTCACAAGATTTCCAAACATGGCGCATATCCGCATCGTGTCCTCTCCCCTCAGTCCGCCTGAAGTTCTTCCCCTTCTTCTTCTGGTACATGTAAGTAGCTGTGGGCTTTGCGACACAATTTGAAAGTTAATTCCGCGTGCTCACGTCGCAAATCAGTCGATCAGTCCGATGGCACCGACCGCCCACTTTGTTGTTGGCATTGAAAGCCAGTCGATTGCTGCAAATCCGATTGCTCGACATACACATCGCCCGTTCTTAATGGCTGTCACAGCCGTGACAATCCCCGACAAAACCCTTAGCGATCCGCGAACCCTTATAATAAGCCCGTTGTGTTACTCTACGAATTCGTCAGAACATTTTTTTAATTGCTGCAGTCATGTGCGGTACCACTTTGCAATCAAACGTTGAGCTGCCACTCCTCCTGAGACTTGTATTGCCGACAATGGTATTTCCTATTGTCCATGTAAAAAATGATCACACCAAAATAAAAATCATTAAAACGTATTATTAAAAAGCATTGCCCTTATCCTTAAATGGGTTCCTCTTCATTGCTGCAATGTCAAAAAATCAGTTTTGTAAAATGTGATGCAATTCACCCAAGTGTGAGTCCAATGATATACTGGAGTCCGGTATACAGTATTCCTGCCCTCCTTCTTTGTCCTTGATTGACAGGCCTGCGCTTTAAATGGAACATTGAAAGAGAGCTTCTGTTCATCATTGGTTTAGTCATTTCATGTGACCAGATGATGTTAATCAGGCCCGTTATATTTTGAATGTCTACCCTATAGTGTATCGGTATCACACGAAATCACAGCAGCCTCCCTGGACTTTTTACCTCTCCTCCCAATCTCCTGGACTCTTTGTTCTCAGGTACGGCCCTACCCTTGAAAATTTATTGCCCACTTTACTTAAGTGAGTTTCGTAAGTGACTTCGTCAGAGTACATTAGTCAGTTAGAGCTGCCATGAGGCGGGCTTAGCTGTGTGGTAACCAGGACTGGATTCCGTACTAATTAAGCACTCCAGGACCTGAAAAACTAGGTGGATACACTCACAAAAACGCTTGTTTTGTATCAGTCTACTAGGTAGACATTGCATGTAAGGACGAAGACCCTGACGCAGCTAAGTGAAGTAGGGTAGTCGAGGGCAGGGGGCCGCTGACAGGAACAGGTCCCCGACTGATACCAGGTTATATAAGATAAAGTTGATTTATGATTTTTATGTATGAGAACAATGTTTTAGCCAAAAGAAGGTTGTCCCATTAGGGTATAGAGGCTCTAATGGAAACCTGTCAAAGCTGTAGCATGTGTAAATGTTCAGAAAAGGTGTTCCCTTTATTCTGTGTCATCGTATTGAGGAGTCGGAAACAAATTCCAAATGTGTGTAAATTACAATAAAACGCAGTTGTCCAAGCTTTCTACACACAGCCCCCTTTATTCGCAATCCGTATGGTTTCCCAGAGATCCCAAAACTTTTTGTTTGCGGGCCAATTACTTTATGTGTTTGTAAGAACTTTTGATGACTTTTATTTCGATCTTGCTTCGATTCAGACACTTTTGGGTCTTTCCAGTACAACATTCACTATGAGATAATTATCTGATATTTTGGAAAGATCGCGTTTTGAGAGTTGTTAGATTGATGTCATGTATATAATTATGTTTGTTTAGTTTACTTATGTAGTCTAGGGAAAAGGGGTGTGCGTAGAATGTTTTTATGCTATTTTTTGTATTTAGGCCCTCTGGGTGTTTGAACCCTACGCAGTCTGATGTTCCTACAATACACTTAAGGGTCTGTTCACCCTAATGCATTTTTGCCAACCGGTAATCCAGACAGCATATGCAGCAGCGGCGAGAGGAGCAGTTGTTCACCCACCCGCGGAAACGTCCGCAACACGTCGTTCTTAGAGCAGCTCTAGTCTCTGGCCCTATCTTTTTGAGGCCTGTGCTCCCCTGTATCACGCTGGCAACTATAGCTTCTATGGGGACATAGTTTTAGCGGCCGGATCTACCTCCCCATCACTTGTCAGTGACGCGGCCTAATACATTTTGGCAGATCGTTTTACTGGTTTGTAGATTCCATACAAAGATGAGGAGATAGAGGTTAAAAAAATACCCACTATTTTCTAACGCATTACGGTCGACCTGTACATCATGGGGCCTTGCAGAGGTCTCGTGGGCTGATCCCTCTTCATGTTATGGCAGGGAAGCTTATGCAGCAGCATCCTCTTGCTTACAAGCTGACTGTGCCTGTACCAATCAACGGTGTTTAACTGCCGCCAGCCAAAGCGATAGCAATGCTACGCTGTGACATCACTTTTTGTACAATGATCAGACCCCCTAGGGTAATACTCGGCGTGAGATTGCAATACCTTCATAGGAAGAACATTTGTCAGGCACGAACACAAACCCCTTGTACACCTCTGTACACGAATATAAAAAGCTATGGAAGTGCAAAAAAAGAGGAATCACCACACAGGAATGAAGGACTGTATGCAATGAGCCAAGGGGCTCCCATAAGTGTTATGGAGATCTGAGCCCTCGGCTCAGTTGCATACACTCCTGTCATCGCTGGTGGTAGATGTCCTTAAGAAACGAAAATGCCTGATCTGAAGGGGTTAAAGAAAGCCTGAACTGTATAGTTTACAGAACGAATGTGTTTGACTTGTTTATTTATTTTCTTTCTGAAGCATTTCCGTATTTCTCCGTTCTCCGTGGAGGATGAATTGCAATGCTGATTGCTGTTTTATCTACTATAATATTGAATCTCACTGCGAAAATATTCAAATTCCACAACCATGTAATATAAACCATTGCTTCTTATTAGTTTATCACATGACATTCCGTGGTGAAATTTTATTTTGTGAAGAAGAAAAGAGTAATATTTTACAGGTTTGGTAGGCCATCGGTGAAGGGATAATGTACTGTGTATTTTTTGAAACTTTATTTTTTACAATGATAATGTTCGACAACCCCTCAATGATGTCATAGGGGGGCTAAAATGCAGCCTTGTGCCTCTACTGTGTATGTGCCACGTCCAGGCTTGACCACCGCACCAAACAGGTTGATTCCCGGAATTGCTGCTATCACTGACAGCTACACCTTTCCTGCATATATAGGAGGGGGGGGGGTGTCATGAGTCCTCTCTGTACACCCCTCATGGAATAAGGGCATATATTTACATTGTTTATGATTGTGGAGTTTATACTATAGACAATGTTTTGGTCTGTGCCCACCGGGGAATAAACATTGAGGGTTAATTATTCCATGCTCTGTATGTCAAGTGAGAAGTAGGCAAAACCAAGTGTGGAAAAAGGGGTCATCTCATCTGAACTCACTCCACCATACGCCGCACCCATGTGGATAGAAGGTCCATTTCATCTAAACTCACTCCACCATCATACCGCACCCATGTGGAAAGAGGGGCCATCTCATCTAAACTCATTCCACCATATACCGCACCCATGTGGAAAGAGGGGCCATCTCATCTAAACTCACTCCACCATATACCGCACCCATGTGGAAAGAGGGGCCATCTCATCTAAACTCACTCCACCATATACCGCACCCATGTGGAAAGAGGGGCCATCTCATCTAAACTCACTCCACCATACGCCGCAGCCATGTGCAAAGAGGGGTCATCTCATCTAAACTCACTGCACCATATGCCGCTCCCATGTGGATAGAAGGTCCATTTCATCTAAACTCACTCCACCATACCGCACCCATGTGGAAAGAGGGGTCATCTCATGTAAACTCACTCCATCATACCGCACCCATGTGGAAAGAGGGGCCATCTCATCTAAACTCACTCCACCATATACCGCACCCATGTGGAAAGAGGAGCCATCTCATCTAAACTCATTCCACCATATACCGCACCCCTGTGGAAAGAGGGGCCATCTCATCTAAACTCATTCCACCATATACCGCACCCATGTGGAAAGAGGGGTCATCTCATCTAAACTCATTCCACCATATGCCGCACCCATGTGGAAAGAGGAGCCATCTCATCTAAACGCACTCCATCATATGCTGCACCCATGTGGAAAGAGGAGCCATCTCATCTAAACTCACTCCATCATATGCAGCACCCATGTGGAAAGAGGGGCCATCTCATCTAAACTCACTCCACCATATACCACACCCACATGGAAAGAGGGGCCATCTCCTCTAAACTCACTCCACCATACCGCAACCATGTGGAAAGAGGGGCCATCTCATCTAAACTCATTCCACCATACCGCACCCATGTGGAAAGAGGGGCCATCTCATCTAAACTCACTCCATCATACCGCACCCATGTGGAAAGAGGGTCCATCTCATCGGAACTCACTCCACCATACCGCACCCATGTGTAAAGAGGGGCCATCTCATCTATACTCACTCCATCATACTGCACTCATATGGAAAGAGGGGTCATCTCATCTAAACTCACTCCACCATACGCCGCACCCATGCAGAAAGAGGGGCCATCTTATCTAAACTCACTCCATGGCACCTTCACTCAGCGGAGAGCTGCTTATAAAACACCCTTTGACATATTTATCGAGACTTTTAGACCAATTTTTGGTGCAATGTGGCACACAGTTTAGGCATACATAGCACTATGAGTTTTGCTACTTTTGCACATTTGACTCCCCCAAAACATTTGTCCTAAAACCTCTGCTGAATTCCTCAGGAAAGCGATCTCAAAGTCACAGGCACATACCATCATGTCAAGGATAGTGTAGGATGAAATCAGTCATACTAGGATAGACCAGGGCCGGGACAAGGGGTAGGTAGAGGTAGGTGATCGCCTAGGGCGCCACCTCTGCTCTGGGGGGGAGGGGGCAGGTTGGATGTGCACCCTAGTGCTGACAGCTGGGGTGGGAGGTTCTCCTCTGCTCAGTTGTGTGCTCCCCACCTCGAATAACGAACCCCATTGAAGTCAATAGGAGACTCGAGCATTTTTCAAGGGGACCAAGGCTCTGCACAGGGAAGCTTGGCCAAACACCTGGGAACCTCAGAAAAGGATGGAAACACCACGGAAATGGACAGGAAACAGCAGGGGCAGCATGCATGGATGCCTCTGAGGCTGCTTAATCGCACCATTATGCCAAAATTATGGGCAACAGCATGGCCATGACAGAGTGACCGAATGAGGCTAGATAGCATCTAAAACATCCAATAATTGACCCTGACACTATAGGGGACGGCATGCAGAGGCAGCGGCAGCAGTGGCAGGCTAGAGAGTGTCATGGCGACATACCCTAAATGGACTCAGGTTTCACCAAAGGAGGTGTAATCATTAACCCCTTAAGGACCAAGCCACTTTAGAGCTTCCAGACCAAACCCGATTTTTAAAATCTGCCCTGTGTCACAGTGGTTATAACCTTCAAATGCTTTAACATATGGAGGTAATTTTGAGACTGTTTTCTCATCACACATTGTACTTCAAATTAGTGGAAATATTTGGATATCTTTTGCATTTAATTATGAAAAAAGTAGAAATTTGTCAAAAATTTAGAAAAATTCTCAATTTTTTAAAGTTATAAATTTTTTCCTTTTCAAGTAGATAGTCATAGCACCCAAATAACTTTATAAATTACATTTCCTGAACGTCTGCTTTATGTATGCATGGATTTTTATGTATCCTCTCATTTTTCCAGGTTGCTATGGGGCTTAGAATTGTGGGTGCAATGTTTCACATTTTTATGAAAATTGCCAAAAACTTTATTTACAGGCACCTGCTCCGTTTTCAAGAGACTTTAAGAGGCCATATATTAGTGCATGATAAACCAACTGTAAGAAGTTTGTTAACTCTTTAGGTGTTACTGTACATTTTCTAGTAATGTTGTAATTTTTTTGAACGATACATTCATTTTGGGCCAAAACTTAAAAATTAATAATGGATTAAATGACAAAAAGCTCCACAAACTTTGATACCCAATTTCTCCCGAGTATGCCGATACCCAGGCATGAAAGGGAAGGAGGTGCCATACAGAGCAGAGTTGAATTACCACATATTACAGGCTATAAAATGTATATTTTTTGTAACGTGGACATATGGGAACTTAGTATTCGCGATGAGATCCACTTTTCAGGTGCATCACAAAGGGGGGTTCAATAGCTAATTGAAGAGATTTGAAGAAAATCATTAATTTTAGTTTAGGGTTTTTAGTTTTTTCTTGTAGGCCATTCACTGTACCATAAAAATAATATATCATCTTTATTATATAGGTCACCATAATTACAGTGAGAGCCCATTTATATAGCTTTTTTATGGTCGCCTTGTTTTGCTGGCAATTCATTTATTGAGAAATTTGCTTATTTTCCCATCGCCATGTTCTAAAAGGCATAACATTTAATATTTTTTTTAATATACTGAGCTGATTTAGGGTTTGTTTTTTGTGGGACAAGCTGTACTTTTTATTGGTATCATGTCAGTGTAAATGTTACTTTTTGAACGCTTTTTATCCTGTTTGTATGAGGTTGGATGTGAAAACATCGTCATTTTTGCAGGTTTTAAAAAAAATGTTTTTTACGGTGTTCACCATATGGGTTCAGCATTAATTTCATTGTATTCTACAGGTTGTTACGGATTTGTGAATCTTGATTCATATTTTTATTATTTTTTTATTTACACTTTTTAAAAACTTTTTGAATTTACTGTTTCAGTGTAATATACTACAATACAAATGTATTGCACTGTATTAACTTAGTCAGCCTATGCATTCTGCCGAAAGAACAAACTAACAGGCACTTAGTACCGGCAGTCCTGGGGACCTTCATAGCACCCCAGGGCTGCCATAGAAGCAGAAGGCACCTCCGTGCCTTCCACAGAGGATGGCGACCCACTGGGTGAGTACTCGTCTCTGTTCTATAGACGATGCAGTCACTGACTGCAGCATCTGTGGGGTTAAACAGCCGGGAACTGCGGGAACCCGGCTGTCATATACAGCCGAGCTCCCGCAGAGTTCACACGAGCTCTGCTACTGAGCCCCGGCGATTTCCTAACATACATGTACGTAATATTGCGGGTTAAGGCTTCAGGCCTCATAATTAAAGGGTTAAATATATTATTATTACCAATAAACTTTTTTTTTTCCAAATGAAAGAATTTATATTTTAAAATAAAATATATAATATATAATATTCTGAATGTTAGATTGTTAAAATAACATAACAAATCTTAAAACCGTATAATTTGTATAATTTACTGGTAATTAACCTGGGATTTCCTTGTACAGAAATGGCTTACAATTAATTAACTCCCCTTGGCATGAACCCAGTATATATTATCATCTGCAATATCAATTGAAGCGCCATTTTTGTAGCTCAGGTCATTGCTGGTAAGTGTCTGGTATTTCTTAATTTGTTCATTTTTATGAATTGATACACTGTAATTGCTTCTTATCAAAAATTAAATATGCTAGAGAAACCAAGCCGTCTCTTTTTACATCAACACTTACTAGGTTTTACAAAAATTGCTATATATAGATATCATGAATTATTCACATGTTGCTTAAGCCAACACGCAAGAGATGTCCTGCACAACCACAAAATGTATAAAAGATAACATATTTAGAAGGCATACAATAATTACACAAAAAGTGTTCGGTGAGTGAGATAGAAGCTCCTCCAAAAGGTTAATGCAACAGCACCAGAGATCTAGTGTAATATGTTCCACAATTATCATAGTAAATATAGGCCGCAAAAATTTTAGTAATAATAATCTCTATTTATATGGCGCCATCATATTCTGTAGCGCTTTACAGATTGTTGGGGACATGTACATATAAAATAAGAAATTACATGGCAATAACATATTCATATAGAAACAATAGGAGTGAGAGCCCTGCTCAAAAAACTTACAGTCTATGAGAATGAGGGGGGTGACACAAGAGCTTGCAGTCTATGAGCATGAGGGATGACACAAGAGCTTACAGTCTATGAGGATGAGGGGTTGACACAAGAGCTTGCAGTCTATGAGCATGAGGGATGACACAAGAGCTTACAGTCTTTGAGGATGAGGGGGTGACACAAGAGCTTAAAGTCTATGAGGATGAGGGGGTGACACAAGAGCTTGCAGTCTATGAGCATGAGGGATGACACAAGAGCTTACAGTCTATGAGGATGAGGGGGTGACACAAGAGCTTAAAGTCTATGAGGATGAGGGGGTGACACAAGAGCTTACAGTCTATGAGGATGAGGAGGTGACACAAGAGCTTACAGTCTATGAGGATGAGGGGGTGACACAAGAGCTTACAGTCTATGAGGAGGAGGGGGTGATACAAGAGGTCTAAGAGCTTGTATAACGGTCCAGCCATGCTTTATAAGTGAACAGAATAAAAATAATTTAATAAATAAAAAAAACTGCTGCTTTAGCCATTAGTCATTAGCCGCATCTTATATACAGAGTTCAAGGTCAATGGGACTGCAGAGAAGTCTGGAGCTTGGTATCAATCTGGTGTTTGCCGGTTAACAGATGGGACACAGGATGGGTTAGTAAAGATACAGTTGAAGTCTCATGCAGTTAGCAAGAATGATAGGCCTTCCTAAAGAGATGAGTTTTAACAGCACGTTTAAAGTTTTGAAGATTGGGTATTAGTCTGATAGTCCAGGGCAGGACATTCCAGATAATCGGTGAAGCTCATTAGAAGTCCTTGAGATGTGAAATTGAATTAAAGAAGAAAATATTCTAAGATCACTGGCAGATCAAAGAGCATGGATTGGGCAATAGACTGAGATAAGAGAGGTGAGGTAGTGATGCAGCATTGTGCAGAGCTTTGTGGATGAGGGTGATAAGTTTAGACTCTATTTGGAAGAAGACGGGCAACTGGTGAAATGAAAGGCAGGGACTGGAGGCATCTCTGTAGTGCTTGGACTAAAAAACAAATCTGGCTGCTGAATTAAGTTCATATTGTAGAGGAGAGAGTTTAGTAAGTGATAGAGCAGTTAGTAGGGAGGTACAGCAGTTGAGAAATGGTTGTACTCAAATATGGATGAATACGGGTAAAGTATATAATATCTTCCAATGAGTTGTTCTTAAGAGTTGTAAGGATTTCAGCCTCGACAGACAATGGTAGCCTCACAGCACTCGCTGGAGGGACTCCACAATAACACAAGGATAGTGTTGCAAACAAGGGCAGGATCCAGAGAAATGCTGTTTCCGTAGATATTAGAAGATGGATGTCATTTATTAATCAACATGGCAATCAAATGTGTTTCGGCTCAGTACCTAGACCTTCCTCAGACTCAGGCACTGAGCTAAAATACCTTTTAAATATAGTATTTGTTAACTCAATTCCTGTGCCCATGTGCAAAACTATCCTTGTGGTCGGCTTGAGTCTGCACTTTCTGTAGACTAAGCTCCTTCTAGAGTTACATTGTATAATACCTTTAAAAAACTATTTTCTGCTATTCAGGTTTCTTGGGTCAACTAAGAGGGTTTCAATGTATTCAAAGGTTACAAAGCACAACAAGTCAATCAATTATAAGGATCCCAATTTCTTTCTAACCCAATTCAGTACTAATAGTGAGGACTATACTGACTTAAAAAAGCCGTAAAATGAACACATTTGCAATATTTTAATATGTTATGTTTTAAATTAACAATTGACCACAACTGAAAAACGACCATAAAATTTTCACCTATTCGGACTATAATCAAAGATGAAATACTGTGAAAATGCAACAATGACGGATTTCTACATTTTGGGCTTTTCTACTAACAAGACGGAACAACTTCTTCTATCAGTTGGGATTATGATAATGTACTTGTTGACTATTGTGGGGAACCTGGTGATTACGATGGTCATTGTTTTGGCAACCAATCTTCATACTCCAATGTACTTCTTCCTATGTAACCTAGCTATTTCAGATATTATATATGTCTCATCTACTCTTCCAAAACTACTGTTCATCACCATAACACAGGATAACAGGATCTCCTTTGCTGATTGTATATCTCAGTTGTATTTCTTCACATTCGCGATTGGCAGTGATATTTTTGTACTAACATCTATGGCTGTTGACCGCTATGTAGCAATCTGTAGGCCATTGCGGTACACAGTTATCATGAACAGAAGGGTATGTGGTACTATGAGTGCATTTTGCTGGATTTTTTCTGCTGTGAACTCTTTATTGCTGACCCTTCTCACCTCTGTATTGGAGTTTTGCAATTCTCATGAGATCAGCCATTTCTTTTGTGATATTAAGAGAATTACTTCTGTATCCTCCAGTGATACTACAATCAGTGAAATCTTCATGATGGCTGAAGACATAGTCTTTGCCTTTGTACCATTCTCACTCACTGTTGCATCTTATGTCCAAATTATCACCACCATTTTGAAGATTCGCTCTTCGGAAACCCGATTTAAGGCTTTCTCCAGTTGTACTTCTCACCTCACTACTGTCTTATTATTCTATGGTCCACTATCAATTGTGTATGTGATACCAGACTCAAAACATTCTAAAGAACAAAGTGAATTAATCTCATTACTGTTTGTGGCTGTTGTTCCCATGTTGAACCCATTTGTCTATAGTTTGAGAAACAAAGATGTGCTAGATGCTGTAAGGAAGTTAGAAAGACCTCAAGTAAAATTTTTGAGACACAGAAACTGTGATCTGTGAAAAACAGTTGTTAGTAGTTCTTTTTTTAATTTATGTATTTTATATTTCTCCAAACAATTGCCCCAGATGTGTAAAATTGTTGGCCCAGACTAAATAGTTTGTCCACCATAATCCCAGCTAAAGAATTGGATATCGTACATGGTTTTGAGAACCATTGAACTATGGCCATTTTCACTTCTTAAATGAATTTAGGCATCCTTAACTGCTCTTCCTTTACTCTATGGCTGAGTGTATAATTAATTTGTCCAGTTTCTATTACATGTGAATAGTTAGTGCTTAATTTACCCAAGAATTCATATCCTGTGATGAACTATCTCCTCCCGGGCTCCTTATATGTGGGTAGCATTTTGCTTTCAGATTGCAGGGAGCCTGGCAGGAGAGTAGGGCAACTGCAACATACAAATGCATTGCCTTTGAGATCTAAACATTTCAAAATTTGTTGATTTTTGTTTAACTACCTAGAAAAAACACTAAATAAAAACTATTAAAAAACCGAGTTCCATAGATTTTTGTGATAAAATTTACAATTCGTCCCACAAAAAACAAAGCTGAAACATAGCCTCGTAGGTGTAAAAATAAAAATATTAAACCTTACATATTTCATGTTATCATAATTCTGCTGAGCTGGTAAAAAACGTTATGAAGTCCACATGGTAACAAAGTAATATAAAGAAAAATGCATAATCAATTTTTTTCCATTAATTAAGTCTTGATTAAAGTACAACAATAATTTCAATGGGAACATTTCAACAGGATCATTTTTCTTCTGTGTGTTTAGTTTATCCTGTACTGGCAGGTGTAACTTTAGGTTATTTTTTTTTAGACTTTTTGGGGCTTATTTATCACAACATCTGTGCCACGGCAGTGGCGCAGAGGCCCTGAAATAATTGCAAATGCTAGCTTATTGCTAGCACTTGCAATTATTTGCCCCAATCCGCCACCTCCATGTGGCCACCGGCCGGTGCGGGGCGTTACATGTGAAAAGTCGCTGGCTGCATCCTGCCCCGATACATGAAAGAGATGAATATCCCATTTGTTGCAAATGTCTCAAATCCACATGGACTCCAGCCACGTGAGAGTGTTGTATGCAAGAGTAGACACTACTGGGTTTTTTGGATTTGAGGCCATGGCCTACGTTTTCAGGCACTCTAGCCATGCCCCAGGGACAAGATATGAGGGTTTGGTCACACATGGCGCTTGTGATGCAGTTTTAAAGGGGTGGCAAAGTTGCATGCATTTTACATGTTACCATGCATTCGGCTGCTTTGAAAGTGTTTATCTTTATTTATGGAAGTGTAAGCACCTGTGTTATCATTTTCACATTTGCTTATACTTCCAGCAATACAGAAAAATGTTTTCTAACAGCCAAATGGCAACATGAAAACATGTAAAATGCATGCATTTCTGCAATGTGTTTAAAAGGTGCCATATGTGACTGCACCCCGAAATTTACAAAACCTGAAAATTACAATGTACATAAACACTTGTAAATGGGCCTCAGAACAAATGATTGAAAACAAGTTAAATTTAGACATAAACCAATAAATAACTTTTAATGCAAAAAAGTCTAACCCCTTAATAACCAGGCCCTTTTTCCTTGTGAAATTGGTTGAAAAACGCATTTGCCACATATTTTTGTGGGCTTGGTTTTTACGGATTTCCCTGTGCACTTCAAATGACATGTATTAATTATTCTTTGGGTCGGTACAATCAAGGGGATACTAAATTTATATAGGTTTTATTGTGTTTTGATACGTTTAGAAAAATGAAAACATTCTGTACAAAAAAATTTTTAATTTTGTCGTCTTCTAGCACTAATGCCTTATTTTCAACCTTCGGTGTCATTTTTTGCAAGATGAGCTGAAATTTTCATTGTTAACATTTTGAGAACTGTACAAGCTTCTGATCTCTCTTTATTAAAATGTTTTAGATGTTGCTAATTTGCAACAAAGTAGTGTTTTTGGACATTTGGGCACTTTTTATCGGGTTTCCATTACAGAATAATCATTATCATATTTTGATAGATTGGAAATTTTGGAACATGCAGATATCTAACATGTTTGATTTTTACAGTTTGAATATTTAGGTTGTGTTTATTTTATACTTTTTTTATTTATTGTTTTATTATTTTTAAGACCCCAAGGTTACTTTAACCCTAGGTTGTCTGATTGATCCTACCATATACTGCCAAACTAAATGATCATGTATTACAATGTGCCACTGGCACAATGCAACAAATGATCAGAAATCATACAGCCTTGTATCTTACAAAGACCCAAGGATGTTATAGGAACATTGCAGTCATGGGGAGCGTCAATCTAAGCCAAGATGGCGGCACCAACACTCTGGTGGGTTCTATTCTGATGAGATCGAAGGGTTAACACTAGAGATGAGCGAGCACTAAAATGCTCGGGTACTCGTTATTAGAGACGAACTTTTCCCGATGCTTGAGTGCTCGTCTCGAATAACGAGCCCCATTGAAGTCAATGGGAGACTCGAGCATTTTTCAAGGGGACCAAGGCTCTGCACAGGGAAGCTTGGCCAAACACCTTGGAACCTCAGAAAAGGATGGAAACACCAAGGAAATGGACAGGAAACAGCAGGGGCAGCATGCATGGATGCCTCTGAGGCTGCTTAATCGCACCATTATGCCAAAATTATGGGCAACAGCATGGCCATAACAGAGTGACAGAATGAAGCTAGATAGCATCTACAACATCCAATAATTGACCCTGACACTATAGGGGACGGCATGCAGAGGCAGCGGCAGCAGCGGCAGGCTAGAGAGTGTCATGGCGACATACCCTAAATGGACTCAGGCTTCAAACCAATGGGTGGCAGAGAGGAACCAAAGGAGGTGAGCAAGAAGCGCTGAAATGATTTCCTATGTGAACAAAAGGTTGACGGTATATTTAGTCGATAACACAGCATGGTGTCGACATAGTGACCAAGTTCCATAACGTATCTGGTGAAACACCGGAAAAATGAGCCTGACACAGCTCTTTTTGATAAGGGGACGACATGTGGAGGCAGCCATGGAGACGACTTCCATGATTAAGAGCGACAGTATGGGGCATTCATATTGCGCTGCTATGATTGCAACTTCAGGTCTCCAGCATGGCGGCGACAGATGGGCCGAGTTCCACTATGTATCTGGTGAAACACCTGAAAATTCTGCCTGACACAGCTCGTTTGATAAGGGGATGATGTGCTGCATATCCTCTCATGCTCCAGCGTCTGGGGTATAGAGAGTTGAAATGAGACATTGGTGGACACTGTGGAGGATCGTGGAGGCAAAATGGACAGGAAACAGCAGGAGCAGCATGCATGGATGCATCTGAGGCTGACTAATCTTGGGATGGAGCTGGCGGTCCGCTGCCAGGCGAGCTTTCGCCTGTCGAAGCCCCTGTCTCTCGGCTCCTCCCCACCCAAAATGGGCCTGGGGGCCAGAAGCGTTTACTTTGAAAAAATTATAATTTTCAAAGCAGGCCGGGTCGTTTGAATATTTCACCTAGGAATAATGGAATAGCATAGTGGTTCTATTTTTAATTGTTTTTACGGAAATGGTTCCATGATTAAGAGCGACAGTATGGGGCATCCATATTGCGCTGCTATGATTGCAACTTCAGGTCTCCAGCATGGCGGCGACAGATGGGCCGAGTTCCACTATGTATCTGGTGAAACACCTGAAAATTCGGCCTGACACAGCTCGTTTGATAAGGGGACCTTGTATGGAGGCAGTGAACTAGTAGTAGATTAAAGGTGCTGCAGTTAAAACTATGTTAGTTGGATCTTGAGATGGAGCTGGCGCTCCTCTGCCAGGCGAGCTTTCGCCAATCCAAGCCCCTGTCTCTAGGCTACTCCCCAAACAGCAATTCTAAGAACCTGTTGTATAAGATCAAGTGTAGTAGCGTTCTTATAAGTTTGGGTTATGGCGGGTGAGGGGAATGTAAACAGATGCGCAAGAAGCGCTGAAATAATATCGGTAAATGATAAAAGTTTGCCAGTATATTTTGTGGATTACCGTCAGGCGTGAGCGACAAGTAACAAGTTTGATTGGAATCCTGAAAACAACCCAAAACTTCTGCCTGACACAGTTCGTTGACCTAAGGAGACCGATGATGGAGGGGCAGGCTAACTGGACGACTTTTGAGGCAGCTATGGCGATGACGTGTGGATGTTAGCAATGAGACCACGTGTGGAGCCCGCTAACACTACAATTTGAGGCAGCTACTGAGACATTTAATTTGATAGTGGCCTGTATGTGGCCGTCCACAAAAATTTTTCAAACCAGAGGAGCAGGTAGGTGGTCCTCACAGAAAAACTAAATCGAGTATTGCCTGTTGTGGCACCCTCCAAAAATTGCTCTACCACAGAGGACCGGGTAGGTGGCCTCTCCAGAAAATTAAATACATGAGGCTTATGCAGACCGTTGGCCCTGGCAAAATAAGCCAGTTTTTCCTATGCTTTAATTGGTACATAAGGAGGAGAAGTGAGGACAATTAGAGCAGGAGGAGTGCATACATTATTCAGGTTGCTGTAGCTTCGTTCACCTGGTGAGAATGAAAATCCTGAGAAATCCGCTTTAGTCATCTTGATAGCGTCGCCTGTCAGCGCTGTCAGTCCGACAGGCGTGTATCGCTTTCGGTGATGATGCCATCCAGCTGCACTGAAACCCGCTCGGCACAACCCTATCGGCCAGGGGCGGCAAGACCTCCCAGTGCGTCAAGCGGCCAGTTCGTGAACCCTGTCCAGCTTTTGAAACCGTAGTTGTGGGACTGTGTGCTATCCAGTTAGTGACGAGTATGGTCATCTACGTACTCCCCTCTCCATCTTTCTGGGTAAAGATCGAAGCCTACTCGGCCGAGCCTGGGGACGGTGGCATGTCTTGCTTGGTGCATAAAACTGGCAAAGGCCTTGTAAAAGCGTCCCCTTGCATGCTGGACAAGCTTGCCGCTCGCCTACTCTCCCACTCGCTACTTGTCCCTCAGAACACCACTCTTCTGCGCTAGCGCTGTCAAAGGAGAAATAGTGTTTCACTTGTGCCCCAGGCTGCTGGTATCATGCATTCTCACACTCCTTTCCTCTCCAGGGATGAAGAGTGGAAAGATTTTGCTTGTACCGTGGGTCCTCAGGAGAGTGAACACCCAGTAAATCGTTGCTGGAATAAATTCTTTGAAACGCGAGGGTCACGGGATAGGCAGCCTAGCATGAAATTCTGCCATATGTGCCATGAGTCCCAAACGCGCATAATTTCAACTCCCTCACTGGCCTGACTGTCCTTTCCTCTCCTCCACTCCTCTTCTTCTGCCCATTCCCGCTGAACCAGTGAAGCATGAACAATGTCTCCCATCTTCTGTCTCGCAACATTCTCCTCCTCTTTACCTACTCCTCTCCCCTCCTCCACCTTCCTCCGATATGCGCTGATAAACGACCTAAGGGTGCTTTGGCTATCAACAAGGGAATCTTCTTCCCCCGTCTCGTCCACGCGCAAAGCTTCCGACTTCTGCAATGCTGACCAGAGAGTTTTGTACAACAGCCCAGCACGGGATGGTGAGGCTGCATGATCTGCCAATCACCACTGACCATCTGTGTTGACTCCTCAAAGTTACTCAGCCACTGACAGATATCAGACATCCACTCCACTCCTCTTGTAGACTTGAAGGAGCTGACTGGACCTGACTCCCAGTTCCTGGTGGAAGTTGACCTCTGCGTCTAAAATCGCTCTGCGTTGCTGTAAACTCTGGATAACATGGTTAATGTTGAATTCCACCAAGTGGGCACGTCGCACAACAGTCGGTGAGCAGGCAGTTGGAGGCGGCGCTGCGCTGCCCTGAGAGTGGCAGCATCTGTGCTGGACTTCCTGAAATGCGCACAGATGCGGCGCACCTTCGTGAGCAAATCAGACAGATTGGGGTATGTCTTGAGGAAACGCTGAACATGTGTCAGTCTGCCGAGTTGCAGAGCCGCCACCAGGTTACGGCCGTTGTCACACACAACCATGCCTGGCTTCAGGTTCAGCGGTGCCAGCCACAGATCAGTCTGCGCCGTGATGCCCTGTAATAGCTCTTGGGCGGTGTGCCTTTTATCGCCTAGGCTCAGCAGTTTGAGCACCGCCTGCTGTCGCTTAGCGATGGCACTGCTGCTGTGCCTAGAGCTACCGACTGATGGCGCCATGCCCACGGATGGTAATTCGGAGGAGGAGATGGAGGAGGGGTGGGAGGAGGCATAGTAGGCCTTTGAGACCTGGACCGAGGTAGGCCCCGCAATCCTCGGCGTCGGCAGTATATTAGCAGCCCCAAGGTCAGACTCGGTCCCAGCCTCCACCAAGTTAACCCAATGTGCCGTCAGCGAAATATAGTGGCCCTGCCCGGCAGCACTCGTCCACGTGTCCATGGTCAGGTGGACCTTGTCAGAAACGGCGTTGGTCAGGGCACGGATGATGTTCTCTGACACGTGCTTGTGCAGGGCTGGGACGGCACATCGGGAAAAGTAGTGGCGGCTGGGGACCGAATACCGAGGGGCGGCCGCCGCCATGAGGTTTCGAAAGGCCTCGGTCCCTACCAGCCTATAGGGCAGCATCTCCAGGCTAAGCAACTTGGAGATGTGGACGTTGAGGGCTTGGGCGTGTGGGTGGGTTGCGCTATACTTCCTTTTGTGCTCCAGCGTCTGGGGTATGGAGAGCTGAACGCTGGTGGATGCTGTGGAGGATCGTGGAGGCGAAGATGGGGTTTTCGCACGGGAGGTGTTTGGGCCGTGGTCCTGGGCAGGGGGCTGACTAGCAGATGACACAGGGAAAGGAGCAGTGGTGTGCCCGGCCGGAGGTGAACGGGCTTGGTGCCATTGAGTGGGGTGTTTAGCATTCATATGCCTGCACATACTGGTGGTAGTTAAGCTAGTAGTGGTGGAACCCCTGCTGATCCTGGTTTGGCAAAGGTTGCACACCACAGTCCGTCGGTCATCCGGTGTTTCTTTAAAGAACCTCCAGGCTTCTGAAAATCTAGCCCTCGCCACGGGAGCTTGACTACGGGAAACATTTGGCGCTGATCCACCAGCTCTGGCCCTGCCTCTCCGTCTGGCCCCACCACTGCCTCTTCCAACCTGTTCTGCTATAGGACTCGCCTCCGTCTCAGAAGCACTGTGTTCACCCGGCCTATCAACCCAGCTTGGGTCTGTCAGCTCATCATCCTCCGATCCCTCAGTCTGCTCCCCCCTTGGACTTCCAGCCCTGACAACAACTTCACCACTGTCTCCTCATCGTCCGACACCTCTTTACACACTTCTTCCACTACGTCAATAATGTCATCATCACCCACAGACTGCGACTGGTGGAAAACCTGGGCATCGGAAAATTGCTCAGCAGCAACCGGACAAGTGGTTTGTGACTGTGGGAAGGGTCCAGAAAACAGTTCCTCAGAGTATGCCGGTTCAAATGCCAAATTTTGCTGGGAGGGGGCAGACTGGGGGGAAGGAGGCTGAGGTGGAGGAGCTGGAGGAGTGCTGATTTCGGTGACATGGGTGGACTGCGTGGAAGACTGACTGGTGGACAAATGGCTAGAGGCATTGTCGGCAATCCACGACATCACCTGTTCGCACTGTTCTGGCCTCAACAGTGCTCTACCACGAGTCCCAGTAACTTGAGACATGATGAACCTAGGGAGTGTAGCTCTGCGGCGTTCCCCTGCTCCCTCATCAGCAGGTGGTGTCTCACCCCGCCCAGGACCACGGCCTCTGACCCCTGCAGTAGTTGGATGCCCACGTCCACGCCCTCGTCCTCTACCCCTAGCCCTCGGGTTAAACATTTTCCAAATTAAAGTGTAAACTTTTAATTTTTTTTTTTTTTTTTGTTTTTTTTTTTTTTTTTTTTTTTTATGTATAGTCATCTCTGTACAATCTCTGTTTTCTATCTTTTGTCACAAATTAATTTTTCTACTGTGGTTTTCACAGAATTAAGAAAACGGTAAATCACCATGAATTTCATGTCAAGAGAACAAACTTGGCGAACCAAATTGAATCACGTCTTTAAAAACACAGGGTCTGGTGGACATGCGGCAGAGCATGCAAATGTGAGCGCGATGCAGGGGGCCTTAAAAAACCTACTACACAAAAGAATGAAAATCTGGTGGAATGGTGCATTTTTGGAGAAATATGTAGAGCTAAAATTAATCCCGAGAGGATTACGTGTACAAGTATTCCCATCTTTTCAAATCGATAATGAGTCATTTATATCGAAATGGGAAGCATCATGTTCAGAATGTTCTGATAAATTTATGCGTCTTTTGATTGAAAACAATAAAATTACCCTTGACAACATTAACAAGGAGATTGAGTCCACCCGCTCAACTTTAAATTCCCTACTGACTCAAGAAGAAGTTAACACCTTCGAACAGTCATTAGAGACCGATTTTGAAAAGTGGGAAAAAGAAATCTGTGATAAAAAAACAAAGAAATTCTCTCGTGACCAGAATGACTTTTTCCAAAAAAGAGTTTATCATTGGGGACGTTCTGCACGCCATAGAAGACACGTAAGAACCGACCGTACAATTAGTCGATCTTCGTCCATGTCATCGATAAACTCGAACAATGACCAGAGTGACAACTCGAGAGGACAAAATAATCAAGGAACAAAACGTAAATACGGTCAACCTCAGAACATCAATAAACGACGCCCGGAAACCCGCAGTGTTGTCAATGACAACCAACTTAAGGTAATTAACCTATCGAAACGTGTCTTAACCCCCAATGAACTAGAAGTACTAGAAAGGGGACTAACCTTTTCTCCGAGTAATAATTTCGATGTTTTCTCCGCAGTAAAAGACCTCCATCTGTTTGGGAGGTCCTTGGTGTTTAAAAACATTTTTGATACACAAGACCCGAGTGATATCTTTAACACGGAAACAGAGGTTGAAGCGGTTAAGATTCTGGAGGAACTACAAAGAGAACATAATGCGGACACCAGTGTCCCACATTGCATAAGAAAAAGATCAAAAAAATTTCCAAGCCTGAACATCTGTCCAGCGGTTGACCAATTTATTAAAACAGTGACATATGAATTCACAAGATTAGATCAACAGGTGAGTAATGACAACTTAACTAACATCCAAAGACACTGTATTAATAGCCTAAAAAAAGATAAATCCATTGTTATCAAACAATCGGATAAAGGTGGTAATATTGTGGTTTGGCCGCAGGAAATGTATGAGGCTGAGGCCTACAGACAACTGAATAACAACCAGTGCTATAAACGTTTAACGTTCAATCCTATGTCAAAATTTAAAAGTGAACTGAACAATATACTCCTACAGGCACATAAGGACAAGATAATCAACAGTGAGATCTTTGATAGCCTGAAGACAGATGATCCAGTGGTTCCAACCTTATACTTACTGCCCAAAATTCATAAACATGCAAAGACACCGCCAGGAAGACCTATTATATCGGGGAGAGGAAGCCTGACCGAAACGGTGAGTAGGTTTGTAGACCACTACCTGAAACAAATGGTAATCAATCTACCATCATACACACGTGACACCATGGACCTCCTACGTAAAATAGATGGGATCCATGTGGAAGAAGATACATTACTGGTTACGTGTGACGTAGAGTCACTGTATACCAGCATCAGACACCCAGATGGCCTTAGAGCCGTTCAATATTTTCTTGCAATGGAGAATTTGACACCACAATTCTCGTCTTTTTTATTGAAGTTGTTGGAATTTGTACTATCCCATAATTTCTTCGTGTTCAATGGGTCCTTTTTCCTGCAGCTCCAGGGCACGGCGATGGGGGCGTCTTGTGCGCCCTCATACGCCAATTTGTTCCTGGGGCTGTGGGAGAGGGACCTATTGGGAGATGATCGGGATGTCGCGATGGACCGGGTCCTCTTTTGGGCTCGGTACATCGACGACATCCTGATCATATGGAGGGGCAACACGACGGAGTTACAGACCTTTTTCGAACGATTGAATGTTAATCCGTACAACATTAAATTGACATATAGCGCTGATAAGATCAGTATCCCTTTCTTAGATGTGATCATAAGAAGGGACTCCGATGGCTATCTACAAACAGAAGTCTATAGGAAACAGACCTCAGTAAACGCACTTCTCCACGCTACCTCTTCGCACCCAAAGCAAACCATTTCAGCCATCCCGACTGGCCAGTTCCTGCGCATTAGAAGAAATTGTTTGACAAACGAAGATTTTGAGAAACATGCGAAGGACTTATGGTCACGATTTCAGCAACGTGGGTATAGCAACCGAGTGATCAAAAAAGCATATTGGAGAGCAAAAAGAACAGAACGCCAAGACCTATTAGTACCGAAAAGGAAAGAAACAACATCTGAACAGGTAAGATATATCACCACGTATCATTCACAGTGGCCACAAATGCGAGAAATATTGCAGAAATACTGGCCAATTCTGAAATGTGACCCTACTTTATCAAAATATATCACACCTTACCCTGCCGTGACAGCTCGGAGATCCAAAAATTTACGAGACCATCTAGTAAGGAGTCACTATGACTCGGGAAAAACGCAGACGATTTTCGGGGCGAAACCTCCACCATGGGGATGTAAGCCCTGTGGCAAATGCATAGCATGCCCCAATGTGGAATGCGCCACTTCCTTCACCAATTCAGCAGGTGATAAGGAATTTAAAATTACCCACACAATTACGTGTAATACAAAAGGAGTGGTATACTACGCGTCGTGTCCATGCAATCTTATCTACATAGGACTGACGACGAGGGCACTAAAAATCCGGATAAGAGAGCATATGAGGGACATTAAAGCCACGGCCGATCCACATTTCGACCCCGAAGGCAAACCAGTAGCCGCCCATTTTAAATTGAGACATGACTCCAACCCAGGACTATTAAAAGTCCGAGGGATAGATAAAATTATATCTGGGATTAGAGGCGGCTCAATTAAAAAGAAACTGGCCCAATGTGAAACGAGGTGGATCTGGACTCTGGAGACAATCTATCCCAAAGGTCTGAACGAAACCATTAGTTTTGCCCCTTTCCTCCAATGATTCACCAATACCAACCTTTCCCTTGCTCCATAAGTTTCTGCATCGCGCTCTCATAGCATGTTTGGCGTCCACCAATGTAGGACTCAATTTTAATCTTTGACATTTTATTTGTGTAATGAATTTTTCTTCTTTTTCTTTCTAAAAAAAAACTTTTAGATCTCTATATGTCAAGAGACAGACATTTGTTATATTTTCCCGGCACATCTGTTTCTGAGGAGTAGATGAGTTCACACTCGTGTGACCAAAGAACTTTGTTGCCAACCTCGGCACGATATGAGATTATGGGGGTCATTTACTAAGGGCCCGATTCGCGTTTTCCCGACGTGTTACCCGAATATTTCCAATTTGCGGCGCTTGTACATGAATTGCCCCGGGTTTTTGGCGCACGCGATCGGATTGTGGCGCATCGGGGCCGGCATGCGCGCGACAGAAATCGGGGGGGCGTGGCCGAACGAAAACCCGACGTATTCGGAAAAACCGCCGCATTTAAAAACCGAAAATGTGTCGCTTGGGGAGCGCTCACCTTCACCTTCTATGGGATGGTGCATTCCGGGGCGTTAAGATTATTTTCGGCGCTGCAGCGCCACCTGGTGGACGGCGGAGGAACTACCATCTTAAATCCCAGCCGGACCCGAATCCTGTGCAGAGAACGCGCCGCTGGATCGCGAATGGGCCGGGTAAGTAAATGTGCCCCTATATCTTGATGGACAAATCGTAATGGTAACCACTAATATCGAACATGATGAGAGAACTGTAGTTACTAATAGTATTATAAAAATTATCCATCGCTAGTCTTGGTATGTTGTATAATAATAAAAATGTATACTATCTGTTAGCACTAATTTTTACATAATGTCCCTTGCACTCCCTTTCACAATTCTCACTGCACTTCACTCCCCTCACCTCCCCTCACTTCCCCTATTATTTGTCACTGTGCACTCACATCTATGGGGTATCACAATAAACTATTTTGTCTAATGAATATGCTTTATTAATATCAATTTTACTGTAAATATAGTGTAAATAGAAAAAATTCTTATCTTAGCAATTAAATATGACTGAAAGAATAATTCACATTAATGTTTGTTAATATGATAATGATGTCCCAGTTGATTATGGTAACACATTGTAAATAATATGCAATTTTGTAACACTGACACTTTGTTTTAGGTATATCAAAATGTGTACCAACAGATTATGTGATTAAAAGCACTTGTCACTTTACAATACAACATTCAGGCAAGTTCAAAAATCCCAGTAACTTACCTAATATAGTTTCGAACGTTCAAGCTTTTTCTGGGATGTGCGATCGACGGGTACGGCAAACTGCGCATGCGCGAAGATACGCTACTTCGGCAAAACACTATCCAACCGCACATGCGCGAAGACATCGCGATCATGTGACTCAGATTCTCGCGATATCTCGAGTAAGACGATCCCATTGGTCAAACTCCTCTTTAAATGCGACCTGTGACCGGGAAGATGCCACCCCCAGATGAAGGCTCAATAGGAGCCGAAACGTACGTTGGGGCAGCAGTCATCCCCGGACCTCTGGCACACTTATTCACCAACACGGTAAGGACTGGTATTTGTATGCCTTAAAGTGGCTCCCACCAGGCATGAGCTCCTGCTATGCCATTACTTGAGTGCATGGTTCTATGCCCTGAATAGGTTCACAAATCTTCATATACCAGCCCATCTAAATTGGCTTAACCTCTGTGCAATTTGCTATGTCCGGGTATGACTGCTTTCTTTTTCTGCTGTATATTCACCTTGTAACCCTGTCATACTATTCCTTTTAATTGTTTATTTATGTTTATGTGTTTTTACCTTATACATAATAAAACTTTGTTACTTTTACTATTTTTGGAATCTGTTTTTGCCTCATAGCTCCTCCCCTACTTTGTAGGGGTAATATAGGTTCTATAATCTCGTTCCTGGCAAAACACCTGAATGAACACAGTACATATTCGATAGAATTAAAGGAATATTTGCTTATAACGATCAAATTTCTCCTATCCAATAGTTTTTTTTTATGTTTGAGCAGGAATTTTATTTGCAAGTGGAGGGGGCCCCTATGGGAGCTAAATTTTCCCCCTCCCTTGCAAATATTTTTATGACCCAATGGGAGAAGATTTATGTTTTTTCTGATAATAACCCCTTTTATTCATCTATTAAGTGGTACGGCCGCTTCATAGACGATTTGCTTTGGATTTGGAGGGGCACAGAGTTGGAGTTTTATGAGTTTGTAAACTATCTAAACTGGAACAACATGAATTTAAAATTTACATCTAATTTCGGAGGAAACAAAATAGATTTTTTGGATGTGTCCTTGATGGGACTAGCTAGAAAAGTGGATATTAGTCCATATCGCAAGCCAGTAGCCGGCAACTCTATATTGCTGGCAACTTCATGTCATCCGACCCACGTGGTAAATAATATCCCCTATGGAGAACTTATAAGAAAGTTCCATGGATCAAACGTTTGATATTCAAACAGAGGAGTGGGAGAGAAGATTGAAGTCTAGGGGGTATAGATCCGGTATGCTGAAAAGAGCCAAAATGAAGATTAATAAGGTGGACAGAAATGAACTCCTTAAGGATGTTGACAAAAAAGATACATTAATCAGCAGAGGAAATAAACACACTATTACATTTGCTACAACATGTAGCAAACAGTTCTATAGGATTAAAAACATCATTAAGAAATATCTACCGATCTTAGAACAAGACCCAGGTTTAAAAAAATGCCTGAGAAGTGGGGTAAATATAATATCAAAAAGAGCCCCAACTATAGGATCTAGGATATCTCCTAGTATGTTTATTAGTGACAATAAATTGTATCACTAGAAGTATACATGGCTACAGTATCCGGGTACACACAAATGTGGACATAAAATTTGTTTAGTCTGTGGGTACATTCGTACCACGAGTACAGTTTCTTCTTGTTCAACTAACCGTACATATGATATGTCTACCTATATAAACTGTAATACTACATTTGTAGTTTACCTGATTACCTGCACAACATGTCAAAAACAATGGGGGTCATTTACTAAGGGCCCGATTCGCGTTTTCCCGACGTGTTACCCGAATATTTCCAATTTGCGCCGATTTTCCATGAATTGCCCCGGGTTTTTGGCGCACGCGATCAGATTGTGGTGCATCGGCGCCGGCATGCACGCGACGGAAATCGGGGGACGTGGCCGAACGAAAACCCGACGGATTCGGAAAAACCGCCGCATTTAAAAAAAAAATCTGTCGCGGAGCTTGCACTTACCTTCACTCAGCCCGGCCCGGTGAACTCCAGCGCATTCCGATGCTTTTCAGCGCAGCAGCGCCACCTGGTGGACGGCGGATGAACTACCTTAGTGAATCGCCGGAAGACCCGAATCCAGAGCAGAGAACGCGCCGCTGGATCGCGAACGGACCGGGTAAGTAAATCTGCCCCAATATGTAGGTTGTACTTCTAACTCGGTTAAGACACGTATATGCAAACATCTTTCTGATGTAAAAAACACTAATCTATCTAACATGTCAGCAGCATCTAGGCACTTTCGAGAAACTCACCGAGGTGATGTAAGTTCGTTCGAGTGGCAGGGGATAGAGAAGGTCTCAAGACCCCAAAGAGGTGGGGACCACAAGAAAAAGTTGTTTGACAGAGGAACATATTGGATGTTTCTACCTAATACGAGACAAGCGCAAGGTCTGAACCTAAGGCAAGACCTTATATTATGTTACTATTAGAGTCCATTCGAGAGACAATCTGAATGTAATATAGTACTCTATACATTCTGATAGTTCACTAATATGTCTTCTATTGGTGTATCTGTAAATTCTCTCCTTT
This sequence comes from Engystomops pustulosus, assembly GCA_019512145.1. Classification (NCBI taxonomy): domain Eukaryota; kingdom Metazoa; phylum Chordata; class Amphibia; order Anura; family Leptodactylidae; genus Engystomops; species Engystomops pustulosus. Next base: position 12,307,985 of record CM033647.1, on the reverse strand, counting down.
GTTCCTTTTAGTCCTTGTACCATCGGCTCTATGTTAAGCGATACTACAATAAGTCGATATAAGTCAAAATGTAACTTATGTTCTCTTTTCTCGCATACATAGAATATATGTGGTTTTAATGTTTTTAAACATTGTACTATACTTACCTAAGCAGCCCCATATTCCATGGGAATCACGTGGAGCCCTCGGGCGTGAGAGTGACGTCACCCTGATTTCTGCCGCGAGGATTCAAATGGAAACGAGGCTATTGTTTGTTCAGACCGTGATTAAGCTTCTACAGCGAAACGCGTGGGTCGTTTACCTGTGCCGACCCTATGACTGTCACCTCTGTATGTTTATACCAATATGGATTTTAATGGAATAAAGCTTCTTTTTTTGACTGGATCTGAGAGTGCTGAAGCATTGCTGAAAGATTCGCTTGGCTGGAGGTTCTCGGAGTTTGGCTTTCTTGCACCAGGAGGGAGGTGAGCTGGACTATTTACTCTATATATTTTATAGGTGGTGTTAACGATATATTCCGCCTACAGTGGCCATCTTGGACCAAGAGAACCAAATAGAAGCCATTTTGAATATCAAGCAGACATTTTTAGTATTAGCCGGGGTCATGCTGACCACTGTCCAGCTAATGCCATAATTCAGCTATTTCAGCCTCTCCTTGACATTTTACTAGAGACAATTGTTGCATGCTTTCTTCTTATCATGCTTTGGTTAGCCAGGAGCTGTCAGAACCATTCTCAGTACATTCTGTAGCTGGGATAATATAAACATGTCTGTGAACAAGGCCTATGAACCTTTTCAGAGAATGTCCTGGTAAAATTCATTATGGCCAATAGCATTGCAGTATTCTATCTCTTTGTCACGCCCCTTTGATGCGGATTTTTTTGTCTTTGATATATGCACTAAGAGACTGATGTGTCTTAGTTTTTGTTCTCGTTCCCGATGCCAGGCAGCCACGAAAGAGTTAATTTGAAAGTCACCTTTACAACTAAAGTAAGGACTGTTTTGTAGTCCTAGATAAAAATCAGTGGTTGATTCCGCTCTCCCCGATGAAAACGCATACAAGTGCTTCCCAATAAATTAGAATATCAGCATATCAGTTTTTTTTTTTTTAGTCGTACACATTTTTTCCAGTCATACACTTCAAGTGAAGCTCATATATTAGTCAACACAAAGTGAACTTTTTCAAGTGTTTATTTATGTTAATGTTGATGATTATGGCTCACAGCCACGGAAAACCCCAAAGTCATTATCTCAGAAAATTAGAATAATTAACCCAAATCACCTGCAAAGTCTTCCTAAGCATTTTAAGAGTCCCTTAGTCTGGTTCAGTAGGCGACACAATCATGGGAAAGACTGCTGACTTGACAGATGTCCAGAAGGCAGTCATTGACACACTGCACAATAAGGTTACGTCACAAATCATTGCTAACGAAGCTGTATGTTCCCAGAGAGCTGTATCAAAGCACATTAATAGAAAGATGAGTGGAAGGAAAAAAGGTGCACAAGTAATCGGGATAACCACAGCCTTAATAGGATTGTTAAGAAAAGGCTATTCAAAATTTGGGGAGTTTCACAAGGAGTGCAGCCGCAATCAGTCCTTCAAGAGCCACCACACAAAGATGTATCCAGGACACGGGCTACAAGTGTCACCTTCCATGTGTCATCCATTACTGACCAATAGACAACGTCAGAAGCGTCTTATCTGGGCCTAGGAGAAAAAGACTGTTGCTCAGTCCTCCCGGTAAATTTTGCCATTTCATTTGGAAATGAAGGTCCCAGAGTCTGGAGGAAGAGTGGAGAGGCCACAATCCAAGCTGCTTGAGGTCTAGTGTGATGTTTCCACAATCCGTTATGGTTTGGGGAGCCATGTCCTCTTCTGGTGTAGGTCCACTGTGCTTTATCAAGCTCAAAGTCCTTTAAAGGGATGCTGCTGGAAATGTCATTACATTTCTCCCCTCCTTAGGCTTATACTCGAGTCAATAAGGTTTCACTATTTTTTTGTGGTAAAATGAGGTAGCTCGGCGTATACTCGGGTATTCAAAATGTTCTAATTTTTATTACCGTATATACTCGTGTATAAGCCGAGTTTTTCAGCACAAAAAATGTACTGAAATAGATACACGAGTCTATAACAAAAAAAATTACCCACTTAAAAAAAAACTTATATACTCACCCTCCGATGTCAGCGCGACTTACCGATGTCCCCGATGTCAGTGCGTCCCGTCTTCTTTCTTCTCCGCGGCTCCTCTTCTATCTTCCGGCATGGAGGCGGCCATGGTTTCTTAGTGGCCGCGCATACTATGACGTCAGCAGCGGCCGCGTCATGGTATGCGCCTGCTAGAAGAACACATGGCCGCGTCCATGCCGGAAGAGAGAAGAGGAGCCGCAGAGAAGAAAGAAGACGGGACGCGCTGACATCGGTAAGCCGCGCTGACATCAGAGGGTGAGTATATAAGTTTATTTTTTAAGGGCCGTGGCGGCAGGCTGGCTGTATACTTCTAGGGGCTTGCTGTATACTACTAGGGGCTTGCTGTATACTACATGGGGGCTGGCAGGTTGTATACTACTGGGGGCTGGCGGGGTTTGACCAATGCATTTCCCACCCTCGGCTTATACTCGAGTCTGTAGTTTTTCCCAGTTTTTGGTGGTAAAATTAGGGGTCTCGGCTTATACTCGGGTCAGCTTATACTCGAGTATATACGGTACCATTTGGAATATATACTACAGGGGGGCTACAGGCCATATACTACAGGGGACTGGCAGGCAATATACTGGGAGGCTGAGACCAATGCTTTTCCCACCCTAGGCTTAGACTCGAGTCAATAGGTTTTTCCCAGTTTTTGGTGGCAAAATTAGGTACCTCGGCTTATACTCAGGTCGGTATATCATTATGGCTTGTTCAGGTGTAAGACCCCCTACACACAACTCACATCACACTCACAGTATGTGCAGTCTGGAACATCCGGCCTGAACTCTGACGACCGGAACAGAACTCAGCGTGTCGGTACAGTTCCGCTTGTCAGTGTTCTGGTCGGACATTTCTGCTAGCACACACTTGTTACTGGTTTCCCTGAGACATAACTTCTTTTGTCCAGATTTGTTTTTGGAAGTCAATAGTATTTAAAAAAAAAAAAATAATTCTTTATTATAAATTAATACAGGAGACAATTTTTCATAACAAAAAGGAAAAAGGGCGCACAGCCCACATATAACTTACCACAAAATAAATTCATTACAATTCAGCAGGGCTGTAGCTGGTATACAGTCTTTATCATAACCCCCAAATATATCATTTTTTTCCTAGATTCTCCAAAGTGAGCAGAAAAAAAAAAAAAAAGTTGGATCCAAATGAAAGAAAACCTGGTGTTTGTTGTCTATGAACATTTTTTGAAACCAAAAAGGTCATTTTTTTAAGAGGACTTACCTCCCTCTCAGTTTCTGGAATTGTAGTCCTTAATTAAAAGGGCTTGTCCCGGGTTGAAAAACATGGCTGCTTTCTCCCACAAACAGCGCCACACGTGACCATGGTCTGTGCTGGTATTGCAGCTCAGCCTTATAGATATTATTGTTACTATACCACGTACAATACCACGTACTATACCAGGGGCAATACCACGTCATGGTCAGTAGAGGAGCTGTATGTGGAAGGAAGCTGCCATGTTTTTTTAATCTCGCGACAACCCCTTTAAGCACCAATGTGAATTTTGTAGTGTTCTAGTATCATCCTCTCTTAAAAGAAGTCTACCGACATCCAAATGACCCCGCATGTAAAAACAGCATTGGCTCAGGAACTTTATATGTGTTTCGTGCAAATCTTTCCTTTTTCACGTTCTAGTTTTTATGTCCTTATGCAAATTATCTTCTTGAATGACAGGGGAGAAGCCGTCTTGATGCACTTGTTTTGGGCACTACTAACATTACCCAGAGCCATCCCTACACACAAAGACAGACTTTCCTTGCCCAACCGAAAACCGGAGCACTAGTAGCCGTGACCCCGTCTCTGGTGCACAGGGACAAGATGAAAACTTGACAAGATGCCGCTCAAAAAGTGCCCGGCACAATACTGTTTTGTCTGGTGGGATGGTAGCGTCTCAATCAAATTATAAATTTGGTTTTAGCCCCGTGTGCTTTAGCTGGTGTGTAATAAGACTGGATTTTTTGGCAAAGTGTTTCCCACATTCTGAGCATGAATATGGCTTACTACCTGTGTGGGGCTGATCTCCCATGTGGGCCTTAGCTCTTGTGAGGGGCTTACCTTCTGTGTGGACCTTTTCTCCCTTATGGGCCTTAGCTCTTGTGTGGGCCTCATCCCCTGTGAGGGCTTCACCTCCTGTGTGGGCCTTCCCTCTTGTGTGGGCCTTACCCCCTGTTAGGGCCTTACCCCCTGTGAGGGTCTTTCCTCTTGTGTGCGGTTTATCTCCTGTGTGGGCCTTAGCTCTTGTATGGGCTTTCCCTCCTGTGTGGGCCTTACCCCCTGTGAGGGTCGAACACCCTGTGTGGGCTTCCTCTCCTGTTTGGGCCTCATCCCCTGTTAGGGCCTTCCCTTCTTTGTTGGTTTTCCCTCCTGTGTGGGCCTCATCCCCAATTAGGGCCTTCCCTCCTTTGTGGGCCTCATCCCCAATTAGGGCCTTCCCTCCTTTGTGGGCCTTCCCTCCTGTGTTGGCCTCATCCCCTATGTGGGGTTTATCTCCTGTGTGGACCTTCCCTATTTTGTTGGCCTTCCCTCGGGTGCGGGCCTTCCCTCCTTTGTTGGCCTCATCCCTGTGTGGGCCTTCTCCTTTTGTTGGCCTCATCCCCTGTGTGGGCCTTCCCTCCTTTGTTGGCTTCCCCTCCTGTGTGGGCCTCATCCTGTGTGTGGGGTTTATCTCCTGTGCGGTTCTTCCCACTTTTGTGGGCCTTTCTTCCCGTGTGTGAGACAATCTCTCTTGTGCAGGCCTTCTCTCCTGTGTGGACCTCATCTCCTTTGTGGACCCATTGATGATCAGCAAGAGACGATTTTCGAGCAAATGTTTTGCCACATGCTGAGCAGAAATACGGTTTAAACCCTATGTGTCTCATCTGATGAGCAATGAGATTTGATTGTACACCAAAGCGTTTCCCGCATTCTGGACATAGGTATGGCTTCTCTCCTGTGCAAGTCCTAAGATGCTGCGAGAGATGGGATTTGTTCTTCAATATTCCACTTGCTGCATGTACATTTTGCCTCTTCCTTTTGTGGGATTTCTTATGTTTGCGGAGACCCGACTTCTTGCTAAAAGATTCCCCACATTCTCGGCACGAGTGTGGCTTTTCTTGTGGCTTTTCTTGTGGGTGACTTTTCTGATGTTTCACAAGATCTGATTTCCGGACGAAACATCTGTCACATTGTGAGCACGAGTGTGGCCTCACCCGGCTGTGTACCCTCTCATGCTGCACAAGATTTACTTTTCGAGCAAAATTTCTATCGCAAAATGCACATGCAAATTTTCCAGGAATATTTCCATGATTACAAAGACTGATGTTCCGGGTTAGACATTTCTTACACGCAGAGGATGGAGCGAGAAAAGTATCTGCCTCCTGTGTAAAACTTACCCCAAAGTCTGGTAGTGGAAATAATCCACCTCCTCCATGATCCATGTCTGATCTAGGAGGATACTGAAACAATAGATCGATGATGCGGTGTTCTGGATAAATCATTTGTGCTATTGCGTGTTCTCCTGTAGATTGTTGTGGGATTTCGTTTACTTCTATATTACCATATGGGGAACTGAAGAGATTTTCATTCAAATTTTTGTTAGAGTCAACTGCTGAAACAAACAAAAAAATTAAATTCTGTTTAAGTTGTATTTTATAACCCCCATTTAACAGTGTTTTTATGGATATTTAAAATTAGCAATTGTCTCCTGTGTCCTATACATTAACATTTTTTTTCTTTTGGTAAATTTTATTAAACTTTTTTTTTTTTTTACAAGTTTCATTGTAATAGGGAAATCCATAAGTGCATCCAATTACAGGGGCAAGCAATGCCTCTGGGGGTAGATGTCTCAATCAGAGCTGTACTGGGTACATGTGGGAGTCATGTGACTTCCGGGCCTATAGAGGTAGCAGGAATAGCCCTATGCAGTGAGGATAGGAGAAGGAAGAAGCAATAATAATTCTTATATATGTCAATTCCATACACACACGGCAGAAAAAATCTGGATTTCTGATCTGCAACAACTAAGTGCAATGCAAAGGTTGCGCTCCGCACCCCTGCTGATGTATTTGTTATGGCTACGGACTTACCCCTGGGATAAATCCTGTATCATTTACACTGCCTGTGCAATTTTCCTTAAGATGCACCTGTCTTCCGACCCCCTCTCTATTGCACTTCCCAATCTTTTTAAAAATGGATGATTGTGTATGTGCAATGGTGACCCCTCAAAACTGCTCTCTTCTTTTTACCGAATAAAAGCTTCCTCTCACCCGGTAGTGTTTGGGGTTTTTGATTCTCCATCAGGATCTCCTTGTATTGCTCCTTGTGTCCTTCTAAATATTCCCACTCCTCCATGGAGAAATGGACGGTGACATCCTGACTCCTTACAAGAACCTGAGACACAGGATGACAGGCACATCATACACACATATTATCACTTACTTTTACAGTATAACATCCCACCGACCCCCCCGGAAGCACTCACCTCTCTAGTTAGCAGCTCGGTCATCTTTTTGATGATTTCTAGGATCTTCTCCTCATTGTTTTTCTCCAGGATCAGTGAATGTGGTAGAGTGATGGGGCTCCGGCTCCTGTTCATTACTTCTGAGACATGGGGTTGGTTTCCGCTGGTCACACACTCACTAGATGTCTTTTTCACTATTGTGTAATCCTGAAATAAGTTGAAAATGTGTAAATATGCTTATATAAAGAGTCTGGTGAGGGCTAAGAAACAAATCAAAATTTTAGGACCTAGCAAGGGCTAAGCTGTGGCTTCCCAGTAGTAATTGCTTTCCACTAGTACGTTTCTCTGTAACCAAGGCTTATATTTCAGTCCTACTCTGAAAAGACTGAAAATTCATCTCTTATATTCAAAATAATACTGTATGCTCAGCACATTTCCCAGGATGAATTTACATATTCAGCCATACCAAATGCCACTATGAAGTATTTATGCCACTGGTGTCTGATGTCAGCAGTGACAACATTCAGCTCCATGCCATCAGCATTGCTGGAAGAACCCGAGTGACCCTGGACAATTTTAAGAGATAATATAGAGACCCATAGTCTAAACCTCTCACCTCTCCAGTCAGCAGGTAGAGGATCTCCAGGGTGAGGTTTAATATCCTCTCAGTGTTGTCTTTTCTGCCCCTGTACATCCCTGGTGTGTCCGTCACAGAGGAGACCATCGTTTTGTAGAGCAATATACACGGACTTTAACGAGGAAGATCCTGTCTGGAACAAATATAATTCAACATAGTTAAAAAAATTAAAATAAATAATAGCTGTATTCACTATTGCACCATGACTGCTTTAAACTTCTCACAGGAAGGGGCTGCGGACTGTGGGACCCCCTCACCCATCTCATATTGACAATCAGAATATTCCTCTAAGACAATTCAGACTCCTGAATCAGAAAATAGGTCTATTACCTGACATGTACCACTGCCCAATGTCTATTGTTAAGAGGCAGCTGGTGCTTACCATGAAACAGACACAGGGGCATCACAGCTGCTTCACTGACATCACTGCCTGGCACATACTCCATGCCCGGTGCTTATCAGTAAGTGGCAGCTCATCCTTATCACCAAGGACTGTACAGTGCCAGCGTCCAGTCACAAAGCCACAAGAAATCTTACCCTATCTAGCGGACCACCTGAAATTTTTACTGTATTTTTGTTACAAGAAGATTTGGAGGTTCCATAAACCTAAACAGACATATTTGTAAAATTTCAGGGCTCAATACTATGCAAGGACGGGATTTCCTCAACCAAATTTACATGCAGTGGAAAATATAAAAAATATTTAGCCTCCTTTTTTCATAAATCAACAAAGGGCAGAGAGCTCAGTTCTGCCGAGGTGTTCTCAGTCCAGGTAACAGAGCTGCCTCATGTACAGTGTTTCCCAGATTGTACACGGCCTTTTGGTTATTTTGTGTCATAGGGATTAAACGCTTTTATCTAGCCCTGTGCACCAAAATTTTGGTTCCAAAAAAATCAGGCCGTGGAGTCGGTAAACCAAACCTCCGACTTCTCAATTTCCTAAACTTCGATTCCAGCTCCACCAAAATGGTCACCGACTTCACAGTCCTGTTTTCCTGGTCACTCTTGCAGTGCTGAGATAAATACAGGCTTTCCCTCCAAGTGCCTTATACCATTTATCCATAGCAGAAGAGCTTCACACCTGCGCATGTACATAAAGTGCAGCCACATTCATCTCAACTAAAAGGAGGATCAGGTGTGCACAGACACAGACCCTGGAAGGCCACATGCGGGCTCTAAAGTCATGAGTTGCGGATCCTGCTGATAATCAATGTCCAATGAGCACTCCCATAACTGATGTAACATAATTGATGGAAACTTATTGCTGCAGGAGGCCGGTTAGTGGTAAGTAGAGAAGTTCCCGCCACTCCAGGTTCCCTTCCTGCTGCTCCGCTCCAGTGTCCTGACTCCTGACCCTGGTCGAGGTCAGGAACCAGAGCAGAGCCCCTGCACGAGAGGAGTGGTAAGTAATTGTCAGCTGTACTGTACTCCCAGGGCCTCTCCTGCTCCTAGTTCAGTTCGGCTTCGGGTCCTGATGCTGGGACATACAACCAGCGGGGGACGCAGTGCGGCACATGGAGGAGAAGAGGAGCCGGGAAAGGAGAGGGTTTATTTATTTCTTTTGTCAGCACTGGGTCTCCAGTATTTTTAGTTTTATTCTCTGGGGTCTCCAGTATTTTAAAGAGAACCCGTCATGCAAAATAACTCCCTAATCTAAATATATTTTCATAAACTGCCATTAGAGAGCATTGCCTCTATCCCTTCATTGTCCCTCTACATGCCTGTAAACCTAAGCAATGAGGTCCTAAAGCTGTATGCAAATGACCTGTGAAATGTCCAATGAGTCATTAGCATATTCAAGCTGTCCAGCTTATTCATGAGTGGGAGGCATAGCCACACCCCCAGTGCTTGACTGACATAATGATGTAATGGCTGCTCCATGTACTGGTGGCCACACTCCCTGCAGCCTGTGTGTGTGTATAGGAGAGATACAACAGCTCCAGGCAGCCATGTTATAGCAGAACATGTCAGGTACTTGTGTAGCTGATGTCTGTGTATCACACATGTGTATTAGGAGTATGCAGCATGTCAGCAGATGCAGCACACACACCAGCAATGCTTTACTATACATTACACACAGACATGAGCTGGGGGAGGGGTAACAGGGGTGACATCACTGCCTCTGACCATGTGACCAACCTCATTTACATAATAAAGAATAGATGATTTTACAATGAATAATGTATGAAGTAACTATATAAAGGCTGGGATGGGATCCTTGTGAGCTGCTCCAACAGGTAGTAGTGACAAGACTAGTGGCAGAGACCTGATGACAGGTGTCCTTTAAGCCTGCTATGGGTTTCTCCAGTACTATTATTCTCTGCTATGAATGTAGTATTTGGTTTCTGGGGTGGTATTTATTTCTGTACTGTGGTTGTTGGTGCATTTAGGGTGCTGGTTACTGATGCGGCCGATTAAAGTATGATAGTGACCCTGACATTGGACCTTTGGACCAATAAATAATGGCCCCCTGACCTAAATCCTTCGATCAAGAACAGAACATACATTTAAAAGGTTTGCCCACGAAAGAAAATTCACACATTTCAATGCCTTGGAGAATTTTGCACAATAAAGATAATTTTTTAACCCTTTACTTTACATTTTCTCCGTTGTATTGCTGTTTTATCTCCTATCACTCAGTGATGGTCAGTGTAGGATTCCAGAGTGTGAGCGGGGACTCTCTAAGCAGACACTTCATGATTCCTCTGTGCTATGAGATGCTGTGTGCTGACAATGTGCTTAGATTATCAGGGTACAGGGTTATAAACACTTTCATTTAACTTCTGAACATTCACTAGTATCTGACACATAGAAAGAGAGATGAGACAGATCAGAGAGAGAGAGAGATTATGAGATCCATTAGATGCATATAACACATGACATTCTCAGCTCTGCTATCCCAGGCATAACATACACTGACAGCCCTGCTGTGCCCCCTCCCCCTTCGCTGGATAAAGACCTTATAGATTTTGTCTCCTCAGGCTGCTGCTGGCAGGAAGTCTGTGTGTGTGTGAGCTCGTCCTGGAATACAAGGGGAGAAGCCGATGCAGAGAGGAGCTCAGTGCAGCATCAGACAGGAGAACAATCTGTCCTGCCTGACCCTACACTTCTGATTTAGGATGTATTACAGGAATGTATGCCCGGGCATGCGTCAGGCGTGCTAGAGAGGCGGAGAGGTGAGAGCGTCTCTCCCCTCCCCTCTGCATAGAAAATAAAGCCACATGGCTGTACCATATCAAGCGCCATAGCTGCCTATGGGGGACATATATCCTGCCAGCTAATTATACGTCCCCATGCGTTCGTGTGAATACACTATTAGGGTCGGATCCTGGGGCAACCAAAATTGTGTACACCAGGACTAACAGAGACAGGTTGGACTTGTATCTGTGAAATGCTGCATTTTTGTGATTAAAACAGTGAATTAGGGAATGTGTTATTTTGTTATCCTGAGTATATATATAGAATCTTGTCTTCGTGGTAATACCCCATTAAAGGAAATTTAGAAGTCTTCATAATTTATCACACGTTTGTGGAGTCTGACGATTTTATCATGATTACGACAAAATTGTCACCGACTCCACAGCCCTGCCAAAAAGTGGAAAATTTGCACATGTGACGTTCCTAAAGTTTTATCATGATGATAAATGTTACCTAATTAAGAACAAATTACTGGCAGTCCACGACTTAAGGACACCTGACTTCTAGACGGACCCCTCTGCCCCCTGTGACCTCTGGTGAAGCTCTCTAGATGCTTTACTTAAGTCCCAGGGGTCACATGCTGGCGACTTTTGGAAATGACTGCCCTTGGCGGGAAAACAAGCAGAATTATGAGCTGCTCTGTCTTTTGCGTCTCGTGCAGTCGTCTCCTCCAAATACATCTGGAAAGCAGAGCCCCCTCATGTATCTGGCGGTGCCGGAAGTGAAAGGCTTCATCATACAATGGGGACATGAACCGCCAACGTATGATAAATCCCCCACTCTAAGTCTATGTTGACACTACAGGCAGTCCCCTCGCTACATACAAGATAGGCTCTGTAGGTTTGTTCTTAAGCTGAATTTGTATGTAAGTCGGAACTGTATACTTTATCATTGTAACCCCAGCCAGAACTTTTTTGGTCTCTGTGACAATTGGATTTTAAAAATGTTGGGTTGTCATAAGAACCAGAAGTAACAATAAAGCTTCATTACAGACACTTGTGATAACTGTTATAGGTGATTATTGTAGCCTAAGGATAAAGTACAGTAAATTACCAACATCCAGAGGTTTGTTTGTAACTAGGGGTCGTCTGCAAGTCAGGTGTTCTCAAGTAGGGGACCAACTGTATAGTTATTGCATCTTGGTATCAGTATACAGACTCAGCATATACGCCCATGTTACCGCGCCCCACTGGAAATACAATGAACAATGACGTTATATGCGCAGAAAAAAAAACACATAATTAATCACTCAATCAAATTTTGGGAAAAATTTTGCATCAAAGACACTTACAACAACAATACAACCTGCAATATAAAGCTGTAGGATAAAAATGGCTGCCAACTTTATAAAAAAAAACTGTATTTTTTCCTGGTTCTTTGTATGTTTTTTAAACATATTTATGAAACGTTTCTACTGAAAAGTGAAACAGGCAAATTTTTTCGCCTCGCATAATAAAAATACAACTCCTGCAGTGCCTGCAGCCACCGCTAGGGGGAGCTCGGTGCATTGTATAGCTGCCATAGAACTCATTGCAGACAGCGCCCCTAGTGGCGGCAGCGGGTGATATCAGTATATAAAAGTGCCGGGAGTGCTGTGTGGGGCACTGCACGGGCAGGGTAACTGCCTGCTATATACAGTGCCCTTCCCCTACAGTATACATAACTGTACAGTGCACTGAGGCGCCCCCATCCATCACTCACCGACCTCCAACCACAGTCCTGGCGGGAAATGCGAAGCTGAGGTAGAGGGGGCAGAGCTAACGATTTGTGGGAGTGGCCTCGCGTAACGGCGCTGATAGATTTTATCATCGCGCCTGGGCGTAGGAATATTGAGGAAAAAAAATAGTCCGAGTGCGCTGACTGATCTTATTACTCTATTTAACGTTGTTACTACAGCAATAGTACAAAAATACTATATAATGTATCGTCTGGGCATGACAAGCCCAGCAGGGGGCGCCGGCGACAGCAAACCAGCAACACTTTACGGCCCCCGGCTCACCGCGCATGCGCCGGGCACCTGTTGTTACGCACGCACTGGACGCCAGGCGGCTAGAGCCACACTGCGCCTGCGCCGTGTCCCCTTGCCCCGGCTTTCCCCTAACTCTCCGGCGCGTGCGCGGTGGATGTGTCTGAAGTCTGGGAGACTCCCGCGTCACTGCTCCTGACACCCACGGCTCTGAGTGTGTGCCCAGAGTGCGGAGGGAGAAGGAAGCCCGCTCCAAGGCTGGAGAAGGAGCCGGAGGTGTCAGAGGGCAGACGTTACCCCGAGGTGAGTGACGGCAGAGCCATAGAAGAGCCTCATCTCTGCACTGTCACAGCTACAAGTTGCTGCTGCCCCTTTAAGAGCAGGGCTTACTGTTACTTGTAGTTGCCCGGTGTCTGGAGACGTTCAGGCTTCGTGCACTTTACTTTACTGGCTGCTGCTATGGAGGCTGAGAGGCCTGACAGGTGCAGGGCTGTGTGTCTGTATAGGGCTGTGTGTCTGTATAGGGCTGTGTGTCTGATATGGCTGTTTCTGTATAGGGCTGTGTGTCTGTATAGGGCTGTGTGTCTGTATATATTGGGGGATTTATATGTAAAATGGGATGTAAGGGGGTATATGTATGTATACATAGGTATAAGTGTGTATAGATTGTGGTACATAGGCGTTTGTATACTAATATATGTGTATGTAGGGCTGTGTGTGTGTGTGTATATAGGGCTGTATGACTAAATATTGGGGGATTTATGTGTATAATGGGATGTAAGGTGGTATATGTTTGTATGTATATGGAGGTATAAGTGTGTATATATTGTGGTACATAGGCGTTTGTATACTTATATGTATGTATATAGGGGGCTGTATATGCCATAGTCTGAGCTGACATGGCAACAGGTGGTCCAGTGATCACTTTATATACACGTATATGAGATATATCACACACCACCCAGTAGTTCCAGATGTTGGAGTTGCTCGTCAAGGCTCTGTCACTATACCGACACCACACAGCTCCATAAGTAGTGACTATCCAGGTGCAGCTGCTGTAATCTGTCTTCATGAGACTTCTCTCCTCTGTGTCATCAAGTGATAAAGGGTTAAATCATAATTTTGTTCCCCTGTCATGTGACGGCACAGGCAGCACCCTGTTGCACCCACAGGTTTCCATACACTACCACTCCCTCCGCACTATGATGACAGGAGTGTATGGAGTCATTGTGGATATGGCGGAGGTGTAGTCCTGTCATTGATCCTGATTATAGGATCAAGCGAGAGCCGTATGTGACCTGCTGTCTGACGGGTGATCTATATGTGTGTGAATATATAAATATATCCTGATTTTTCTATCAACCTCAGAGTGCAGCATCCTTACTTTTTTTTTTCTAAAAAAAAAAACCAAAACATTTTTGGAGGATTTCAGCCAGCCCTGTAAAGTGTGCACCGCCACGTTGATTAGTTAAGTTGTGCTGCTTGAAACATTTAATACAGGCGTACCCTGGATTAAGTACAGGATAGATTCTGCAGGTTTGTTCTTAAGTTGAATTTGTATGTAAGTTGCAACTGTATATTTTATAATTGTAACCCCAGTCAAAAAAATGTTTTGGTCTTTGTGACCAAATTGGATTTTAAAACTTTTGGGTTGTCATAAGAACCCGGATTAACAATAAAGCTTAATTGCCGACACCTCTGATAACGCTTACAGATGATCGTTGTACCCTGGGACTAAAATACTGTAAATTATCAACATCCAGAGGGCTGTTTGTAACTAGGGGTCATCTGTAAGTCGGATGTTCTTAAGTAGGGGACCGCCTGTACTTGTGTCTGTATGAATCTGTGTACGCATTATCATTCCTTATGTCTCTGTGTATATTTCTGAATGTGTAATCATGTCAGTTGTATCCGTGTTTGGAGCTTTTTACATGATAGATTTGTATCTATCTATGTATGTATAAATGCATTTGTATAGGGTTCTTTGGCATTTTGTGTGTTTGTATGGTATTTGTGCATTTGTGTGTATGTAGTATGTGTGTAGTATTTATGTGGATGCAGTATGATTGGAGTATTTGTGTATATGTATTTACAGAAATATTCATCTATAAGCTTGTATATCTGCACATGCAATATGTCTGCAGTGTTTACTCCAGCATGTAGGTATGTACCATATGCATACAGTATGTATTTGTAGTTGTGCACGCATTGGGGGACATTTACTTAAAGTGTCGGTGTCTGCATTGGCTTTGTTACCGACCTGCTCTGGGAAAGAAGATACACATTTAATATTGTAGAGCTGTGCAGAGACATTTCTGGCGCCGAGACCATTTTCTGTCCCTGGGACCAAAATCTGTCCCGAGCACCAGAAATGTGTCCAACAGTCCCTGCTAGACCAGTTTTCTTTTGGTCTACTTTCCGCCAGTTTACAGCGCCCAAAAATGGCTGTGACACATATTAATTCTGTCTGAGTTTCCACTCCGCCAAAGCCACGCCCCTTTTTGGAGAAGAGTCGGAGCAGACGGAAAAAGTCATTTTTTCTGTCCCCGACAGCTAATAAATAGGTCTGAGAGCAGAACATGTGGTGAGAGCGCCACAAAACTGGCGGAAACACCATAGTAAATGTCCCCCATTGTGTATGTGTATTTTCGAAGCACCACTGTATTGGATGTCCCGTAAATCTTGAGCTGGCCCCATGTCCAATGACCTAAAATGCTGCAATATCTAATATACCGTAGTCCTATCGATCTGTTTAGGGGCATTAGACCGACAGCCGGGACTTAGAGTCTGTATCGTACGGATGATTTACGGCTGAGTTAACTCGATCTGAGACTCTATACATGTCTGTAGGCCCCAATGCACCCGACAGTTGTTGAAACGTTGTCACTGTGTGTTGTGTGCCTTCCTTTCTGGCATGATCTCCTCTATGGCCCCTTAGATGTGGATCATCCCTGTTGATGTTGGTTGCTTATTAGCAGCAGATTTCTTGGTATATTGGATATTATCATTGTCCGGACGCAATACAACAGCAATTAAAGGAGGTTTGTGAGAATTTTATCAAAAAGCAGAGGAAATTAAAACCCACCAATTCAGGAGTTACTAGCAGTCCATAGGATGCAAGTTTCTTTTGTAGCAGCGCCAGTTCTGGAACGTTTACCAGTACAGGCATCCCTTTATGTGAATAGAGTGATAAATGTACACTACAGTCCTATAGACTATAGGGGAATATTCTCCTGGTCAGTCAGACCCCCAGATTATAGCTGATTCTTATGGGGGTGCAATACTAGGACACTCTATAAACCACTGTGGGGTCTAGAAGGGACCTATATAGGCTTTGCTGCTTTCAGGAATCCTTTAGTAGTTGATTGTATATTTTTTTGGGCCTCTTGAGATAATTTAGTTTTTCGTTTGAAGCCAAATCTCTGAGCTATGAGAACAAATCATAGGCCATGTCCCTATCTGGTGCCCTGCACGGAGCTGTAGGTTCTGTATTACTTAGTAAAGTCCTAGGATGGGCAGTGATTTCATATATTTGTGGTATGGAGGGGGGGATGGGAGGGTGCTGCCGAGTAGCTGGTACAGAGTAGATAGGGGAATTGTTGATAGATGTTACTACAGAGGTGAAGGAGGGAGGGAATGTGGTCTGCAGTCTGGCCCCTCGTCTCAATCCCATATATTACAGAATTGCCTAATATACAGACACACGTGGAATTAGGATGAAGCTGGGAATTGCAGCTCTGTGTTGTACTCTCTCCGGCTCAGTTACTCGAAATTAGAGGATTAGAGCAGAGATAATATGATGCATAAATTACCCAGTCTATGGTGCAAAATGCCTTTCTAATATGATGCTTTCAGAGAGGGAAAGGAGAATCTATAACCAGCACTTTTGCTTTCTGTGAGCAGTGTCTGGAAGGCATCCACCAGCTTGTGTTGTTCTACCACCCGATTTATTTCAAGGCTAAAAAACCTTTGTAAACCCCCCCCCCCTTCGCTAGGAGGTTTTTGGGAGACGTCCCAAGCCTACCAATGCCCTTGGTCATTGGTTGGTGCCAACACCTGCCCATCGATTACCATTGCTGCATTTGGGACTGCGTCCATTACTTTATCCAGGGTAAATTAGAGGCTATCCATGCCATAGTTGTACCCTGAACTGTAGGAGACACGCACATCTGCACCCCCATGTCTTGTTATGCCATGGCTTGTTTATGCATATTTATGGTTTATATGTATGCGTTACAGATGTGCTGCTGTGATTTCATGTGATCAGATACATACATGGGGCAGACATTGCAGATGTAATAGGACCTTGGATGACATCACACTGGTCACATGACATGAAGTGCCCAAAGATGTAACAGAGATCTCTCTCAATGTTCCACAAAGCAGCATGTCCTGGCAGCGAGACCTGTCTTGATCATGAACAAGGATGTGGGGCAATGTAGTAGCCAATGAATATGCAGGGCCTTATTGGACTCACTAACTGTGACTGGACTCATAAAGGAACCATTTATGTATGAGGGTAATACTTTTTAACTATAGTTTTCAATGAAGTCTTTATTGAAGACAGGTTCTCTTTAAGGCAATGATTTTAGGTGTCCCCTAAGCAGGCCTTGACCTTCTTTGGCCCTGTAGTTAGTGCATGGGATTGGTCTGCAAATTGTATGTACTAACCAAAAAAAGATTTTTAAAAAAAAATTTTTATTTTATACTGAAAAATAAGTATAGAAATTATCCGCTATTGTTTATGTGATCCAAAGCAATATTACTATGTCACATGTCAAAGAGAAGAGCAGATGGGGTGACATTGGTGATTGTATCGTGTACAGCCGGTCTTATTATTATGGGATGGTTCCTCTCATTGTCTGCCTAAACAGCGCAGAGGCGACTCCCTACGCTAATAAAAGCTGTTTGCCCTGGCATTGTTTATAGCACATACTTAAGATTCCTTCCGTAGCTTTCACCGGTTTCTATCTTTACTATAAATCTTACAATCCCGGGGATCTTTGCCAGTGCCCATCCCCTGCCAAGGTCCATGGTCACCTGAGACGCGGGCGCTATCCATGGATGGCGCGGGGTAGACGCGCGTGTAGCTGAGCGTGCAGTGACTTGTACATACTTCCTAATAGATCTAGGATTGCATAAGACGCTGTCATACAGGTCTTCTCTGTGAGTCACATCCATCCTGATAAAGTGTACAGAGGATCCTTTACATTGTGGTGACTCAGTTATTGCATTAGGATGTGTCCCTGTGTATCGCTAATTGGAGAAATCTGCGATCCTATTAGTTTTATATCGGCCCAAACCATCTTCTTAAGGCTTAACGTAGTCCTGTAGCGTAGCACGGAGGGCACACGTCGGCACCCGGGAGAGGAGGGGGCTAGCACGGCTCACATTCCGGGAAAAGGACATGTCCTATCTTTCTCCTGACTACGGAATGGTACAGTGCTGCACCGTACCGCTCCATTCGGCGCCGTACGCCCATTGGCGGCCCATGGGGGATATATATCTGGCGTATTAACGTCCCCCCAACCGCCGTCTGAATGCAGCCTATTTACTGTTTTTCTGGATTTTCTGAAATGTTCTACCTATCGGTGGAAGGAATCTGTGTTGAATTTGTAGCATTTTGGGCTAGTAAAATAACCACTTTTGGGTAGTATAAATGTAGATGTTTAAATTTAACATGGTAGGAGATAAACATCTGATCACGGAGAATCCTCAGGCTTGTGTATCCCCCAATTCCAAGATGGAAATGGCTCACTTTTCCATACAAAAATAAACTGGACAATCCCTTTAAGTGCTGTTAATTTGTAGCCTCCCATAGAGATGAATACAGTATAGTGGACATACACGGCTTTCCATTAATGCGCTGAGATGTGGGGCCCCCTTAGTAGGAGATCACATCAGTTGGACGCCTAGAAGTCCTCTTAATAGGGCATCTCCTTTACATGGATGCAGGACTTCACACATAGGGATAGGAGTATGACTGCTGCAGTCTAGGAGAAGGATGTATGTTTGCATGTTGTCTTGGTGGCCATCAGCAACATTTTAATAGAACTAAAGATCCATTATTAATAATATTTGTTTCCATAGCGCCATAGGGAGGCAGGTGAATCATAGTGCAGTAATACTCCACTGTAATAATAAAAATTTCCTGGGTGCTATAAATTATCTCTGATCTCTATCCGTCTCATAGATGTATTTCAGACCTATTCACGTAAAGGGAACTTTTCACCAGGTTTTCACCCACTAAACTCCTAGTCCCCTCAGGTTGGTTATAAAATGTCCTTGAAATGTGAAATCTCACCTGTTTACCTATTAAAAACAAAACAAACAAACTTCTTTTTAAACCCATTTTCACATGTGATGTGTTTTTAGGGGCTTCTGAAGAGACTTCCCCCCCCCCTGCATCCACTATCTTCTGTTCTATAGCACTTAGAAACATGGTGTCATATTAAAGATATGAATCTCGTCTTTCAGAAGGCATCAGGCTTGTGGGTTTATGAGCTACAGAATCAGAGATGCTGGCAACTTGTTGGAAAAGCTGCAGATAAAAATCCAGTTCCTGCCTATTTTTAACCTGCCTGTATATCCAGTTCTGTAACTCACAGATAGATGCTCGATGTGACCAGAAAGCTGAGATTCTTAACTTTGGTATGGCACCAGCTTCATGTTTCTATGTGCTATTGAACACAAGATAGGGGTGTCTGAAATGACATTACCCCCAGCATCCACTAAACTTGATGCATCGCATGTGAAAATGAGGCGGGAAGAGTCACATTTTCCTGCCTCATAAGAGGGGATTCTAGAAAGAACATTTCATACCCACCTGAGGGGGTCGGTAGATTAGTGGGGTAAAACCTAGTGACAGGTTCCCTTTAATGTTCTAAGTTTTTGTGGTATTTGGGAGACACTTGTTTACTTTCTGCATTAGACCCCTGTACTGGTAATCGCAAGGTTTCCCAGTAATCAGACACTGGGAATATACAATGTGTCCTCTTGTTACTAATAGTAACCATACAATGTGTCCTCTTGTTACTAATAGTAACCGTACAATGTATCCTCTACTAATAGTAACCATACATTGTGCTCTCTAGTTACTAATAGTAACCGTACAATGTGCCCTCTCGTTACTAATAGTAACCGTACAATGTGCCCTCTTGTTGCATACAGCACATAGTTTCTATTAGTATAGTGCTGTCCCCGTCATTCCTCTTGCTCTCCCTTGAGAATCGCCTCACGTCCGCTGACACAGATGCGGGTCCTCGGTGTGAGATCACCTTTTATTTACATGATGTGTCTGCGCCCGGCCTTTGTACCGCAGTTCCCAGGCTTGCCCACCAGTTGCTATAGGAACTAATGGTCTTGACCTAAGGAATGCTGCTGGAATGCTAATCTCTTTTGTAAGACGGAGAACTCCCAGCTGGCGATCAGAACGTGTCAGCCCCCTGAAGCAGGGCATCCGGAAAAAGGGAAATACAGGTTTGGTAATGTCATGTGGATTGTTAGACCTGGAAGGTTTGGTCTGTGACCCGCCCTGCGCACTCCTGTACGACCTGGAAGGCTTATGCTATAACATGCTGCCTGCAGACAGGATATTATGGACAATCTGCTCAGCTCCTCCTGCTCTATAAAATGCTGCATGCTGATAGGACACTATGTAGAATCTGCTCAGCTCCACCTGCTCTATAACATGCTGCCTACATATAGGACACTATGCACATTCTGCTCAGCTCCTCCTGCTTTATAACATACTACCTGCAGATAGGACACTATGTACAATCTGCTCAGCTCCTGCTGCTTTATAACATGCTGCCTGCAGATAGGACACTATGTACAATCTGCTCAGCTCCTCCTGCTCTATAACATGCTGCCTGCAGATAGGATACTATGTACAATCTGCTCATCTCCTCCTGCTTTATAACATGCTGCCTGCAGATAGGACACTATGTACAATCTGCTCAGCTCCTCCTGCTCTATAACATGCTGCCTGCAGATAGGATACTATGGACAATATGCTCATCTCCTCCTGCTCTATAACATGCTGCCTGCAGATAGGACACTATGTACAATCTGCTCAGCTCCTCCTGCTCTATAACATGCCTGTAGATTGAATACTATGTGTAAAATGACAGGTTACAGTAGAGTAGACCAATTTGCTGCCCATCTACTTCATTAATATTATATCTGTCACATGGATAATTATCGCAGAAAGACAATAGAATTACTAAGCCACATGACAGCCTAATCTACCATAACTCGCTGCACAGTGATATGATGAATGGTGCGTCTTACCTTCTCTCCCATGGATACTCCCCCTGAAGTGATAATAACATCAGCACGGCTGATACCTTCATTTAAGGCATTTAGTAAGTCATCTGGGCTGGAGGTGGAGAAACAAGACCCGTCAGAACCCATTCCCTAATCTGAGTTACTAATACATCGCTTAAATGTCAACATCCTAGTGTAAACTGCATACCAAAAAGTTTAAAGGGGACGTCAAGAGAAACCCCTTTAAACCAATTTGAACACCATCCAATCATCATTTATATGTGCTAGAGATCACTGGATCCTTAGGCCCCCATGACCTCAGGGATCTGTGACTGCAGATACTATGTGGTATCCAGCCGTGGCACTGTGTGTCCTTGCACTTACTTGTCTCCCACAATACCCAAGTTGATGGTGGGGTAGCCGTGTTCCTGAATTGTTGCTAGAAGAGTTGAGCGATTGCTGTCACGAATTTTCCCTGGCATAAGATCGTCTTCAGGATTTAAGAGCTGTAAAACGTATAATAATGAGGAATATGCTAATATAAAGATACTCCAACCATTTTGGGATTGAAATCTAGGTCCAGTAAGGGGCCGGCACCGGTATTGTGTCAGGTGACCCTCCCAGCTAGTCTCGATCTCCGTCCACTTCTTTCAAATGTGTTAAGGGCGGAATAAAATGGCTGTGGCAAAACAGCAATGGTCCCAAATTGTGCCAGTTTTACACAAGACTATTAATCATTATGATATTATGTGAACATTGATTGTGGAAGGTGATTTGGATCCACACGATAATCGGGGGAGATTTATCAGAAGTGTCTGAGGTAAAATTGTTCTAGTTGCTCATGGCAACCAATCAGAGCTGAGCTCTGATTAGTTTTCATGGACAACTAGAACACTTTTACCTCAGACACTTGTGATAAATCTCCCCCAATGTCCTTATGTATATGTAGGTTGTATGGAAGGCAGATATTGTATACAGATCTGTGTATGTACATGTTTTCTATCTCTCTACGTGTATGTGATATTATACAAACCTCGTTTCCTGTTGACATAACTGCAACTACTGGGAACTTGTGGACTTCAACTTCTGTGACGCCAACTGTTGCCAGGAGGCCTATTTCTGAGGGTCCCATGTGCGTCCCCTTGGCCAGTACGCACTCCCCTCTCTTGATGTCATGCCCAATAGGCCTAAGAAATATATACACGTAGAACAACTCACTCATTCGTAAGAGCGAACCCAGACGTTTTAAGAAAAGACGTCACGATAAATTGTCTCACCTGATATCCTGGCCTGGACGGGCTTGCACTAATATACGGACTTCCAGTTCTTCTGTCCCCTACGAAAATGTATACATTTGTAAGAAAATATGTAAAATGTAAGATGGTAGTTCTTCTCCCGACCACCAGGTCAATGTACTATAGAGGTGAATAACAGAAACAGCATTGTGCTATATTGTTTCCACTCCTCTGTTTCCTCAACTTCCGATCATCTGAAGAGATGAAGCTGAAGTGCCCTCCATGGCAAGATGAGACACAACGCTTCTTTTATAACCTAGATCAGTGGTTCTTCACCTTATGTGAGGTACCGAACCCACCAGCTTCATATGGACATTCACCAAACCCTTCTTTAGTGATAAATGAAATATGTGTGTGTCTTTTCCTCTGGGGTGGAGGCTCCGCTGAACCCCCAAGACTAACTCACCAAACCCCTAGGGTGAAGAACCACTGACCTAGATATTATTGGACTCCAACTTGATAAGTATAATAAATCTTGTACAAACTCTAGCAGGAGTATTTGTTGTGGGGTTTCTTACATCATCAGATTCTCTAATCAGCTCAGTGTCTTCCACTTGGACGACTGCATCCGCACCGCAAGGGATTGGCGCGCCAGTTGTTACCCTCATCACTTGCCCTGGCATCACTGTCTGGGTTGGCTGTAAGAAAAAAAAAAAAGGAACCAAAATTAAGAATGAGCTGAACAGTAATAATTTACTTTCTCATCGGACACCACCCCGATCCTGCATCACGGAGAGCGGTCCAGTTTCCACTCCTCCAGCTACCATACTGCCCAATACGATGCTTTATCTACCGTTGTCAATTTCCATCAGCTTACTTTACACTACTGCGCATCTTTCAAGGCATCTCGAGAAAACGGGTCAAATAATGACATAGGAAACACATGAATATGCATGGAGAAATCTCACCTGTTCACCAGCCTGAGACTCGCCAATGATGAAACGATCTCCAGGGCCATCCGCAGCTATAAGGACGTGCAGATAAATAAAAGAGCGGGGGAAAAGAAAGGAGAAGACATGAAAGATCAAGACGACGGCAGGGAGGTCTTTGATGTTCTGTCTTACATAACTCTTCATTAATATGTAAAAGATTAATCTCTCAAACCGACAATGTTGACTTTGAGCGTTACCTCGTACTGCATATCCATCCTTCACTGATGCAGGGAACGGTGGTAAATTGTCTTTTGCGTAAACTTCTTGGGCGAGAACGCGGCCCATTCCATCTACAGGAAGAATGGGAGTGATATCATCTTGGGTTTATAGGACACTGTATGGTTAATAAGTTTAGCGTGAAGGAAAATTGCAGACAAACATATAACTGGGGGCAAAGTATGTATTCTGAATATTTTAATGGAAATGTGACACTTGTGATGACTTTCATGACATGCATATATAGGGGACAGTGTCTGAGGTAAAACTGTTCTAGTTGCGGCGCCGTACCCTTCCGTAGCCGGGAGAAATATAGGACATGTCGCCGTATGCCATACATCGCTATGGAGAGGGGCTCACCCCCTCCTCCTGTCCCGGGTGCCGACGTGTGCCCGCCATGCTACGGTATGGCGGGCACACGTTCGTGTGAATGTAGCCTTAGCTGGAAAAGGAAGATCAGGGACCGGTGAGGGATTCAGAATTGTCAGGCCAGGACTGATGGCCGAGGGGAGTTTTGCACTGTAAGGGCTCATTCACACGACCGACTGGGGAAACGTACATGTCCCGTAGACAGCAATGGCGGCCTGGCGGCGGTATGGTGCCACACAAGCGTGGCACCGATCCGCGCCGTACACCGCAAAAAGATAGAGCATGCTAACCCTAAGTATTTTTTCATATTGGTGGTTATTTGAAGTGTTATTAAATGTGGGTTATGTACATAGGAAAGAGGTTCCTAACACATGTGGTATTAAAATAAAATGACTTTACATAAAACTAAATTAATCATATATGGTAATTGTAGACAATTTACAGCAAATCTGTTAATCACTATATCATGAATTAGTATAAGAAACATATCTAGTACCTCTATAATTTATTATTTCAGTCCCTAGAACTGGAGTCATCTCCAGGACTGTAATGAAGGCTTTATCCATGGACGTTAGAGGAAACGGAGACATGCGGTGTCTTCTTGCTACCTTAGTGATATCAACGGCGCTGTGACCTGAAACCAAGCACATTGAGATGCACTCTGTAGAGACCCTAATTTGTTATGTACACAGAAAAATGACATATGAGGCCTCATGCTCGCAAGTGATTTTATTGGCACCATTGGATTCTTTTAGACGTGGTCATGCTGCAATGAGCACACCAAGGCGGCTGCTCACCCCTCCCATCTCCAACTGGTAGAGCAGCCCTCACCTCTCCCGTCCCCAGCCGGCAGAGGAGCACTCAACCCCTCCCATCTCCAACCGGCGGAGCAGCGCTTACCCCTTCCATCCTCAACCTGCAGAGCAGTGCTCACCCCTCCCATCCTCAACCGGCACTCACCCATCCCTAACCGGCAAAGCAGCACTCACCCCTCCCAAACCAACCAGCAGAGCAGCACTCACCCTCCCATCTCTAATTGCTAGAGCAACCGGCAGAGCAGCGTTCACCCCTTCCATCCTCAACTGGTAAAGCAGCAGTAACTACTCCCATCCCCAACTGGCAGAGCAGCGCTCACCCATCCCATCTCCAACCGGCAGAACAGCGCTCACCCATCCCATCTCCAACCAGCAGAACAGCGCTCACCCTTCCCATCTCAAACTACCAGAGCAGCATTTACCCCTTCCATCTCCAACCAGCAGAGAAGCGCTCAACCCTCTCATCGCCAACTGGCAAAGCTGCGCTCATCCCTCCCAACTCCAACCGGCACAGGAGCACTCTCCTCTCTCGTTACCAACCAGCAGAGTAGAACTCACCCCTTCCATCTCCAACTGGCAAAGCAGTGCTCACCCGTTCCCACTCCAAAAGGCAGAGCAGAACTCACCCCTCCCATCTCTAACTGACTAAGAAGTGCTCATCCCTCCCTTCTCCAAACAGCCAGAAACCATCACCCTATACACATTCAAAAAATGAATAAACACACATACATTATACATAATCTTTGCTTTCAATAAACCTTTATCATACTGTAAATGCGCATTCAACAATTACTTTGCTTCAGAACCAAAATTTACACCCCCTTCTGTCAATGGCCTATACTCAGGAAAGGTGGGGGTGTTACTGTGTAATATTAGGCCAGCAGCAGGTATTGAAATGCTCATCAATGTGTGAGCCTACAGGGGTCTTAGGTTGGCCACACACAAGCGGTTTGGCTCATACCCTTACCATACACATTAATGCCTGTCTCCTGTAGGCGGCTACCAAACACCTCCTCAACGAATCATCATTTTTGAACACATATTCAATGACATATCTAACAACTACTTACTGGCTCTGAGGATGTTTTCCTTGCTGCTACATCTAGATTGGACCTGTGAAGAGAGCAAGCAGCACATCAGCAACAAATGTCAGTCGAAAAAAACATGCGTGTTCCACCTTTAATGCCATAGTGACTTGTAACGCATTGTCTGACAATGCGCTCCAACCCTTCTAGCATGGAAGGCAATTCATGGGCGGGCTCCTTGGACTTCATTTTCAAGGATTACACTAAGTTTCAGGAAGAAAATATTATTACAGTCGAAGAAAACACATCTTCGGTGTATAAAAAGCATTCACCGATAAGTCTCTGATGGTATAAATGGAAGAAATGGTCATGAGGAGGACCTTTTCTTTAGATTGTATTACATGATGTCCCGGTTGACCATATTTTTGTGAGCCGGATTAAAGCACTATATGGCTAAAGAGACAGGTACAGCTTATTACAGTTTCCATCAGTTTATAAATTATTTTGATATCATATCCATGTAGAAGCCAGCCCATAAACTGAAGATATGTACATCCACACAACAGGTTGAAATCTACCAAGCAACACAGCCTACTTGCTGTAATGGACAGAATATGACAGAAATGTTGCAGCTAATGGGGGTGTATGATTGCCCTTCCTGGAAAAACAATGTTTTGAGAAGCAACAGATACATTTCATCGACAGGATGTCTCATGATTTGGTTCGGGTTTGTTTTTTAAATTTTACAGAGTCTAAAATCTGATTTCCTCGAATTTGGATTAGTAATCCCGTGCTTGATGGAGAGACCTGAATAGTCTCGAAAGCTTGCAATTGTCGTCTAACTTTTTAGTTGGCCAATGATGGTATCAACATCTGAAGACTCTCAACTTATATCCGATTACTAATCTGTAAATGCTAGACGTCTCCTAAAATTACTGAGGAGTACCGGGAAAAAAAAATATTTATGTAATAGGATGTATCTAAAGTGTCTTTAACTAGAATTTACAATCAATAGAAGGTATTAAAAAAGTCATGTGATGGCCATACTGATCACCAACAGTAGAGAAGTCAAGGCTCGAATGTGTCAACCATAGTCTTGTAGACATAGTTTCCCAAAGAAGACAGAAATGTGTATTCAAAAAAATTTTATAAAAAAGTTAAAGCAGGACTTTCTTTCTTCATGTCTTCGAAACTTATTGTACATGGAAGCCCTTCTAAAACAATACTTGTTCTTGATAAGTTCTTACTCGACAAGAAGTCGATTCAGATATAAAATAATACATTTTAAAGATAATCTCTTAATAAGAGAACTTTTTGAGGTTCTAAATTCAAAAAACAAAGCCAGAACCGAAAATCAGGACAGATGAAGGAGATGAAAATGAATCATGGTGGAGTAGAGTCATGAGAAGATTGGACCTACAAAAATAACACCTCCTACAAACTATGGACATTATGGTTGGACAGGTAACACATGGAGTACAGAACAACGTGAGGAGAAGTGCTTCAAATAAACAAGTTTAGAACTGAGAAATGAAACTAGAACAACACAAAAGAGTCCTAAAAATAAACAAGTAGACTAGTAAAGAACTAGCGTGGAAAAAAAACATATATCCAAAGGACACAAGAGAAAAGCTAATAAGAGAAAAATGTTAGTGGAAAGACAGCGCTAAGGAGGTAAAATGAAAGTCAGGAATCTTCACGAAATATAATAAGGAGCTCAAACTCATAGCGCAAAGCATCTCTTTTGCGAATGGAAGCAGCTCCTTTGATCAGTAATAGTTACTCTTGTTTCGCAGCCTCTACTCCTCCTGAGTTCATCTTTAAGCCCTTCCAATTTATAGTGGAGCTATTGCATGGACAAAAACAAAAGATTGAAAATGAGCAGAGACACTGAGCAGATTGTTGAATTCAGTCGCAGACACGTTGGCTCACAGATTAGCTACGTCACAATTTATCGTTGACCTCCAAACAAAATTTTTTGATAGTGTGTGTCGTATAGACATGAACTGGAATAGAATGGATATCCTTGACCGGCTATTTGGACATTACAATTGATGCTGTTGATGGAGCATGACGAACTATTGGTAATACCACATAAATCATAAGAAAAAAAAAATAGCTTAATAAATTAGTTGGTCTTGGAATATAAAGTTTTCTTTAGAAATCTTGTCAAGGACACAGGTTTGTCCCAGGGATCAGACATTTGAACACCCGCCTTACGGTTGTATCATATTTCTCTCTCATAAAATGAAATAATTGCCATAAAAAGACAGATAAGACAAATGCAATTTCTTGTGTTTATATACATAAAAAGCAAAATATCTTCAACTTATAAAAAGAACAAAAAAAAACTACATACAATGTTTTTGGAAAGGAGAATATAAAGATGTATTAACAAGTAACTATTCAGATAGGAACAAATGATATTAAAGGGAACCAGTCACCATATTTTCCACAAATACAGCTACTGTCAGGTTCTTATAGAGCCCTATTAACTAAATACCACTCTTCTTTTAGCCAAAAATTGTTTCTCTCATATCACCATAAAATCATCTTTGTTATCTTACCTGGCATCAACCAGATCTAACAGGAGTCGGAAGGGCTGTGTCCGAGTCCCGCAGTGCCCTATGCCTCCCCACTGATCAGCACTGCATGTCATGTGACCAGGATGATGTCATCTAACGTCTTTTATCCATTAACATTTGCAAAATCTACCCCATATATGTATCTGATCACATGGTAATCACAGCATGCCTCCAGGGACATCTATTCCTTCTCACCTTCTGTGGAAGCATGCTGTGATCAGATACATCGATGGGGTAGATTTTGCAAATGTTACTGGGTAAAGGACCTTAGATGACATCACCCTGTTCACATGACATGGGGAGGAGCCGCTCAACTCGGCTGAGGAGGTCATGCCCCCTCTGACTGCGGCTAGATCTGGCTGATGCCAGATAAAGTTGATTTTATGGGGATAAGAGGGAAACAATTTTCAGCTAAAATAAGGGTTGCAGTTAGGTAAAAGGGTTGTTACTGGCATGAACCTGTTACTAGCTGTATTTGTGAAAACTGAGGTGACTGGTTCCCCTTAAGCTTAGGTTTTTCAATTGAATATTAGTGTGGTTTCTCTTCTATAGATGCTTTTACTTCACGCACACTGTACTCTTTGCAGAGGGCTCAATCACAGAAGCAGCATGACTGATCAGGGTGTATCATAAAGTGTTAAAAACAGATCGGTCCTGAGTGAGTGTTTCTAACCACTTAGAGAACACAAAAGGGAGCTATGCATTGAGGCTGCTTCTCTGATGGATCTCTCTGCACAAGGAAGAAACTATCCTGCAGTGAGTGTGAGGAGAAGCATCTACAGAAGAAAAAAACAGGCTAAATATTTTGAGAAAACCAGGGAAATTATTTTTTATAATCGATACAAATACAATTTCCCCATAATATATACATCAGTTATATCAGGTATTTTCAAGTTGGGCATAACCTTTTCACAGTGTTTTGGATTTGTGCAAGCATGGTTCCCTTAAAATACAAACATTTTAGAAACTTAAATCCCAATATTTAATTTCTAATTTTATCTGATATGAGGAAATATACATTCATCCCTAACCCTTAAAGGGGTTGTCCAGAGGTTGAAAAACATGGCTCCTTTATTCATAAAAACAGCTCTTCTCCTGATCACAGGAAATGTGTGGTATTCCAACCGAGCTCCAATCATATCTACGGGGAGATACAATATCAGCACAAACCATGGTCAGGTGGGGCGCTGTTTTAGGAAGAAAGCAGCCATGTTTTTCAACCTCTAAACAACCCCTTTAAAGGATTGGTCTGAAATTCAGAAAAACCGGTCTCCTTTTTGGGGTTTGTATCTGTGCTGCAGTTTTGAATGTAACAATTCAAGTGCAATGCCAGTCACAGATTGGGGACAAGAGTAGTCCTTTTATTTTTCTAATAAACAATGTGCTTCATTTGGTCAGATGTAATCATGTTTGGCCAATAAAGTATATAACCCAACCCCTACCTTCCACTTAGCTATTGTCCAGAGAAGCTGCCAACCCATCTATCCTATCTGGAGGACATGACTCAAGCAAACAGTAGACAGCAAACCCCAATTCTATAGCAAGTGTCACAAAGGAGTAATATTACAATCATTGAGCTTATCACAAGACTTGCAATATAAGAAAAGGCTGAAAAACACCAAAAAAGTCAGCTTTTCTTTAGTAACGATTTTGTGCACATTTCAGTCGTTTTGGTTCTAATAAATATTTATTATCTGCATTCATTTGGTTACTGGAAGAAATGAGTGACCGCTTTGCTTTGTGAAACGCATGTCACATGAGATCAAGATCTCGAGTGACAGATCTCAAGGAATGCTTGAAGGTTCATTTAGTCATGGTCAGAGGATTAAACAGCTCCTTCAGAGGCTTTCAACTCCTTGCATTGGAACAAATCAAGTAATTTGTTTATCACCGAAGTATGTCTCCTTGACCTTACTAGGGTGACTTTTAAGAAGAAGGACAAATTCTGTTCCGAGCATGAGATAATCAAAAGAGTTTCTATCAAGTATACAGACAGCGCCAATACTCTACATCTTTGGTAATGCTTCTGCAAAGGACTCCTTGGGTGGGGTGGCCTTCAAAATTGTCCCATCTAGTACATGGCCATTAGGATTCTAGCTCCTAGGGGCATATTCATGTCTAAGATTTCCTAACAAATCATATGGACAGGGGTATTCCTGTTGTTACCTCCCATTTTTAAGCAACAAACATAATTACGGTAATTCAATTGTTCATTCAGAAGGTTCAAATAACAAATCTGTACACAAAAACGAATTGTCTAAGATCATATCCTTTTTAGGTTTAATTATTTTTGTATATTTTTTACTGAGAGGTGTGAATATAAATTGAGGGTTGGGTTGGTAAGCTACTTACATGGAAATTATATTGTGGCGTGTACTGAAATCTTGTGACTTTTTAATGAATTCTATTTGGCCATTCTATACCTTTGATCATGGACATCTGCCCAAAATATCGCTGTATGGTTGGTGCAGACAACCCGAGGCCAAGGTTAAGTATCCAACCAGACAGAAGATCCAGCACTTGAACAACAAGATTTTATTTTTCCTATCACTTCTAAAAACTTGGCACACACGACAAGGGCAATCCACAACCAATGGGTTTTGACTAACGCCTTAGTGCATATCATAAATAAGGCGTTACGGTTAGCCTGTGTGTGTCAAGTTTTTACCAGAGATGAAATTAGTTCTAATAGAGAGAAGAAGAGTAAGAATGTCCAACCTCTGCCAAAATGAAATCTTAATTTTGTGGCCAGAACTAGACTTTTATTAGTTACCAAAAAGCCAAAGTTGGCTACAACATCAAAAATCGGTAGACATGATTACATAAAGAATGTCACTTATATTTAAATAAAAATGCAAAAAAATGAAGCAAAAGAAAAAAAATGAAATGATTTAAAGCATATATCAAAAGTGAGGAAGGAAATAATGGTTAGAAATCGATCAGGGAAATGAACTCACTTACCTGCGGAAGTTGTATCATACACAGTCTACCATGAACCAACGCTCTATGATGGGAGCAACTAAGAACCAATGTTTCTTGGTTACTTCCAGCATAAAATGCTAGCTTTAAACATTTCACACATTTCAATTAAGAAACTTAAAAAATGGGCTAAAAAGAAACATGAAATATTCCTTAAAATTAAGGGTAATACATATATAATATGAAGAGTCATCAAAAAAAATAAGTCGAAAGTGCATGGAAACGTTTACAAAAATTTGTAGGCATCTGATATTGCTGTGACCCTGGGAAATATCTTGAATGAAAAGATCCCAGCACCAGGACATAATTGGTTCTAATCACACGTCCCAAACTAGAAATTGTTAGTTGACAGTTCGATTACTCAATGAAGTAGAGGGATCCTTTGATTCAAGATGTTTGCAGACGTTTGGTCTTAGAAACTTCGCTTGTCTGTTGGATGGACTTATCTTCCCGATTCCGGTTGAGCGTCTCTTGAGCTCAGCTATTTTGAGGTTCACTCAGTTTGTAGGACCAAACTCTCCTGTGAGAAACTGTTCTTAAGATCCCAGACGATAAATTCAATTGCCTTAAAAATAAAATTTGTACTCGTAGAAGCTTTTTTCTATCATATTTTATTTTGCCAAGGATAGACAACAAATCTTTCCAAGGGCAAATATGTCCACTTATAACTTAATTAAAAAGAAAGGAAAAATTATACATAATTAAAATTTAATATAAAGAGAGAAAACAAAACAAATCAATACTCCAAATGAATAGCCCAACTAAAATATCAGATTAAAAAATAGAATGGATAAAGTACAATTTTAAGATTAATTTTATTGATTTTGGATATTTTATTTCATAACGAGAAGCAAGCATTACCATCAGACTATGTGTGGAAAATAATTCGGTATATATCAAATGATATCAAAAATAGATATAGTACAAGTATTTAGTGAAAACATTTAGAATCTATATCAAAGTTTCATTTGTTAACAGTTGGCTTGGTCCTCTGGAACCTAATACTTACCTGGGGGCCCATTATGCAGAAACCTCCTTGTTTTTTTCCCACAGTATCATGAGATCCTTAAAGCTTATAAAAATATTTGTTATGAACTTTGTGGGCCATTTTATGACATGAAATAGAGATAAGCGGTCCCGAACTATGACATCCCTAGCCAACTAGCTATCGCTGTGATTGGCTGGGGGGAAACCTTTGGCCAATCACAGCCATGGATATCTGGCCATCAGGGGCATCAATTTTCCCGAATGGCTGTTCAGAAAAATCCAGCAATTCGTTTGGGCCACCCCAAACTCTGACCTGAACTTCAGGTCCGCTCATCTCTAATAGGGAATACAATATGAAGTAATTTTCAGGGCTCCTCACTTCAGGACCCCAGGTTAGTATGGGTTTTTGTGGATGGGAGACTATCCCAAATAAATGTATTTTTACATTTTTATGTTTTTCTAAGAGTCATCTTTATGTTTATCTTATGACCTACCTGCAGCTGCCTAAAGCAGAGTGACGTGGGCACAAAAGGTGCCAATGTGATATAGCCATGTGAACCCAGTGCTTAGATAACATGACATAAATCTAGACATCAATCGGGAAACTTTTCTAAATATTTTTGTAGATATTTTTTGATGAATCATCTCATACCAATATAACGAGTTCTCTAGCATTACAGAATTTGGGTTTTTTACTTGTTAAACAGAGGTTTTTGTAAAATGGTTTTTGAGACAGCGTGGAAAGGAAAATGAACATCTACCACAAGCTATTGAATCCAATCCTCATTCCAGTGTTTGACTACTTTTTTTTGTGCAAAAAAAAATGTATAACCTACTATAAGGACCTGGTTCCGATTTATTTACTTAGGTAGGGAGATTATGTGCAAGACCCCATTGAAGAGGGAAATCTGGTGCAATAAATGTGGGTCTTTGTGTTTGTGTTCTTTGAGTTTTTTCGATTACTATATATAGAGTATACCAATAACCTTTTCACTGTTCTGGTGATAACAAATTTGGATAAAATATTGCCTTCATAGGCTACAGTGACACGGCCAGGAGGGCAGACATAGCAGAATTATTTCAAGGAGAGGTCAATTCTGCCAAATTGTTAAGGTGGCTATAAACAATAGCCATAAATTGGTCAATGCTTGAAAAATTAATTTCTAATTGAAAAATGTAACACTTAACCAGCCTAACAAGTTTTACTCAATATTGGCTGCTCAATGACACGTTCAATGACATTGGACTGAACGTTTTTGGCTAACGTTTTAACAGGGTAAGATCATATGACTTCTTACGAGACAACGGTGATCAGTTGGCTCTACTCCTAAATCTTCACTCGACCAATATATGTTCTGGTTGAGCTTGTCCAATCTGATTCACTTTAGACACATTTGTATGGCCACCTTTACCATCTCGGAGTCTTTGTATAGTCCCATATGTACTGTATAGGTCTGAAAAATGTGAAAACTAAGTGAGGAATATGTGAAGAACTGTGTTGTGTGCCGGGTAATTGGACCCACAAACTGTCATCTTCAAATCTTAGTCACTTCTTCAGATGAACCAATGGTGGCACTTTGTGGGTGTAATTATAAGCTTACATATCAATACCTGGAACAAAACATACATACTGTGATATGTGTCACAAACTCTGTGTTTCACAGCTATATCAACATTTGCGTCTTGTAAAATTATACAGTTTATGTAAGAATCACTTGGGTACAATGGACATATGGAGTGTACAGGCATGCTATGGGTACATGAAGGACCAAACACTATGGGAGGCAGGCGTAAAGCAACATCGAGCCCTCCCTATGTTGGAAGACCAGAAAAATCCAAACTCTAAATTGGATCTTTGCCTGTAAATCTCACATTCCAAGTTACTTCAACCACTCGGTCTACAAGACAACTAAGTATGGTAACCTCTCCCAATCATCTCTGAAGCAAATGGAGTTACCATTAAAAAAGATCTCCCAATCCCAACGGAATCACTTTTTCAGGAGTCCATACACGGGATCAAAGTGTAATTCCAGACATGCAGACTGATTCACACTTAGAATTCCCTGTGAGCATTCTACTAGTAATATATATTCATAAGTGTAGGCTATTATCTGGATTCAGGTCGTAGCCACAAATACAGCAATTAAATAGAGAAAAAATATTTTTAAAAAATCACAATCAATACAAAGTACACACAGTACATGTATATATACGTATCTGTATATATAGGCAAACATACAGTGGTTACAAGACGTCTTTCACTCATATTGAAATTGCAGGTTTTCATGGTGAAAAGCAGGAAATTATGAGAACCCATCTTGGACTCCAACTTATCAAAATACCTGGCAGAGAGTAGGTTATTTAGCGCATATAGTGGTGTCCAGACTCTCCCTTGATAAATAACGTTGGGCAAAAGAAGGATCAGCAAAGCATCATCTCTTCTCCCCACCGAAAGTGGATTAGTCAGGAAAATACATTTGTCGGAAAAACGAAGGTGGAGCACCTAAAGGTCCTACGTGCTACTCCTACAGTGCTACTCCTCTGTAATAATGTTACGAGTAAAAGACATTTCTAAACTAGGGGCGTTACTCAAAACTCTTTGTCCGCAAGTAGTTTCAGACAAAAGTGTATTATAAAGAAATATTGATAAATTGTAGATGTGACAAAGAACTTTTTGGAAATGTCCGAAAATCCCCCCACCATTCACGACTAGGCAAGGAGGCTTTGCACCTTGGAGAAGACCATCTAAGTAGAATCTCTCTTATATGTCTACTGAAAGATGGAAAAGGTCTATCATAATGTATCTTGGTTTCAAGCATTTCTTCGGAAGAACCTGCAACTTCAAACAAGGAGGTAGACTTTCTAACCACAGTATATACATACAAGAAGATGCATGCAGGTGAGCGTACGGTACAAATGCAGCATTCCTAGAAAAGCCATGCACTTATTTGCATTCACCCTCACCTCCTTTTCTCTGTCGTTAAAGAAAGTAAAAATTTGACATTGATTTTCTGGTTTAGGTTACTGGTTCTATGTCTAGGCCTGCAAATATTTGGTAGAACATTGGGTGGGCTCTTTGAAGATGGAGGAAGTACTGTTACGTTCAATTCTTTTTAGCCATTTTGATTATTTGACGAGAGACCATAGATCAAAGCAACCAAATTAAGCGTAACTGGTCAACAGAAAGCTGTCAAGTCATTGTCAAAGTTGAATGTATTAATTTGTGATGATCATTTTGTTTAGCTTTTATAATGTCTTCTTGTTGAACTTTGGTGGTGGCTTTTGAGAATTAGAATAGACTGAACACCAATCCTTCATCGTGAACTTCTTCCGTTTGGCAATTACTTCATCTGAAGCACCGTCAATCTTTAGTGGTCTGGTCCTAACTATCAATAACCTTTATGGCTCCCCTTCGAGTCTAGCGATCTCCAAGCAAAGCTAACAAAAATTTATGATACAATCTTCAGAGCTGATGACCCCAAAAGGACAGTGCAACGGCTGGGGTCAGCATCAATTGCAAAATATGCCCGATAGGTGGACCTTCAGAAGGTCAAAGACTGTATTCAGCATTATATGAAAGCCATAGAAGCTTAATAATACCAAGATATTTATCGTTCAATAATATGCTACCACAATATCTAGAAAACTCTACATCACGATGTACTGAATTACGCAAAATATACAGTAAAGTAAATCCTTTAGTAAAGGTTGGTAGGATTCAATGAATTTTATAAAAAAAAAAAGAGTCTGTAGGCGTAATCGGCATATAAAACACTCGACTATTATATAACAAAATACATCAGCATAACAATAAAGTAATCTATCTCCTGCCGTAAAAGATTTGGTATCAGCTGTCCATCATCTAAACTGTTGTTTCACGCTCGTTATTCTGACATTCCAAAAGTGAAATCAATTAAATTCACAGAAAAGAATACAGGCGGTCCCCGACTTAAGGAAGCCCTACTTATAGACGACCCCTAGTTCCAGATGACCCCAGGCTGCAATGATCAGCTGTAAAGTGTCTCTAACGAAGATTCATTGATAATCCTTGTTCCCAAGACCGCACAAAATATTTGAAAAAACATTTTCGTCTGGAGTTACACACTAAATATACCAGTTCCGACTTAGATACAAATTCACCTTAAGAACAAACCTAAAGAACCTAAGTTGTATGTAACCTGCATACCTAAAAAATTTAAATTGGGTAGTGCACAAAAAAAAAAGTCAAAAGAAGCAACATTTAAAGGATGGAAAAATCCTCAACACAACAAATTCTATATATGACCAATCAACGTACCACACAGCGAATACCAGATCAGTATTCCAAGGTCATGTTTATCTGATATTTTTATTACTAATACAGTAGGATTTTTTTTTGAATAAGTACAGAAATCTTGACCAGCAGGAGCTTTATATTTTCCATAAAAGGATAATATGCTCATAACCATCAATTAAGAAGACAAAGTTGTCCTCTATTGATCAGATCACACCAACATAATGTATAGTTTATTAAAAATATATACATATTTTAGAAAAATTAGATACAAAAACACACTAGTTGAACTGATTAGGCCACTGAAAAAAAACAAATCACGCAGAGGTCTGCAGGCTTGCTGCACCATGATCATGCATAATGCAGGTCAATGGTGCCCATATGCTGACTACAGTGTATGCAGCCAGTTCACGGCCCTCATGTATCTCCGTCTGCATGAGGCATAAGACTGTGCTATTAAAATATGGAAATTTAGGATGAGCGGGTGACACAAGAGGTGTAAGAGCATGTATAAGGCTCCAGCCGTTCTTTATAAGGGAACAGAATAAAATGATTTCCTAAATAAAGATGCTGCTAATTGAACCATCAGCCGCCATCTTATATACAAAGTCTAATGTCCATGGGAGCTTGGTATCTGGTGTTTGCTGGATAACAGACGGGTGGAGGACACACGATGGGTTAGTAAAGAGAGAGTTGAAGGAACATGCAGTTAGTGAGTGCGATAGGCTGCCTAAAGAGATGGATTTTAAGAGAATGTTTCAACTTTGGAGGTTGGATATTATTCTGATAGTCCGGGGAAGGACATTCCAGAGACTTAGTGCACCTCGGGATTAGTCCTGGAGACGTTGAAGGGACATGCAGTTAGGGAATGTAATAGGCTGCTTAAAGAGATGGGTTTTAAGAGCAAGTTTAAACTTTGGAGGGTGGGTATTATTCTGACCGGGGAAGGTCATTCTAGAGAATTGGTGCAGCTCGGGAGAAGTCTTGGAGACGTGCATGAGAGGTTCGAATTAAGGTAGAGATTAATCTAACATCAGTGGCAGATAGAAGAGCACGGGTTGGGTGGGTTTGCCTCAAAATGCATCAGAGGTGGAGACTAAACAGAAAATGCACCAGTTCCTCATCTACCATCAGGATGAAGGATTGTAAACCAAGCACACTGACATAGTGGCAGAATCTGCTCTTCTCTAAGCTTCCTATTCTCTTGTTTTTAAGTTAAAGAAACCCTTTAAAATTATGCAAATGAGCTTTAGGGGCTCCAGGATCTATTAAAACCAAAGGAACCTTGAGACCTCTGGCTCACTTGCATAACTTTAAAAGCCTATTTTGGTAAAACACAGGGCATAAGAAGCGCCAGTCCTACCAGAGGGGAAACACACCAGTATGTCAGTGTGCTTGGTTTACAATCCTTCATCCTGCTTAGGTTATGTGCAGTGTCTGAGGAATGTTGGTGCACCTACGGGTCTATCTTTCAACCGCATAATCTGCATAAAAATGGATTTTCTCTGTATATTATATAAATTTCTGCCTTTTAAGGTGTTTTATAGCGGGTAACTATTAAAGGCCCTATAAACTGTTAGGATTTTGTGAGCTCAAAAAAAAAAAAAAAAAGACCGTTACTTGGGATGTAGGGTCAGTGTCGTAAAGTGCAATAGAGACTATTTGGTTACATAATATTGTTGAAAAAATTACATTAGGTATCAGGGTCAGAATAAAGTTGTGATCCTTCTGCAGCTTATTTCTACAGTAGAATCATAACTCCGGCCTGGAAAAAGAAGGCGCTTGCTCCTGGGCTAAAAGTGACAATATTATTTTAATAGCGGACTGATCTCTAGCTAAAAATTTTAAGGTTTGTTTTGGCATGGAAAAAGGTGTTATAAGGGGATAAAAGGCACTGGTCCATAAGACCCATAGCTTGTTAACTGTTTCAAATCCTCCTGACAGGTTCCCTTTTAAACGAAATCTACCATCAAATCCATCATGATAAACCAGGGATGCATATCCAGGCACTGTGGTAATGGTCTTACATTTTTAATCCATTGCCTCCTTCCCTCTGAAATTAACTTTAAAATGTTGCTATTGAGTCAGAAAGGCTCTGAGGGTGTTACCAAAGCCCATCCATGCTGCAGCTTCACAGAT
The DNA here is from genome assembly GCA_019512145.1 of Engystomops pustulosus. Taxonomy (NCBI): domain Eukaryota; kingdom Metazoa; phylum Chordata; class Amphibia; order Anura; family Leptodactylidae; genus Engystomops; species Engystomops pustulosus. The sequence continues at coordinate 12,269,663 of CM033647.1, read as the reverse complement.
TGTTACACTGTATCTCCCCCCCTTGCTCCCTCACACACCCCTTCTTCCCCTGCCTGATTTAATCTCACTGCAGCACTCGAAGTAACAGCATTACAGTATTACAGCCTGTGAAGCAGCAGCACTGAGGGTCTCTGGTAACAGCCCCAGGACCCCTACAGGCTCATTAGCAACATTTTAAAAATTGATTTTAGAAGGGAGGAGGCAATGGATAACAAATATAAGAAGATAACCACAGTCCCGGTGCCTGGATCTATGAGTAATGTCCCTGGTTTATCAGGATGGATATTGATGGTAGATTTCCTTTACACAACATTCTCTTTTCTATTCTGAACATGTTGCTCAATATAAAGACAACCCCAATGGGCCAAACTGTACTTGAATTTGTACTTGCTCCTCTCCCTGGGCTACTTTATGAGGCCATACCATCAGTCAATACCTTAGATATATTAGGAAGCTCTGGGAATATTGTAGATTCATTTTAAACAGAGTGTACTTTACATCCATATTGGAAAAGCATTTGCTTACCTAACCTAGATTAATATGGTGTTGGTTTCTCAATTCCATAGTCAGAACTTTTCATAATTAAAGAGGTTGGCCAAATTTTTACATAAATTGCCCATGTACCTTTACTGCCTTAATCCCTGAATGTTCATCAACTGATTCAGCATTCTTGCTACTTACTTTTGTGCTGATCTCCGTGGATCTTTGTTTACATGTCTACGCTCTGATGAATAGGAGGAGATGCAGCAGCAGAGTTATGACTCCTCCTGCTCACCCTCCCCTCTTCCTGTGTCAGTCAGTGATACGGTCAGTAAGAGTGAGGCACACTGGGTGACACCATTAAGACAAGGAATGAATAACAAGTAGTTATGTTTATATGCAGAGGGCAGCTATCAGGGGCTTAAAGATGACCTTTCACAACTATTTGAACCAACTACAGTCAATATAGACCTGTGGTTTGGGTTCCCAAATCTGCCTGTATCGGGTCTCTAAGTGGGCACCATGTAAAAAAAACATTCATACTTACGTAGATGTCCGGAGAGGCTAATCAGACTTGCATCTGCGTCCATGGCACGTCTCTTTGTGCGATGCTGTGTGAAGCTGAGATTAGACCCCGACTCCATTGTGTATGCATCATACCCACAGCGCATGCGCAGTGAAGCCTAGGTGTACCACTCCGGCTTCACTTGCAGCAGAGCACTGGCAAGTGAAGCTCAGGAAGGAAGGGAAGTATAAAAGTTTTTTTTAATATTTCGCCCACATAGGAACCTCATAGAAGGTGATTTGGGGAACGAAACCACCGGTCCTCAAGGACCTGCGAGTGGCCAACCCTTTAAGAAGGAAATAACGGATCCTGGAAGATTGTGTCATGACTGCTGGGGTTAGGAGTCCCCTAGACCCCATAAAAGATGTTTCCAGTTACAATACGGATGAGGAACATGTGGAGCTTCTCCAAAACAACACTTTTGGTGAAACGGTTAGGAATCAAAAAATTATGCAGGACCCTTCTACCGATAATTATACAATATCATAACATACAGTCAGAAAACATATCGTATATTGCACTTAATATGCAATATACAAACCGAGTGGTCTCATGTTCTATGTAAGAACAAAAAAATCCAAACACAAACACAAATTAACACAACGAGTATGCGGGTACGTAACGTCCACGACAAGATCTTGTACAAGAAAAAGATGAAGATATAGGATGCACACACATACAAAAACACAACTATACAACAGAACACACACATAAAGTTAATGAGTAGAAGAAGACCACAGTTATGTCCATGATGTGTAAAGGAAGGGGATGCAATGAGCTTCGAAAGACTCAAGAATCTTGTCCATGACGCCGATACCGGTGACACATAACTCATACAGTACCACGGATAGAAGTATATCGTATATAGTAAATATCTTGGTTAAAACAAAAAAAAAAATCCCACAACAAGCCCTGGTCACTTTTCACATCAACTACTAATGGTGTTATGGGATCACATGGATGCATTTGCTTACTTAAAGCCAATGAAAAAGTGGTGTAAAAAAAAAAAAAGTACAAAAAAAAAGAAAGATTACAAAATCATCACAAGACAATAATAAAAGAGTAAGAAGTCCTCAGATCAATGACACGAGAGACACACTACGACAGTCAATATGGAAAAGCGAGAGAGTTGAAGCAAAGCAGAACCACAGAATCTATGAAAGGGAAAGTCAAAAATACAACCTGAGAAAAGGAGGGGGCAGCAATCCAAATGTCCTGGAAAAAAAATGTGCGATTGTTTTTTTATCAACTGGTTTCTTTCAGCAAAAATTAATCATGTCAGGTGACAGATGAGCACACAGACACACACTCAGTACCCTGGCATGGCAAGTCATAGGCATCAGTGAACGTCACATCATTTACGGCCTGCTGAACAATTACGCAAAAAACTTCTCACAACAAAAACACAGAGGAACCATCACGTTTATCGGATGGATGACATGAAGAAAGGAAACCGGATGAAGCAATGATATGACGAGGAAATGGAACGCAAAATAAGGCGGTTACTTGTTCCAAGGAGTTTTGCAAATACTTACCTGATTCTTTCACAGATTTTTTAGAGTTTTTGCCAACCTCTATGGTTTTTCCTCAGGAAACGTGTAGGGCCAACACCCGGCCCCTAAGGCGGGGGAATGTTTAACTCATCATAAATACAGAGCACTGAGACGAAACTAGTTATTTCCTAAGGATAGGCTATCACACTTTCATTTTTAGTGAAATTAAGTAAAAAAATAAAAAAAAATCTAATGAAATTCTTCTTATGGGAGTTCTTAAGACGTCATGTGAATATTTTTTTATAGTCTTACTTTTCTTAAAAAAAAAAATAACCGATTAAAGAAAATCAACTATCAAAATACTGCTGTATGTGCTTAAGGAGTTTAGTTGGTGAACTCTTCTCCTTTTGGGGCCAAAATTATCTTCTGACGTGATTCACATCTCAACAAATAAAAAGAAATGACATGTAGAAAGTGGATATTCCGTAAGCATATTAATAATCTGACAACTAAAAAATAAAATGGAACAAAACAATTATATACAACACTTTAATCCCGCCTCCAACAGTAGTAAAGAAAGATTTCCCTTGCATCCAGAAAATGCTAAATATAGGATGCAATGAGATCAAACGGGCCTTTTACGAGGATACGTTCTGGTTAGTCTGCTAAAAAAAAATTCACCAAATCGTGAAGTGGAGTACAATCCTTAATAAAGTCGCATTTCCAGGAATTGTGACTATTTCCCCACTTATGCGACCTTGGTGAAAAGGACATGAAGGGGGTCGTTGTGGGTCATGGAGTGGGCTAAAAGAACATCAAGAAGCTGTGTGACGGTGTGGTTATGTTTGCTGCTTAACGGGCCAAGAAACTGGCCACCATTGAGTGAACCGTAAATTCTGGAAGAATTCATGTTCCTAAGTTCTATTGGGTTGGACAACAAGACAATGACATATAGGGCAAATGTAAGGTGTTAATGATGGCATTGTGGGAATAAGCATTCCCACAAACTTTATCTAAATGTATCTTTACACAATGGAATTTAATACTGATTTTTGACAATCCATGTCGAATTCCAATGTTGTGAATTCCAGAACTGACCATATACATTTTATGGAATTCACATGGATTCTACTGGAAATATAGGACACGTGCTTCATTGAGCAGTTCATCAGATAAATATTCTGCTGACCAACAAGACAATGCTTATTGGCCGGCTAATTGGGTTTGTATTGAACGGTGTAGGGCAGTGATGGCGAACCTTTTAGCGGCCGAGTGTCCAAAAAGACACGCAAAACCCCCTTATTTATCGCGAGGTGCCAACCAAAAATTAACTTACTGCTCCCTGTTCTTCAACAATCATATTGGCCTCCTGAGGACAGCAACATAGTAGAAAGATGGGAAATTTGCATCATTTTAGCTTCTTTCCAGTGTCCCTCTGTAGACCTATAGGGGCCAGCAGGAGGTCCTCCAAAGATAATTCGGCCTTGTCTATTTATTCTCCCTCTTCCTACAGTCCCAAGTAGCAAAGTAAGTATCAAAATATGACTGAAAGCAGCTTCTTTTAAGTTGCTTGGAACTGCAGGAAGATTCTTCGAGTCCTGTCTGGCGTGCTGGAGTGATGGCCCGGGTGCCCACAGAAAGAGCTAGGAGTGCCGCCACTGGCACCCGTGCCATAGGTTCGCCACCACTGGTGTAGGGAATATCTATTCAGGGGTCAAATCTCTGTAGAGAAGTGATGTTGAAGATTTTAGTTGCCGAATCCTCAAACTACAGCCAAAAAACAACTATTGCTCCCTTCTCTGTCACAGCTTTCAATCGTATTGGCACCTTGAAAACACCAATACCGTTGAAAGAAGGAGGGTAAATTCGGGTTATCATTGTAGCTTCCCTCAAGAGTCCCCAATTACAGGAAGAATTGCGGGGCAGGAGCTCCAATGCTAATCCAGCCATATCCACACCTCCCTGCTCCTCCTGCATTCCCAGGAAGTGTCACTTAAAAATAACGTTGAACACATCCTGGGCTACCCAGGACTGCAGGAGGAGGCCTTGAGTAACTAAACCTGGCAAACTCTTTGCTGGGGTGATGGTCTGGCCGCCCACATAGATGGCTCTGAGTGCTACCTGTGGCACACATACCATAGGGTTCACTACCAACGACTTAGAGGAAAGGGCTTATCTACTTGTTGGTGCAAGTCATGGCCGGTGTAAAAGAACCTAAAGGCACAAAGTAATTATTAAGCAAAACAAAACCAACTAAAATAAAAGGGATGGTGTATTACACACGGAATATTATATGTCGCACACCTATTATTGCCCCAATTAAAGGACAGCTAGAAAGATATTCACACGTCAGGTTGGTCAGGGACATGAATTTCACAGTGAGGGACATTGGAAACTAGACAAACCCTTGCAAGTTTTGTAGTGGCCAAACCAATGTCCTACTGTGTTCTCATTTAGCAGAAGCTTAGATGGATAGTTCATGCTCCAATGCCCTTCACTGTGGCAGAGATTCTGTGAAGAAGAGCGAGCCAAAATACCTCCTCTGTTTGAAGATGCGAAACAATTCCGGAGTGTGACAAGTACATGACAAATACATTCTCACGCCACTCTATTATCTAATATCTATCTATTGTACAGTCATTGCACTTCACAAGTGAAAGGGTCCTGGCACCGATTTTGCACTGTGGCCAAGAATCTGGGAGCCGACTCTGGCCAGGTAAAAATATGAGCTATACAAACCACAGATATACAAACGCCATATATTAAAGCCAGAAAGACAGTTGTTGACGCTATATGGCCAACAAAACTATAGCCAGGATATTTATGCGTGCAGGATTCTGGGCCAGATGACTGGATCTCGTATTATTCCCTGGCAGCTGGGAATAGCTACTGTAGCATCACAGCACATTAATCACAATGTGAGATGAAACACAAAATAAAACGAATTGTGAATAATAACTAAACCCTGTCACAGTGCTAATAAAAAGCTGCCAGCTTCTGTACATTACAAAAGGAAAATACTCTGGCCCCATGCTTATTAGTCTGATGAATTACGGAGCAGGATTGCCTCCCGACTCTTAATTTGTAGTATACGATACCAACTGCAACTTGTCAAAACCACATCCTACAAAAGCTATACCTGGTGGCAGGTAGGAATACTATAGGGCAATGTTTGACCCTTTAACAGGCCATGTAGCATGGTTAGGATGTAAGCCAAACCAGACCTCCTTCCGCAGACAGTTGACTTGGGGTGTTTGGTCCAGTCTAAATCAATTACAACCAAAGTCTAATAGATCCCCTAAAATGTCCACTGATTTATTGGCTACTGCCTACATTTCGAGAGCTCAGCATCTCCCCCGTTATCATACATTACTCTGACACACGGTAGAAGACACCACCACCAAAAGTAAATTCAAAAGCTATTTATAAAGGACTTTTATTAATCTTAGAAACCCTAAACTGAATCTGAAGCCACATGAGCTTTACTAGGGATCTAGAACCTAACCCCACCCCAAACTCTATCACATCATCTTTTCTATCAGAACATAGGTTTGTTATAGATTCCTGATCACGGCAGATAAGTGAAGATCAAGTGGACGCAAGGTGTAAAAATATTAACCCACTAAAGTAGAATTGCCATTTCTGTAGTTTCTTTAGGTAACAGGACCTACTAATACTTCTCAGAAAGAGCATAACTCTTGTCCAGGAACTAACTAGAGGGCTACTGGCTTCTGTAGCAAAAGACCCGTTTTCCTACCATCAGACAACACATTGAACGTCTCAGAGATACTCAAAAGGATGCATGAATTTTAAAGAGGTCAACTTGTAAGATGGCATTTGCATGGATTGGTCAACCAGTATGTAAAGCTCTGACAATGACTTCACAGCATTCTGCAAGGCCTGATACATGGTTATGTTTCACCTGTGGACCTCAATACACTAGTTGGCTCCAGTCTTGAGATCTGCTCTATCGGACTAATGCTATATGAGTAAAAGCAGAAAGCTCTTCTCGACTAACTTAATGTATAGAAACAAAAAGAGCCTGGATAAAGCCAGGTCATACAGTATAATTCTACTGTGTTTGGAGTTTGAGTAAAGTATAATATACTCCATGTGACCCGGACAAAAAACCTATTTCATGAGAAAAGCCCATAACTGTACTTAGCCCTTACTCATACTTGCCGCATGGTGTATTTACATAGATCCAGGAAGCTGAAAAAGGAAAATGTTTGGGTGGAGGCAAGGGGAGAAAAATGGCCATGTTAGCCATAGGTCCTCACCATATACCTCACCATATAGCACCTAATATCTCAGCTTTACGGATCCTATAAGTAAAGTCACACCGGAATTCTTATGTTCTAGGGCAGGTGAAAAAGTTTGACAAAGACCTGAAAATGGTTGAAATATAAAATAAAGACTAATAACCTCACTGATCCCCCACCAATATCATTTTGACACTGGACAAACCACTAGGAAGTTAGTGGTCCCTCTGATTAAATCATCGTCATCATCAGTGACCCGCCTCTGTCAGTGATTGGCTGACCAGATTTGCCGGGTATCGGGAGATCCACTAAAAAGAAAGACCAGTGAGACACCTGGACAGCACTGGAAAGGGAGTGTTGAAGAGGTGAGTATATATCTTAATTTTCCACCCAGTCTCAGGCCTTTGCAAAATAACCCACTTCTAGGAGTTTTCCTAGGAATTGGCATTGATGGCCTATCCTTCGAAGCTACTGCTACTGTGTCTGGAATATTACTTAAGGTGTCTCACTGAACATCTAACGATTGTGGGGTCCAGTTAATGGTTACAAATGGACAGGCCATCTTTTTGGAGACCACCAATTAATACTAAAAATCATAATTTTCTCAAAAACATAAGGGTTGATAAGATAACTGAGTCTAGGCACGGGACAAACTCTTATTTTTGAAATATCAACTTTTTGGTGAATTAATAGCGAGCATTTCAGATTTACAATCTACATTTGTGATTCTTACAAACAGCCACAGTGAAAATCAAACAAATGTCAAACACAAGAGCGAGGTGAGCATGCAAATATCCAGATTTTTGTCCGATACAATCATTTTTTTTCCCCCCAACTTCAAGGCAAAAAAAAAAAAAAAAGAAACACACGGTGGAGGTGAGGGTGAGCGTGTGAACTATGTGGAAAGAAAAAAGAAAATACGTGCAAGTATACCTCCGAAACACTATAGGTGGATGAGCAGGAAGGAAGCCGAGCCTGGTTGTGCAGTGAGGGAAAAGAAAACACGGTTAAATAAGGAATGGCGTCAACGGAAGAAATTCTGTAAAGGTGGATCCAGCACAAAAACAATAGCAGGGGGTTCATTTAGAATCACAGACAAAAGATTTTTTGATCTTCAATGAGACATTTTTTTTTGCTACTTAAAGATGCATAATAATCAGCCAATGGGAGCCAAGGCTCTCTTTTTTTTTTAAACTAAGGATTATAAAATATATGCATGTGCAACATGGACAAAGATTACACATTAAATACGAACTTTCACTTTGCCGACGGCTTTAAAACAGTTAATATATAACAGTTTACATACAATGCACGTTTCGAGAACAATAAACAGGTTTGTTAACATAACGATCAACAACATTTTTGAAAAAATTTAATATAGCAATGTTTTTGCATTGTGGTTCTTCATCAGCTGCAAAAGTATAATTCCCAGTATGTCCTGACAGTCTTTGGAAATTGCGAGGCCATTCGTGGCACCAGTGGTCACATGTCACACATGCCGACTACACCGAGGCCACTGATTGGCTACAGCATACCATCACTGCCATGAATCAAGTGAAGACGGTCAAGTTACTGCCTTAGCAATGAATTGAGCAATTTTGCAATGGGTTGTACTTACAAATTGCCCACCACTTAGATACTATACAGGATTTTGTGTTGGCATGGTAACAGACAACAAACAAGCCTACTGCAGTCTGATCCGGTGGTTAAAAATCCTTCCATCTGTCCTTCCGTTTTTTCAACCGTAGTAAAAAATAAAGTAATGCCAAAAATCCCCCAAATATTAAATATTACTGTGGGCAGAGATAGGTTTGTTTGTTGTCTGTTTGTTGTAGGTATGTTAAGGAGCTGAAGACGCAAAATGATAAATTAATTTTAAATCAGACAAATTGCAAAGTTTCTCCTTTTTTTCAAGGCATGGAGGCCTTTTCTTCCCGAAGGAATTTGATACTGTTTCTAATTGCTCTCATAGGCCATTATATACATTTTTTTTTAAAATAATCACCGGTATCAATGAACAGTCCACTAAAGAGGCCCTAGGGCAGTGATGGCGAACCTTTGAGAGCCTGAGTGCCCAAACTTCCACCAAAAGCCGCTTATTTATTGTTAAGTGCCAGCACAGCAATTTAAGCAGAAATTTATTTATCCTTGTTCTTTGACAACTTTTAATCGTTCAGCCTCCTAAAGACACCAACGCAGTTGAAAGGTGGAGGGCAAATTTGCCTATCATTGTAGGAAGATTCTTTCAGTCCTGTCTGGTGAACTTCATGCTAGGGTGATGGCCTAAGTGCCCACAGAGAGGGCTCCGAGTGCCGCCTCTGGCACCCGTGCCATAGGTTCGCCACCACTGCCCTAGGGCAAACAGATTGAAAAATCTTGACACTCATAATTATAGAAAAGACCCAAATTCATAATAATGTGTGCCATGTAGCCCCGGAATAAAGTTAACCAACAAACATAAGTTCATATTTGATACAGTGACTTCCGAGGAAGTAAAGTAGAACAACATCGGCATGCTCGATATAGAACGCACACAAATTACAGCAGTAACAACACTTAACAAGAAAATCTAGATAGAAGACGACCTAATGGAACATCTACATGTTCTCAAGGAAGACACGAAGTCGACGGGAAAAAAATGTGCGCTCGAGTATTTAAGTCGGTGAAAAAAATCCATGAGAAACTTCTAATTACAACCACAAATTTTTTTATTATGTGGTCAATCTAGGCCACTGGGGAAGCTATATATTTTTTACAAATACTATGCCAACTATTTTAATAAAAAATATAAGAGTTCATGTCCAAGTAAGAAATTCCAACCTCCGAAGAGTTGGCCAATCATAATCATGGCTAGTTGTTAGAGGCGTTAACTTGCTGGATTGGCTGTAAATCCGGAAATAAGTCCGAGTCAGGAGGAATCCACCCAAACACCGAACCTGCACTTCGAGTCCGCTCATGGAACAACCACTTTCATGGGTCAAAGATTGCTTCATGAAAGCCAATGGTTTCTTTCTTTTTTATTAGCTTTTTGTTTTTATTTAATGTCGCATAAAATATTGATCTACGCATAGAAAACTTCAGTTGTGACTCAATGGTCCTGCAATAGGGGGCTTAATGTCCTTACATCCCGGAGACTATAAAAGTCAACTGACATCACTCATTCCTAAAACCATAAAGCAATGTTATCCTTGTATTGTCTATGCAAACGATGCAGGAAGAAATTAGAAAAATATATATGCAATTCAATTGAATAATAAAAGCTAAAAAAGAAAATCTATTCGAAAACGGTGGTAATAATAATATACGATAGATAAAAATAGGAAACCCTTTGCTGGCTACTAAAAGAACATTAAAAAAAATGTATCATGTACACAGAGTTTTCAAGCAAGGGAAGAAGCAGTAGGTAAATTTGGTCTATCCAGAATATTTTCCTTTTGGCAACAACGTGTATTCAACTTGACCGATCTTTTCCATTTTTCCGATGTGGGCCAAGTATTCTTTGGCAAATAAATGGTTGGCCAAATCAACAAATTCTGTTGATTTATACAAATGTAGATGGTCAAAAGACTCGACATACTATCGATAACAGCTAACCAATCATATTTCTCGTTTGGGCAACCGTTTTCTGTGTTTAACATATACAAAGCACCAACGTAAAATTAATTTTACATACATGGGAGGTTTATACATAAAACATTTAGATACTACAACATTAGAACATAGTACGAAATAACTCAAGTACTCAAAGTACTCAGGCTAGCTCACTCTATCATTTGGTCAGGTTGATCCAGAAGAAGTGTTTTAAAACAAATCACTTAGGTCAATGATTGAATTATTATTTTTATATATTTGTATTTATTTTTTGGAATTTATTGCCAGAATTTAAATAGTTTTGTCCTAAAGGGGGCCAAACACATAAAAACAAGTTCACCGATTTTGCCAACACTTGTCAACTAAGCAATGTGTTTAGTCACACCACAAGAAATTAATAAACATGTTAAAACAGACCAAGAGTTTAATCCATTGACTAAAGGTTTACCAAGACCTAAAAGGGATATGAAATTGTCCATCACATATTGTATCGGCTTCACAAACCATTTAAAGGGCAGTTGTTCGCACAAACTTTTTGGACTTATTGTTTTACAATTTTGTAATCTTATAATAAGTTACAGCAGACACGATACAACCATTGGTGTACATTTTTATGGCTCCTACTTCTCGGCTGTTGTCCACTGTGTCTACCTATTTATAGATACTGTAATATCTGTGTAGTTGCATCTAATGTGAAGCCACAACAGAGATACTTTTTTAAAGATTTCATAGCCACCGCAAGTATTAGAGAACAGTTATTAGAGGAGAGCATGGGGGCCAAGGAGGGGGTCTACAGAACTGTCCCATTTAGGTTAAAAAAAAACTTTGGTGGCATTGGTGCTTTCACCGGCACATACCATTCTGCAATAATACTTTGAAACTATAATAATGTTTGTAACAGATAAAAGACTACACTCCCCATTGTCTGATGGGACAACCTTCTCTAACTCAACAGAAATAATTGAGGTTACTTCAAACAAACGTGCCTGAGACAGAAGGCCAGAAGCAGAAAGAGACATAGGAGGGTTGAGGGCTAACCAACTTTTAAAGGGGTTATGCACCTCCTCCGTAGCCCTTGATGTTCCGCGCAGTCTGTCTGATCCGTGCTCCTGTTTGTTTACAGGGGCACGGAGTCTGCGCTCACTGAGCTTTTGGATGGCCGGCCACTCGCACCCATCACCATATCCCAGCGCCTACATTGCTGAGAGGTAGGGATGGATGGGAGTGGCTGGCCACCCCTGCCGGCCAGAAGCTCCCCTATTGCAGCTTCCGCGCCCCTGTAAACAAACAGGAGCACGGATCAGACAGACTGCGCGTAACATCGATGGCTACGGAGGAGGTGAGTTTTTAAAAAGCCTGCCCCAGCCCGTCTCTTAATTTATTGCTACTCTTGGATAACCCCTTTAAACTAAGAATATTGGATACTATAGTTCACATTTTCTTTAACAATACTTCATAATGTCCATACATGTTCAATGACAATGTACAGTACAAACTACAGTACAAAGTTCATGAAGCCACCGAGAGCCATTTCCAGGTAAAAACTGAAATGCTCAACTGGTATAAAATTTCAAACAATATGGTTTAAATGATAACTTTGAATCAACTTTAGACATTAGTTATGGTCCTCTCAACTCTTAAAGGGATATTTTGAGTTCACTTAAAAAACCTAAAAAGTCAGAAAGGGGAGAAATAAAAAATAAAATACACTCTCTGCTCTGGCTCCTGTTCCAAGCAACACAGTTTTTCTGTTTACTCAACAGGAATCCAAGGATAGTTGCAGCCAATTCCTCGTCTTAGTGGCTTAGGATCCCATCATATCGGGTGTGCACAGTGTTAAGAAAGGTAATGGCACTGGAACAGGGAGCCAAAGCAGGGAGAGTATACAATTTATTTACCCCCCAACTGAGTCGAGGATTTTTTCTCTAGAGCAGCGGACACTGTGATGAGTTACTATATCACTTTAGTCAAAAGGACTCTTCGAGGACTTTGTAGAGTAAGGTTATTTTCACATATATGGTGTAATTTAAAATCAACAGACAACCATACAACAATAATTTTCCATGCAAAAAGACATATAATCCAAGTGCTATGAGAGTCCATATTTTCAGAATTCGGTCTCTGCATATTCAAATGAAACCCCTGCTAAATACACATACAAAAGAATAAAATGGAGGAATAGGGTGGTGGTGAATATTTCGATTTGTTGGTGTTACCGGCTATCATAAAGTAAATGAAAAAAAAAAAAAATACAGATGCATGAAAAGAAACAAAAATAGAAATAAAAATCGCCGAGTTAAATCGTACATTTACTCGGAGAGAGTATCCCTTGTCATTGCCTTGCAGGTGATCTCTGAGATTCTCCAGTTTTCGATGAAGCTATATGTGGACATCAGAAAATCAATTGAAAAAGCATCCTGTTTCTTAAAAAAAAGAATGAATAAAAACTTTTGATTCAGCTTATAACATTTACTGCTACCATTCAGCAAGCAATAATATATGGAACATGCACGGAGGCAGTTGTGACAAAACGGGTAATGATGGTGCACATTTTTAGAATCGTGATTGCCAACTCCATCTATTGAAAATACCTACCAAGATTGACGGTATATGGTGATTTTATCATTTATAGCTCTAGGTCTTTGTGTGATCTTACCTGTGTACCTAGTGTCAGCCTTTTAGGCTTTATTCCTGCCTTGAGTATAAAGAATGCAAAAAAAGTTCAACTATAATTATTGGATGCACCAAACTTAATTTTTTTAATCCACTAATCATGGAATTGCACATTCGATAATATATTATTATAATTATCCTGGATTAACATAAAGAATGTTCTTATGGTAACCATTAGTTTGGCACATGTAGGATGAGAAGGAATGGCCCCATCACACCCATTTCTTCCTGAGAGTAACCATCTTCAATATCATCTATGGAAGGGTAGACCAGTCATTTAGGATAAAAATAAAAATCCCTATCACATCCATATGTTCCCAAGAGACACCATCTTGAGTAGACAGCCCATGTAGGATGAAATTAAATGGCCCCATTACACTCATATCTTTCTGAGAGAAACCATATACAAGTTCATGGATGGTAGGGTAGACGTCCCAAATAGGATGAAAAGAAATGGCCCTATCACACCCTGATCTTCCCGGGAGAAACCATATTCAAGTTTATGAATGGCAGGGTAGACCACTCATGAAGAATGAAAAGAAAAATCCCCATCATACCCATATCTTCCCGAGAGACACCATCTACAAGTTCATGGGTGGTAGGGCAGACCACCCTGTCTTTTGCAATGGAAGAAAATGGTTGATGTTGTGGCCCCCTATGTATGCACTGTATCTATTCACTAGAATCTTTCCAGAAGGTGTGGAAGTAAACTTTGCCAATCTACCCGAGATGCTTATCCATATAACGTCCAGATTTGTGGCTCAGTTGCTAGGTGACATAATCATGTGACATTCCAAGGGGGCGGGACAAGCTACAGGTAAATCGTTTTGCAGATCTGCAAAAACGGATGACATATTGTTTACATATGGTGCGTTGTAGCGGCCATACGACTCAGTCTGCGGAATAATACAGTTGACACACAGGCCGTAGAAACGGCCAACAGAGCCCGATTTTGCAGCTACAGGAAAAATATGTTTGTGTGAAGGAGGCCTAAGGCATACACATGTTTTATAGGAAACATAGAATCCTTTCTTTTCAGGAGAATATAATATAAATAATATATATATATATGAAGATGTCTGAATTCCAAAAGGAAAAACATAATAAAGATGAATTCTAAGATAATTAGTCACTTGGCTTTTCCAATATTGCCCCTGTTTCAAGTCCACATTAATGTCATCGACGGTAGGGTAGGATACGCCAGCGCAGAATCAAGTCCTTATGCAATCATATCTATAATGGAATAATGATAAACATCCCACTACACAACCCAGTTGAAAACCGACAAACTTGGAGATCGATTTCTGGTGTGGGATATATTTTACAGATCATGAAACGTTATAGGGAACCCGTCATCAGAAACTGGTCTAATAAACTACTACCAGTATGTTTTCTAGAAGCTTTACACCTTACAGATCATGTTTTCTTTTCATAGCCCAGTGTGGTTCCATCACCCAGAAAATCAACTTTGAAGTGAAATGTGATTTGGTAGTATAAAGTCAAGGAGACGGAGAGTTTAACGGTGAAGTCAAGCTCTCCCTGCTTCTGAACACCTCCTACCATGGCTTACATCATGCACCAGTCTTAAGGAGATCTGGTTAGCGAGGTCTCTGGGTGCAAGACATCAATAACAGTGAAGGGGTGTCCTGAGACAGAGAAAGTTTGAATTTAGTGTTAATCTCTCCACCTCCTTGACTTTATAAAAAAAATTTACACTTACTTCAAAGTTGACTTTCTGGATGATGCCACCACCCTTGGCCATGAAAGAAACATAATCTGGAAAGTCTTCAGCTGTTTGACAACATACTGGTAGTAGTTAATTAGGTATATTAAGAAGACCGTCCCATCTACAACATATTCACTTGCGAAGGATTTTCTAATTGTTTTTTATATCCTCAAAAAATAAATCTTAATTATAAAGGATCGCTCTTCTTGATATGGTAGTGCAAGATAGCATATAGTTCTACTTGGCTTCTTAAAAAAATAAAAGCTCTGAAATAGGGCGGTGGCCTCGATTTTTGATGAACTCTATAATTTAATGAGCAGTTTTCTTCTCAAACAATAAGAAGTCTATAAAAGCAATAAAATGTGTACATTTTACTGTTCTAATGAGAGAAAGAAGGTCTCCTAATGGCACTTTCGGAGTAACTTTCTGCGGAGTCTATTCAATGGATGGTTTCTTGCCAAAACCAAAAATAACAGAAGACGCTACAATACGACTTTAACATAATATTAGATGTTCTGTTAATTCGCTTCAAGACAAGACTGCATAAATGATGCTTTAGTTAAAGGGGTAAAATCCCATTCACGGTTTTGTTTTATTTAAAAAAAAGTATGATTACAACAGTTTATGTATGTAAAGTTTTCAGTGGGAAATTTGGACCTTCAAATCTTTAGTGGAAATCTTATAACTTCATAATCAGATAATCATTGGGGCAAGTGATTTAAAGGGCATCTACCACCAGGATGTATACAAATGAGCCTGAGGGGCTCCTTAGGTGTCAATGGAGCCTGGAGCCCCTCAGGCTCATTTCCATACAGTCTTTCATCCTGGTGGTAGATTAAAGGACATCTACCGACAGAATTTCTGATGGTAGACTGCCCAAACTTACTTGGCCAGGTTTTCTGTACTTCAGGAACTGCAGGAGAAAGAACTCAGGAGAAAATATGCTAATGACCCCACGTCACCGGAGCGCCTCTTGACTGTGAAGACTAATTATATATGCACGCCCCCCACTCTCTGAAGTTGAGACTGGTCCCACCTGCTGATCTGCACACAGCCGGAGACGTCATTCCCGTCAACACAATGGAAGCTTTGGAAATTGCCGACCATATCAAGTGCCTCATCCAATTCACTGGCTAGAAGTCCCAGAGATACCCTCACTTTGTGCTAGGGTTCTTTGAGATAGTTGGAGGTCCCAATAGTCGCACCCTCACCAATCAGATTCCCATATCCTATCCAGTGTAAAGAATAGCAATCAAATTTGGCGCCTTGTGCTATCCTAATTTTCCCATAACCTTTCACCAACTCAATGCATCCTTCAAAATATTCTACTCATGTCAGCACCGGATATGACTTGTATTGTCAGGTAAGTGATCTTGGGCTGGAGCAAACAATCTGGTGCTGCTCTTGTGAAAGTAGATAGAATAAGTATAAGCTTGGCAGCCAAAACTAACACTGATTGCTTGGGATAAGTGGGCGCTTAAGAAAAAAAATTCTAAAAACCCCCAAATCAATGACACAAAACGATAGATGGAAGAGATGGCTTTGGTGGAGAAAATCAATATATTTTTGCTATTTTTTTTAAATTCTATGTTCAGTAGTTTCTTGTACAGATTGCAGCACATCTCAGTTTAGATCAGTGGTTCTTAACCTTGTTTGAGGTACCGAACCCACCAGTTTCATATGCACATTCACCAAACCCTTCTTTAGTGATAAATCAAATATCTGGATGTCTTGACCTCCGTGGCGGAGGCTCCGCCGAACCCCTGACACCGACTCACTGAACCCCCTAGGGTTCGATAGAATCTCTGGCTTAGATCGTTTGTATTCCTGGAACGGGTCAACCACTAAACTCTATTATGGTAAAGTCAATATGATCCATATTTACGCGGGATGTAAATCTAATTAGTAAATTTTATTATTCAAAAATGTACCCAATAAAAAGGTTTGAATGTAAATTTAGATTTTCTTCCAATAAGTGTCATGTTTTTTTGTTGGAAATGTTATTCTAGTGTTTACAAGTCCACAGAGTGACAAATCCTCTACAAAGAAACTACTGATACATGATTTCCTACACGCTAATTAGGCAGTCAGTGTGTCATTAAGAGACGAGCTTAGGACGCATCCTATATTACCCAAAATAGAAGCAGTTTTAGGAGCTACGACAATGCATCAGTGGAGAAGTATAATTATCCTGTGCTTCATGGCCTAAAAGAAATCCAGGTATTTTTCCAAGTTCTCAGTATACAAAAAGTTCGGGATGATTAATTACCCATTGTTTCCCACAGTTTGTGGCTCGGTCTATTGGGTTTCATTGACTTATTTTTAGTAGTAAGTTCAAACCATTGTCATTATGTTTAATATATTAGGGTGGAGAAAAGTAACTACAGAAGACCTCCATTTTGTATCAGTTATAATAAGTTGTAAAGCATAGAGATGAGCGCACCCATTGGTTAGGTTCGGCATATATTGCCGGCTGAACAGTCAATCCAGTAATAGCAAATAGCGATGGCTATGACTGGCTGGAGGGAACCCAACCATCAAGTCCACTCATTTCTAGTGATGGACCAGGAGAAGGGAGGGTCTACTTGTACTCCTGCTACATGTATGTCGATAGCTTTAGGCTGAATGTTAAAAAAATAATTAATCATCTTGTCCTTTTCAAGCGTCTGATAAATGTTACAATTTCTTTAAGGGTAAACATGAATTCCCCTAGCGGCGACTTTAAGATGGACCAATCTTTTGACAGAGAAACTGCTCTAAAATAGCCAACCAAAAGAAGGTAAAGAAAGGTGCCTAAAGATTGGAGGAAGTGTTCTATCAATGTGTTGTCAAATGATATAGAATGTATTGATACTTTAGACCAGTGATGGCGAACCTTTTAGCGGCCGAGTGCCCAAACTGCAACCCAAAACCCCCCATATTTATTGCGAGGTGCCAACCAAAAATTAAAGCAGTAACCTATTGCTCCCTGTTCAACTTTTAGTTCATATTGGCCTTCTGAGGACACTAACACAGTAGAAAGATGGAAAATTTTCATCATTTTAGCTTCTTTCCAGTGTCCCTCTGTACACAGGATCGTGGGGCCAGAAGGAAGTCCTAAAATAATTCGACCCTGTCTAATTCTCCCTCTTCCTACACTCCCAAGTAGCGAAGTAAGTATCAAAATATGACTGAAAGCAGCATCTTTTAAGTTGCTTGGCACTGCCGGAATATTCTTTGAGTCTTATCTGGTGTGCTGGGCGATGGCCCGGGTGCCCACAGAAAGGTCTCTGAGTGCCGCCTCTGGCACCCGTGCCATAGGTTTGCCATCACTGCTTTAGACTATACAAAAAGTTTATATATACTTTATGATTTCTCTATGTATATTCCTGAGGTCTATCCCTGATTCTGCAATGACTTGGCATTTAGTGTTCAATATTCACTAGAACAACTCTCATAACCCATGGTATTCTGCAGTTATACCCTATCCAAAAAATGGCCCATGGACAAGAGATACTAAAATACCAACCAAAATATTGCATCTGGATGTGTACTGTGGATAAAGGGGTTCTGGACATACACACCACAGGTTGTTAAAAGTTGGGGAAACCTGGCATCCTAGTTGGGTGGGCGTGCCAATCGGCTGAGGGGGAGTGCAGCATAGGTTATAAAGCTTTATATCTATGCAAATCGGTACTTCTAAATGATGAAAAAAATAACATTATTGGCAATGGGGACAGGATGGGGAGGTGAGAATGAGCATCTACCATGAGGTTATCTGATGCTAGATGCCCTTTAAGAATTCACATTGACATACTGGTGTGTGCTCCCTATGGCAGGGTCTGCTCTTCTTTTAGCTTCTTATGCCCTGGTTTTATTTTTTTTAAAAAAAGGCTATTAAAATTTTGCAAATGAGCCTGAAGTGCTTCTAGTTCCTTAGAGGTTCTGGGTTCACTTATTTGGATATTACGGTATTTTAAAACAAGGGTATAAGAACCATTAGAGCTAATGCAGTCACTACAGATCTCTAAAGTATAGGGGTTTTTGAGCTTTTTGATGACCTACAGAATAGGAACGGAGTTGGATTCAGCTGATTGGAGAAATTCAAAACTGTTGGGATTCCCACTGATTTCATACTAAAGGCCAATTCTAAGGATAGGTTATCAATACCAGTAAGTTAGGAAATCTCTTTAAAGGAGTTGCCCTGGGATGAAAAAAAAAAAAGATATATGACTTATACTCACCTCCTCCTGTTCTCCCATGGTACCGCCCGTCAATGTCAGCCTCTGACTGCCTGCAGTGGCTTCTACTACAGGAGTTCAGGTCGGTGCGCGCCGGTGGTCAGGACAGAGGCAATCAGCGGTGTGAGGCGTTGCAGGAGAACAGGAGTGCTGGAGGAGGTGAGTATAAGTATTTTATTGCATTTTTAATCCCCGGCAGCCATATAATTCTTATCCCTAAACAACCTATTTAACTTATGGTTTGGTGCATCCATTAATTTTACAATTTTTATTTTTTTTTTACATCAGCCTTCATTTATGTTCCTACATAACATTACCTTTTTTATTTTCTTTATACTGTTATAATTTTAATTATTACTTTTTTGGGGGGTAAAAACCTCAAATCTAAAGAAAAGTTCAAGCTTTAATGCATCCTTACAATTTATTAGTTTTAATAATAGTGCAAAAAAATAATAGCTTTCATAAAACACATGGCAAAGCATTTCGAAAATTTTATTGCACTAATTACTCAAAAGGCTAAGGAATAATATTGGGCGTTGCATTTCAAAAACTTTTATATGAACCCTAAATAATAATATTATATTTAATCGCATGTTATAGTCTAAGATTAGATTGGGGTTGGCAATTTTTAACCATTGACATGACAACAACAACAACAAAAAAAAAAACAGCAGTCAAATGAAAACATAAAAAAAAAAATCACGGTGAATACACTGAATAAATTTACCATAAATGAAAAAAAATTTCGAAGGATGAAAAAATAGAGATAAAAGAAAAAAAATAAAATAAAAACGCGATGGAAGGAAACAATCAAAACATATTTACTTTGAAGGATCCGACTCTATTAGTAACGACTTTGCTTTCCTCCGGCCGTCTAACTTGCTATAGAGTGAGTGAGTGAAAAAATAAAAAAAATACACAAGTTGGTGATCTTAAAAAATGTAGGCACCAGATTTAAAAAAAAAAAAAACATGCAAATACAAAGCTCACCAAATTGTAGGAATGATCAGACTGCACTGTGGATTTACGGGATTGTCCGACAAATCAGAATAGAAGTGAAGAACGTGGAGTTGCTCCATAAAGCATGCAGACAGCAACAATATTATTGCAAGCAAGTACCAAAGTATCAGGTATGTGGCAGCGCTCTACCTTCACTACCCAAATATTACACCGAGAAATTATAGCTGGTGCATGCAACATCTCGTCTAACAGGAGGGTGATGGGAGCAATGACGGTTTTACGGTTTAACATTTGTAGCTGTTGGAATACAATTAGAAGTTCTAGTTCTAGGTTGATGCAAAAACTACAATAGGGTTACAAAATAAAAAAAAATTATTTAAGATTTGTAGATTTAAAAGGGTTCTTTAATGGGGTTGTAAATTTTCAGCAAATAAATTATATTATTTGTGTTATGAAAAGTTATACAATTTTCAAATACGATTTTTATACCAATTCCTCATGATTTTCTAGCTCTCTGCTTGCCGTTAGTCAAGAGGAAGCTTTAATGTTTACTTCCTGTGGGTAAAAAATGGTCATGTGATATCATACAGCTGCATGTCATGTGATGTCACACAAGTGGACGGCTCGTTATAGATCCCTGGTCATATGATGTCACACAGGTGCACGGCTCATTATATCCCTGGTCATGTGATGTCACACAGGTGCACAGCTCATTATATCCCTGGTCATGTGATGTCACACAGGTGCACGGCTCATTATATCCCTGGTCATGTGATGTCACACGGGTGCACGGCTCATTATATCCCTGGTCATGTGATGTCACACAGGTGCACAGCTCATTATATCCCTCGTCATGTGATGTCACACAGGTGCACGGCTCATTATATCCCTGGTAATGTGATGTCACACGGGTGGAGGGCTCATTATATCCCTGGTCATGTGATGTCACACAGGTGCACGGCTCATTATATCCCTGGTCATGTGATTGTCACAAGTGGCAAGGCTCATTATATCCTGTGTCATGTGATGACATGTCACAGGTTGCCATGCTCCATTTATCCTGTCATGTGATTGTTTTGTCACACGTGAGGGCATGGCTCATTATATCCCTGGTCATGTGATGTCACACAGGTGCAAGGCTCATTATATCCCTGGTCATGTGATGTCACACAGGTGCACAGCTCATTATATCCCTGATCATGTGATGTCACACAGGTGCATGGCTCATTATATCCCTGGTCATGTGATGTCACACAGGTGCACAGCTCATTATATCCCTGGTCATGTGATGTCATACAGGTGTATGGCTCATTATATCCCTGGTCATGTGATGTCACACAGATGCATGGCTCATTATATCCTTATATCCCTGGTCATGTGATGTCACACAGATGCACGGTTCATTATATCCCTGGTCATGTGATGTCACACGGGTGCGTGGCTCATTATATTGCTGGTCATGTGATGTCACACAGGTGCAGGGCTCATTATATCTCTGGTCATGTGATGTCACACAAGTGCACGGCTCGTTACATATCCCTGGTCATGTGATGACACACAGGTGCACGGCTCGTTATATATCCCTGGGCATGTGATGTCACACGGGTGCAGGGCTCAATATATCCCTGGTCATGTTATGTCACAATGATGTGACATCACATAGTCCTTATTACAATTTTGTGATTCTAACAATTATATTGTTTTGTTTATACAAACAATATCAACGATTTGCTGAAAGTGGACAACCCCTTCAAAGTTCATCCATGCGTAAAGAAGAGGAAGCGGAATCATTTTCCCCAAAGCTAGCAGTAAATAAAATGAGATTTAAATGTATTTCAAAATTTCACCCAAAAATATCCATTGCATAACGTGACTTGCGGGTTGGTGTACAGTACCTCACTTTTCAACAAACTTTGTACAAATCAGTAGTCCAATATGTGTAACACTGAATAAGACAGTTTAGTCAGGTCTTCCCCACCTTGGTCTGCCCTGTGCTCTCACTCTACCGTGCTCATTTTACAAAAAAGTGGCATGAGGTACGGGAAAACCTCAAAAAAGTCGCAATGCCTCAGAAAGCTGGCTTACAAGGCTTGATAAATGCCTTCCTATATGGAATAACAGGAGGAGGCCCACTCACTCACTAACTAACTCCTCCGCCTCCTCTCCTTATACACTTCTATGTAATATAATGAGCTTTTGTCCATCCTCCGAGAAAGACAGAATTAAGCAGAGATTTCACAGTTAAAAGCAGATTAGGAATGTCCGAAGCGAGCAGAGAAAGAAGCACATTGCTCTAAGATGATATCTTACATAGTCTCACGTATTCATTTTTGACTTATGCAAAGTTTATTGAAATGTTAGCATGTGTTCAGATCGGCCAAAAATCTGCAGCACGCATTTGTTTGCTAAATGGTACCAATTTTGACATATATATATATACACCTATATACCATATATACTCGAGTATAAGCCTAGTTTTTCAGTACAAAAAAATGTACTGAAAACCCAAACTCGGCTTATACTCGAGTAAAAAAATACATCAAAACTCACCTTTCCGGCTTCCCCCGTGGCTGGCAGGGGGCTGGCTATATACTGGGGCAGGCTATATACTGGGGGATATGGGCTGGCAGGCTATATACTGGGGGGCAGGTGCTGGCTATCAACTATGGAGCAGGGTCCGGCAGGCTATATACAGGGAAGGCTGTGACCAATGCATTTCCCACCCTCGGCTTATACTCGAGTCAATAGGTTTTCCCAGGTTTTTGTGGTAAAATTAGAGGCCTCGGCTTATACTTGGGTCAGCTTATACTCAAGTATATATGGTGTATGGGTTTTTCACAGTCTCAAAATCTTGGGATCTCTATAGATTCTGAGCCTGCTGTACTACAGGGACGGAAAAGGTGCTTTTTACTAGTATAAAGATTCTACTATATATAGTAGATGTTTAGGTACAGGTGAAACAGCTCGTTTATTTTTTAAATGAACTGTAATGTTGCCTAAAAATAGAATATTTTCGGGTCTTCGATTTAGCTACATTTTATCCAGCATCCTGCTTCTGAGTCAAACAAGATGATTAATGTTAGGAGCGCAGTGTGGGCTTTGGGATCTGGCCAGAGAATGGCTCGGGAGTTACACTGCAAAAATCACTACAAAGGACATGATTTAACAGGGACTAGATCTAGTGATAATATAACACAGAGACAGAAACATAAACTCCATTGTCTATGTGCTGTTTTATTGGGTCCTAGGTTACTATGTCAGGGTAGTCCATCCTCACGTCAGCTTTATTTACCTAGTGAATGTTACGTGACCAGAATTCTATACATTACATTACATTTTAGTGCAGCCTCATATTCTTACTCTTTGATCTACTGAGCTTCTCTTGTGTCTATATATCAGATGATACATACACCAGCCATGTATACAGATACACAAGAGACATGAGATATTTAAAGCAAAGGATTTCATACAACAATATGATTTGATTGGCAGCTTCAGTTGTTCTAACAATGGGCAATTGATCGTCTAGGTATAAGAGGGGAAAAAACAGGGGAGAACACAAAACATGGAAGATGAATTTCTTAAGGTGGCCTAAAGATTGTTTCGCTAGCAGATATTCATCTTCAACTCCCCCCCTCCCCCCCAACAAAAAGATGCAAAAACTGCCTATGTTCCTTGAGGAACAATGAAGCTTACCGTCATTGGATCGGTTATAGAACATGCTCTCCTGTTCTTTTCCCCCCAATACCATCTATTTTCACACATTGCCATAGTTGCCCAGAAAGACCCCAATGAAAGCAATGGATTTTACCCAATGATTCAGAATGTAGACTTTTTCAGATTAGATTGTAACTACAGGCTCCCCATTCCTCTTCTAGCTGCTTGAAGTCGCTGCCTTCTGGTTCAGGTCATTGTGTCCAAAGTAGAAATCCCTACATGTCCATAGTTCTAAGAGGCACCTCCGCAGACAGATTGCGCATGCGCTAGAGTTCCCGAAAGCCAAGTGATATCACCGGCGGAATGTACGGCTATGGGTAGACAATTAGACAATGCCCTAGGGCATTGGTGGCAAACCCATGGCATGGGTATCAGATGTGGCATTCGGAGTCCTCTCTGAAAGAGTCCCGGATATGATCCCAGCATTGAGTTCACTAGACAGGACTTGGGCAGTCCCGGTCGACCAAAAAGATTTAAAGCAACACATCCTTGGCTGCTGGGGACTGCAGGAAGAGTAAGGTGTGAACAGGGCTGAATTATCTTTGGAGGTCCTCCAGCTGATCCCACAAATGTTCCTGCACAGAGGGACCTCGTAGAGAAGCTTCAATGATAGTCAACCTTCCTTCTTTCAACTGGTGTCCTCACCAGGCCAACATGATGGAAGGCTGTGGAAGAACAGGGGGCAAGTAACTGCTTACATTTTCTATAAATAAGTGGATTCTGGTTGTAGTTTTGGCACTCGATCTCTAAAAGGTTCTCCATCACTGCCCTGGGGGATAGTACAAAGTCAAACTACTTAGGTGGCACGGGGGTTCTTAAATCTGTCTAGAGTTCTGTGAAAATTACTATTGTAAATGCAATAACAACAAATAGCAAGAATAATCTATTCTTTTAAAACCTACAGAGGTTGTCTGGGATTTGAAAAACATGGCTGCTTTTTCCCCCATAAATGGCACCACACCAGACCTGACAAGTAGTATCTGATATTGCATCTTAGTTTTTTTTCCCTCTGTTGTAGGAATACGTTAGATGGATGCCAGATGTATTGTTACAATAGAGGACTAGAATGTATCCTATGGCCTCCTCATGGGTTACGTCCTCCTGTTCCACCCTTTTTCCCTAAAAGCAGGAGGCAACATGGGCAACAGCCAGTGATTGGCTGCTGCCGATGTTCAGGGTATTAACCAAGGGCATTTCATGTCCTTATATGGACGGTGAATATCACTGGGGACGTCCTATGGTGTACACTGAGCGGAGGACGGAGGTGGATGCAATACAGTTGCATCCGCCCCCCTTGACGCCAGTAGTTTATGGAAGTAGCCATTTTCTTCAAATCATGAAAGTAAACCCATTTAAGTTAAATA
Organism: Engystomops pustulosus; assembly: GCA_019512145.1. Classification (NCBI taxonomy): domain Eukaryota; kingdom Metazoa; phylum Chordata; class Amphibia; order Anura; family Leptodactylidae; genus Engystomops; species Engystomops pustulosus. Next base: position 12,244,612 of record CM033647.1, on the reverse strand, counting down.
TTTAGAAGTGTACAATTCTACACTTTTACGCTCCAATACCGAATATTTGTTAGCATTTGTTATGCTTGGGGCAGCATCACAAAAAAGCTTGGAACAACATTCGGTCTTAGAGGAGCAGATTACTAATCCTGTAACTGCTGCCAAAGCAACAATTCTCATGAATCCAAAATATGTGAATCCCAATTTGACATATAAAGGGCTAGAGGAAGGAGCAATTCACCCACCCAGGGAAGGTTTTATTGCTTTGGAAAACAAAAAATAGTCAAGCAACTATGAGTAGAGGTTCAACCACTGAAAACTTACTGATCGTACAATGGACCAAGGCCAAGCAGACGAGTTTAACAGGAGCTTAAATACTAAGTCTCCATTCAAACTGTAGATAAAATGTAGTCTAAGTGTAGCCCCCGCTCCAGAAGAGTCTGGATATAGCAGTGGTGACACATGTTCACTGTCTCTCTTTTCAAGGTCTATGGACATAGATAAGCAGTGTACTAAAACAGTGTAGTTCTACTGTATAATCCTCTGACTATTCGTGGATGGTAGGTAATGGAAGGTATGGGTTTAAAAAGAATAAAATTATCAAATATAATTTCAGTCTATGCATGACCATCATACATACACCATCATTACCGATCTGCTCACCTTCAGGGCTTACCAAGGTCAAACAAGCCTGAAGCCCAAGTCAGCAAGACGTTCAAGAACATACTCAAGATTTACTGTTTGGCCGCTCTAGACGATAATGGTTTAACCCGTGGTGTGATTTTGGAACTGTAAGGCAACCTTTACAACTCTGTTAATTGTGCCATTTTGCAGCTATTCACAGGAACTTCATATTTAAAGAATTCTTAAACTACAGGCATTAGAGACGAGCAGACCTGAACTTCAGGTTTGGCGTCCTCCATTCAGCAGCTCTGCCCAACCTGGACACATTGCATGATGGACTGCAGAGCAATCAAACAGCTTAATGGCCCTAGCGACTAGGCATGGCTGTGATTGGCCAGTTGTGTCCACCAGGTGTCCACCTGGCCAATGACAGCCATGCCTAGTTGTTAGGAGAAAAAAGCTGCCTGATTGGCTGCTCTGCAGACCATCATGCAACATGTCTGGGTTAGGCGGAGATACCGAACCTAAAGGGTCTCACAGACAACTGGAAAAGCTGTTCTGACACAATTAGGGGACAGTCAAGTGGATGCGCCACTGCCTTCCAAAAGAATACCTTTTCGAGGTATCTGCACTACCATTGCTCCCATTGATTCACAAGACCCAAAAAACAAAAAAACATCTCTACCAAGACGGGTTACTTAAAAAAAAATATCAACAAAAACTCCTGATAAAAAAAAATCTAAAATAACCAACTCATCTTCATTAGCTTAAGACCATGTTTGTTATTTTTCACCGATAGATCCAGAATGATAGTTGGAGTGCCAGCAGCTGTTGCAGAGGAGTTAACAGAGTTGGCAACCTCAAATGAGACCAAATATTCTGCCAAACCATTCCCCCTCTACTGTGACAACTGTAGATCAGCGTCACATTGGAAAAACTAATTTTTTTCCAGGCACAAGCAATTAGAATAGCTGCATGGGCGAGAGAAGCTGAAAGAGCCGACGCTCTACCAAGACTTCAGCTAGCAACTAGTTAACAATCACAGGATACGCCTTTCCCCAAATACCAGGGGTGAACCAAAAAGCTGTCCCTTAAATCATTTCAGATGTCACATATTGCAAAATGAGGTCACGGAGAACATAATTTGCATGGACTTCTAACCTTTCGAAAATTCTGCAGAATTTATGATGTCTATCTACTAAAATGCCCTCAGTTCTGAGCAATGTTAGCACCATGACCATCAGAAACATCAAATCTTTGAGATATCAAGTCTACGAGATGGAGACCAATTGTGCTAGTAACCGGTAGATGAAAGCTGCTTATACATGATACAACTTACCTGTGGCTGAACTATTCTATGATGTCTGGCTGAAGAGCTGTACTGTTGATTCATCTCCTCATCAAGTGGTCACATTTGGCTGTGTATGACCTATATTAATCGACTTGTTCAGGGGGAGGGGCATATGATGATCATAGTGAGGGTTCCACCATTTGGGGCTACTTCTATAACCTACAGCGAAGGAAGGCCTTGATTTTACACATTCAAGGCAATGGTTGCCCATTGACTGCTGAAGCATAAAGACTGATTTCAGAAGGATAGAGAAGAGGGTCTCATTGTGAAGCCATGGAGGTGATGTTTGTCTAAGGCAAGGTTGCCGAAACATTGAGAATATTTAAGTTTAATTTTCCAACAAATGAGAAAACACATTCAAGAATCATTTATAAATAGGGGACAATCCTTCATGATCTCTATGTGTGGTAAAACTTGTACGTGACCCTCTTAGGCGACTCGAGAGAATAGACCTGGCTATTACACTGTACATTTTACTGGGCCACTTGGGTTTTTATTGACGGAGCCCATTATATTACACTTATACAAAGCAGATATGACTGTATATTACAAGACGGTTCATGGGTTAATAAACAATATAGGGAAACATTGACACATCGAGGCTTGGGTGGAATATATACGGAGCACAAGGAATATATTTCCAAGAAATAGAACAGGAATCAACATTCGATATCTCGACAATGGTCACGGCTGAAGGAAATCCCATTTAGCCCTCCATTTATTCAGAGCACATGATGCACTACACATATTACTCTGCGCATATTTGCTCTCAGGCAAAGAAGAATAGATAATGGCTAATCCAAACTACTGAGGATAGAAACGACATATGTATCTCAACAGCTAAATGGTCAGATATTCCACCTGGCTCACTCAACTGAATCAAAATTCATGCAACTTGTCTTTCTTTTACACTTTACATTTACTATCCTTGTAGATGTGATGGCAGTGGTGGATTTGGAAGACATTTTGGCCATTACAAATATTTTTTTTTTTTTTAATTTTTTTTTGGTAGCATATTTACCAAGAACTGACAAACTGTTTGCTCCCCAACAAGCCCAGGACTTGTTGCCCTGCTGTTCTATCTCCTTTTCTAATAGTTTCCCTTTAAGTAGGGTTTAAAAGCAATGAACCTGGACCAGTTAGTGTGTTTTTTAAAACATTTTTAATTGTAATGATTTATAAAATGAATAGCATGATAAAAAATATTACGCCTCATTTATACTGTTGTAGTGAAATAAACTGGCGTGAAATCTAAGCCTTATGAATGAGCCTTCTCAGTGAGGTTTTTTGAGGCTTAAGAGGGCAAAACATCCCTTTACGTTTCTTTACTTGAGATGTTGACAAAGTCTATAACATACCACAAGAGGTTTGGTCTGGTGACAATCTCGGTTTAGTGTGGTCTCCAATGGAAAACATTTATATTAAAGTTAAGCTCCACCTTCTCCATGGACAATATCGTCTCCACAAACATAATCTCCAACCCCCAACAAGTTTTCTTTTGCTCCCCTCTTGCCAACCTACAACCTTTCTCCTTTACATCCTTTGGAACTTCCTCAATCATCTTATACAATTTCATAAGGAGCCTAAAAACCTCCTGGGCAGGGTCCTTTTTCGTAATCTTTTTTTTTTACATTTGTTGAAAGTCATAGAGAAATGGTTTTAAGCACTTAAAAAAAATTAAAAATAAGAGTATCCAGTGATACATCAAAATGTCCTCCAATTTGGGGGTTAAGAATTACTCATCTGGATCAATATCAACCTCGTGAGGTTTTCAAAAATGTAGAATTTTTCAATAATTTTGCCAAAATCATTATTAGGTTCTCACTACTTGCCCATAAACCAAACTCTTGTTGCATCAATTTTTTGTTGTAACCAAACGCTATAATGTCTGTAGATGATACAATACAAAGGTCACACACTGATATCTGTCCCTTATATAGCAGAGAAAACAAGTGCGTCGTATGAATCCTGACACTCGTTCACCGTCTCCTCGTGTGCTTGAAACCAGAAATGTTTTATAGAGGGATTTATGAACAAAGGCACAAAGAAGGTTCTCGTCATTGATGCTGCCGCGCAACATCACAGCCTGATCCTTCCTGGCACAGTCTGTCAATGTTGATTTTCCAAGATATCAGGATTTTTTTTTTTCCCAGCTTTCGAGATCTACGGCAATAGGCAGTGCAGAAGCTGCGCCCGCTCGGAGGACGAGCAGAGAGCTGTGAACGTTTAGCATTCTCCCTTGGGAAGGACAGATGTTACGTTGTAAAGGGCTGCATGATCCATTGTGCACAACAAGAGGAGAGCGTTCCATAAATAACAGCGTACGGGAGGAAAAAGGTTGGATCGCAGTTAATCAGGTCACTGCAATCTTATCAAGACGGGATCTCATTAAACAAATCACTGGAGAAATGCATTTTTATGAAGAGCCGAAACCTGCACGGGGGGTGAAATATGCAACACAGCAGAATCGTTCAACAGCGGTAACAAAAAACAGCTGAGCTGAATCTCCTGCACTAGCCTCTATTTATAACGTATAGATTGCTGAACACGGGGAGAAGCCGAGGACGGCAAAAAAGCTGACTTACCTGGCATTCTCTGCAAGAAGGCTGTTTGTCCCGTTTTTTCTTCTTCATGTTATATTACACAACGTCCGTTTTGTTTTATTTTTGAAGCCAACTGCTTCAGGGCACCAGCATTTTCATGGTTTCAGCAACTCGCAGGGCTAAACCCTGATCCACGGCTTAAATAGAAAAAGCAGAGAGGGGAAAAAAAACTCCTTCCAATCACAGCTCAGCTATTGACAGTGTTCCGGGGGTAGCGAAAAGCATTTTTCCAAGAAATGACCAGTGGGAAGTAGGATCTAGAAAAGGGTGCTGCAAAACAGCTCGGATGTGTTTTTCCTGCAAGGAGAGGAAAAAAAAAAAAGAAAAAAAATCTTCCTGCCTTCACAACATCATTCATTGTTTTCTCTCCGAGGCTTTTACCAACGTCGTGTGCTGCCTACGTGTCGCCGGGGCTCTACGAGCTGAGGTGGATACTCTATTGGAATCAATCAGTTAATGAAATAAGCCGTGTTGAGGTTGACAATCTTGGCTCGAGGTTCTGGGTTTTCATTCCATTCCCCAAAACATTATTGTGATTGAACAGAAGACTTTAAAAAAAAACCCAAGTCTTCTGGGCATTTAACAATTAATAGTGCCTGGTCCTAAATGGGTTTGGCTTCCGTAGTATAACACGTAATCTTCTATTGCCCGATGTGGTGACTAGATCAAAATCAGGGAGAGATTTTGGAACTTGAGACAACCCAAGCATAACATTAGTTTTACTTACAAATTACGGGGCATGGTCCTGATTTTTAAGGTATTTTGCCAACACATATTTTTTACAAAAAAAACATACCAATATTATAAAATAAATAATTTCAAGCTCCTTACCAATCCCCTGCTTCTATCATGCCAAAGGTTCCTCACCAGTCTATATTTACCTAGCACCAAGGACCTGTGATGACTGTTTTAGCCAATTACTGGCCACCTACTGTCACCTCTATGGCCAGTGACTATCTATGATGGTCAGATCAACTCAACAGGTCTTCCATGTCTTTTCAAAGGACCAGGAAAATGGTAACATAGGATGAGTTATCCAGGTCCCTTATGCAGTTTTCATACCAATGACCTATTTTCAGATGCCTGAGGACGGCGGATTGGCTTGGGGCCAGGTGTAGGCTGCCACCTATCACAGGTTAGGTCAGCATAAAAAAGCAGGAGGGGCCTGAAGTATTCATGGTCAGCTATTCTATTCTTCAGCTATTTAGTGAGAAGTCAATAAACATGAGTTACTTATGTCCAGCAACATGGGGGTTAATGTGGGTCAATGCTTGTAAGAAACCCTCTGATTTTTTTTTAAGGTCCACTTTTGCCCATTGACCTTAAATAGGGTTTCACAAGGTGACCCCCAACTAGTCTTCATTCAGTATGATGACATGACACGTTACCACTGACTACAGTGCCGTTTACTCCAAATATATCACCCTACAGATGTAACACTGGTTGAGAGTTGCATAAACTTACTTAGTTAAAAGAAATCAACCATGGATAAACCAAAGGCCACCTACTTATAAATCCAGACACCACGACTGTGGTAATCGACTTCTATCTGTTATCCATGATCTCCTTCCTTCTAAAAAATATACTAATGAGCATAATAATGCTTATTAAGGACATACGTACTCAGACCCTTTGCTATAACACCTGCAATATTTAGTTCTGGGGGCCAGAAAGGTCTCCCTCTCTCTAGATGATCTTTGTGATGTTTCGACACCTTTGAAGGAATCAACTGATGGGACATCATTTGGAAAAAACACGGTCCTCTTTATTGAAGATCTCACAGCTAATATTTCATATTAATGCAAAAACCAAGCCATGAGAAGGAATAAAATGTCTGTAGAGGTCAGGAGACAGAATTGGTATGTGGTGGCACAAATATAGGAAAAGTTGAAAAACAATTTATGCTGCACTCCCAAGAGGATAGTAGCCATGATGATTTTTAAATGGGAGGGGTTTGGAACAACCTGGAATCAGTCACGCCACCAACATAAGTAATTGGGGGAGGGGTGGATTTGATAACTGAGGTTAACAAGAACCCATAGGTCATTCTAGGGCTCCAGATATTCAATGTGCAAAAGGTCGACCATCACTGCACCCTTCCATCAACAAGAACAAAACCTTTCTTCAGTAAAAGTCACTTGAAAGCCTACCTGAATATTGCACAAAAAAGCACCCAAAATCCATCCGACTGAGTGAAACAATGGTGGAACCAAAATTGAAGAATTCTGACTCAATTCTAAGCATCGTGCCAGGAGGAAACCATTCACTGCTCATCACTTGACCAATATTAGCCCTACATTGGAGCATGGTACTGGAAGGTTGGGTTGTAGGTGAAGGTTGCACTAGGTCATAGTGCAGAGTTATTCTTAATCAAATCCTTGGTGCTATGAGCTTCATACTAAGCCAAAAGTTCACCTTTGAATAAAACAATAATCCTAGCTACAGAGGCAAAGCTGAAAATGGTCCAAGCAGTGCCTTGACTTCAACCTAAATTAACATCTCTGGAGAGACCTGAAAATAGTTTTCCATCAATGGTCCACATTCAACCTGACAAAGCTTACGATAAGCTGGATATTCCCAAATCCAGAGGTGCAAGTCAAGTGGTCTCCCACTCAAGACGACTCGAAGGCTGAAAAGTACTGAGTAAAGGTTCTGATTACTGATGTCAATGTGCCAGGAACACAGACCTGCTGTGATGAAACCGTGAGAATTACAAACAAGCCAGTGGTATATTTTGAGGCTAAGAATCACTGCCCAATTTTGTAGACTAGGACAAGTCCCAGTAAGTCGGCAGAAGGGATGTTTCTTCCACATCTTGTCTTACTTAATGCGATATAAATGATTGCGGGAGAAATGACACTTTAATATTTCACTTCTTAATCAAAGAGCTTGTTAAACTTTGGGAGGGAATCTTTGGAATTTATCTAACAGAAGCCGATGCATTATTTATGCTGCGAGTGATAGAGCGCTATCCAAAAAGCAACGGATCGACGAGAAATACGACAGTAATCTCTAATACGCAAATTGGCAGCCCCAGGAGCAGCACATCAAAATTGCTGTTTATCTAGCTGGGAAGGTTGTCTACCAGGGAGATGATTAAAGGAGATCTTATTATATTAAAAGTGAAACTTTACTTTGTCGTTTCCAATTTTTTGGTAATTTAAAGTAAAAATTTATTATAAGAAAATTACACATTTGTTAAAGTTATTACCGTACTCCAAATATATAACGCAGAAAACCTTGGTCACAGCTCTACTACTATTAGTCTTAAAAACACTCGAAACAGGTGGATCCCGATGAGAAAGAGCAATTCCACCCTTCTCCACTACACTAAGAGTAGTCTGTAGACTGCTACAGGCAAGAGAAGGGTTCTCTTCCTTAAGGGGAACCTGTCATCAAGAACAGGAAAACCAAACTTTACTAACACCCTCCCCCCAATGTGCCTTTGTTAAAAAGCGCAGTGCAGGTTTCCCATCCTCTCACCACCAGTTAAATTGTTCCCTAAAATTTTTCAGCCTTTGTCTATCTTGGTTCCGCCCACTGATACATGACCCCAACTATCACTGTGTAGCCCCTCCCATCTTGGGTGCGTGAAACGGTGCCAAGATCTGCAGTTACATAGTGCTCACTGCTAAATTCACTATGCAGCAAGTGCGATATCATTCTGATAAGGACAGGAAGTAGACAGAGAGAAGACTTCCTGCCTCCTCAGGCTGAATTTTGATTAGACACTGAGCTGCCAATTAAAAGAAGGAGGTGTGGTTCTCTGGCACGGCGTGGTTGGCACTGGTCGACTCTTCTCATTTGTATATCAGAAAAATGGGTGTAATCACGGGTAGAGTGCCTCAGATAATTTTAAGTGGTACCAGCAGGTAATACAGGTGTGAGGGGTAAAATTCTGATGACAGGTCTTCTTTTAAGGGATCCTCCTGATTTGGTTTGTTGAGACCAATAAGAGTTTTATGTGGACTTTCACCAAGCAACAACAAACCCTCCAACTTGTGTATATGGGGTGATCTTCTATATTGCTTGTGACATTTTTTTTAACTATTTACATTTTTTTCATCAAAAATGTAATATTGTTAATTAAACTCTTGAATTTCTGGGGTGCAGATAAAAAGATGGTATTTCCTGCTCCACAGCTCATTTTTCAGCTTTGCTGTTGAGACCGGGGCAGTATTTGTAGAGGTGTTTCACAGCCCAATTTTAATCTAAAGTTCTCGACCAGTTAAGGTGGATGATGATGGAAATATTTGTATAATTATCTTACAAAAAAAACTGATGAAGCAATTCTGCCCTCACTCATAGCATTACATTCCTGATCTGTTCCTAACCAGGCCCCCCTCCGCATCTTTACCCCTCAATCTACAGCGACAAACAGGAAATGATCCTTCAGTCAACCACCTCACCAGGTGATTGGCTAAACAGCACTTCCTGTGTACACAGAACAGGAAGTAGAGATCTGGGGGTGACTCGATATGCAATGCCAAAAGAGACATTTTTAACAAACAAGAACATGTACAGCCTGTGGAAATGGGCCGTATGTTGGCCACATCTAGCACAGAACGGGACTCTATGCATTATACTGGCAGAATTGCAGCACCGGTAATGTTTTCTCAGCAGACAGGCCTCCTCAGGCCAATGATTGGGCACACAGGGGTTCAGAGCAGGCATGGTAGTAGTAATTACACTTTGACCCATGCCCGGTTTTCCAGGATGCCTTAAAAACATATTGAAGGCTTTATTTATTTTTTTTAAATAACTGTAGACATTAAAAGGGACTGTTGATCAGCGTCGGCAAAGCCTAATTACATCCCCTGAAATGTGAAAAAAAAGCCCAAGGGAGTTTTTATATTCCTGGAATCGAAAAACAGATGAGTAACAGATTATTTTTCTGTAATTATGTTGAGATTAAAATCTGGTGGAGCACCGGAGAACAGAGCGGCAGTGACAGCACTTTCTTCTTACAACCACAAGGCTTTGTATGCAGATGCAGACCCGCCCGGTTGTGGTAAATCGCAGGCCTTCGGAAATAAAAATCCAATATCTTTGTCATTTTTGAGCTATAATTTACACAAGTTATATTTTAGTACCTCGGAGAGCATAGTAATTTAAAGTACGTCCTGGTGTGGCTACGGGAACAAAATAATAAATTCTTTCTAGATATAGATCACTTGTACATACAAACTAGGGTGTTTATGTTAAAGGGATATCCCTATATTAAGAATATAGAAACAGGATATATAAGTGGTTGATCATAAGCAGTCAGGAGAAGGTTCTTTCAGTGTCCTCTGTAAAACTAGGACTTTGGTTTAATCCCAATGGGACGGAAATTCATGGCCAGGTACAGGATTAGGCTATATCTGACAATTTCATACACATTGAAAGCATACACACTACAGCTCCATTCAACCAGGAGAAATTATACTTTATCTCAAAATTGGTGGGGGTCACTGAGACCTCCCCGAGCTATTAGACAGTTAAAGGGAGTCTAGCCAATGCCAAATTACCCAACAAGTAAAAATATTATATTGAATGAATAGCCCTATGTATTCCTTGTCAATTGGAGAAAAATGTCTTCCTCCTAAAGATTCTAGGTCCAGTGGTCCTAGATGTGTCCTAAAGCAGATGCGTCTTCCTTTCTACATTGCCCAAGGTCAACCAGCAGCAGCCTACACTAAGCCTTTGCATTACGAGTGACATCTACTGAAGAAAAAAGGTGTATAACGAAGAAATCAGGTGAGCCAGAAAGCATAGCCCCGCCCCCTGTGCACTAATTTGCATAAAGGTAATAACAAAGCTTTCTTTACAATGATAGATCACTTGGAAAGAGCCTATGGAAGTTTTACAAAGTGTCCTACACATTGATATTTTTATTTGTAGGGGGTTTTGGGAGCTGGAATTTAACATTTATCCCCTGAGCAGTTCAGAAGTTTTGATTTTTGGATAATTTATTTTAGAATTATACAGAATGAAAATATTCTGCTGACTGAGAATTGCAAAATAATCCTGTGACAACAATAAGATAAGGGAATGGAAGCCACAGTAGAGTACGGGCAAGCTAGAGTAGACATGGTGTTACAAACCTCCTGTAGTAGAGGTAATGGAAGAGGAATGGAAAGGATTAGTCAGAGAAGGAGAGACAGGGATGGGTAGCTGTTGCCAAATAGTGGACCAATTACATAGTCTATTTCCCAAAAAGGCTTATAGCCCAAGGAAGAACTTTGTAGACGCAATGAGTCATGCAATTCGTTGAGGACAATTATGCAGGTCAACTGTGAAAGACTCGTAGTCCTAGATATTAGATAGCCACCCAACCAGTAATGGTTGGTACACGGCCTACTGCACCACCCAATTGGAAGCCTATTGGTCATCCCACTCTACTTGTATCACTTGGTGAAGGAGTCATCAGCCGTTTTGGTAAGGGTGTGAAGTCTTACAAGTCATGAGCTGAGATTGTTGTTGTTAGGTTCACGAAACCAAGTGATGTCTAAAACACGATGAAGGCGTAAACCATTGAAAAACTTTTCAAGGACTGGTTCTTTCAACAGTCTGTGCCAAGTCATAGGATTGCCAGAGGGCAGAAAAACCATCTTTTGGCAGGACGCGTTCCTCAGCTTTGGAAATAGTTCAAAGCGAGACGTTTGAAGCGCATATTTATGCAAATGTGACATCTTTAGTGCATACATTTTATTGATCCAGAAAAAAACTTTTTTCCTATGAAAACTACTAACAATCAACCAAGAATATATATTTTTTTAATTAAACAAAATTATAGCATATTAATTGGAAACATCCAAAGAAGGGTCCAACACTGTATCCGATTCCCCTCATGGTGGAGACATTCACAGCAGGTGGTAGATGTACCATAGGATGTCTATACGACCGTACATACTGTATGATGTTGAGGATACTAGACTGAAATATAGATAAAAACTGTTCTAGAAGACCTTGGACTCACAGGAGCAGAATTATCAATTTGTACATGACAGAATTTAGTTGTATTTTGCGCCCCCTACAAAAAAAAAACTATGTCTTTTAGGTATTTTTAACACTTGTGCAAAAAAACAGGTGAGACCTCTGAAGGGGCGTGACTTCACAAGAAAAGGGGCATGGACCAATAACAATTTGCATCTCACAAACGGCACACATCTGTTTTAAAGCAAACCAGTCACGAGGAACGCCATTTTTAGTTGGTGACAGGTCCCAATAGCCGTTACTATGCGGATTTTAAAAAAGCTGCTGTCAGCATTCTGAATACAACCACTACTTTATAAAACTTTGTTTCACATTACCTGGCTCCCTGCCAGCAGCATGTGGTGGAGGGCAGCTACAACCTGTGCGTGCCTGCTCAATGCACATGACAGAAAAATGGGAAGGGAGCTGTATGAGTGTGGAAGAGAGGAAGAATATTATCGAGGAGACCGAGACATAGACACACAGGAAGCTGCCCAACCCCTTCCTGGGAATTGGAGCCTGTCAACAGCTAAAAATTACATATCGGTGACAGTATTGAAAACAAAGCACACAGACATGCTGGTGTGTGCCCCCTCTTGTAGGATCTGCCCTTCTTTAAGCTTCTTATATCCTGCTTTTTTAGAAAAAAAAAAAAGCTTTAAAAAGTATGCAAATTAGCCTCCGGGATTCCAAGCTCCATTAACCCCTATGGAGCCCAGAGCCCCTCAGGCTCATTTGCATAATTTTAAAAGCCTTTCTTTTTTGGTAAAAACCAAGACATAGTCCCCCAAACTCCATCCTAGACACACTTTCTGACATACGAGTCTCTCTTGCCCTAATCTTGACATACCATTAATACCATTAGAGGCAGCCCTGGGGTGGAAGCTGCGTGGGTGGGTGCTCAAATTTGACTATTGTTATAAGGGCATGTGTGACACTTCAGTTGAACCCATTGTTGTACAGCACAAGCTGCACATGTGTGACTATAAACATGCTGGATATGTTCTTTTCCTTTCCTTTTTACTGTCTTCTAAGGTAGCACACCAAGTATGTATGCTGTATAATTATACGCTGTCCCCGGCTTTATTTTCTTCTCCTTTATGCAGGGTCCTGCGAGACCACCATCTACGTGCTGTGCCCATTCTGTACATTGTTTCTCCAAATGCCCTTTAATAAAGTTTTATTGTTGATTTAAAAAAAAAACAGGACTTAAGAAGCTAAAAGAAGAGCATAACCTGCCAAAAGCAGTGTGTCAGTGTGCTTGGTTTACAGTCCTTCATCCTGGTAGTAGATTTCCTTTAAGGTTGCACCGTTTTACTTTCAGATACCAAAGGGGCAGATTTGTCAAATGTGTCTATTTAGGATTATATATATGAATTTGTGGCAGGTACAAACCAGAACCGGTCACCATATCCCATTTTGTAGTCAGACTTGGAGCATCTAAATAGTAGCGACAAAAGGACATTAACAAGGATTATCAGAATTTTCTGGATCACTTCTGGCCTATTTCGTCGAAATTGACTACAGATGCCATAAATGACTTCTGTAAAGGGTTACAAGCCCCAATGGATGGATATAGTAATAGTAACTGTATGTAACGTGCTCTCTCCCTCTATAGGGTCGGCCGTGTATCTTGTACATCTGTAGTCACTGGAGACAAATTGTGTGCGGGTGACTACTTCTGCATTCACATGGCATCGCGCTCATCAGACAAGAGCGATTTGTTTGTTTTGAAAGGAGGAAGAAAAAAATAAATAAATAAAAGGAGAGAAGAAAACTTCCCAGGGGGTAAACAGTCTGACCCAAAACCAGGCTTCATCTGGCTAGAGGGCAAGGGATGTGATCAATTCTGGTTGGCAGCACATACATGTACTAAAACCCCTTGGATTTGTAGGAATTATCAGTCCGTTCCATTTAACTCTTCCATCTGCAGATTATACATGGGCTATCTGTATTACGGCCAAAGATGTACAAATTTTAAATGATTATATTTAATACAATAATTTCATTAATTTGCAGCCATTTCAGCATCTGATTTCGGAGCTGCATTAACCATCCTGAAGGCTTCAGAGCGGAAATTCCATTGCGACTGGCAGCTTGGCATTACCTGAACATGTTGCTTGATGGGCAATAAGGCAGTTTTACGCCCCTAGCAACTAGGTATGGCTGTGATTGGCCAAGTGTGTCCACATGGTGCCCACCTGGTCAATCACAGCCGTGCCTAGTTGCTAGGGGCGTAAAGCTTCCTGATTGGCTGATTGCAGCCGATCAAGCTAAAGGTGTGGGTTTGGTGGAGCTGTTTAACAGAGAACCCCGAACCTAAAGTTTGGGCCGCTCATTTCTAGTAGTAATGTTTGTACTGTGCTATTAATTCTGACCATATATATAATATATGAGAGATATATAGATATATGACCATATATTAATGACCATACAAACATGCCTATATAAGTTATTGGTGGCAGTGGCATAAATTGTAATCATAGCAGGGTTAAAAGACGCGTAGGCGCATTTTATCACTCTCACATGACAGGAGACAGGACAGGAGATGCAGTTACTGCCGCTCCATAGAAGCCAGCGATGCCGGTCCATAGTAGCTCCATAGAATCTAGTCTTGACACATCGGGCTCAGCTAGAAAATCAAGTTATAATTAGCATGAATGGGGACAAGATGTCCGGCACTTCAGACTGCTAATTATGCATGCCCCCACACCTGAGGTGACGTCACACGAAAGGCGTGAAGTCAACTCCCTCTCTCAGCTAACATAATTAGCAGCCTGGAGTGCCGGACATCTTGTCCCCGTGCTCCAGGCTGCTAATTATAACTTTCTTTTCTAGGTGATCCCGGCATGTCAAGACTAGCAGAGGACAGCTCAGCGATCAAGACATATTCTAGTTTTTTTTGTTGTTGTTGTTGTTTTCTAATGTTTTTTTCCCCTTTAAAGGACATTTACCAACAAATCTAACCCATGAATAATAGGTGAGGGGAAGGTTTAGTAAAACAAAGAGATGATGCCAGCCTCAGAGCTGACAGCAGACATTCGAAGACTATGGTGAAGCAGCAACACAGCCAGAGGTGTAAAGGAGTTGTAAAGACTCTACAGCAATCTGGTAGAACATGATTGAGGAAGACTAGGTTTTCTTGAATATTAAAGGAACACTCCAGTCAAACCTAATTCATTGAATACTGCATGGTGCAGAACCTAAAGAAAAGAAAATAGACAAATGCACAAATATCCTTTCATTTTTTTTCAATCTACAATTTATAGGAGCCTTTGTGACAGAACAAGCGGCTCTCCGTGTGGTTTCCCAATCACTACAGATTGCTGGAAGGGGCTCAATGTGCCACAAGGACTCCTCAAGTTACACAAATAAAAAAGTGGGCATATTGCAGAGTCAAAATGACTGTAAGCCAATTGTGAACATGGAATAAGGCGTCCGATGACCTTAGTGCTTGCTTGGCAATGTACAAAGTTACTATTAAAAAGTATAGAATGTACTACAATACTCATCATGCAGACAAGGAATAGTAAACGGAAAGCCGTGTTATACTCACCTCTCGGGTGACTCTTGGGTGGGCCTACGCTTGCGGGAAGGTATGAACAACTATACCTTATTATCGACATCTACTTACTTTTGGCGTTGGACATGAAGCAGTGGAAAGCCTTGATGTAGCCTGCGCCCGCGGTGATTCGGACGGGGTGGTGCTGAGTGATGCCGTGTCACGTGGTAGTACCTGCACCCCACGAGAGATGATGGAGTCCGGAATCTGCACGAGGGAAGGCGTATTAGGATTATCAGAGGAGGAACATAGGAACAAGACAAGAGAAAAACAGAGAAACGGAAACTTCTATTACTTCTCTACTCCCTGCTTCTTTACAAGATAAGTTATAGAATGTTGACGTATCCGACGTCTATGATAATGGGATAATAAGTAGTCGGTGTTCTGTTATTGCACGGGGGTCCTCTACTGTCTGTACACACTACTGCCCTGTGGGGATGTGTTCCCCTTTCCCTTTTTCGACAGAGTTATCTGCACTTTGTTGCGGATCGGTACAGCAGAATTCTGCAAAACTTTAAGGGGTTGTCCACTTTCAGCAAATTACTGATATTGTTTTTGTAAGGAAAAGTTATGCAATTTTCCAATATACTTTCTTCATCAATTCTTTTAGTTTTCCAGATCTCTGCTTGCTGTCCTGCTATAGAAACCTTGTATGTTTATTTCCAGTGAATAGAAATCTGTCCCTGGTCATGTGATGGAAACGCAGCGAGTAATAAGAACTGTGTGACGATAACGGCTCGTGCACCTGCCTGTCCATTACATGACCATGGACAGATTTCTATTCACTGGAAATAAACATAGAAGGTTTCTATAGCAGGACAGCAAGCAGAGATCTAGAAAACCACTAGTTGATACAGAAAGTATATTGGAAAATTGGATAACTTTTCTTTACACAAACCTTATTAATAATTTGCTGTAAGTAGACAATCCCTTTAAAGGAAATCTACCACCAGGATGAAGGATTGTAAACCAAGCAGCCTAACATATTGGTGTGTGCCCCCTCTGGCAGGATCTGCTCTTCTTTAGGTTTCTTATTCCCTGGTTTTAAAGAAAAAAAGGCTTTAGAGTTATGCAAGTGAGCATAAGGGGCTCCAGGCTCCATTAACACCTATGGAGCCTGAAGCCTTACAGGCTTATTTGCATAATTTATAAAGCCTTTTTTTGTGAAAACCAGGGCATAAAAAGCTAAGTGGAGAGCAGATCCTACCAGAGGGGGCACACACCAGCATGTAAGTGTGCTTAGTTTACAATCCTTGATCCTGGAGGTAGATTTCCTTTAAGTATGGTGGCTTTCCCATTGAAATGGAAGTGTGGCTAAGCTTGTGTGTTCCATTTGTTACTGTTCTACGGGACCTTGTCTCAGTGCTTAGATGGCTAGCTGGTGGCTAGCGACTAGCTGCAATGCTGTCTCCCGTACACTGCACACAGAGAGTAGAAGTGATCCTTGCAAGTCTTTCTCTACTATACATAAAAGCAATAGCAGCCTGGGGGACATTATAGTGTAGAAGTGAGCAGTTTAGCAGGGAATTCAGAAGAAGAAGATCCATCCACATCTCCGAAGGTGTCGCTTTGTTGTCATCCATTGTCCCCCTTCTCTCACCCTGCCCCTTCCCTTTCCCTACACTAATACGTGAAGCCTGTAACCTGATCCCTCAGTGAGCTGGAAGTCTAACTAGTTTTCCAAGACGGATTTCGCAGTAAATTGATAATGAGCAAAAAGTCTTTTTCATCTTGTTTAGACCATCCATAAGTATTATGACAACACATTTTGAGTGACTACTAAAAGTTAATAAACAAACATAGGAAAAAAAGTATAAAAAGTTGATTTTAAAGTGATTGTTACATAAGATACAATTAGTTATTAGGAGGAGTTAATGAGCAACATAAATGAAGACATAGACAGGGAGCCCGATGCACAATATCTATAGGAGCTGCCTATCTCTACATTGTATACTATGTACTAGACGATATCTGGGAGCTGTATAGCTGCTCCACTTGTTGTCTGGATTGAAATGCTTCTTATTTATCCTCATATTTTGCTCGAGTAGAGAGTATTTTTTTAATTTATCCCTCGCTGTCCTTAGGCCCCAATTATATTTCATAATAATAAAAATAACAATGTAGATTTTCTTTGCCTAGAAGCAGCACAGCTCAACAGCACATTGTACGCCTACACACTTACCTTATACAATTATATATCTAATAAGGTAGGTTGTTATACAGCAACTGGAATGGAGCTCCTACTACTTTAGTATCAGTTGATATAAAAAAGAAAAACATACGAATTGATGCTTCACTAAATTAGGTTGAGTTAATGAAGTTTACGATGGTTTATTTGTTGTGGGCTACGCGTTTCATGACCAAACTGCTCTCATCCTCAGGGCCATTCGGTTTACATGAAGGTCCAAGAGGAGCCAAAGTGGTAGACTTGAACGTGAAGCCTGTCAGCAGTGTAGATAGATAGATCTATCTATGTATCTCCCTATAGATATCTCATAGCTATCTATCTATCTATCTATCTATCTCCTATCTATCCATCTATTTCACAGCTATCTATCTCATATCTATCAATCATTCCATTTATCTCCTATCCATCTCATATCTATTTATGTATCTCCCTATCTATCTCCTATCTATCATATCATCTCTCTCACATATCTATCTCTCTCTCTCACATATCTATCTATTTATCGATCTCATATCTACCTATCCATCTCATATCTACCTATCCATCTATCGTGCATGGCTCATTATATCCCTGGTCATGTGATGTCACACAGGTGCAATGCACATTAAATCCCTGGTCATAAGATATCACACAGATGCAATGCACATTAAATCCCTGGTCATGTGATGTCACACAGGTGCACTGCTCTCTATATATCCCTAACCATTTGCTGTCACAAAGGTGCACGGATCGTTATATTTCTGGTCATGTGATGATACGTAAGTGCACTGTCTTGTGTAACATCACATGAACAGGTACCAGTGTTTATCCACAGGAAGTAAACAATGAAGCTTCCTGTTGGCTGACAGCAAGCAGAGATCTAGAAAACTGAGAGGAATTGATACAGAATGTTTATTGGAAAATGTTATCATTTTTTTGCGACTGAAAAAATATTTATAATTTGCTGAAAGTAGACATCCCCTTTAAGCCTTATAAACTAACATCTCAAGAGGAAGCAGGGACTCCTAGTATGAGATTGGATAATGGAGTCCAGTGTTCTGTACTCCATATACAGATTTCATACAATCCATATTTCAAAAGCTATAAAATTTGATTAATAATGGCGCCGTCAGCAATGTACCAACGTGACCGGGGCCTTTGATGGGTTGGAGGATGTTGGCCCGGTCTGACCTCGCGGTACATAGGGGGGCTCACAGTATAGAATATCCATCTACACAGGGTAATAAAATCTTCTGCTCGGTGATAATCCACAAAGCCGGAATGGGTTTATGCAAATCCTGGGAGATTATAACCGGCAATGTAAAGCAGGCGAGCGTTCCGGTGTCAGACATTATACACAGTAGATTGAAGAACTAGATCAAACTGGTCTGCGCCGAGCTGACACGATATTTAAGCTTCGCAGCTCAGTGACTCTATGAGGAAACTTCCCGCTATACGAAGATGCGGTAAAGATGTCTCTCCGTGGGAAGGAAAGTGAACAAAATCTCCCCCATTAACCACGCGTTACCCTGCGCATCTGTCTCCGTCCGTATGGAAATCGGTAATGCAACGTAAGCTGCCGAAACGCGAAATTCTGCTGTTGTCAAAATATTTCAGATTGTGGGTCAGCAACTCCAAGGTGTCACATAAAGAAGTTTTATTTGCGGATCCTGTCTGAGGTTTCTATTACATAATTGGGAGAAGACTCTAAGGATTTTAGACAGCAAACGCTGTGATTTATTGGGGGGAAAAAAGCGCAAAAGCATATTCATCCTAAAAATAGTGCTGAATGGTAATTTTTCTATAAAGTAGAAGGATTTGGACACTTTATGCTTAAAAAACAGACTCAAAGGTCTGCTCCTCCTGCTCTATAACATTCTTCCTGCACATAGGACATTGTGTATAATCTGTCCAGCTTCTCTTGCTCTATAACATGCTGCCTGCAGATAAGACACTATGTACAATCTGCTCTGTTCCTCCAGGCACAATGTTATAGAGCAGGAGGACCTGATCAGATTGTACTTAGTGTCCTATCTGCAGGCAGCATGTTATAGAGCAGGAGGACCTGATCAGATTGTACTTAGTGTCCTATCTGCAGGCAGCGTATCATAGGGCAAGAGGAACTGAGCAGATTGCACATAGTGTCCTATCTGCAGGCAGCATGTTATATAACAGGAGGAGCTGAGAAGATTGTACATAGTGTCCTATCTGCAGGCAGCATGTTATAGAGCAGGAGGAGCTGAGCAGATTGTACATAGTTTCCTATCTGCAGGCAGCATGTTATAGAGCAGGAGGAGCTGAGCAGATTGTACATAGTGTCATATCTGCAGGCAGCATGTTATAGCGCAGAAGGAGCTGAGCAGATTATAGATAGTGTCCTATCTGCAGGAAGGATGTTAAAGAGCAAGAAGAGCAGATGTATATAGTGTCCTATCTGCAGCAGCATGTTATAGAGCAGGAGGATCTGAGCAGATTGTACATAGTGTCCTATCTGCAGCAGCATGTTATAGAGCAGGAGGACTTGATCAGATTGTACATAGTGTCCTATCTGCAGCAGCATGTTATAGAGCAGGAGGAGCTGAGCAGATTGTACATAGTGTCCTATCTGCAGCAGGATGTTATAGAGCAGGAGGAGCTGAGCAGATTGTACATAGTGTCCTATCTGAAGCAGCATGTCATAGAGCAAGAAGGGCAGATGTATATAGTGTCCATAGTGTCCTATTTGTACATAAATTATCATGCCAGATATTCCAGTTTTTGCGTAATCAAATCCAGAAATGTGAAATTCAGCAAGTAGACTTTATAAATCTATGTTATTAAATCCAAACAAAGTAAATAAATAGACAGCATACAAAATTGAAGTGCTCATGGAGATGGACACCACTCTTTTTGGAGAAGAAGCCCCTAAGATCCCAATACAGGAGAGTTTATTGTACCTCAACATCCTTATGTATATGTAATATAGCACTGTTTCATCCCTATCGGCCTACCTATACTTATATGTTAATCACGGAATGTATTAGTAATGGTTATAATCAGTTTCCCTATGAGGGACTCCACATAGTTCTTACCAGGGTTCCTCAGCACTGTGTAGTCTGGGTGCCGGTGGAACAGGAGAATGACCTTTAAGCCATGATTTCAGCAAGGTTTTGAGCAGGGTGGATGAATCTACTAGCAGACAACATACAATAAACTATGCACATGACAAGGAACAGAACCAAAAAAGTACAAAACATGAGAATGGTCTGAATCCATCATATGATGGTATGGAAGACCTCAGAGGGCTCTCCTATCCAGGACTGAAATCCTTCCACTTCACATCCTTGTTAATAGCGAAGTACTAATGTCTTGCAGGGAACAAAGTAAGTAGAAAGTTCTAATCCCAATCTGAGTTTATAAGTATGACCACAATTTCACTACTACACTCAGTATACTCCTACTACACTGTGTAGTTTCGCTACCATTGGCAAGTCGTTTTTGTTATGATTGTAATAGTACATATTGGATAAGCATTGTGTTTTTTATTGTTAAGCTACTACAGAGTTAGCTATACTATATATTAGTCTTCATGAATTTGCTATGAAGTTATACCATACAGGGCCGTCATTATGGTGAGGGCTCCAGAGGCATGTACCCCGGGGCCCCCATCCTTCACTCAGAGGGGGCCCCACTCAGCAATGTCCCTGTGAGCTTGCCTGTCTCTGGAGAGACCACGCAAAGTGGTGCTAGCCTTAAAATACCAGCGCCCAACTGCTCGCTCTCTCACAGCCCCACCGTACTCAAATCTCATTCTGCAGGCTATCTCACTTAAAGCGCTAGTTGTGCTTAGAATGACACCACGCTCACCCCGCTCTCTATTTGGATGAACTGGTTTAACAGCCAAGTCAATCAGTGGGGTTAGTTATACTTCCTCACAGATCACCAATGCCACTTTGGGCCGACATCTAGGGCTAACACGCAATCCACTATGCCCAGCTAGGATAACACCATGCCACTATCCCAGCAGCTAGGTATAATAACACCAACTTCCACTATCAGCACTAGGATAACACCAATGCCACTATGCACACAGTCAGCTAGGATAACACTCTATGCCCCACTATAATAAACCACAGCTAGGACCTACACCAAGGCCCACTATACCAGCATCTAGGATAACACCAATGCCACTATGGCCAGCAGCTAGGATAAACACTCAATGTCACTATACCTAGCAGCTAGGATAACACCAAAGGCGCACTATGTCAGCATCTAGGAAAACGCGCAATGCCACTATAAAGCTAGAATTACCAGCAGCTAGGCTAACACGCAAGCCACTATACATAACCAGCAGCTATGATAACACCAATGTCACTATACCAGCAGCTAGGCTAACCACGCAATGCCACTATGCCAGCATGCTATGCTATACTCAAATGCCACTATGCCCACACTAGGACTAAAAGCACCAATTCCACTAGCCAGCAGCGTAGTATACCACAATGCCCTCATTGCCAGCATCTAGGATAACACCAATTCCACTATGCCTTCACTAGGATAACACCAATGCCACCTATGCCAGCATCTAGGATAAACACCAATGCCAATATGCCAGCATCTGGATAACACCAATCTCCACATTGCCAGCAGCTAGGTCCTAACGACCAATGCCACTATGCCTGCAGGCTAGGATACACCAATTCACCTATGGCCACAGCTAGGATAACACCAATAAGGCCACTATGCCGGCAGCGTAGGCGTGTCGCACCAATGCACTAGGCCAGCGCTAGGCTTAACACCATGTCCACATGGCCGCAGCTAGGATTCACACCAATGCCACTATGCCAATGCACTAGAGATAACACCCAATGCACTATGGCAGTCAGCTAGGCTAACACCATGCCACTATGCCAGCAGCTAGGAGAACAAACACATGCCCCTATACCAAGCTAGGATTACAAACACCAATGGCCACTATATACCAGCAGCTAGGATAACACCAATGCACTATGCCAGCAGCTAAGATAACCACCAATGTCACTCAGCCCGACAGCTAGGATAACCCCAATGCACTATGGCCGACAGCTAGGAATAACACCAATGCCACTATCACCCAGCCAGCTATGCTAATACCATGGCCACTATGGCCAGCAGCTTAGGATAACACCCATGCCACTATGCCAGCACTAGGACTAACACCAATGCCACTATGCCAGCCCTAGGATAACACCAATTCAGCTATGTGCCAGCAGACTAGGATATACCTTAATCACCAATGTCCACTCATGCCAGCAGCTAAGGCTAACACCAATCCCACTATGCCAGCCGCTATCGATAACACCAATGCCACTCTATGCCACCAGCGGATACACCACTGCCATGTCACTATACCAGCAGCTAGGCTAACACACCAAGCCACTATGCCACCAGCCTAGGATAATACCAATAACCACGATGCCCAGCAGCTAGGATAACCCAATGCCACTATGCCACAGCTAGGCTACAGCACCTATTCACTATTCCAGCGACTAGGCTGACACCAATGCCCACTATCCGACCGCTAGATAGAACAACGCACAATCCCACTATGCCAGCACTAGGAAACACCAATGCACTATGCGAAGCTAGGATAACACCAATGCCATATGCCACATCTAGGATAACACCCTGCCACTTGCCAGCACTTGCAACACCAATGCCACTATGCCAGCATCTAGGATACCCAATTGCCATTTATCCAGCAGCTAGGATAAAACACCAATGCCAATATGCCAGCAGCTATGGGGGAGGATAACACCAATTCCACATGCCGACAGCTCGTCTAACACCAATGCACTACCACTATGCAAGCAAGCTAGGATAAACACCAATGCCACTATGCCAGCAGCTAGAATAACACCATGCCCATTTTCTATGCCAGCAGCTAGGCTAACCCAATGCACTATTCCAGCACTAGCTAACAACTCACCAATGCACTATGTGCAGCAGCTAGGTCTATACGCGAACACCATATGCCACTTTATCCAGCGCTGTCTGAAACACCCATGCACTATGTACCCGCAGCTAGGCTCACCACCAATGCCACTATGCCACAGCTAGATAACACCATGCCACTCTCATGAACCAGCAGCATACGGATTACAACCCATGCCACTATAAGTTGCCTCTGCGCTATATCAGCACATGCCACTGATGCCAGCATCTCGGATAACATCCAATGTCACTATGCCCCGCTTAGATAACACAATCCACTATGCCCGACAGCTAGGATTTAACCATCCAATGCCCATGCGCTGCAGCTAGTCTATTAATCGCAAAGCGCCACTATGCCGAAGCTAGGCTAACCCAATGCCACTTGCCGCAGCTAGATAACACCAATGCCCTGATGCCAGAGCTAGGATAACACCAATGTCACTATCCAGCAAGCAGCTAGGACTAACACCAATGATGCACTATGGGCCAGCAGCTATGTGGGTGGGGGGGGGGGGAGGCTATTCACCAATGCCACTATGCCATCAGCTATTGTATAACCCCACTCGCCATCTATGCCGCAGCTAGGATTAACACCAATGTCACTATAATAACCAGCACTCTGCTAACAACACCAATGCCACTATGCTCCGCATCTGAGATAACACCAATGTCACTATGCAGCATCATAGGATAAACACCAATGCACTATGCAGCTAGGATACACCAATGCCACTATCCAGCAGCTATGCTAAACACCAATGTCACTATGCCAGCACGCTAGTTCCCGAGACCAATGCCACTATGCCGTCAGGCTATGATAACCCAATGGCGCCACTATGCCGGCAGCTAGGATAACACCAATGCCACTATGCCAGCATGCTAAGGCCGAATACACACCAATTCCACTATGCCAGCAGGCTAGGATAACACCATGCCATTAATGTGCAGCAGTCAGATAGACACCAATGCCACTATGCCATGCAGCTATGGATAACACAATGCCACTATACGCAGCAGACTAGGATAACACTAATGTCCCACTATGGCCCTCAGCTAGGATAACACAATCCATCTATGCCAGCATCTTAGGATAACAAACACCAATGCCACTATGCCAGCAAGCTAGCTAACACTCATCCACGATGCCAGCAGCTAGGCTAACACCAAGGCCAACTAATGCCAGTCACTAGCTGCTAACACCAATACAGCCACTTATTCCAGCAGTCTAGGATAACACAAATGCCACTAGCTCTACAGCTAAGGCTAACCCAATGCCAACTATGTGTAATCAGATGCCTGGGCTACAATCAGAGGGCCCCACCAAGCATAATCCGCCCTGGATACATAGATAATGATTTGTTTAGGAATGGGGGAGAACGGATACTACTGATTCTTACCATTGACCTTGCACTGATGGAACGTGGATGGGAAGCCGTGTGTTCTAAAGAGTCGGTGACCCTTACTTCTTGATGTGGTTTGCTTTAACGGGTCTGATAAATAACACACAATGAGCTGACATGAAGGTGTGATCACAACACAAGAACATATCAGAACAATATGATGCGAAGTCAGACATAAAAAACCAAAAAAAACAAATAAAATGTTGAAATCATGGCTGTCAAGTGGTTTAAACAGAACCTAAATAATGAAGCGTACATACATACAGTGTAGCAGAGCTGTGTTTCATTTCCCATTGGAGATCAACACTACCTCAATATTGTTCCCATTACATGAGGTGCAGACAATGCGTGCAATATAACGTAGACGAAGGGAACCTGTCTCAATGATTGTTGGTAGGAAACCACTACACATCCCAGTACCTGATAGAAATTACAATGATCTTTACTAAGTGTTGGATAAAGTCAGTCTCTCCAAAACTGTGTGGACTGCGCTTACTCCTTTCTTGTTACTCCTACAACCAGCGTAACCAGCCTTTCTCATTCGTGCATACTTACCAACAACCGATATTTAAGCACTTCAGCGGCAAATACGCGCAATAAAGTTAAAAGGAAGCCTGTCTCACAGAGTACCTAAAAAACACTAACCATTATAAATTGGGTCGTATCATCTTACGAACCCTTCCATATCATGTTTCAGAACCCATTGTGATGGCAGCATCCCGAAAAATCTATCTTGAATTGGAGGCTTTAAATTTAGTGTATAAAAGTCAGAGGTGGAAGTTTAACACTGAATCAGCTCGTCTATTTCTGTAAAAGCCCCTTTCCTGCGTTATTGATGGTCCTTGCATCCAGTGACCTCATACCCAGATCTCCTGACTCCTGAAGCACTTGATCAAAGAGAGGAGGCATTCAGTGATTTCCCCTTACTTCATAATCAACTCTCCGCCTCCTGAACTTTTAAACAACCCATTTTACAGCTCACTTCAGAAGTTGATTTTCTGGATGATGCCACCAAACTGGGACCATGAATAAATAAAACTAAACTACAGGTGTTTACAACTGCTTCAAATCTTCTTGTAATGGTTGATTAGGTTCGGACCAATTGGTTATAGACAGGATTCCCTGGTTTCGTGTCTCTAACAGCATGAACGTGGCATCACCCTGTGCAGCCTCTCTATCAAAACTCGGCGCCAAGGTGACATTGCACAGCACTTGCCACAGGTGCATTGAAATTGAAAGTATAGGTCTCGGAGTTTTCCTCTAACATGTGTCACCTGTATTAAACCCTGTAAACTGGTGTTCGGCTGACATCCTAACCCAGCTCTAGCGCATACCACTGAGTTAAAAGCCTCAACAGTGCGCAGGTTGCAGCGCCTGTGACATCACTAGTCAAACTGTGCACACGGTCTCTCTGCCTGCTAGCTAGCTCCTAAAAGTAAAAGTGGGTGTGGCAGCATGACATCATCCGCCTCTGGCGCCAATGCGCAATAAATTTGAAAATCTGCCTGGTTGCCCAACTCTGCCATGTGCTGAGCCATGTGACATCACCCTTTACTACAGGTTAAGGGCCAGAAATTTGGACATGGACACAATTTCTCGATTGGGCTCCTGCACTGCCCATCCATACATTGATTTAAAATGAACCTCTACAACAGAATTCTAGTGTCCGAATGGTAAAGTTTTAATTTGAAGGGTTGAACAAAATATCTTGATCCAGGACAATGTGTAGCCCATTTCTGTACAACACTCCACATTTATGAGCTTCAAAGTAATTGGACAAATAAACATAACCAAACAAAAATTTTTATTTTCATATTGTGTTGCGAATCCTTTGGAGGCCAATCACTCACTAGCCTTCATCCTGGAACCCGTGACATCACCAAACGCTGGTTTCCTCCCTTCTTAATGCCAGGCATTTACAGCCGCAGCCTTCGGTCTTGCTGTTTGTGGTTTTCCCGGCTAAATTCTGGATTTGGACAATGAATGCATGCTCCATTGGGTTAATATCTGTGATTTAATTGACTTGGCCATTGTGCAGAATTGTTCCACTTTTTTGCACTCATGACTCCTGGGTAGCTGTTTTGCTGTATGCTTGGGATACAATTGTCCATCTGTACTCTTAAGGAAGCGCATCGTCCCGAGGTCAATCTTTGGGGGCAGCCTTTGGCTTAACTCTGGGCGGAAGTGCTTATATCCGGTACACTTCTATAATTCATTCCCGGTCTAATCTTGTCTGCTGTTATGTTCATCAATAAACACATTGTACCCATGCCCACGGAAGCCATGCATGCCCATTATCCATCACGTTCCCTCCAACCATTTTTACGAGGATGTGTGTGTCTTGATCCATTGCCGTTCCCTTTCTTCTCCAACTTTGTTCTTTTCTCTTCCCATCCTTCTGGTACCGGTTTGAATCTTGTCTCATCTTTCCAAGAATACTTTTCCGACACTGATTTGTCTTCTGAGGTGTTTTTCCGGCAAATTTATAGCCTGTGCCCGTCTATTTTATGGAAGTGATGAAGTTTTGCATCTACCATGTGAACCCTTTGTATTTACTTTCATAGATGTCGTCTCCTTTACTGTGTGCCTTAGAGACAGGATACAACCACTACTATCTTCACTGTGATAGTCTTCGTGGACGTCACTGAAGTGTTCTGGACTTCACTGAGAGTGTTGCTCGCTAAGCCTTCACAGTGAAAGAAGTGTTCTGGACTTCTATGAGAGTGGTTCGGACTTCACTGAAGTCTGTTCTGGACATGGACTCACTGAGAGTGTTCGGACTTCACTAATGAAGTGTTCTGTAGACTTCACTGATAGTGTCGGACTATATCACTGAGAGTGTTTCTGGACTGTCCTGAGATGTGTCTCTCTGGAACTTCATCTGAGTCAGTGTTCTGTGGACTTTTACGTACTGCGTTGAGGTACAGGTTGAAAACCGAGGTCGAGAAACGCCTTCAGAGTTAATTGCAGCCCTTAGAGTCCATTGTCCAACCTTACTTTTGGTCCTTGAAAAAGAGGCGGCATGAAGACACAGAGCTATGGTTCCTAAACCCTTCCTTCTCTCATTTGGATTGGGCGAAAACTCTCATATTGCAGCTGGAGTGTGGCATCTTTCATCCCTATTATTATGTTGATGATTGTATTTCGTGAACATTGTTTTTTGTAAACAGCGAAAACTGCCACAACTTGTGTCACTGTGATCCAAAATTTCTGGCACCCTATGCTGTAGCTCTCCTGGTCTAAACTGGTGTTCAGTGCTGTACATCACCCAGTCTCTGCGCTAGTGAAGGGCTGGCCAATACAATTTGAAAATCTGCACCTGTTGCACCTATACAGCCCGCAAGTGCTGATCCATTGTGACACATCACCCCTGTAACGGTATCTCTCGTGCTAAATCTTCTGTCGGGTGTGGCTGAACATCCACACCCCAGCTCTGGCGCTGCACATAAGTTTGACTGGCCTGCCATGATTTCAGCTCTCACGAGTGTGTGCGCGTGTGCTCGAGTCATGTGACATCCCCCTTTCATGCTCTCTTGGCTACAACTGAAGGACAGGCTGCAGCTACAGCAGCAAACCGACACTAAAATTGCAATATACTCTCAGCGTCATCTTTACAGACAGTTTTTTTCACATGTGAGTGGACCCATGTCCCAATCACCCTTGCCACAATCTTCTCCTGGTAAAACTGGTGTGAGGTTTCACACTTCACCCAACTCTGGCGCATTGCGCCACTTAAAACTTTGAAATGTCCCCTGCCCTGGTTTCAACTCTATGAACGGCACCTTGTGCTTGGCCATGTTACATCTCTGCTCGGTGATAATCCACAAAGCCGGAATGGGTTTATGCAAATCCCAGAAGATTATAACCGGCAATGTAAAGCAGGCGAGCGTTCCGGTGTCAGACATTATACACAGTAGATTGAAGAACTAGATCAAACTGGTCTGCGCCGAGCTGACACGATATTTAAGCTTCGCAGCTCAGTGACTCTATGAGGAAACTTCCCGCTATACGAAGATGCGGTAAAGATGTCTCTCCGTGGGAAGGAAAGTGAACAAAATCTCCCCCATTAACCACGCGTTACCCTGCGCATCTGTCTCCGTCCGTATGGAAATCGGAAATGCAACGTAAGCTGCCGAAACGCGAAATTCTGCTGTTGTCAAAATATTTCAGATTGTGGGTCAGCAACTCCAAGGTGTCACATAAAGAAGTTTTATTTGCGGATCCTGTCTGAGGTTTCTATTACATAATTGGGAGAAGACTCTAAGGATTTTAGACAGCAAACGCTGTGATTTATTGGGGGGAAAAAAGCGCAAAAGTATATTCATCCTAAAAATAGTGCTGAATGGTTAGTTGTCTATAAAGTAGAAGGATTTGGACACTTTATGCTTAAAAAACAGACTCAAAGGTCTGCTCCTCCTGCTCTATAACATGCTGCCTGCACATAGGACATTGTGTATAATCTGTCCAGCTTCTCTTGCTCTATAACATGCTGCCTGCAGATAAGACAGATATGTACAATCTACTCTGTTCCTCCAGGCACAACGTTATAAAGCAGGAGGACCTGATCAGATTGTACTTAGTGTCCTATCTGCAGGCAGCATATCATAGGGCAAGAGGAACTGAGCAGATTGCACATAGTGTCCTATCTGCAGGCAGCATGTTATAGAGCAGGAGGAGCTATGCCAGCAGCTAGGATAACACCAATGCCACTATGCCAGCAGCTAGGCTAACACCAATGCCACTATGCCAGCAGCTAGGATAACACCAATGTCACTATGCCAGCAGCTAGGATAACACCAATGCCACTATGCCAGCAGCTAGGACCCTGTCACTAGGTGATGTAAAAATGGCTGCCTGTCACTATGGGATGTATAACATGGCTGCCTTTCTCCAGGGAGCTGGGGGGGTATAACATTGCTGCCTGTCACTAGGGGAATGTATAACATGGCTGCCTGTCACTATGGATGTATACATGGCTGCCTGTCACTAGGGGATGTATAACATGGGCTGCTTGTCACGATGGGATATGTATACATGGCTGCCTGTCACTAGGGGATGTATAACATGGCTGCCTGTCACTATGGGATGTAGAACATGCTGCCTGTCTCAGTGGGATTTATAACATGGCTGCTTCTTCACTAGGTGATGTATAACATGGCTGCCTGTCACTATGGGATGTATAACATGTGCTGCCTGTTCACTAGGGGATGTATAACATGGCTGCCTGTCACTATGGGATGTATAAACTGGCTTCCTGTCAACTGGGATGTATAACATGGCCGCCTTTCTCTAGGTGATGTATACCATGGGCTCTGTCACTAGGGGATGTTAAATGGCTGCCTGTCACTATGGGATGTATAACATGGCTGCCTGTCACTAGGGGATGTTAACATGGCTGCCTGTCACTAGTGGGATGGTATACATGGCTGCCTGTCACTAGGGGATGTATAACATGGCTGCCTTTCACTAGGAGTGGATCATGTCTGCCTGTCACTATGGGTGTATACATGGCTGCCTGTCACTAGGGGATGTATAACATGGCTGCCTTGTGACTAGGAGTTATAACATGGCCGCCTTTCCTAGGTGATGTTAACATGGCTGCCTTCACTATGGGATGTATAACATGGCTGCCTTTCACTAGGTGATGTAACATGGCTGCCTTTCACTAGGGGATGTATAACATGGCTGCCTTCCTAGGGATTATACATGGCTTGCCTGTCACTAGGGGATGTATAACATGGCTGCCTGTCACTAGGTGATTATAAACAGGCTGCCTCACTAGGGATTATAACATGGCCGCCTTCCTAGGGGATGTATAACATGGCTGCCGTTTCACTATGGGATGTATAACATGGCTGCCTTTCACTATGGGATGTTATAACATGGCATGCCTGCACTAGGTGGATGTATACATGGCTGCCTTCACTAGGGACGGATACATGGCTGCCTTTCCTATGGGATGTATTACAAACTGGCGCTGTCACTAGGTGATGATAACATGGCTGCCTGTCACTATGGGATGGATAACATGGCTGCCTGTCACTATGGGATGGATAACATGGCTGCCTGTCACTATGGGATGGATAACATGGCTGCCTGTCATCACTATGGATGTATACATGGCTGCCTGTCACTATGGGATGTATAACATGGCTGCCTGTCACTATGGGATGTATAACATGGCTGCCTGTCACTATGGGATGTATAACATGGCTGCCTGTCACTATGGGATGTATAACATGGCTGCCTGTCACTATGGATGTATACATGGCCCCTTCACTAGGGGATGTATAACATGGCTGCCTGTCATAGGGGATGCTATAACATGGCGCCTGTCACTAGGTGATGTATACATGGCGCCTGTCATAATGGGATGGGATAACATGGCTTCCTGTACTAGGGATGTATCACATGGCTGCCTGTCACTATGGGATGTATAACATGGCGCCTTCACTGGGATGTATAACATGGCGCCTGTCACTAGGGATGTATAACATGGCTGCCTTCACTATGTGATTATAACATGCCGCCTTGTCACTATGGATGTAACATGGCCGCCTGTCTGTGGATAAGTATCAGTGGCTGTTGTTCTCTTTCTCTGGCTGTAATTTCCGCTTGTCTCTATGATGGACACTTGTGGTCACGGACCCCAATCCTCTCAATATAAATTGCACACGCGTATTGTCCCTAAACTAACTACCACCTTAGGGCCATCACATATCACATGACCCCGAGCTATTATCATGCTTGTCTCATTCAGTACTGTGGTGTTGTGGGATGTGGATGTCATAATAGGAGGAGAATATCTTGCACTGACAGAGATCTTGCTAAGTATCAGCAGAGCGTCAGTTTAGCCGTGTGCCACCGGTGCGATGCATCAGCCCGCCGTCAGATTATTTATAGTATTCCGCAGGATACGTTACCCGGGAAATAAAGGTTTCCATCAGTAACAGAGATCTCCTGCCTCATCTGAAACGTTACCATACTCTAGTTCCAGAACCCCGCGTTATTAGTGGCGATGTAAGGAGGCCTCCGCTGGGTCAGGAGCGACTCACGAAAGCACAAGGAGAAGAGCAAACAGGGAGAGACTTTGGAATAAAATGAGAAGATTGTTTGCTCTTCCCACCACTAGTCCCCATCATAGAGCATGGACTTCTGAGTACCCCCCTCTTAGACCGGCCCCACGGAGGCGGCCTTCTCCTCCTCTTACTAGGTGTACGGTGCCTGATCTGCAGGCTCTCCCCCTCTAGTCACAGGGGGACTCTCAATTTCTCAGTAACAATTTTGAGAGTTGCTCCAGTCCCTTTTAGACACAACTCCTGAGCTTTGTCCAAGCCACACACCCAGATTCCCCTCTGCTCCGAGGTGTTCCCAGCAACGCCCCGCAGGCCCGCTCACTTCATGTTATGTCACAGGTGCACGGCTCGTTTATCATCCCGCTGGTCATGTGGATGTCACACAGGTGCAACGGCTCCTTTATCCCTGGTCATGTAATCGTCACACAGTTGCACGGCTCTTATTCCCTGTCATTGATGTCACCAGATGCAGGCTCGTTAAAATCCCTGGTCATGTGATGTCACCAAGTCACTTCTCATAGACACAACACAGCTCCTGATTACTCTGTGATACTAATGAACCGTGGCATCTGTGTGGCCATCAAACAAAATAAACGCCGCAGAAGATAAATACCGCATGTCACCGTGTTCCATCACATGACCAGGGATATAATAGCTCACCTGTGTGACATCACATGACCAGGGATATAACGAGCGTCAAGTTTGCAGCCGTGTTGTGTGACATCACAATGACCGAGGGATAATAGAACGAGCCGTGCCCTGTGTGACATCAACTGACCAGGGATATATAACGAAGCCGTGCACCTGTGTGCGCACATAACCATGGGCTGTTTTATATACAGGAAGTAAACACTGAAGCTTCCTCTAGATGACACAAGCAGAGATCTGAAAACCATGAGGAATTGATACAGAAAGTATATTGGAAAATTGTATTACTGTCCATTACAAAACAACAGCCCCGCCCACTGGATCTTAAAATCAGATTTGTCAGTAATTAAAATAAGATGAAACTTGTACAGATGGAGGTTTCCTTTAGACTCCTGGGGTTGAAACCTTTGCGCCTCTACTCTGCTCTTTTCATGTATTCTGTGATATTACTTTCCTTTTTTGTGACCACCTACCATATTCATTTGTTTTGTTCATCAGACCCTCCATCCATCAGACCCTCCCTACATTGTAAAGCTCACAGATCCCAGAGCACAGTTGTTCCCACCATTCTTCCATCAATGCATCAGAAATGGTAGATATCTACATATACCATCTTACTGCTGTTTTATAGCATTTTATGTTTTTCTTTGCTCCTCCCCCCCCCTTCCTCATGACGGAGCCCTAAAAATAGGTGTTTTAATTGGATTTGAGATGAATCATTCAAAAAATGCAAGCCAAGGGCCCCATGGATTTATCCAGCTTATGGTTTCATTGGTCACTAGTGATAAGAATCTTGGGAGGGAGGAGCTGTCCGCTGCGGGATCCCCCTCTATTACTATAACGAACCCCCTGTGATCCAATTGACGGGAACGGGAGGTGGAGCATGTTCCCTGACGCTCCATTACACAGAATGTGTAATGAAGGAAATTGTTGACCAACACTCGCTATCTGCACTATCTATAGACATGAATAGAATGGTCAAGTAACCTGAGCGTGTGCTCTGCGTGCCAACCCATACTATGCATATAGCGGTAAGGTCCATGCTTCTCCTGCATCCACCTAATAGTAAAATTGGGGCTTCCATTCCTCGAATCACAAGATGTTCTCATAGCAGTCCCTGGATTCACACCTTTGCTGATGAGATAGCTACCCCCCATGGTTTGTATAGAATAGCATCAAACTATACACCCCTGTAAAGGGTTGATTCCTCTCTCTGGCCCCTCACTACATTGTGGATAATCACTAATTTCATCAAGTGGTTCAGCCTTCCTGCCTTTATATTGTTTGTGCTGGTGTGCGACCCCTGTGCTCTTTCTTTACAATCTTGAGCTCTGCTATAGGAGAAGGCCGTACAGGAGAGTATACATCATCCTGATCCCTCCCCTCCACATGCAGACATGTCTAAGAAAAGTGCCAACCCTTTAAGGCTACAGTCACATGGCTGATATCTGGCAACCAAAAAATACAGATGTGAGAACCTGGAGAAAGGTTTACTTAAATCATCCAAACATTTAAAAATGATACCCGAACAGGTTATTGTTTCTATATATTCTTCAATTTTTGTAACTCTCCTATAAGTGCCCTAAGGGAACCTGTCAGAGGCTTTGACCTTTATAATGTGCAGACATTGTAAGGTTTTTTCCCCGGAGATCTGTGAAACCTTTATGTGCGTTTGTTAGTAGGGACAGGACTCTGAATGGTGACTCTATTCCAGCTTTTGCAGCTCCTGTGAAGCTGTGGGCGGGCTTTTCAGTTCCCTGCACAGTGCTGCTTTACAGCCCCTCCCCTTTGCTGCGAGTAGAACTGTATCAATCAGATTTTGATTGGATACTTAGAACAGTCATCATAGCAGGGTCACTTAGCAGGGCGCTCTTGTCAGCTGAAAGACCTCCCCAGAGCACTTACAGGAGCCTCTAACTGGATTAAAATTTCACTTCTCACTGTCCTGCTTACGTACTACACACAAGGTATGGTAAACACAACTCTCCAGGACCTATGTCACTATTTTTATTGTCAAAAACCGTTGACAGATTCCTTCTCACTTACACCTCTAGCGCTCGGTCCATTTTGTGGCACCTCCCTCCCTGGTGGCCGCTGTTTATATACAAGGGCTGCCATGACTTTGAGAGCAAGCACTAACTGGCCACCAGTGCAGCTATAGAAGGTTTGTGCTTCTGCATCACTGCTGATCTGGAGATGCTGTGCTGGGCCGGATCACCGAGATGTAAGTATAGGGTCTTTTGATTTTTATATACACCCTGGGTCCCATGTGAAAATCTCCGATCCCGGACAACCCCTTGAAGTCTGGCAAGTACCTGACAGACTTTCTGATGTCTAGTGTGTGAGGCCTTTCTTTTTTGACATTAGTTTTAAAAATGAGGTGTATGTGTGATAAAGTCGTGCTCTCCACCGTCTGATTCTGTCACTTATGTGGAAGCGCGTCCCCTGCGCTCTACATATTCTAAAATTCTCCAACCACACATGCACACTGAAGCAGAACCTATATTTCCACTGCACATGCGCTGGAGCTGTGTGACTGCGCCTGACCCTTTTTTAACAAGAGAGTTGTGCACCCGTGATGTCACATGACTCCAGCGCATGCGCCTTGTAGAGATGAAACCAGAGCAGACCTTTCAATTTTTTATTGTGCATGCGCGAGCTGGGTGATTTAGTCCCAAACTGCGTTTTAACCAGAAGCGTGACAGGGTTATGTCTATGGTTTCCAGCACTTTGTTGTAGAGAAAGCAGCAAATATTTTCAGTTACAGTGTGCGTGTGCGCCAGCGCTGTGTACTGCACCACAGTTTTAACAGAGAGAATAGATGCACAGTGTGATGTCACATGCCCAGCACCGTGTGCCGAGAGTTGAAACCAGGGCAGACATTCAAGTTTAGTGCGCATGCGCCAAGTTGGGTAATGTGTAACCTCAACACCAGTTTTACCAGAGATGTGCACAGGGTGATGTGACATGGGTCCCCTCACATGTGAACTGTAAGATGACGCTGAGATATATTGCCAATTTTAGTGCCGGTTGCTGTGTATACTGCGCCTGTCTTCAGTTTTAGCAAAGAGAATGACAGGGGATGTCACATGGCTCTAGCACATGCACACTGTAGAGCTGAAATCATGGCAGGCTTTCAACTTTATTGTGCATGTGCGCAAGCTGGTGATTCACCGAACACCAATTTACCAGAGATTATGTACAGGGTATGTCCATGATCAACACTTGGGTGCTGTATAGGTAACCAGGCAGATTTTCAAATTTTATTGCGCATGCGCGAGCTGGGTGAATGTCAGCCTAACACCATTTACCAGAGAGATTGTACAGGGTGATGTACATGGATCAAGCACTTGGTGCTGTATAGTGAACCATGCATTTTCAATTTATGCGCTGCGCCAGAGCTGGGTGATGTAGCCAACACCAGTTTACAGAGATACGTTGGGCCAGAATATTGGACAGTGACCAAGTTTGTTTTTAGCTGTTTACAAAACATGTTCAGAAATACAATTATATATAATCTGGGTCTGAAAAGTGCACACTCCCAGGCTCAATATGAGAGTTTTCCCATCCAAATCGGAGAAAGGGTTTATGAACATCATGCTCTGTAATTAGAGCCCTCTTTTCAAGGGACCAAAAGTAATTGAACAATGGACTCTAGGGCTGCAATTAAACTCTGAAGCGTCTCCCCCGTTAACCTGTAATCAACCTGAAGTTATTTTCAAAGGTCTGGGTTGCTTCGCAGGTGTGTGTGGTTTTTAGTGTTCGAAGAAATCTCAATTGGGTAAGCAGAACATCCTGAGGCGAAAAAAAGAAAAATCAATCAAGAGATAGCAGACATGCTCGGGTACAAAATCACCAGTCGGGTACATTCTGAGAAAAAGAATTGACTGGTGATCTTGTGAAAACTCAAAAAGGCCGGCGCGTCCACGTATGACAACTGGTTGGATGATGCCGCATACTTTCTTTGGGAAGAAGAAACCCTTACAACATCCCGAAGTCCAGAGCACTCTCAGTGAAGTCCAGAGCACTCTCATTGAAGTCAGTAGCATCTCAGTGAAGTCCAGAGCATCTCATGAAGTCCAGAGCACTCTCATTGAAGTCCGAGCATCTTCAGTGAAGTTCCAGAGCACTCTCAGTGAAGTCCAGCCGCTCAGTGAAGTCCGAGCAACTCTCAGTGAAGTCCAGAGCACCCTCAGTGAAGTCCAGAGCACCTCAGGGAAGTAGGTGTACTGTCTCTCAGTCAACAGTAAAGAGAGACTCCATAAAAGTAATACAACGGGGGGGGTGCACATCTAAGATGCAAACCATTCATCATTCCCAAAAATAGACAAGCCATAGCTTAAGTTTGCCGAAAACACCTCAAGAACACAGCCTCAGTTTCTGGAAAAGTAATCTATGGACAGAATAGACAAAGATCACCTTTACCAGAATATGGCAGAAAAAAGTTGGAGAAGAAAGGGAAGCGTCACTGATGCAAGGCACCCACATCCTCTGTAACACATGGTGGGGGCACGGGATGGCAAGGCAGCCATGTTATACATCCCCTAGAGAAAGGCAGCCATGTTATCCATCCCATAGTGAAAGGCAGCCATGTTACACATCCCCTAGTGAAAGGCAGCCATGTTATACATCCCATAGTGAAAGGCAGCCATGTTATCCATCCCATAGTGACAGGCAGCCATAGTGACGAGCGGCCATGTTATACATCCCATAGTGACAGGCAGCCATGTTATACATCACCTAGAGGAAGGCAGCCATGTTACCCATCCCCTAGTGAAAGGCAGCCATGTTATACATCCCCTAGTGACAGGCGGCCATGTTATACATCCCATAGTGAAAGGCAGCCATGTTATACATCACCTAGAGACAGGCAGCCATGTTATCCATCCCATAGTGACAGGCAGCCATGTTAATCCATCCCATAGTGACAGGCGGCCATGTTATCCATCTCATAGTGACAGGCAGCCATGTTATACATCCCATAGTGACAGGCAGCCATGTTATACATCCCCTAGTGAAAGGCAGGCCATGTTATACATCACCTATGAAGGCAGCCATTGATACATCCCCTAGTGAAAGGCAGCCATTTTATACATCCCCTAGTGACAGCGCCATGTTATACATCCCTAGTGACAGGCGGCCATGTTAAACATCCCAGTGACAGGCAGCCATGTTTAATAACATCACCTAGTAAAGCAGTCCCATTTTATACATCACCTAGTGAAAGGCGTCATTATATCCCCTAGTGAAAGGCAGCCATGTTATACATCACCTAGAGAGGCGGCCATGTTATACATCCCTAGGAAAGGCAGCCATTTTCATCCCCTAGTGACAGGCCAGCCATGTTATACATCCCATGTAAAGGCAGCCATGTTATACATCACCTAGATAAAGGCAGCCATTTATACATCACCTAGAGAAAGGCTGCAGGGGGCAGTTATACATCCCCTAGAGAAAGGCAGCCATGTTAATCCATCCCATAGTGAAAGGCAGCCTGTTATACATCACCTAGAGAAAGGCAGCCATGTTATACATCACCTAGAGAAAGGCGGCCATGTTATACATCCCCTAGAGAAAGGCAGCCATGTTATACATCCCATAGTGAAAGGCAGCCATGTTATACATCACCTAGATAAAGGCAGCCATTTATACATCCCCTAGAGAAAGGCAGCCATGTTATCCATCCCCTAGTGAAGGCAGCCATGTTATACAATCCCTAGTGACAGGCGGCCATGTTATACATCCCTAGTGACAGGCGCCATGTTAACATCCCCCTAGTGACAGGCAGCCATGTTTACATCACCTACGAGGGACAGGCGGCCATGTTATCATCCCCTAGAAAAGGCGCATGTTATACATCCCTAGTGAAAGCAGCATGTTTACAATCCACCTAGAGAAGGCGGCCATGTTATACACCCCTAGAGAAGCGGCAGCCATGTTTATACATCCCATAGTGACAGGCAGCCATGTTTTCCATCACTTACAGAAAGGCAGCCATGTCATACATCCCCTATGGAAAGGCGCCATGTTATACATCCATAGTGAAGGCAGCCATGTTATACATCACCTATATAAGGCAGCCATGTTATACATCACCTGAGAGAAGGCGGCCATGTTATACACCCCTAGAGAAAGGCAGCCATGTTATCCATCCCATAGTGAAAGGCAGCCATTTTATACATCACCTAGAGAAAGGCAGCCATGTTTATACATCCCCTAGTGACAGGACCATGTTATACATCCCATAGTGAAGGCAGCCATGTTATACATCACTGAGAAGGCGGCACCATGTTATAACATCACCTAGAGAAAGGCGGCCATGTTCTACTCCCCTAGAAAGGCAGCCATGTATCCATCCATAGGAAGGCACCATGTTACACATCCCCTAGTGAAAGGCGCCATGTATCCATCCCATAGTGACAGCAGCCATGTTATCCACCTTAGTGACGAGCGGCCATGTTATACATCCCATTGAAAGGCCGCATGTTATACATCCCCTAGTGAAAGGCAGCTACGTTATACATCACCTAGGACAAGGCAGCCACGTATAACCCCCTAGAGACAGGCAGCCATGTTTCCCCCATATGTACAGGCAGCCATGTTATCCATCCCATAGTGACAGGCAGCCATGTTATCCATCCCATAGTGACAGGCAGCCATGTTATCCATCCCATAGTGAAAGGTAGCCATGTTATACAGCCCCTAGTGAAAGGCAGCCATGTTATATGGCCACCTAGAGACAAGTAGCCATGTTATACATCCCCTAGTGAAAGGCTGCCATGTTATACATGCCCTAGTGAAAGGCGGCCATGTTATATATCCCCTAGTGAAAGGCAGCCATATTATACAACACCTATAGACAGGCAGCCATGTTATACATCCCTTAGTGAAAGGCAGCCATGTTATACATCCCCTAGTGACAGGCAGCCATGTTATACATCCCCTAGTGACAGGCAAGCCCTGTATACATCCCCCTAGTGAAGGCAACCATGTTATACATCCCTTAGTGACAGGCACCATTTACTCCCAGTGAACAGGCAGCCATGTTATACATCCCCTATTGAAAGGCAGCCATGTTATACATCCCCTAGTGACAGGCGCATGTTACATCACCTGGACAGCATCCTGTTACATCCCCTAGTGAAAGGCAGCCATTTTATACATCCCCTAGTGAAGCAGCCTGTTACCACATCCCCTAGTGAAAGGCGGCCATGTTATACATCCCTAGTGAAACGCTGCCAGTGTTATCATCTCCTAGTGAAAAGCAAGCCATGTTTTATCCATCACATAGAGACAGGCAGCCATATTGAACACGCAGCTCGTGAAGTTTTTTTCTGTGAAAAAGGCATCCAATTTTTTAATACACATTATTTCACATTGTCCTGTTGGAGTATCAGGAAAAGTACCAACAAAATTAACAAAGACTCATCACCCCTGCCTATACTCCTAGTCCGATAAAATCACAAGTTTCCTAAACTTTAAAAACGAAAAATCAAAAGAAACAGCTATTTATGTAAAAAAAAAAAACTGTCACTAAAAGATTAGTTGTGTAACCAGCAGGTCTGGTATTAAAGGGTTAAGTCCGTTTTCCACATGGGAAGCCAGGTTTAACTTCACGGATAATTATAAATTCGGCTCCATTACTTTTTATCTTCGGAAGCATTTATCAAATATCCGCACATTTGCAAGTTGTTGACCTACATCGCGTTGTGGGATTTGGAAGGACTGATCCCCCTCACTGAACCTCAATGTGACTATCTACCGAACGGAATCGGCATGCCCCTACTGAGCCATTGTAGGAGACACTATATCCGACAAGCGAGGCCATACGTTTTATATACTGTGTCATTATAGAGATTATATCCCCCAGATTACCCACCCCCCGCGCCAAGGCGTAACGGAGGTGTTAATACTCGTCTTATCATGGAAGCCCAGAGAGGACAAAGATGGAATCTTAAGTAGCCTAATTGTTATGAAAGTTTACAAAACCAAATTTTCCTTATCTCTTTCTGAAAATTGTGGGGCAAAAATAAGAGAAGTAAATAGAAATCGGGGGCTGTGGATTTTTACTTCTAGAAGGTTCACAACTCATATACGGAGACTCATTTAGAAAATGTACCAACATAACCACAGGAAGAGGGTTATATGATCTTGGGGTTGCGACTACAGGGACCCTCACCCATCACGACAACCCCCAGCAATCCGATGAATAGGGTAGGGGGGTACTGTTCACTCATTCATGAGCATCAGGTTGAGAATGCGTCCTGTCGCTCCATTCAATATTATGAAAAGAATTGCCTAGCACAGCGCTCAGGTATCTTCTTACTGTCTAAATGAGATAGCTGAGCAATGTATCGTAATTTCCAACACTCCATCAATATACCAACATTACACATGCTTGACCTCCACTCCATCTATTTGTGAGAAAAGATTACCCTTCTCCATATTGCTTGGGGTACTTACTCGTGATTGTGGAGTCACCGCGGTTGATGAAAAGAGAAGAAAGATCAAATCAGGGAGGTCTAAAAAAGGTCAAAGTGAACAGAATGTCAATACAGCTAGTGATTGGTTCCAATACCCTATGCTATTTGATTTTAAAATTACATTTCAGTACTTTATGAGATTCATTTCACATTACCTGGCTCCCTGCCAGGAGCATGTGTGATTACTGGGAAAGTGGGGTGGCAGAGGCAGTTCAGAAGCCTGTATCTCAGTCTCCTCCCAATGAATCTGCTCACTCATCCAGCTCCCTCCACCCCTGTGCTAGCTGCTTCCACATAACAAGAAGAGGGAGCTTGCGTAGGTAAGACCCTTCTCCCCAGGACTAACTCCATCAACTGGAAGGGAGCCAGTAATGTGACAAGTTTTAAAAGTACTGAAATTATTCGAAATGCCGACAAAGACATTTTAAAATCAGCATGCCATAGACTATTAGAACTTGTCATTGCAAAAAGAATGACATTCCTGGTGACAGGTTCACTATAAAGGGTTGAATTTGCATCCTAAAAAGTTTGTTCCTCATACCTAAACTCGTCTTTCTACAATGTCATGAGTCTGCTGACCTCCACCTTCCCTCCCAGTCGAACCCCGAAATTATGTTCATCAATCACTGGCCTCACAGGTCACTTGCCGAACGTGGACTATTGATAGGGGCCAGCGAGAAGTGACAACAGATCGGAACAAAGTTGCTGAACGTAGGGACTTTTAGAAAGGATTATGTAGATGATGTGAATAATCTATCTTACGTATTTTCCTATGGTAGGTGTGGTGCAATCGATAGAGAGTGGTTGTACAAATGTGTTGTTTTCCTCATGAAAGTGGGTGTCCAAATTCTCAGTATAGGGTGTCGCTGGACCCTATTTATTATGAGAACTACCCCATTTACCTCGGGGCGTAGTGGAAGACTACACCATTATTAATATGAAGAATAGTAGAGTGGGACTGAGCATGCTCGACCAGGAATGGATGTAGAGAGGTTTTGAAACTTGGGTCGACCCCCTTTAGATAAACAGAACTGGCCCATTGAAATCCAGCTTCCAATTGTATGACCTTAAATAAAACCATCTGAAATATTATTAAGATGGAAAATAAACCTAGTTAAATAGGAAGATGCAATGTCAATGTCGGGTGGACTCACCTTTGCTGCCATAGTTGCTGGTGTTATGTGTGAAGATGAGCTATCTTCTGTCTCGATGCAACACCGCTATCTTTCTCTCCTCCTTTCCTCCTCGCACTGCACCCCTTTGTCTTCTGTCTGTTTGTGAGGACTTGTCGTTGGTGGAGGAAAGAGGAGGTGGTGAGAGGGCAGGTCTTCCAACTCATCGTGGACTTCTTTGACTTTTACAATGGCCCTCAAAAGGTCTATAGCGTGAGGTAGGGCTGGCAGTATAAACTGAAAGCATTCCTGCGGCAAGCGGGGAAAGAAGACACAACCCGTCAAAATAACTACCATACAAATGTGATTTCATTTAACCATGGCTAAAACAGTGCCAAGACACATGAAAGGATTCGGTCACAAAGTAGGCAAGACTTACCTACTTGGCTTAAACACTTTACAAACTGGTCGTTTGCCAAATTTTTGAAACAGTGCCATTTTTATCAACGTCAAATTAATTTAAAAAAAAAAAAAAAAAAACGCTCACAATGTTGTTATATAACTTCAGCTCTGAGACCTTTTACTGTAATGATGTGACCCCGCTACTCTATCCCAGTCTACACAGTACAAGCTTAAAGTCATTATTACAAAGCAAGACGGCCAATGGCGTTGTTTCGAGACTAGACATATATATCTGTGTTTCTGTTATCTTCATAGCAAGGGAGCACAACTTCAACTTGGCGTACAACTTTTACCAAATGCCAATCGGTGTTTCCGAA
The DNA here is from genome assembly GCA_019512145.1 of Engystomops pustulosus. Taxonomy (NCBI): domain Eukaryota; kingdom Metazoa; phylum Chordata; class Amphibia; order Anura; family Leptodactylidae; genus Engystomops; species Engystomops pustulosus. The sequence continues at coordinate 12,201,919 of CM033647.1, read as the reverse complement.
TAGCTCTTCTGAACTGGCTCCATTTATTCCAGACGCCTGCGCAGATCTACACTACGGAGCATCCCAACACAGTTCATGGGCTTGTGTGGAGGTGTACAGCCAACGCCTAGGCCTGTGCTTAGCTAGACCAACTGGGAGTCCTTTTACATCTCGAGTAATCCTAACATCTTCTTTAGGTGACATTTTTAGTACCACATCAGGAATGGAACTTTGTATACTACAGCGCCATCCTAGGAGAATTCATTAAACATATGTTGTGAAAACAATAAAAAGAGTTTGGAGAGATTTTAGGTGGGCATAATCAGGACTTTTACTGTCAATCACTTGTTGTGGGTTGGGGTAATGAGGACTCTCCTTGTCAATCAGTGTGTGTGGGCAGAGTTAGTCCTGACTCTCATTGTCTGTGGGCAGGGTAATCAGGACTCTCATTGCCAATCACATGTGTGGTAGGGTTAGAGGACTCTCCCTGTCCAATCACAAGAGTAAACTCTTTTCAGATGTTGACCCTGGGACATGACCCAGGTCTCCAGCGTTGCAAGGCTGTAGTGCTAACCACCAAGCCACCGTGCTGCCCTAGTCCTCTCTTCCTGTCCTCATTGCGTTCCCGTCTCTAACTTTCTCTGTTCCTTTTCTAGTTCTATTCAAGTCCCTCTTCTATTCTTCTTGGGCTTCTCTAGTCCTCTTCAAGTCCCTGTTCTAGTCCTCTTTGTATCTCTATTCGGTCCCCTCTGGCCCCTCTTCCATTTTTGTGTCTCCTTTGTAATCCCCCTCAGGTCTCTCTATGTCCTTATAAGTCTCTCTATATCCTATAAGGTCCCTCTTCTAGTCCTTCTGGTCTCTTCTAGTCTCTTCCACCATTCTAGTCCTCCTTGTATCTCTCTCTTGTCACCTCTGGCACCTCTTCATTTTTGTGTCTCTCTTGTATCCTCTCAGGTCAACTGTCCTCATAAGGTCTCTCTTCTAGTCCTTCAGGTCTCACACACAGTGGATCGAGTAATCAAGACGGTCAATGTCATCATTGTCTGTGGGCGAGTAATCAGGACTCTCACTGCCATCCACATATGTGAGGGTGGGGTATAATGAGGACTCTCCCTGTCAATCACAGTGCGTGGATGGGATAATCAGGACTCTTATTGTCATGTCCTATGCAGGCCTACGTGTCTACCCAAAGAGCCCTTTCAAAATTAGCTTTAGAGACTGCCTTTTATAAAGAACTAAGTTTAAACATGATTATTGGAACAGACAAAAAAGATGTCGGCACAAATCATCATAGGATCCTTAGAAAAAGACAACCGGCTACATTCAGAGCTCATAACAGGTAGTCTTAAGGGGATCTGTGAAAAACAACACCTTGTGCCAATCAAAATGGCTATTGCAATGCTGTTTTACGGAGATGGAAGGACGACATTTACTTCTGGCTTTCCTACAAGAAACATAAATTCCCCTCACATTCCCGGTAGGAGCCGGTAGCCTTAACATATCCGCTGCCCCAGTCGCCTGTGCGCAATTATTCTAGCTGCATAATATGAAAGGTAATGTGTAACCCTGGGCGCTGCGTTCGTCAATGGATTAATTAAGAAAATGAAAACGCTAACGTATGCGCCACAAGAAGGATTGTTTGATAAAAGGACTCTTACAGCTGAAACGCCTTTTTTATAAGGCGCAGAGACGCTTTGAAAAAAAAAAAAAACGTAATTAGCGCGATTCTCACTACAGGCAAAATTAGACTTTTCCGAGTGACTGAGAAATGATTTATTGGCTATCAATCCTCATTTATATTTGGCCCGGACAGGAAAAATGAAGCCATAACGTCACCAGCTTTCATTTCGTATATGTAAGCTGTGGGGGGAAAGTAGGTGAGGAAATCACGGAAAAACTGAATGAAATTTCGTGTCCTCGGCGGCGCGATGAGATGAAGTTTCGTTAGTAATGTCTCTTTCATATTGTGTTGCTTATTTTTGGTACCTCTTACATAACCCGGGCAGCTTAAAGGGTTGTCCAGACATGTATAATTGATGGTCTTATCATTTGGTCAACCAAGGCTCAGCAAGATCAAAAGTTCAGCATGTATACAGCACACGTAGCCGAGGCAGGTGCATCTTTGAAAGTCCATAGAACCACTAAAAATTGGGGGTAAATTCTCTGAGTCTAAACTATAAAGCTGAGACAAAGGTCACGTAGATCTGTGTAACCACACCATTGCATATTTAGTAGCAGAACTGTGAATAATACATTGCTATTCCAGATTGTAGCTGGTCTAGAAGCACTCTTGTGCACTGCCTGTGTGTAATCGCTGAGCACAGTTTGTAAATGAAAAATATTAGTTTTTTTTTGGAGTGTCTCTTTTGGAAACTCTTTTTTTTAATTAACTTTGATATAATTTTATTTTTGCATTTTGTTACCGCTGTTTACGGGGCCAGACTCTTCAATGGTCAGTGATGAATTTTCTGACTTTCTGGTGCCACCCACTGGGGTGATTTTTCCTGACTTTCTGGTGCCACCCACTGGGGTGAATTTTTCCTGACTTTCTGTCCCACCCAATGGGGTAAATTCATCATGAATTTCTGGTCCCACCCACTGGGGTGAATTTATCACGACTTTCTGGTGCCACCCACTGGGATGAATTTATCATGACTTTTCTACCAGAAATTCATGATAAATTCATCTCATTTATTTTCACCGATAAATGGCAGTTCCCTGTATTCACTTACACTATAGACCATAGTTATCACGTCTGGTTAATGGGTTAAGCCCAGTCATGTTACTAGTGCTGCATCGGTATAAATACATTTTTCACAGTCCTGCTGCTACTTACTCCACCACACGGTATACTACAGTAGATCGTTTGAGGGCTGTTCCCTAAGGCCTCTTACCCTCTAGCGAGTGTGATGACGGTTCACCTTACATCACGTGCTGGCTGGAACGTCTCACCCAAAAGCTGAGCAACCAAGAACTGAACTCAGCATTACAGTTCAGTTCTGTGTTGTCAGGGTTCGGGCTGGACGTTCCATCCAGCAAACGCTACAGTTTTACATGATCAAAACTGATCATCGATCCCCTTTAAAAAGTGTAAGTGACCCCATATCACTAAAACACAGAACCAATCAACCAAATACCCCATTGCCATCGGCAATTTGGGTGGTCCTCCATTCCATTAGTTATGGTCCTTATGGGTCCAACACTAATTAACAAGCAAGTGACAGCTTATCCAAGCAATTCGGAATTTGCTTTACCCAGAAAGGTCTATACATAACATAGCCGTATAATAAAAAGTCCATACGAGCCAATAATACTGATGACAGGAGGTACAACAACTAATCTTACCTGGGATCCTTTCTTGCTTCCTGGTAAATTAATAATAAGAGTCTTGCCTCTGATGCCACAAACATGGCCTAATAAAAGAAAAGAAAGAAAAAAACACATTACAAGATATAAAATTCTGCCTGCAGAGTCAAAATGAGTTGATAACTTTTTAGTATTGAGATGCCTCCGCTACTCTGTCCAGTCTACACAGTTCAAGCTGAAAAGTCATCCTTACAAATGATTACATTGCAAAAACTGCATTAGATGGTGTATTGATACTAGACATGAATATTTCTGTGTTCTGCATCTCATGCATGTTTGTACATTTTTGTGATGTGTCATAGAGTGAGGTTTGCCTCTGAAGGTGGGTGTCTATGTTCTGCAAGTTCCGATAGTACAGTTACAGCACAGGGTCCGAAGGTCTGGAGTGTATGTGTCTCTATAACCTAGATTCATGCCACCTTATCTAAACCCTAATTTCTGCTGTCAAAAGTGGAGATGTCAGCGATCAGTTATCAGAGTTTCTTGGAGGGAGGAATACGGTGTTGTCAGCCGGAATCTCCTTTCATCAACTCTCTGAGAAATGTAAGCTGAACGTTGTCTACTGGTCGAGCTTCAAAGACTGTAGGGTGACATATCTACTGTTCGGAAACGGCGTGGCAGGAACGGGGTTAATGGTTACAATTTACTGCTGAGCATCTTCCTTGTGTCCTTAGCGTCTCAACTTAATGTAAAATTGTAACAAACAGCATGGAAACTGGAAATAACCCTCCCTGACTTAATAAGACATAGTGGTGCTCTAAAAAGTAATTCCTATTCAAGATGAATCCGCTTAGCACTTAGTAAGGCTACATTGAAATTCTCCACACTGGCGCATGTGAGTCTTGTCTTGTAATGGAAGGGGGGGGGGTGGCAGAGATCACACCAAAACGAGCAAAGAGAAGCTATTCATGAGAAGAATCTGTCCTGCCCGACCATACAAAGCAGAAGACTTATGGTCGGATCCCACAGCAAATACATTGTTATACACCAGGACTGATAGAGACAGGTTGGAATTATATCTGTGAAATGCTGTATTTTTTTAAATAACCATTAATTAGAAACATGTTCTTTTGTTGTCCTGAGTATAATGAAGAATCTTGTCTTTGTGGGAATACCCTGTAACAAGAGACCCATCTGTACCCAATTTAGTTATGTTCAATTTTCTTATATGAGTCTGACATGACTTACAGAGAAACCAACTGTAACCCATGCATTAGGTTTCAAGGCTCCAAAATGGTTGATATGTGACTGGTTGGAGAAACCCATCTGTACAACCCAAGAGGTACATTTATATACCCAACTGAAACCCATTTAGTTCGTATGGATTTTAGAGAGCACGGATAGTTATGTGTTATGAGGCGTTGCCTTTAAAGGCTCTAATATAGGTTCTTACGTTAACTTACAAAGTAAGTTGAGTGGACAGCACTCCATTTTGGCTTCAGTTTCACTATCCGAACATATTGCCTGATTGGCAGTTGAACAGTTAATAAAACTGACACCCCTAAAGACTAGCCATGGCTATGATTGGCCAGAGATGTCAATCATAGCAATAAGCGGACAAAACATCGGCCACTCATCTCTACTTACAAGAGATCCCCATCTGTACCACCCAACAGTTACCAAGTTAGCTCTCCAAGGCCCAACATGGGTCGGATGCTTACTTAGAAGAGACACCATCTGTAACCACTTTAATTTTCAAGGAACTTTTAGGTCAAGTTTATTTACATGTGACTACCTATAGATGGCAATAAAGAAAGTCTTCCTTCTGAAAGAAAGCTAATTTGACAATTATTAAAGGGAGATTCCATGAAGACAAATTCTTAACATACTACCGGATAACAAAATAACGCATTCCTAATTCCCTGTGATTAACAATATACAGCTTTCACATATATAATTCCATCAATGTTTAGTATCAATCCTGGTGGATACAATTTCGGTTGCCACGGGATCAGACCATAAATCTATCTAGTGATGTGTCGTTCATGCGAGCCGGCTCTAAGAGTCGGCTCTTGTTCGTGAACAGTGTAAGCCGTGGTTTCACTTAACCCACCACCCTAACGGCTTACCACACCCTTTAACCCGATACAATCAGGTTAAAATAGAGTGGTGTGGGTGGATTGACTGGTCTGCGGGTCCCTATTAAATTCAATAGGGAGCCATTCAGCAGCCAAGAGCCGGCTCCTCTTGTGAGCCAGATCACAAGAAAGCCGGAATTCCCATCACTAAATCTTCTGACTATGATCAGGCAGATTTCTCATGAATAACTTCTCTCTCTTTCGCCTTGCCCTCCCCTGCATTACAACGAGCTTAGACACAGCACTTCCGCGGCAAGCAGCAGTGTGCAGAACTTTATTCTAAGTCTACACATAAGCTAAAATTTTTATACCAGAGAAGGAGGATAGCAGGGCTGACAGTTGTTGTATTATAGCTAAGATTAGGAGAGCTGACTGTATCATTGTGTCTTCTATCCATCGCAATGGTTCTCATCTCTGTCTGTCTCATCTCTCTTTCATGTGTCAGATACTAGTGGAATGTTCAGAAAGTAAATAAAAGTGTGATAAACCTGTACCCTGATAATCTAGGCCCCATTGAAAGCACCAGCATCGCATAGCACCAGAGGAATATGAAGCGTCGCTTAGAGAGTCCCTGCTCACATTCTGTAATCTTATACTGACCATCATGAGTGAAGATCTAAACAAGCAAAAACTGATTAAAATTCTAAAGTTAGGGGGTTAGATGATCTGTATACGTAAATCTCTAGGGGGATTAAAACTGAGAACTTTCTTTCATTGCTAAAACTATATGATACAAATATTATCCATGAGAATATCCCTGCTTCTCACAAAAAGCACTAGGGATTGATGGCGAACACCTTTTAGAGACCGAGTTGCCCAAGCTACAACCAAGACCACTTATTATCCCAAAGTGCCAGCACAGAATTTTTAATTAGTAATTTATGCATCACAGCTTCATTCATATCAGCACACTGAGGTCCCCAAAAAAGCAGAAAATAGAGAAATGTTGAATGAATATTTTAGCTTCCCTCAAGAATCCCCTAGACAGGAAGAATTGTCAGGGCCGGTAGCGGAGCTACAATGATAAATCCCAATCTGTCCACCCCTTCCCACTCCTCCAGTAGTCCCAGTAGAGCTGTCACTTTTATAATATCTTGTGCACAGCAAGTCCTGGGCTGTCTGGGACTGCAAAAGATACCTGGAGTCATCTCTGGTGATGGCCTGAGTGCCCACGAAAGGGCTCTGAGTGCCGCCTCTGGCACCCGTGCCATAGGTTCGCCACCACTGACCTAGGCTTATGAGACCAAATTGAATCAAAAAAAAATAATGGCTACAGTGGATATATTATTCTATGTATCTCTATAATGTTCCTCGATTTTTACAAATAATAGGTTTAGCCTCACTCACCCCACCGCTCATTACACTAACAAAGAAGAAAATACGTCATCTTGCTCTGCTTCCCCCGGTTGCTATTTAGGTGCAATTGAAGAGTCACGTTGGCAAGCATTGCTACAGAAAAGAATATTCTCTCCGTGCTCCGCAGATTACTGCATCCCTGTCTGTTTTTCTAAGGGACAACCACCAGGAACTGCTGACATGAGAATGATAAAGCAGCACCTTGTAATGTGGATATGCCGAAACACCTGACTACGTAACAAGCGTTTATTACAATATTATTGTGGCGCACAAATGTTTTTATATAGATCCGCAAAAACCATAATACCCAAACTTCACCTCCCTTTAACATTATGATAACAAAGGAATAAGAATGAGCGATTCAGAACTAATCTACAGCCTGGAAGGGGAAATAACGCCTCTCAAGAGACGACATTACCAACACCATTTGTTGAAACAAAGTCGTATTTCACATGATGATAGGCGTTATGGCGGGCATTAGCCTACATTTTTCAGTTTGTGGAGCATAAAAGACCATTTGTAAAAAGAAAAAAAAAAGTAACTTAATAGCTTGGCTTTTTTTTCTTTTACTGAAGCGCCATCCTGCAACTTTAACCAAGGAAATTTTATTTTTTTAACTGATTTCTCTGGTTTATCCCAAAAAAAGCAATGTAGGAAGGCTAAAGACTAGTGTACAAAAACAATGAATCTTACAAAAATCTGACAAATTAGAAGAATGAAGCGCCTTCGGGCAACTTTACTTTTTATACTGATTTCTCTGTTTATCCTAAAAATAAAAAAAAACAATAGGGAGCTACTGCAACTTCCTGCAACTTTAACCAAGGAATTTTACTTTTTATACTGATCTCAGGTTTATTCTAAAAAAAGGCAAGGTATGGAGGCTAAAAACTAGTTTACAAATCAATACAAAAATTAGAAAAACAAAGCGCCTTCCAGCAATTTTTAACCAGGGAATTTAGTTTTTTGTACCGATTTCTCTGTTTTATATCTTAAAAAAAGCAAGGCAGGGGGGAAGGGCCGCTAAAACTATTTTACAAAACAGTCAAAAAAAAAAAAAATCTGCCAAATTAGAAGATGAGACCCCTTCTGCAAATTTAACCGAGTAAATTTATTTTTTTATACTGGTTTCTCTAGTTATTCTCTAAAAACAGCCAATGTAGGAAATTTAAAGCTAGTTTTACCAATAAACAAACCAATCTGCCAATTAGAAGAATGAAGCCCTTCTTTGCCAACTTTAAGTCCAAATAAACTTATTTTGAAGATTTCTCTTTTTTATATTTAAAAAAAGCTATTTGCTAATTCACACACATGTATGGGGGACGTTATATACGGCGATATCCGTCCCCCATCACTTCTATGGGCTCACGGCCCTGTCCGGGGCGGTATGTGCCCTCACGCGCGACACCGTACCGTCTTCCGTACGGAAAAGATAGGACATGTCCTATCTTTTCCCTGAACGGGCACAGTGCGCTGTATCTTCTATGCTAGAGGGCGGGGGTGAGCAGCGTCTCTCCCTGCCCCTCTCCGCAGCGCGCTGTATGCCCGCCGTACTACGTTACGTCGGGACATACATAGTGTGAATGTAGCCTTAGACACTGAAATCTAATTTTAATGACACACAAAAAAAACCACATTAAAGGTAAATACAACAAAAATCTAATCAAAAACAGTTTCCTCCCCTCCTATAGGATGATATTTTGCTGAAGTGATACATTATAAACAGTAAAAGAGAGCTCCTATTCCGCTTTAGGAGTCTCCTCGGTTACAGACTATAAATGAGCCTGTAGTTTAGATTGATATTACAGTTTACCCCGCACATCATCAGTTCCCACCTACTTACTAACAACCAGTTTTGCACTGCAGGATCTGACTACGACAGGTCTTCTGTGTCTCTTAACCATGGAGACAAAAGGCTCTGCAAAACCAAACAGTAGGACATTGTCAGATTGTCAAAGTTGATTGGTATAGAGACACAAATATGTCATAAACTCATGGATCTTCGGGTAAATTCACATGGGCCTTCTGCGGGGATGTATATGTGACGCATTATGCTGAAAGAAGAACTTAACACTTCATTTATGGACCATGTTGTACAGACCAGACATTTTCAATGATTTATAACATCTCTATTGACCAATGCGATGCTGCACATAAACAGTTTTGGAATATTTGAAATTCGACAACAAACACTCTGGCTGTGTAATCAGTAATTCCTTACCTAGAGAGCATTCCCGGGGGTGTAACATTGAGGGATCCCATTACATTGCCAGGGCCATTCCGGGGGCTTCCGTTTCTATACTACTTCTTTCGTGGCCTAAAGACAGAAATCAGTTGACATTAATTTTATCGCCAATCTGAAGGAAATTAAAAAACGTGTAAATAACCAATTTTTTTTAATTATACTAAACACAACATTTTATTGACACTTAGTAAAAAAATGTGTTCAGAAATCACAGATAAAGGGATAAATTATACTTTTCTGTAACCATCTACATCAATCTGATGATCCATTCTCCCCCACGGATCAGCCCTCCTCTTCCTTTTTTTTTTTTTTGCGCCTTTGTTAGAGGGTTATTTTGTCCGCGCTTGCTAATATTGTACATGATACCTTCAGCAGTTTCTTGCTTTTATTTCTCTGGATTTTATACGAAGAAACAATAATGGTCATTTCAAAATGTTCAATACTGAGCTCACTCCAACCTCCGACCACCCTATACGGCACCCAATCATCGTCTGCCCCCCTAACATTGGCCCCCACTCCCAGAACACTACACACAACAACCCAGCCATCCAGACCGTCCCAAATGTCTCACACCCTACAACTCCCCAATCACAGTCCCACTCATGCAATGTCCCCCACCCCTGACCCCTACACATATACCTGCACAACCCCCGGCCCCCAACTAAGCGCTCCCGCTGTCGGTCCGCTACAAATTGACCCTGTCGCTCCTAACCTCTCTGCCATTTGGCCCCCTACAACACCGTGCCCCACCTGTCTCATACCCTACAGAGCGGCCACCCACAGTCCCACTCACTCAGTGTCCCCCAACCACTGGGCACTTCCGCTATCCAACCATAAATTGCTGCCCACCTGTCTCACACCCCATCACAGTCCCACTTACTACGTGCCCCCTGCCCACTCAACTGCGTCCACCACTGCCTGGTCCCCTAAACAGCACCCCCACCAGCAGTCCCCTAAAAGTGCCCCACCTTTCTTGCACCTACATAGCGCCCAAATCACAGTCCCACTCTGTGTCTCCTGCAGCCCTACACAGAATCCCCTTAAATAGGTTTTTTTCCACACCACCAACAACCGGCTCCTACAAATCCAATAGCCGGTGATATACCAAAATGGAGGGGGCAGCAGCTGCAGCAGCTCCTTTTGCCAGTGTCCCAGTCCTCCCCCCTTGCAGTCTTCTTCCTCTCCTCCACACTTCCTCCCCTGTCTGCTGTGAATGCACATGAGAGGAAGTAGGGTGGTGGAAGTAGCTGGATGAGTGTGGAGGAGAGAGAACTGACACGGCAAACGCGCTTGCAACTGCCCCCCTCGGGACTCACACACCTGCTGGCAGGGAGCCAGATAATGTGAAATAAAGTTCTAGAAAAACCCATCAATATGTCAATACATTTTAAAAGCAGAAATTGCATGGCCTTTCGGTTTAACACTTTCAAATAATTAATTTACTAAAATGCAAACGTGCACTATAGAGTGTCCTGCCTCATCCTACAGTGTTCCACCATCCTACTGGCTACAGAGTGTCCCACAACCTACAAGTTTCACCCGGTCTCACACCTACCATAGATTTTAGCCATTGTGTTCCCACTCCCAATAGAGTGTCCTGTCAACCACCACCCTACAGCATGTCCGATCGTCTAGCTGTCCTACCAAGTGTCTTGTTCCCAATAGGTCCAACCACTGCTGCCTATGAAGTGTAAACTACGCCAACTTCCTATACAGTGCTTTAATACCACGAGCTAAGAAATTCTGCTGCCGTCCCACTCCTACGATTATTTTACATAGTTTTACATCCAACGAGTGTCCCACATTCCAGGTCCTACAGTGTCCCACTAAAACCTCACAAGTTCCCCGCCACCATTGCACCTACAGACCGTCCACCGTCAGCTTCGTAATATGTTTTCAGTGGCATCGCCAAAACATACAGGCACAGTACTGCACATTCTACTTCCGAAAGATCAACCCAGAAGTAAAAAAGAAAAAAAAAAATCAACTATACACAGTTACTTGTAGAGACGTTTCCGTTCCCCATTGAATCCCTATTAGCTGCATTGATCCGATAAGGTTTTAGGTAGATGTATATAGGAGATGCGCCAGTGAGGATGGATTATCTCGCGTTCGCGCACTTTCTGTGTACTTCATAGACCATGACTTTCCTGTAACATAATTATTACGTAGATTTTTATCGCCATTTGAAACGGATTAACAGCAGCAAAGTGAGCGATCCTGTATCAGCCGAGGAAACACACGCCCATCGAGAGTGAATAAAATATCCGGTGAAAATAATGTCTTTGTGTGCATCTGATCGGATCAAAGGAGACCGCCTTTCGCTGCCTTTCTGAGGCTGAGCAGATAGGGAAGGTTCCAGGGCAAGCCATAGATGTTTTTTCCTTGTACACAGACTATATGCTGCATTTGGTCACCTGAGGATAACATCAATGTCACATCATTGTACACCCAAATGACATACACGAGAGTCTAAGAAGATATAGCAGTGTCTTACATACTGAGGGAACATCTAGCTCCGCCTCCCGACTTCTCCGTCTTAGGAAAAGGATTACTACACTAGGTCATGGGTAAAGAACCTATGGCTCGGGAGTCAGATGTGGGTCTTTGATCATCTGGCTCAACAAATCTTTAATACAAGCCATCCCGCGGGCCTGCATCCTTTGTGCGACCAGGGGCTGTTCCCGAAGTCATGTCCGGGTCATAAAGAGGAATGAACCCAGGATCTACTGGGGGGCATGTGCTAGGCTACCTATCTACTGGGGCACGTGCTGTGGCTATCCTCTCTATACTGGGTGCACTTGCTGTGGCTACCCATCTACTGGGGCAACGTGCTGTGGCTACCCATCTACTGGGGGCACGTGCTGGATGGCACTTGCTGTGGCTACCCATCTACTGGGGGCACGTGCTGTGGGCTACCCATCTACTGGGGCACGTGTCTATGGTACCTATCTACTGGGGGCACGTGCTGTGCCTACCTATCTATTGGGGTCACGTGCTGTGCCTACCTATACACTGAGTCATTTTTGTGGCTACCAGGGGGCAAGTGCTGTGGCTACCTTATACTGTGGGCCATGTGCTATGGCTACCTATCTATTATTGGGGGGAGGGGGGGTTCAAGGATCCCAACACTTATACTAGGTCCACTACATTAGGCGAATCGATAACAGGGTGAATGCACAGCAGTCCTAAAGTGGGGCGTAAAGAATGGAGCATACTGGTCTACTGCGTGCTCCGCCGCTCATTCGAGTACAGAGTAGGTGTTTGGTTGTCTCCATCAGTACCATAGAGATAAAGATAGCAGCAAGAGCAGGGTGGCATGACTCGCTTCTCTTCTACTGCTATTCATTTGGGGGTAAAACGACCTCCGTTTTCTGTCTCCATGGGGATCCTGTCGCTGAGACCCTCCCCCAATCAGCAAGTTGCCCCATCCTGGTTGGTAATGTCAAGTATTAAAGAGTTAAGAACCCAATTGATAACCTGCCGGAGGCGGTTTAAAAGTTTTTTCGCGCATGTGCCAGACACCCGGCTGAAGTCACCAGCTGCCTGCGATGACCGGAGGAAATGAGGGGTAATATGGAGTAGGTGGGGGCGTGAATATTTTAGTAGGTAGGTGGAACCATGAGGCGCAATGTTGACGTTTTACATATTTTTAAGCAACTTCATTTTTGGGAATACTGATGTCCTGAATTAAGGAAAATACTATTATCCACCCCTATGTATGAGCGTGCCGTTGAGGATCCGTCACCATCAGTAATCGATGCCCCTTTAAAATGAGGGCAGGAACAAAAATTAAACCTAAAATTAAACCGGTAAAGACAGGAGTTGAAAAGTAAATGACCTTCCGTGAGCAGGTAAGATCTTCAGCAAAATTTATGAGACGTACTTAAAGTAAACCTGAGAGGTAATGCCATTTAGGAGGCCCGGGTCGAGAAAATAATTATGTATTCGATAATAACTTTGTCCTTGGCAAAAATGACACTTTAAAATGTCAATAACTGAAAATTCCAGAAATTCTTCAAAACCGAGAGTGCGCCATTACAATAAATCACGGCAGGACGAGCGTCCTCAACACATCGGAAATAAAAATAAACCCACCGAGACCCATATTTTGATATTATATTACGTCTCTGTGGAGGACCATGACATCTGCAAGGCTGAAATAGCTTCATCCACTTGGTGTTATTTACATGAGCACTTACATACAGGTAAGTCACAGGGAAAATGCAATCTTCTGATGGAGGACTATTTTAGGCAGGCCAAACAAATGGGAAAACGCTGCAGTGTTACTAGGCAGTATTAAGTGCAAGCTTATACATTCTTCCGTACTCCACATCCCTCCCCTGCCTGCTCAACGCCCAGACAGGAATTGGGAGGGGAGCTGGATGAGAGGAGACCGAGAGATAGACGGTGCTACAACTGCATAGTGTGGTGACCAATCTACCAGATCTGAGGTCCTAGAAATAACTTATGGCCTCCAGCCAAGGTACTATGTATCAAAGCCTTACTATGTTTCCGTGTGGTGTGGTATAGATCAGGTTTTCCTGTGCACAGTGACTTTCCAGAGACCACCGGGAGGATATAACAACCAACGCGAGAGGTGCTTCAGGTTTTTTTTTTTTTTTAGTGTGCCTACTTATAAGGTCACCTCTTGTGGGCTGGGGCCACAATGGGTATGTTTCTTGGAGCGCCTTGTACTGCTACTATAGTTTGTTTGGATGGCTCATGGCCGTGCCCATGGGCGAGAGATCTCTCACGTGGCCCCTTTTGCAGTAAATCACGTGGCAAGCAGGTCAAAATTCAGAACGAAAACGTTTCCTGTCCCCTAGTTTTATCTATCAAACAGCCCTCTCATGATTTTTTATTAAGCCCCCCTCACCCTATGGATTCATTACACTCACTGCCCCGCCACCCCTACCCCCCATGGCTTTCCATTTTGTAAGCCTTATGAGGGCCCCCACATGTGGGCCCGGCACGCGCCCGTCTGGCCCTGTTTGGACTAGAGGGGTTGTCATGGTCTGCAGGCTGAAGACGCAAGTAGGCACCACAGTGCCTAGACATCCTCAAATCTAACTGCAGACAACTACTACGTGATGTTAAAATCTACCCAGCAGGATCCATTATTATAAACACCAAACACATTCCCTGCTGTGTGTGCCCCCCTTTGTCAGTTACAAGCATTCTTTTTTGATTTTTATATGCCCTCCTTTTGCGAAAACAGTCATTTAGCAATTATGCAAATGAGTCCGCAGTTCTCTGGGGGGTGTCACCGAGAGCCCTTCTAGGTCTGTGGTCTCGTTAATTATGCATCCTCTTAGAAGGCTTACTGGTTCTTAGTAGGGGAATTTGTTGAGCGCGGATGTTGCACTGCAGAGACTGCCATGCATGCGCAGGAATTGCTGAAGCTAGATGATGTCACCAGCTCTCTGGACGGGAGGAGGCGTAGCCTGCTAAGAGGATGAATAAATTAGAAATGACTGAGCCCGGCGGGCTTTCATGTAATTTGGGAAATTTTCCTACATTGGCGTTGTTTAGAATAAACCTAGAAAACCAGTAATAAAAAAATAAAATTTCTCGGTTAAATTTGGGGCAAGAAGGGGCTTCATTTCTTCTAATAATTTGGCAGATTTTTTTTTTTTTTGACTGTTTTGTCAATAGTTTTTAAGCGGCCCTTCCCCCCCCTGCCTTCCTTTTTTTTTAAAGATTAAACCAGAAGAATCGGTAACCAAAAACTAAATTTCCCTGGTTAAAATTGCTGGAAGGCGCTTTGTTTTTTTCTATTTTTGGTATGATTTTGTAAACTCAGTTTTTTTAGCCTCCCTACCATTGGAGCCTTTTTTTTTAGAATAACCTGAGAACATCAGTATAAAAAGTTAATGTCCTTGGTTAAAGTTGCAGTAATTTCAGTTAGCCCTCCCTATTTTGTTTTTTTTTTTTTGTTTGTTTGTGTTGTGTTTTTTGGGTTTTGTTATGGGTTTGTGATGTGGTGTTATTGTTTTGTTTGGTTATTGTTTTTTTTTTTGTTTGTGTTTTTTTTTTTTGGGTGTGTTTTGGTTTGTGGTTTTTGTTTTTTTTTTTGGTGTTTTAGTTGGTATGTGGGTTTTTAGGTTTTTGTTGATGGTTGGGGGGTGGGTGTGTGTTGGTTTTGTTGGGTTTTGATTTGTGGTTTGGGGAGGGTGGTTTATGGGGTTGTTTTTTTTTTTTTCTAGGTTGGTTTTTTCTCCCCCCCCCCCCCCCACCCCTTTTTTGTTTTTTTTTTGTTGTTTTGTTTTTTTTTTGATTGTGTTATTTGTTTTTGTTTGTTTTGGTTTTTTTCTTTTTTTTGATTTTTTTGTTTTTTTTTTAGTTTGTTGTTGTTTTTTTGGTGTTGTGTTTGTGTTTTGTTTTTTTGTGGGTTTGGGTTGTTTTTTGGTTGGGGTTGTTTTGGGGTGGTTTGTGTTTTTTGGGTTTCTGTTTTTTTTCCTCTCCTAGACTACAGCGTAACCCGCTATAGTAAGCTTGCCTGAAGTTCTCTTTCCTTCTTCTCTTGTCAGTTTTGTCGTTCACTTGTTTTGTCACCTGTCTTTCTCCCTACACTCTTGTCCTTTTTTGTGTCCCCCTCACCAGGATCGTTTCCCTAAACTTACATAAAATTTCTGTTAAATTGCCATTTCCGCTGCGCTTCTCCAAAAAGCCAACGCCAGATTTAGTTCTTTTGTTTTTCTTTTTACAAGCATTCTTTGTCTCCACACTGAAAAATGTAGGCTAATGCCCGCCATAACGCCTAATCAATGTGAAATACGACTTTGTTTCAAACAAATGTGTTTTCTTGTAATGTGCCTCTCTTTGAGATGCGTTATTTCCCCTTCCAGGCTGTAGATATTAGTCTGACCGCTCATTCTTATTCCTTTTGTTATCATAATGTTACAGGGAGGTGAAGTTTGGGTATTTACTGGTTTTGGCGGATCTATAAAAAAACATTTGGTGCCGCACAATAAATTGTAATAAACGCTTGTTACGTAGTCAGACTGTTTCGGCTATCCAGTTACAAGGTTGCTGCTTTATAATCTCCATGTCAGCAGTTTCCTGGTGGTTGTCCCTTAGAAAAACAGCAGGGAATGCAGTAATCTGCGGAGCACGGAGAGAATATTCTTTTTCTAGCAATGCTGGCCAACACGTGGACCTGCTGCAATATTGCACCTAAATAGCAACCGGGGAAGCAGAGCAAGATTGACTTTATTTTTCTTTGTACGTGTAATTGGAGCGGTGTGGGGGAGGCTAACCTATTATTGTAAAAATCGAGTAACATTATAGAGATACATAGAATAATATATCCACTGTTTAGCCATTATTTTTATTCTTATTCATTTATGTCTCTAACCCTAGTCAGTGTGCGAACCTATGGCACGGGTGCCAGAGGCGGCACTCAGAGCCCTTTTCTTGGGCACTCAGGCCATCACCAGAGATGACTCAGGTTCTTTCTGCAGTCCCGAACAGCCCAGGACTTGCTGTGCACAAGAATATATAAAGTGACAGCTCTACCTGGGGACTACTGGAGGAGTGGGAAGGTGTGGACAGATCTGGATTTATCATTGTAGCTCCGCTACCGGCCCTGACAATTTCTTCCCTGTCTAGGGGATTCTTGAGGGAAGCTAAAATATTCATTCAAATTTCTCCTATTTTCTGCTTTTTGGGGACCTCAGTGTGCTGATATGAATGAAAGCTGTGATGCATAAATTACTAATTAAAATTTCTGTGCTGGCACTTGTATAAATAGTGGTCTTGGTTGTAGCTTGGGCACTCGGTCTCTAAAAGGTTCGCCATCACTTCCCTAGGTGCTTTGTGAAAGCAGTGATATTCTAATGGATAATATCTTGTATCATATAGTTTTAGCAATGAAAGAAAGTTCTCATGTTTTAATCCCATAGAGATATTTACGTAATACAGACATTTTAACCCCCTAACTTTAGAATTTTAAATCATTTTTGCTGTTTTAGCTCCTATCACTCAGATGGTCAGTATAAGATTACAGAATGTGAGCAGGGACTCTCTAAGCAGACGCTTCATATGATTCCTCGGTGCTATGCGATGCTGGTGTGCTTTCAAGTCCTAGTTATCAGGGTACAGGTTTATCTACACTTTTATTACTTTCTGAACATTCCAGTAGTATCCTGACACATGAAAGAAGAGAATGAGACAGATCAGAGATGAGAACCATGCGATGGATAGAAGACCCAATACAGTCAGCTCTCCTATCTTTAGCTATAATTACACAACCTGTCACGCCGCTGCTAACTCCTCCTTCCTCTGGTATAAAAATTTTAGCTTATGTGTAGCTGTAGAATAAGTCTGGCACACTGCTGCTTGCCGCAGGAAGTGCCTGTGTCTAAGCTCGTCTTGTATGCAAGGGAGGGGCGAGGCAGAAAGGAGAAGTTATTCATGAGAAAGAATCTGCCTGATCTAGTCCAAAATTTTTAGTGATGGGAATTCCGGCTCTTCTTAGTGATCTGGCTCACTAAAAGGAGCCGGCTCTTCTGGCTGCTGAATGGCTCCTATTGAATTTAATAGGGACCCGCAAGACCAGTCAATCACACCCACACCACCCCACATCTACTTTAACTGATTGTATCGGGTTAGGTGTGTAAGGCCAGTTAGGTGGGTGGGGTTAAGTGAACCATCGGCTTACAACTGTTCACGAACAAGAGCCACTCTTAGGAGCCGGCTCGTTCATGAACGACACATCACTAAAGATTATGGTCTGATCCGTGGCAACCGAAATTGTATCCACCAGGATTGATACTAAACATGATGGAATATATATGTAAAAGCTGTATATTTGTTAATCACAGGGAATTAGAGAATGCGTTTATTTTGTTATCCTGAGTATGTTTAAGATCTTGTCTTCATGGAATCGATCTCCTTCCAATTCAAAACTTTTTTAAAATTAAAATACTTTGTTGTGAAAAAATTAAAATAATTGTCAAATTATTAGCTTCTTCTTTCTATTTAAAGCTAGTTTACAAAATACACAAACAAATCTGCCAAATTAGAAGAATGAAGCGCCTTCTTGCAACTTTAAGCCAAATAAACTTTATTTGGAAGATTTCTCTGTTTTATATTTTTAAAAAAAAAAGCTAATTTAGGCTACATTCACACACATGTATGGGGGACGTATATACGACCGATATACGTCCCCCATACACTTCTATGGGCTCACGGCCCTGTACGGGAGCGGTACGGTGCACCTCACGCCCGACACCGTACCGCTCCGTAGCCCGGGAAACGGCGTGATACGGCGCAGTGCGCTGTATCTTCCTATGGAGAGGGGCGGGGGTGAGCAGCGCTCATCCCCTGCTCCTCTCCGCAGCGCCGATGTATGCCCGCCGTACTACGGTACGGCGGGCATACATAGTGTGAATGTAGCCTTAGACACTGAAATCTAATTTTACATGACACACAAAAAAACCCACAATTAAGAAGGTAAAATACAACAAAAAATCTAAATCAAAACAGTTTCCTCCATAGGATGATATGTTTTAGCTGAAGTGATACATTATAAACAAGTAAAAGAGAGCTCCTATTCCGCTTTAGGAGTCTCCTCGGTTACAGACTATAAATGAGCCTTGAGTTTAGATTGATATTACAGTTTACCCGCACATCATCAGTTCCCACCTACTTACTAACAACCAGTTTGCACTGCAGGATCTGACTACAGACAAGGTCTTCTTGTAGTCTGTAACCATGGAGACAAAAGGCTCTGCTATAAACACAAAACCAGTAGGAACATTTGTCAAGATTGTCAAAGTTGATTGGTATAGAGACACAAATATGTCATAAAGCTCATGGATCTTCGGGTAAATTCACATGGCCTTCTGCGGGGATGTATATGTGACGCATTATGCTGAAGAAGAACTTACACATTCATTTACTGGACCATGTATGTAACAGACCAAGATATTTTCAATGATTTATAACATCTCTATTGACCAATGCAGATGCTGCACATAAACAATTTTGGAATATTTTTGAAATTCGAGCAACAAACACTCTGGCTGTGTAATCAGTAATTCCTTACCTAGAGAGCATTCCCAGGGGTGTAACATTGAGGGATCCCATTAGCATTGCCAGGGCCATTCCTGGGGCTTCCCGTTCTATTACTTCTTTCGTGGCCTAAAGACAGAAATCAGTGACATTAATTTTATCGCCAATTCTGAAAGTAAATAAAAAACGTGTAAATAACCAATTTTATTTAATATATACTACACATTTTATTGACACTTAGTAAAAAAAAATGTGTTCAAGAATCACAGATAAAGGGTTAATGATACTTTTCTGTAAGCCACCTACATCAGATCAGTGATGATCCGATTCTCCCCCACTGATCAGCCTCCTCTTCCTTTTTTTTTTTTTTTTGCGCCTTTGTGTAGAGGGTATTTTGTCCGCGCTTGCTATATTGTACATGATACATTCAGCAGTTTCTTGCTTTTATTTCTCTTGGATGGTTTATATTGAAGAAAACAATAATGGTCATTTCAAATGTTCAATACTGAGCTCACTCCAACCTCCGACACCCTATACGGCACCCCATCGTCGTCTGCCCCCACTAAACAGTGCCCCCAACTCCCAGAACACTACACAACAACCCAGCCATCCAGACCGTCCCAAATGTCTCACACCCTACAGAGCTCCCCAATCACAGTCCCACTCACTGCAATGTCCCCCAACCCCTGACCCCTACACAGTATACCTGCCAACCCCCGGCCCCCAACATAGCGCTCCCGCTGTCCGGCCCGCTACAAATTGACCCTGTCGCCCTAACCTCTCTGCCATTTGGCCCCCTACACCGTGCCACACCTGTCTCATACCCTACAGAGCGGCCACCCACAGTCCCACTCACTGCAGTGTCCCCCAACCACTGGGCACTTCCGCTATCCACAACCATAAATTGCTGCCCCACCTGTCTCACACCCCAATCACAGTCCCACTTACTACAGTGCCCCCTGGCCCACTACACGGCGTCCCCACTGCCTGGTCCCCTAAACAGCACCCCCACCAGCAGGTCCCCTAAAAAGTGCCCCACCTTTCTTGCACCCTACAGAGCGCCCCAAATCACAGTCCCACTCTGTGTCTCCTGCAGCCCTACACAGAATCCCCTTAAATAGGTTCTTTTTCCAGCACCACCACCAACCGGCTCCCTACAAATTCCAATAGCCGGTGATATACCAAAATGGAGGGGGGCAGCAGCTGCAGCAGCCTTTACGCCAGTGTCCCAGTCTCCCCTTGCAGTCTTCCTCTCCTCCACACTTCCTCCCCTGTCTGCTGGATGCACATGAGAGGAAGTAGGGTGGTGGAAGTAGCTGGATGAGTGTGGAGGAGAGGAGACTGACACAGGCAAACGCAGGCTGCAACTGCCCCCCTCGGGACTCACCACACACTGCTGGCAGGGAGCCAGATAATGTGAAATAAAGTTCTAGAAAACCCATCAAATGATGCAGAATAGCATTTTAAAAAGCAGAATTGCATGGGCCTTTCGGTTTAACTTTCAAAATAATTAATTACTAAAATGCAAAACTGCTACTATAGAGTGTCCTGCCCATTCCTACAGTGTCCCACCATCCTACTGCCTACAGAGTGTCCCACAACCTACAAAGTTTCACCCGGTCTCACACCTACCATAGAGTTTTAGGCCATTTTGTTCCCACTCCCAATAGAGTGTCCTGTCACCCACCCACCCTACAGCATGTACGACCGTCTAGCTTCCTACCAAGTGTCTTGTTCCCAATAGTGTCCCACCACTGGCTGCCTATGAAGTGTAACTACGCCAAGCTTCCTATACGGTGCTTTAATACCACGGGCTAAAGAATATTCTGCCGTCCCACTCCCTACTGATTGTTTTTTTCACATTCTACTTCTGAAAGATCAACCCAGAAAGTAAAAAAAAGGAAAAAAAATCAAACAAACACAAGTTACTTGTAGACATTTCCCTATTAGCTGTATTGAGCGTGATAAAGGTTTATGGTAGATGTATGATAGGAGATGCGCCAGTGAGGACGGATTATCGGCGGCCGCACACTTTCTGTGTACTTCATAGACCATGACATTCCCTGTAACATAATTATATACGTAGATTTTTATCGCCTCCATATTGAAAATGGATTAACAGCAGCAAAGTGAGCGATCCTTGTATCAGCCGAGGAAACACACGGCCAATCGAGAGGAATAAAATATACGGTGAGAAAAGAACGTCTTCTGTGCGCATCGGATCAAAGGAAACCGCCTGTCGCTGCCTTCTGAGGATAGGCATATAGGAAGGTTCCAGGGCAGAGCCATAGATGTTTATTTCCTTGTACACAGACTATATGCTGCATTTAGGTCACCTGAGGATACAGTCAATGTCACATCATATGTACACCCAATGACATACAAGAGAGTCTAAAGAAGATATAGCAGTGTCTTACATACTGAGGGAACATCTAGCTCCGCCTCCCGACTTCTCCAGTCGGAGGAAAAGGATTACTACACTAGGTCAGGGGTAAAGAACCTATGGCTCGGGAGTCAGATGTGGGTCTTTTGATCATCTGGCTCAACAAATCTTTAATAAACAGCCATCCCGCTGCCTGCATCCTTTGTGCGACCCAGGGGCTGTTCCCGAAGTCTATGTCCGGGTCATAAAGAGGAATGGACACCAGGATCTACTGGGGGGGCATGTGCTATGGCTACCTATCTACTGGGGGCACGTGCTGTGGCTACCTCTCTACTGGGGGCACGTGCTGTGGCTACCTATCTACTGGGGGCACGTGCTGTGGCTACCCATCTACTGGGGGCACGTGCTGTGCTACCCTCTACTGGGGGCACGTGCTGTGGCTACCCATCTACTGGGGGCACGTGCTATGGGTACCTATCTACTGGGGGCACGTGCTGTGCCTACCTATCTATTGGGGATCACGTGCTGTGCCTACCTATACACTGGAGTCATTTGTTGTGGCTACCAGGGGGCAAGTGCTGTGGCTACCTATCTACTGGTGGCCATGTGCTATGGCTACCTATCTATTGGGGGGGGGTGTTCAAGGATCCCAACACTTATACTAGGTCCATCTACATTAGGCGATCGATAACAAGGGTGAATGCACTCAAGTCCTAAAGTGGGGCGTAAAGAATGGAGCATACATGGTCATACATGCGTACTCCCGCTCCATTCGAGTACAGAGTACGGTGTTTGGTTGTCTCCATCAGTACCATAGAGATAAATAGAGCAGCAGAGCAGGTGCATGACTCGCTTCTCTCTACTCTATTCATTTGGGGTAAAACAGACCTCCGTATCTGTGCTCCATGGGGATCCTGTCGCTGAGACCTCCACCAATCAGCAAGTTAGCCCCCATCCTGGTTGGTAATGTCAAAGTATTAAAGAGTTAAAGAACCCCAATTGATAACCTGCCGGAGGCGGTATAAAAGTTTTTTCGCGCATGTGCCAGACACCCGGCTGAAGTCACCAGCTGCCTGCGATGACCGGGAGGAAATGAGGGGTAAATATGGAGTAGGTGGGGGCGTGAATATTTTAGTAGACGGTGGAACCATGAGGTGCATAGGTGACGTTTACATATTTTTAGCAACTTCATTTTTTGGGAATACTGATGTCCTGGAATTAAGGAAAAATACTATTATCCACCCCTATAGGTAATGAGCGTGCCGGTGAGGACCGTCTACCATCAGTAATCTGATGCCCTTTAAAATGAGGGGAGGAACAAAAATTAAACCTAAAATTAAACCGGTAAAGACAGGAGTTGAAAAGTAAATGACCTTCCGTGAGCAGGTAAGTCTTCAGCAAAATTTATGAGACGTAGTTAAAGTAAAACCTGAGAGGTAATGCCATTTAAGGCCCGGGTCGAGAAAATAATTATGTATTCAGATCAATACTTTGTCCTTGAGCAAAAATGACACTTTAAAAATGTCAATACTGAAAATTCCAGAAATTCTTCAAACCGGAGAGTGTGCCATTAACAATAAATCAGCGGCAGGATGAGCGTCCTCAAACACATCGGAAATAAAAATAAACATCCAGAGACCATTAATAACATGTCCAGCAGCGGCCTCCCCTTATTAATAACATGTCCTTCAGCGGCCTCCACTTATTAATAACATGTCCTGCAGCGGGCTTCCCCTTATTAATAACATGCCCCTAGCGGCCTCCCTTCCCTAATAAAATACCCCAGCGGCCTCCCTTTACTACTAAATTACCCCTAGTGGCCTCCCTTTACTACTAAAATACCCCTAGCCGCCTCCCTTTACTACTAAAATACCCCTAGCCGCCTCCTTTTACTACTAAAATACCCCTAGCTGCCTCCCTTTACTACAAAAAATACCCCTAGCCGCCTCCCTTTAAATATAATATAATAATAAACTTATATACTTACCCAGTGATGTCTTCTTCTCTGTAGCTTTACTGCAGGTCTGATGATAATGGCGGCTCGGCTCCTCCAGGTTTCAGCGCGCGCCTCGGGTCATGTGCCTGACGTGACCTGACGTCAGGTCGCCTCAGTCACGTGACAAGCAGCACGCATTGCAGGCTGGAGGAGCCGGAGGAGTTGCAGACGGTGGGCGGACCAACGCGGCGCCGGACAGGTAAGCAGGGGGCAGAAACACAGGGTGGGGGGGGGGAGGGGATGGAGGGGCGGCGCGGGAGACCGGGGGGGGGGGGGGGGGCGGATCACGGGCACTGGGCGGCCGCGTGTCACCAAAAATGGCTACGCGTGTCAGTGCTGACACGCGTGTCATAGGTTCGCCATCACTGGCAAACGCTAATGAGAGACCGCACCTGCAGTGACTTCTCTACAGCTCACATTGTGCATTTATATGTATTCTGACATTTTCACATTTGTGTCAGTTAAAGGAAATCAACTACGTAGATAACATTAAAAAAACCTATTAATACTCACCAGCGCTCCTCTGCACCTTGATCCCGACGCTATCCATCGCTAAGCTTGACATGCCGGGATCTCCTAGAAAAGAAAGCCGCTCCGGGCTGCTAATTATGCACATCCGCCGCACCTACCTCTCCCATGCTAGATGAGGTAGGTGACATTACGCAAAGGTGTGAATTTGCGCTTCTCACGTGACGTCACCTCGTTTTCCCATGCTCCCAGCTTGGGAGAGGAAAGTGCGAGGGCGTGCATAATTAGCAGCCCGTAGCACTGGACATCTTGTACCCCCCCTCCTAGCTGCTAATTATAAGTTTCTTTTCTAGGTGATCCCAATACCCCTAGCCGCCTCCCTTTAAATATAATATAATAATAAACTTATATACTTACCCAGTGATGTCTTCTTCCCTGTAGCTTTACTGCAGGTCTGATGATAATGGCGGCTCGGCACCTCCAGGTTGCACCGCGCGCCTCGGGTCATGTGACTGAAGTGACCTGACGTCAGGTCGCCTCAGTCACGTGACGAGCAGCGCGCA
Organism: Engystomops pustulosus; assembly: GCA_019512145.1. Classification (NCBI taxonomy): domain Eukaryota; kingdom Metazoa; phylum Chordata; class Amphibia; order Anura; family Leptodactylidae; genus Engystomops; species Engystomops pustulosus. The sequence goes on along the minus strand of CM033647.1, from coordinate 12,177,468 downwards.
TTGCAGCCTGGAGGAGTTGCACACGGTGGGCGGACCAACGCGGCGGCGGACAGGTAAGCAGGGGGCAGAAACACAGGGATGCGACATTAACACAGGGGCAGCACATTACACAGGGGCAGAAACACAGGGACGGGACATTAACACAGGGGCAGCACATTACACAGGGACAGCACATTACACAGGGAGGGGAGGGGAGGGACCGCGGGCGCCCAGCGCCCGCGTGTCACCAAAAATGGCTACGCGTGTCAGTGCTGACACGCGTGTCATAGGTTTGCCATCACTGGATTACTGCATAAGCACTTTGTTGTGTTATCTGTCACTTAGATTTGTGTTGACAAGCTGGTACTCCTATAGGGTTGTGACCTAAGGCTACATTGACTGGTACTTGTATACCTACTTGATCTCTATTTCATTGCCTCTGGCTTACACTTGGGGAGGTCCATAGTCATTATTAGGTGACTGAACATTGGGGCCTTCGGTCGACCTACACCTGGGTCACCGTTCTTGTACTCTCTGTACATTATTTATCTTAAATGTTTTTAAATGTATTTCTTTGTTTTTGGTTTGTCTGTGAATAAAATTTTATAAATTTGGTTTACGTTAAATACATTGTTGAGCCATGCTTATTTGCACGGGCTTAAATCATACAGCAGTCTTTTTCATTTACAATTCAGGATTTCTGGGGCATGTTCTGCATGAATCTGATGCCTTCTGTACTGCACCAGTTTTTTTGTGCACCTTTAAAATGGACTGTGCAAAACAATTCCGTCAGAGTTTGCATGTTAATTGTGGAGAAATTTGTGTCACATGAAAGATAGTGCACAATTGTGTAGTGTGCACCAGAAATGTGTCTCAGACATTTCTTAAATACTTGTGCAGGCAGTTTGCACTGAAAAAATTGTGCAAAATCGGACAGGCGCACAGCCCTTAGTATATGTGCGCCATTAAGTTTATACCACAGTTTGGTTAAATTATTTTGGGCCACAATTAAATTAAATTCTGTGGTAAATTATGCAGCACATGTGAATTTCCACAAGGAAAAATCTGCAGCCTGTGCATGAAACCTTATATGAAAAATTTGTGTTTTAAACAAAATACTTTCTACATGTTAATCTGTTAATCATATTTAGGGACTCTTATGGTCATTTTTTTGGTCTCAAAAATGATCAAGGCACCAGTGATTTGCTCTTTCTTTGACCGATCACTGACATATTTACACAGATCAGATGTCCAGCCCTTTATTTCCTGAATCTTTGCCAATGGATTTTTATTTGTTACGTTTGTGCTCAGTAATCTGATATATTTTGTAATAGTTTCTCTATTTCAAAACCTTTGTCAACATCAGAAATTCCCATCAATTCCAATAAATACCTGAGGCAGCCAGATAAAATGCCAGAAAACAAAGCCAAAAGACGACAGGTTTATTAAACAACAAATTAATTGAAATTGTCAGGTTAGTAACAATAATAACCTATCCACAGAAAATGTCCGAGTGTTAAACCCCCAAATATCAGCTGTTCTATTTCACTCGAATTGGAGCTGAGTAGCTGTTTCTGGGGCTGCCCAATACATATAGACCAGAGCTGGACTCTTTGTTGATTCCAGCACTGGACCCTTACTAATCTGATATTTTTCATTAGCATCTACTGTGTGACTAGGCAGTTGCCAAAAGGGAGGGGCTGGAAAGGAGCAGTCCCCCCCACCCTTGGGAAACATGTGACCTTTTCAAATATATGAATAACTCCCCACACTCAGGATTGGCTATAGAGGAGCAGGGGGTGTCGCTAAGCCCAGTGATGGGTGTTTTCATATATTTGAAAAGGTCACATGGAGTAGCTACTCCCAAAGGGTGGGGGGGGAAACTGCTCCTTTCCAGACCCTCCCATTTGGCAACTGCCTAGTCACACAGCAGATGCTAATGAAAGGTACAATATAACATCTTTTTTTTCTGTAAAACCTATTTTTAATACAAAAACACTTTGGCAGTGTATGTACTATGCTCTGTGGGGACTGGGGGAGCGCTAAAAATGGGTTCCTGGTGACAGGTTCCCTTTAAGTATTGTCCCTGGAGATCCGTGTAACCATACCTCTGAGTGTGTAGATAGTAGTAGCAAGGCTGTGAAAATGGATTTACATTCCAGGATTGTAGCTGGACTATGTGAACCTAACACTGGCTGTATGGTCTACATGCTCAGAAGTGCTGGGAGAAGCATTCCCTGCATCAGATGAGAAAGTGAGGTCTGAACAGGGCCCTAAACATAAACATTAACATACAAATTTCCAGAAAACAGATGCTGACATCTAATAACAGTAGTCAATATGGATGCATGTTTAGACAAGATAACAAAAAAACAAAACTCGGAACATTTGGAAAGGTTTAATTGCCTGTGACTTGCATCATGTCATTCATCTTGCCTACAAGTCTGTTTATAAACATATATATGTAATTAGCCATAATTATACAAGGAAGCGGAGACATTTGTATTAACAATCTGGCAGATTCCAAGACACTTGCAGACTATTCCGCACGGCTTAGCAATCAATATCTCATGTTCCCATGTATGCTTACACGTGTTCACGTACTCACTGGCTATGTAAACCCTTGTAACGCTCACCGCTTCGCTCAAAGAAGGAACAGATGTACCAAGTATGTATTCCCATATATTTATGTCAACGCTTTCAATGGAGTCTATCACTGGAAGCAACATCAACCTGAACGCGAGAAAAAACTGCAATGACTTTGTATTAAAAGGGGTTCTATGCCTATATCATGTTGCTGCCGCCTTCCTAGCCGGAGATCCAGCCTGATGTTTCTTCTCTATAAGCTTTTACAAGGCTACAGTCGGGTCAGTAAGAAGGGAGGGGGGTATAAAGAGCTTGTGAATGGTTCTAGATACTGAGCAGCTTCAGGGGGAGGAATTGGACTGTGTGTGGGGAAGTGAGTGCAGACTGTAGACAGGGCAGAGCTGAAATAAAGGAGCTGCTCCTTGTTCCTGTCTCTGCTCAGTAATTACAAGCACACTGCATAGCCCCCATGGAGGCTGTCCTGTTACCTCCTGTTGGACTCCAGTGTTCTATCTTGGCAACTAGAGTGCAGGACTGAAGGGAGAGGGGCAGAGGCAGGCAGAAAGCAGATGATTAGCAGGCAAACAAACAGCGCTGGAGACCCTGGTTCTAGTCCCAGGGTCAACATCTGCAAAGAGTTTCTAAGTTCTCTCTGTGTTTGCGATGGTTTCCTCCGGGTCCTCCTGTTTCCTCCCACACTCCAAAACATACTGGTAGGTTGATTAGATTGTGAGCCCCATGGGGACAGGGATTCATTTGACAAGCTCTATGTAGCGCTGCGTAATCTATGTGCGCTATATAAATAAAGGACTTATTATTATTAAACGGCTGCAGTAAAATAACAAATGTATATCGGAAGATATGTTACATTTTCAGCTATAGAAAAAACTAACTTCGTAAAACTTTCTAATTACATTTTAATGGGTACCATGTAATGCTTTTGCTTTAGCCTGGCACTGCAGGGGAACTGAACACTTGTTGCCAGTTTCTCCTGTAGACAAATTGTCTTGCAGGTAAGAATTTGATTATTTTTAGTATTTCGAAATAAGTCCCACTGAGAGTTAACAAAAATAGCAAAAATAAACCATAATTATGTGATTATTCTACTTTTATACTGACAAAGTTACAGTTCCTTGACATCAGGGAGAAACTTATAAGGGTTTTCTGGGAAATTCGTATCAATTGACTATTCATGGGATAGGTCATTACTATGAAATTTGTGAGAGTGCAACACCCAGCAGGGGCACAATAAAAGTCACAGTTGGTGCAAAAATTACCTAAAGTGTCCTTATATTACGATGATAATGTTAATGGTCGAATCAAGAATAATGATAATAAATAATAAAAACAACCAAAAAATAAAATAACAAAAAAGATTAATCAAACAAATAATAAATAAAAACAAAAAGGGTAAATAATAACAAAGTAAAAACAATAATAATGAAGCAATAAATAAAGAAATGACAATATAAATATTTTAAAACTGTAATAAATAAGGATATTAAATAGAGATGAGTGGACCCAAAGGTTCAGTATGGGTTCGGGGGCTGGATTAGTTGTTCCGCCCTAATTCGGCAAAATAACGCCCCTAGCTACTAGCCATGCCCATGTCGCGTGGGACACACCCAAACCGAAACTTCAGATCCGCTCATCTCTAATAATCGAAAATAATAAGAAATAACATAAAATACCTTATATACTTGAGTATAAGCCTAGTTTTTCAGCTCAAAAAAATGTGCTGAAACCCCAAACTCGGCTTATACTCGAGTAAAAAAAATAAATAAATAAAAATTATATATATATATCAAAAGCTCACCTTTCTGGTTTCCCCCGCTGCTGGCTATATACTGGGGCAGGGTGCTGGCTATATACTGGGGCAGGGTGCTGGCTATATACTGGGGCAGGGGGCTGGCAGGCTATATACTGGGGGGCAGGTGCTGGCTATATACTATGGGGCAGGGTCCCGCAGGCTATATACTGGGGAGGCTGTGACCAATGCATTTCCCACACTCAGCTTATACTCGAGTCAATAGGTTTTCCCAGGTTTTTGTGGTAAAATTAGGGGCCTCGGGTTATACTTGGGCCGGCTTATACTCTGGTATATATATGGTAATAGCAAGAATGCAATAAAAACAATGAAATGCATGAAAAGCTCAAAAAAATAATAGTCTACAGTCTATTCCTCCATATTTCATCACATTTAGAAGCTGGGGATGCGCGGTGTCACCTTTCCCATTATTTGGGATTCCTTTCTCTCCTTTCTGCCCTTGGAGGGGATCAGGGGTCTGATGGTCACATCTATTTGTGTGACATTTGGAAAGCGGAGTCTCCACGCACCGGCTCGCTGTGCAAGGAGAGCTACAGGAGATGCTACACTGAGTTTGTGATGCTAAACGGGGACAACAGTAATTAAACAGTCATATGGCATGATAGCCTTTACTACAAACCCATCGTGCGGCAAGGCCATATGTGTGCGCCGTAAAAAGCCAAACTCTAGTGCAATCTGTCAGCCCACACTCAAGTCTCACATCTTCTCACTTGTTATTTACAGTCTTGAAATAGCACCGGCTCTTTTCAACTCTAAGCAAGGGGCGAGCAGCGAAAAACTACTGCGCAAAACCCGGGGAAATCAAGTAGTGCACCTCTGACGACCTAAAACTAAGAGATTTGTTTTATGTATATAAAACAAAAATATATATATATAAAAAGCTATATTTATTATTTCAAATTTCCTACTTTCCAACCCATTGCCAAATTTTACACTATGAACGATTTCTGTTTGGTTGGATTCCGGACAGCTTTATATTTATTTTCTCTTTCGTTTCCTTTTTCACCTCCTGGGGTAAGGAATTGGAAAAGATGGGAGTTGTTTTTTCAGCTTGACTGTATGATTCAGCTCCTCCACCTCTTTGACTAGACCTTAGGACCAGAGTAGAACAACTAAACTGACTTTTGGAGGAATGCTGGCTAAAATAGTAACAATAAAAAGTAGAGGAAGAGCATACTACAAGCTACTTTTTGGGGTTATTGAGAGATTTCCAGGGTGACAGGTTCCCTTTAAAGACCTGCTGGTCAGAAATGAGAAGTATTAATGGACATCTACCACCAGGATGAAGGACTGTATGCAAATGAGCCTGAGCTGCTCCAGGCGCCATAGGTGTTAATAGTGCTTGGAACCCCTCTGGCTCATTTGCATACAGTCTTTTATCCCATTCCCAGTAACCCTAGCTCCTTACATTCAAGGACATATATCTGCCACAGGATGGTGGCCATTTTTTTTTACAAGCTTCCCTTGTTAACGTAAAATATGTGATCATTTACCAGGACGTATATGCTTGATGGGAGGGGGGGTGGTTATGTAATTTTCTTCTTGCCAAATCCCAAAATGTACCCACTGGTTCAATGGAACAGAAGTCTTTTGTCCGGACATAGTGACCCTGGTGCCCGGTGTGTACACTGCTCTCATTCCACCTGTGAAACCATTACCAAAGAAAAAAAAATTCTATATTTCCAGCAGTTATTTTATAGTCTGTGGCATACTTGCTGCTGAACAGAGCACAGCCACCGCCTCTCCAGTGTTTTTTTTTCGTGCAAACACCCAGTAGATCTTTAGTTTGGGATCCTATCATAGAACACAGAGTTGCACCCAGTACAGAGTGTGACTTGCTCTGGAGGCCCCAGCATTTATTGTATATATAACTAGCTGTAGCTCCTGGCCTTGCTCAGGATAGTAAATAACTGCTCACAGTTATAACAAAATAGAATGGGTTAACAAAAAAATATTTTATATGTATCTATCTGTCTCTGACCATCTCTGTCAGTGACAGTCTCTGACTGTCTCCGACTGTCTCCGTGAACGTTTCTGTTTTTGAGTGTCTCTGTTACTGACCGTCTCTGACACTCTCATTTCAGTGACATCGTCTCTGTCACTTTGTCTATGGGGAGATTTATCAGAAGTGTCTGAGAGCAGAACTGTTCTAGTTGCCCAAGACAACCAATCAGAGCTCAAGTTTCATTTTCCCACAGCACTTTATAAAATGACAGCTGATCTCTGATTGGTTTCCACGGGCAACTAGAACAGTTTTACCTCAAACATTTCTGATAAATCTCCCCCTATCTCTGTATCCCCATCTATATCACCTCACGCATGAGCTGTCTTATACGCATTGCCTGTAGAACCAATCACAGCTCAGGGATCATATTATTGACCTGTGGCAGAACAGCAACCAATCACGGCAACAACTGCCACAGCAGCAGCAGACAATGGCTCCTGTCTATGGTGGGTAATAAGTGGATTTTGGCAAGTAGGGGTGAAAATTTCAGCTCAAAACCTGAGTCTATGACATTCCCTGAGTCGGCTGTGCAAAATTTGGTGATTGTAAACACGACGGTGCAGATTCCTTTAGCGGACATACATACATACATACATACACATACATACACACATACATACACACATACATACACACATACATACATATACACACATACATACATATACATACACACATACACACATACATACACACATACATACATACATACACACACACATACACACATACACACAAACACACATACATACACACACATCCGGCTTTATATATTAGATAACCAAAATAACCTAAGCCCCAAATGTTGCAGTCATTCGTGACTACTACTGGGTACAGTATATTTTTACTGCTAACAGTGGTTGGCCAAACATACGGTAATTCATATAAGAAACCACAGACTAGAAATACACGTAATGTACATCTCACCTCGGGTGTGACGTCTCTCGGGGCGAACCCAGTCCCTCCTGTTGTTAGAATCAGGTTCAGTTCTTTTTCATCGCACCAGTCTATTAATGATTCCTGGCAAAAGACATCAATGTCAGGGAGGGCATCTTATTGGAAAAGATAAAAGTTACGTCAATGGTGCATTTGGTTTTTATATGATCAAGTATCAATGGTCATTACTTGAAAATTCAGATGAAAAACCATGATGTAACGCTTCTGTGTATTTTCTTTATACTGGGCTGGGTCCATATCACATTTCTGAGGTGTTGTAAAGATGCATCGAAAGGATTCCCTTACAATAGAGTGATAGGATATACGGTATACCTGGAAAGTCGCCCAGTTCCTCCACCCACCCCCGAAAGCAGGAGACAGAGTAGTGAATAGTGTTCAGGGTGTTTCCGCCCGGATGTAAATTTCATTATTTGGACAATACACTCAGCAGAGGCCATTGGAGGCTGAGAGGGCGGATGCAAAGTATTGCATCTGCTGAACGCATATTCTGAGTGTATACACTACATGGGAGATTTGAGGCCATTGGAGACTGTGGGGGCAAATGCAGAGTGTTGCATTCTGCCCCATAACTCCGCTGGACGTATGTTCTGAAAGTGTACACTCAGCAGAGGCCATTGGAGACGCTGGGGTCGAATGCAGAGTATTGCATCCTGCCCCATAACTCAGCTCAACTCATGTTTTGTTCTCAATGGAGGCCATTGGAGACTGTGGGAGCGAATGCAGAGTATTGCATCCCACCCCACAACTCCGCTGAACGCATGTTCCGAGAGTATACACTCAGCAGAGGCAATTAAAGAGTGTGGGGGCAGATAAAAAGTAGTGTATCCAGCCCTATAACTCAGCTGAACGTATGTTCTGAGAGTATACACTCAGAGGCCATTGTAGACTGTGTGTGTGGGGGGGGGGGGGGGGGGGGATGAAGTGTACAAGGTCTGTAGTGATTTTACTATCCATATAGGAACATTGACATAACTGGGGAAACACCCTGAAAATTGGCTGTAGCCAATCACTGGCTCCTAACGATGTTCACTTCTCCTCTGATTTCAAGAGGGAGAAGACAAACAGGACAAGGTGTCCCACATGCGCCCCACATATACCTGTACAGTCATGGTCATAAGTTTTGAGAATGATACAAATGTTAATTTTTACAAAGTTTACTGCATCAAGTTTTATAATGGCAATTTGCATATACTCCAGAATGTTATAAAGAGTGATCAGCTAAACAGCAATTAATTGCAAAGTCAATATTTGCCTAGAAAATTTTTCCCCCAGAACACATTTCAACTTTATTGCAGGCCTGCCTTAAAAGGAGCAGCTCACATGGTTTCAGTGATTGCTCCAGTAACACAGGTGTGGGTGTTGATGAGGACAGGAGGCTGGTGTTTGTCATCTTTGTTTCTCTTCTGTTAACCATGGTTATCTCTAAAGAAACACGTGCAGTCATCATTGCACTGCACAAAACTGGCCTCACAGGGAAGAGTATCGCAGCTAGAAAGATTGCCCCTTAGTCACCAATCTAACGCATCATCAAGGAATTCAAGGAGAGAGGTTCCATTGTTGCCAAAAAGGCTCCAGGGAGCCCAAGAAGGACCAGCATCCCCAGGACGATCTCTTAAAAGTATTTCAGCTTGGGGATGGGACTACTAGCAGTGCAGAGCTTGCTCAGGAATGGCAGCAGGCAGGTGTGAGTGCATCTGCACGCACTGTGAGACTGCGGAGACTCTTGGAGCAAGGCCTGGTGTCAAGGAGGGCAGCAAAGAAGCCACTTCTCTCCAGAAAAAACATCAGGGACAGACCGATATTCTGCAAAAAGGTACAGGGAGTGGACTGCTGAGGACTGGGGTAAAGTCATTTTCTCTGATGAATCCCCTTTCCGATTGTTTGGAACATCTGGAGAACAGCTTGTTGGGAGAAGACAAGGTGAGCGATACCACCAGTCTTGTCTCATGTCAAATGTAAAGCATCCTGCAACCATTCATGTGTGGGGCGGCTTCTCAGCCAAGGGAATCGGCTCTCACAGTCTTGCCTAAAAACACATCCATGAATAAAGAATGGCACCAGAATGTCCTCCAAAAGCAACTTCTCCCAACCGTCCAAGAGCAGTTTGGTGATCAGCAATGCCTTTTCCAGCATGATGGTGCACCTTGCCATAAAGCAAAGGTGATAACTAAATGGCTCAGGGAACAAAACATAGAGATTTTGGGTCCATGGCCTGGAACCTCCCCAGATCTTAATCCCATTGAGAACTTGTGGTCAATCATCAAGTGACGGGAGGACAAACAAAAACCAACAAATTGTGACACAATGCAGCAGTGATTGTGCAGGAATGGACGGCTATCAGTCAGGATTTGGTCCAGAAGGTGATTGAGAGCTGCCAGGGAGAATTGCAGAGGTCCTGAAGAAGAAGAGGCAACACTGCAAATACTGACTCTCTGCAGTAACTCCTTCTAACTGTCCATAAAAGCTTTTGTTCCTCATAATATGATTGCACTTGTATTTCTGTATGTGATAAAACATCTGACAAACTAGAGGACAACACATCATGTGACAATATAATATTTGTGTCATTCTCAAAACTTGGCCATGACTGTAGGTGCATCCCCTTGATATACCCTTACAATGGATTGCAGAAGTGTGGTATGAATGTAGCCTTACACATCCAAATCAAATGGTTTTGATTGGACTTGGCTCGACAATGTGACATCTCTACAATATATATTCCCGAAACCGTTTTTTCCTATTAAGGCACAGTCTAAATTACACAATGAAGAAGTAATAAAGATGATTTGGCCGCGTTCTGTTAGAATAAGGCAGGAGGATACTTTATAATACACATTCATCAGTACAGTTTCATTAGAAGGATTAAGAATATAATACAATACCTTGATATCGTCTATTTCATCGGGCACAATCTTATACGCTGATATAGTCCCACCCAATCTACAATTGGAAACATAAATCTGATTACTTTCACAGTCAGGTAAAAAAAATCTTAGACATAATCACACAATATACAGAAACACAGAAAGGAAACTTCCACCATTAGGGTATCATTAGTCCCAGTGGAATATTTCGACTATAGATTTTGCTGCAAATTGGATCTGTGTCATGTAGGGGGCACACGGGGGATTTTCGAAATTTGCAGCGTGTCCTAAAACCAGGCAGATTTTGTCTGCTGTGTGTAAATGGGGTTTCATTATACTGAGATTTTTTGCACATTTCCAGTAATGTTTCCCTACTGACAATCTCCACCCGCTATGAACATACCCCAAAACATATTACACCCCAGACACATTTAGGGAAGAAGAAAACAACACAGCTTACAGGGTAATTCTGTGGACCTGTATTGCCAAGGGGCAGCAAGCAACTAGTAATAAACTGCACACCTTATAGAACCCTAATAGAGGTAATAACTTTAAAGATTTAAAGGAAATCTAACACCAGGATAAAGGATTGTAAACCAAGCACACTTACATGAAGGTGTGTGGCCCCTCTGTCAGGATCCGCCCTTGTTTAAAAAAAAAGGGCTTAAAATTATGCAAATAAGCCTGAGGGGCCCCAGGCTCAATTAACAGATATTTAGCCCAGAGCCCCTCAGGTTTATTTGCATAAGCGTGAAATCCAGAGGAGATCCTGCCAGAGGGGCACACACCAATAAGTCAGTGTGCTTGGTGTACAATCCATCATCCTAGTGGTAGATTTCCTTTAACGCCTTAATAAACTATACAGTTGTTTTTAACTAATGTTTACTCCCCCACCAATCAGGTGGAGAGGGCGGGTTATTTTAAATCGAGCGATAGTATCATTATATGATACGTAAGGACTTAAGCTACATTCACACTGCTGTTGCCCGCCCGTACCGTAGCGGGCAACGGCAGTGCATGGGGAGAAGAGGAGAAGGTGAGCGCAGCTCACCCCTGCCCCTCTCCATAGAGATACATAGCGCACGGCGCCGTACTACGGACAAAGATAGGACAGGTCCTGTCTTTTTCCTGGGTACGGAGCGCCGTGCGCCCATTGCCGTCTATGGGGGACGTACATACGTCCCCCATACGTCAGTGTGAATGTAGCCTAAGGCTTGTTTGCCGAAACGAGTCAATTGTTTCAAGTTTGTTTAATCGATGAAGTGAAGTATTCCTAATAAAGAAATTTCCATAGAAGAAACTTTGGTGAAATTCCAAATTTTATCCGTTTACAAATGGAACGACATTGGTGCATGAAAGAAACATGATCTGGTAGGTGTAAAGCTGCTAGACAACATAAGGGAAAAGTTTATTAGTCCAATTTCTGATGACAGATTCCCTTTTAAGGCGACTTCATTTTCTAGCATTTTTTTCTTTTGTAGTCTGTATCTGTAATTTACAGTCTTCTCGTAGTTGCTGGGTGGAGACGTAGCTGCTGTGACTCCCTCCTCCTCCTCCCCTCTCCATAGACAATCTATGTAATCTGACACCTATGTATTTGCTTGCCAGATGGAATTTACTGCAAATTGAGAGTCCAGAGGGAAGGAGGGAAGAAGAGCGGATAATAAGAACCAAAGTGAGCTGACAAGGAAAAACGTTCCTCTGATATCATTTTACTTCAAAGTTTCTTGTAGTCACTTGTACAACAGATTTACATTGAAAAACTTGTGGCCAGGATGAGTTTACATTTTCTTCACGCTGTCAGTTCCTTTACAAAACTATTGTAATCCTACTTTATTTTTATTTGGCGAGTGTGCACTGAGCTTCTTTGGTAATTTCTTTTTAAGCAATCTCCCAACTGTGCTTTATTTACACCAATAGCTCATTTCTTCTACGTGATGAATAGCAAAATTCACTTTTCGGGGCGGGAGCACCAGACACGATTCAGGAAGGGAGCCTACCGGGTCACATTGGACTCTTACAGATCTCTAGCCTCCAAAACCGGAGCGATTTCAGCTGGCACCAGGTGTCATATATAAGGCCAACGATACACCTTGCATAAGATAATACCCAAATACACTGTAACGTACACTAAGTTAAACAACCAATCTACTTAAAGTGCTTACAAATAAAGGGGTTATCATAAAAACGTAACATAAAATAAACAGACATATACACCGCATGCGAAAAGCACCAGGGATGTGGAGTGCGTAATGCAAACTTCCGACGCCACCAAAAAATGGTTAATGACTGACTACACAGTCTGGTTTTCCTGGTCACTCTAGCAGCGCGGAGATAAATGCCGTCGTTCCATCCCAATGCCTTATTCCTCTTATCTGTAGTGAAGGAGATCTACTACAGAGCATGTACATAAACTGCAGCCAAATTCATCTCAACTAAAAGCACAACACACATGTCGCCTGTCAAGTCATGAATTGCGGCCAACACACTGCTGACAGTTCAATGAGAACTTCCATAACTGAGGGCAGTGAGTGCAGCTGATAAGTCCTCTCTGCTCCTGGATTCTCTCCTGCCGCTCCACTATGTGTCCTCTCTGCTCCTGGGTTCTCTCCTGCCTCTCCACTATGTGTCCTCTCTGCTCCTGGGTTCTCTCCTGCCGCTCCACTATGTGTCCTCTCTGCTCCTGGGTTCTCTCCTGCCGCTCCACTATGTGTCCTATCTGCTCCTGGGTTCTCTCCTGCCGCTCCACTATGTGTCCTCTCTGCTCCTGGGTTCTCTCCTGCCTCTCCACTATGTGTCCTCTCTGCTCCTGGGTTCTCTCCTGCCGCTCCACTATGTGTCCTCTCTGCTCCTGGGTTCTCTCCTGCCGCTCCACTATGTGTCCTCTCTGCTCCTGGGTTCTCTCCTGCCCACCACTATGTGCCTCTCTGCTCCTGGGTTTCCCGCCGCTCCACATGTGCCCTCTCTGCTCCTGGGTTCTCTCCTCCGCCGCGTCCATTAGTGTCCTCTCTGCTCCTGGTTCTCTCCTGCCGTTCCACTATGTGTCTCTCTGCCTGGGTTCTCTCTGCCGTCACTATGTGTCCTCTCTGCTCCTGGGTTCTCTCCTGCCGCTCCACTATGTGCCTCTCTGCTCCTGGTTTCCTGCCGCTCCACTATGTGTCCTCTCGCCTCGGGTTCTCTCCTGCCGCGCCACTATGTCTCTTCTCGCTTTCCTGGGTTCTTCTCCTGCCGCTCCACTATGTGTTCTCTCTGCTCCTGGGTTTCTCTCTGCTCTCCACTAGTGTCTTCTCTGCTCCTTGGTTCTCTCCTGCCGCTCCACTATGTGTCCTCTTGCTTCTGGGTTTTCCCTGCCTCCACTATTGGTCCTCTCTGCTCCTGAGGTTCCCCTGCCGCCACTATGCCTCTCTGCTCCTGGGTTCTCCCTGCCGTCCACTATGTGTCCTCTCTCTGCTCCTGGGTTCTCTACTCACTGCCCTGCCGTCCACTATGTGTCTCTCTTGCTCCTGTGGTTCTCTCCTGCGCTCCACAGCTCCGATTCCCTGCCGCTCATGTGTCCTCTCTGCTCTTGGGTTTCTCCCTCCTGCCGCTCCACTATGTGTCTCTCTGCTCCTGGGTTCTCTCCTGCTGCTCCACTATGTGTCCTCTCTCTGCTCTGGGTTTTCTCTCCTGTGCCGCTCCACTATGTGTCCTCTCTGCTCCTGGGTTCTCTCTGCCGCTCCACTATGTGTCCTCTCTGCTCTGGTTTTCCCTGCCGCTCCACTATGTGTCCTCTCGCTCTTGGGTCTCTCTCCGCTCCACTATGTGTTCTCTGCTCTCGGTCTCCCTCTGTGCTCACATTGTCCTCTCTGCTCCTGGGTTTCTCCTGCCGCGTCCACTATTGTCCTCTCTGCCCTGGTTCTCTCCTGCCGCTTCCACTATGTGTCTTCTTCTGCTCCTTGGGTTCTCTCCTCCGCTCCACTAGGTTCCTCTCTGCTCCGGGGTTCCTCTCCTTATCTCTCCACTATGTGTCCTCTCTGCTCCTGGGTTCTCTCCTGCCGCTCCACTATGTGTCCTCTCTGCTCCTGGGTTCTCTCCTGCCGCTCCACTATGTGTCCTCTCTGCTCCTCGGTTCTCTCCTGCCGCTCCACTATGTGTCCTCTCTGCTCCTGGGTTCTCTCCTGCCGCTTCACTATGTGTCCTCTCTGCTCCTGGGTTCTCTCCTGCCGCTCCACTATGTGTCCTCTCTGCTCCTGGGTTCTCTCCTGCCGCTCCACTATGTGTCCTCTCTGCTCCTGGGTTCTCTCCTGCCGCTCCACTATGTGTCCTCTCTGCTCCTGGGTTCTCTCCTGCCGCACCACTATGTGCCCTCTCTGCTCCTGGGTTCTCTCCTGCCGCACTACTATGTGTCCTCTCTGCTCCTGGGTTCTCTCCTGCCGCTCCACTATGGTTATCTCCTGCCGCTCCACTATGTGTCCCTCTGCTCCTGGGTCTCTCACTGCCGCTCCACTAGGTGTTCTCTCTGCTCCTGGGTTCTCTCCTGCCGCCCACTATGTGTCTCTCCTCCTGAGGTTTCCGCCGCTCCAATGGGGCTCTCTGCATTGGGTTCTCTCATGCCGATCCACTATGTGTCTCTCTGCTCCGCGGTTTCTCCTGCTGCCACTATGTGTCCTCTCTGCTCCTGGGTGTTCTCTCGCCGCTCCAATATGTGTCCTCTCTGCTCTGGGTCTCTCCTGCCGCTCCACTATGTGTCCTCTGCTCCTGAGGTTTCCCCTGCCGCTCCACTATGTGTCCTCTCTGCTCCTGGGTTCTCTCTGCCCGCTCCACTATGTGTCTTCTCTGCTCTCGGTTCTCTCCGTGCTGCTCCACTATGTGTCCTCTATGCTCCTGGGGTTTCTCCTGCCGCTCCACTAGTGTCCTCTCTGCTCCTGGTTCTCTCTGCCGCTCCACTATGTGTCTCTCTGCTCCTGGGTTCTGCTCCTGCCCGCTATCACTATGTGTTCCTGTCCTGCTCCTGGGGTATCTCCTATCGCTCCACTAGTGTCCTCTCTGCTCCTGGGTTCTTCACTGCCGCTCCACTATGTGTCCTCTTCTGCTCTGGGTTTTCCCCTGTCGCTCCACTATGTGTCCTCTCTGCTCCGAGTTTCCCCTGACGCTCCACTATGGTTCTCTCTGCTCCTGTGTCTCTCCACCGCTCACTATGTGTCCTCTTGCCTTGGTTCTCTCCTGCCGCTCCACTAGTGTTTCCTCTCTGCTTGGTTCTCTGCCTGCCGCTCCATATGGTTCATTCTGCTCCTAGGTTTCCCGCCGCTCCACTATGTGTCCTCTCTGCTCCTGGGTTTCTCTCCTGCGACTCCACTATGTTTCCTCTACTGCTCCTGTGTTTTCTCTCCTGCCGCTCCATATGTTCCTATCTGCTACTGGTTCTCTCGCGCGCTCCACTATGTGTCGCATCTGTCTGGTCTCTCTGCAGCGTCCACTATGTGTCTCTCATGCTTCTCCTGGTTCTCTCCTGCGCACTACTATTGTATGTGTCCTCTCTGCTCCTGGGTTCTCTACTGCCGCTCCACTATGTGTCCTCTCTGCTCCTGGGTTCTCTCCTGCCGCTCCACTATGTGTCCTCTCTGCTCCTGGGTTCTCTCCTGCCGCTCCACTATGTGTCCTCTCTGCTCCTCGGTTCTCTCCTGCCGCTCCACTATGTGTCCTCTCTGCTCCTGGGTTCTCTCCTGCCGCTCCACTATGTGTCCTCTCTGCTCCTGGGTTCTCTCCTGCCGCTCCACTATGTGTCCTCTCTGCTCCTGGGTTCTCTCCTGCCGCTCCACTATGTGTCCTCTCTGCTCCTGGGTTCTCTCCTGCCGCTCCACTATGTGTCCTCTCTGCTCCTGGGTTCTCTCCTGCCGCACCACTATGTGCCCTCTCTGCTCCTGAGGTTTCCCCTGCCGCTCCACTATGTGTCCTCTTTGCTCCTAGGTTCTCTCCTGCCGCTCCACTATACTGCACAGGAGCATGTCTCACCCTTGAAACAGAAATAGGAGATCCCAGCACACGTATGTGTAAGGAAGCATGTAGACCGGCTGGAAAGTAAAAACCACATCTTCTTTATAAGTATGCATTAAAAGTACACGATCCTCCACATGGTAGACACGACATACGAGTTTCGGCTGTACGCCTTTATCACGGTTTGCTCTTCCTGCTTCGGAGCAATCATTGCACACCTGTGCAGACGTGGACTGAAACCTGGCGTTCAGGGTGAGCTGGACGATTTTTCTTTCTTGCTTCAACATATATTACCATGTCTCACCCTTGCCCTGCTCTCGTAATGGAAGGAGGGATGTACTTCTGCACAGTTTAACAGTCTATGAAGCTACAGCACAACAGGGCTCTTAACATCCCCCTGAGCTCTTCTGGCTCATTAGCATAACTTTAGTTTTTAAAGTTGATATTAGAAGGAAGGAGGCCATGGATAACAAATATAAGAAGATACCACAGTCATGGTGCCTGGATCTAGGAGTAATGTCCCTGGTTTATCATGGTGGATTTTGATGGGAGATTTTCTTTAATGTAATGCATGTGTAGTGACAGGCGGCCATGTTATACATCCCCTAGTGAAAAGCGGCCATGTTATACATCCCCTAGTGACAGGCAGCCATGTTATACAGCCCCTAGTGACAGGCAGCCATGTTATACAGCCCCTAGAAAAAGGCAGCCATGTTATACATCCCATAGTGACAGGCAGCCATGTTATACATCTCATAGTGAAAGGCAGCCATGTTATACATCCCCTAGTGAAAGGCGGCCATGTTCTACATCCCCTAGTGAAAGACAGCCATGTTATACATCCCCTAGTGACAGGCAGCCATGATATACATCCCCTAGTGAAAGGCAGCCATGTTATACATCCCCTAGTGAAAGGCAGCCATGTTATACATCCCCTAGTGACAGGCAGCCATGTTATACATCCCCTAGTGACAGGCAGCCATGTTATACATCCCCTAGTGACAGGCAGCCATGTTATACATCCCCTAGTGACAGGCAGCCATGTTATACATCCCCTAGTGACAGGCGGCCATGTTATACATCCCCTAGTGAAAGGCAGCCATGTTATACATCCCCTAGTGAAAGGCAGCCATGTTATACATCCCCTAGTGAAAGGCTGCCATGTTATACATCTCCTAGTGAAAGGCAGCCATGTTATCCATCACTTAGAGACAGGCAGCCATGTTATACATCGCTCAAAGACAGGCAGCCATGTTATACATCACTTAGAGACAGGCAGTCAAGTTATACATCACATAGAGACAGGCAGCCATGTTATCCATCACATAGAGACAGGCAGCCATATTGAACACGCAGCTTGTGAAGGTTTTTTTTCTGTGAAAAAGGCATCCAAATTTTTAATACGCATTATTTCAACATTAGTCCTGTTTGGACTATCAGGAAAAGTACCCAAAAATTAACAAACGACTCATCACCCCTGCCTATACTCCAAGTCCGAGAAAATCACAAGTTTCCTAAAAGTTTAAAAACTAAAAATCAAAAGAAACTGCTATTTATGGTAAAAAAAAACTGTCACTAAAAAGATTAGTTGTGTAACCAGCAGGTCTGGTATTAAGGGGTTAAGTCCGTTTTCCACATGGGAAGCGAGGTTTAACTTCACGGATAATTATAAATTCGGCTCCATTACTTTTTATCTTCTGAAGCATTTATCAAATATCCGCACATTTGCAAGTTGTTGACCTACATCGCGTTGTGGGGGATTTAGAAGGAACTGATCCCGTCCTCACTCAACGACTCAATGTGACTATCTACCGAACGGAATCGGCATTGACCCTACTGAGCCATTGTAAGAGACACTATATCCCGAGCCAGCGAGGCCATACGTTATATAACTGTTTCATTATAGAGGAATTATATCCCCCAGATTATACCCATCCCCCGCACTAAGGAGATACTGGAGGTGTTAATACTCGTCTTATCATGGAAGCCCAGAGAGGACAAAGATGGAAATCTTAAGTAGCCTAATTGTTATGAAGAAGTTTACAAAACCAAATTTTCCTTATGTCTCTTTCTGAAAATTGTGGGGCAAAAATAATAGAAGTAAATAAGAATCGGGGGCTGTGGATTTTTACTTCTAGAGGGTTCACAACTCATATACGGAGACTCATTTAAGAAAATGTACCAACTATAACCACAGGAGGGGGTTATATGATCTTGGGGGTGCGACTACAGGGACCCTCACCCATCAGTCCCCCTGCAATCCAGATGAATAGGGTAGGGGGTACTGTTCCCACTCATTCATAGAGCATCAGGTTGAGAATGCGTCCTGTCGCTCCATTCAATATTATGAAAAAAAATTTGCCTAGCACAGCGCTCAGGTATCTTCTTACTGTCTAAATGAGATAGCTGAGCAATGTTATCGGTAATTTCCAACACTCCAATGAATGGACCAACATTACACATGCTTGACCTGCCACTCCATCTATTTGTGAGAAAAGGATTACCCTTCTCCATATTGCTTGGGGTACTGTACTCGTGATTGTGGGGGTCACCGCGGTTGATGAAAAGAGAAGAAAGATCAAATCAGGGAGGTCTAAAAAAGGTCAAAGTGAACAGAAATGTCAATACAAGCTAGTGATTGGTTCCAATACCCTATGCTATGCTGATTTTAAAATTACATTTCAGTACTTTATGAAGATTCATTTCACATTACCTGGCTCCCTGCCAGGAGCATGTGATGAATACTGAGGAAAGTGGGTGGTAGAGGCAGTTGCAGAAGCCTGTATCTCAGTCTCCTCAATGAATTCTTCCTCTTCTGCTCACTCATCCAGCTCCCTCCACCCCTGCGCTAGCTGCTTAATGCACATAACAAGAAGAGGGAGCTTGCGTAGGTAAGCTGTTAGGAAGTGAGTGAGCTGAGTGAGGAAGAGATAAAGAATGAATTGAGGAGACAGAGACGTAGGCAGCCCCTTCTCCCCAGGACTAACTCCATACAACTGGAAGGGAGCCAGGTAATGTGACATAAAGTTTTATAAAGTACTGAAATTATTCAGAATGCCGACAAAGACATTTTTAAAATCAGCATGGCATAGGCTATTAAAACTTGTCATTAGCAAAAAAAAATGACATCCCAGGTGACAGGTTCACTATAATGGGTTTGAATTTGCATCCTAAAAAGTTTGTTCCTCATACCTAAACTCTATCTTTCTACCAATGTCATGAGTCTGCTGACCTCCACCTTCCCCTCCCAGTCGAACCCCAGAAGATTATGTTCAATCAATCACTGGCCTCACAGGTCACTTGCCGAACGTGGACATATTGACGGGGGCCAGCGAGAAGTGTCAACAGATGTCGGAACAAAGTTGCTGGAACGTAGGGACATTTTAGAAAGGATTATGTAGATGATGTGAATAATCTATCTTTACGTATTGTCCTAGTGTAGGGTGTGGTGCTATCGATAGAGAGTGGTTGTACAAATGTGTTGTTCCTCTATGAAAGTGGGTGTCCAAATTCTCAGTATAGGGTGTCGCTGGGACCTCTATTTATTATGAGAACTACCCCATTTACCATCGGCGGTAGTGCTGAAGACTACACCAGTATTAATATGAAGAATGAGTAGAGTGGGACTGAGCATGCTCGACCAGGAATGGATGTAGAGAGGTTTTGAAACTTGGGTCGACCCCCTTTTAGATAAACAGAACTGGCCCAATTGAAATCCAGCTTCCAATTGTATGACCTTAAACAAATAACCATCTGAAATATTATTAAGATGGAAAAAATAAAACCTAGTAATAAGGAAGATGCAAATGTCAATGTCGGGTGGACTCACCTTTGCTGCAATAGTTGCTGGTGTTATGTGTGAAGATGAGCTATCTTCTGTCGATGCAACACCGCTATCTTTCTTCTCCTCCTCTTCCTCCTCGCACTGCACCCCTTTGTCTTCTGTCTGTTTGTGAGGACTTGTCGTTGGTGGAGGAGAGAGAGGAGGCGGTGGAGAGGGCAGGTCTTCCAACTCATCGTGGACTTCTTTGACTTTTACAATGGCGTCCCTCAAAAGGTCTATAGCGTGAGGTAGGGCTGGCAGTATAAACTGAAAGCATTCCTGCGGCAAGCGGGGAAAGAAGACACAACCCGTCAGAAATAACTACCATACAAATGTGATTTTCATTTAACCAATGGCTAACACACTGCCAAGAACACATGAAAAGGATTCGGTCACAAAGTAGGCAGAACTTACCTACTTGGCTTAACAACTTTACAAACTGGCGTTTGCCAAATTTTATGAAAACAGTGCCATTTTTAATCAACGTCAAATTAATTTAAAAAAAAAAAAACGCTCACAATTGGTTGTTATATAACTTCAGCTCTGAGACCTTTTTACTGTAATGAGGTGACTCCGCTACTCTATCCCAGTCTACACAGTACAAGCTTAAAAGTCATTATTACAAAGCAAGAGCGGCCAATGGCTGTTGTTTCGAGACTAGACATGAATATATCTGTGTTCTGTTATCTTCATAGCAAGGGAGGCACAACTTAGCAACTTGGCTGAACAACTTTTACCAAATGCCAATCGGTGTTTCCCGAATAGCTCTTCTGAACTGGCTCCATTTATTCCAGACGCCTGCGCAGATCTACACTACGGAGCAAATCCCAACACTAGTTCATGGGCTTGTGTGGAGGTGTACAGCCACCGCCTAGGCCTGTGCTTAGCTAGACTAACTGGGAGTCCTTTTACATCTCGAGTAACCCTAACAGCTTTCCTTTAGGTGACAATTTTTAGTGCCACATCAGGAATGGAACTTTGTATACTACATGCGCCATCCGAGGAGAAGTCATTAAACATATGTTGTGAAAACCAATAAAAAGATGTTTGGAGAGATTTTAGGTGCAGTAATCAAGACTTTTACTGTCAATCACTGTGTGTGGGTGGGGTAATGAGGACTCTCCTTGTCAATCAGTGTGTGTGGGCAGAGTTATCCTGACTCTCATTGTCTGTGGGCAGGGTAATCAGGACTCTCATTGCCAATCACAGTGTGTAGGTAGGGTAATGAGGACTCTCCCTGTCAATCACAAGAGTACAAACTCTTTTCAGATGTTGACCCTGGGACATGAACCCAGGTCTCCAGCGTTGCAAGGCTGTAGTGCTAACCACCAAGCCACCGTGCTGCCCTAGGTCTCTCTTCTAGTCCTCATTGGTTCCCTCTTCTAATCTTTCTCTGTTCTCTTTTCTAGTTCTATTCAAGTCCCTCTTCTATTCCTTCTTGGGTCTTCTTCTAGTCCTCTTCAAGTCCCTGTTCTAGTCCTCTTTGTATCTCTATTCTTGTCCACCTCTGGCCCCTCTTCCATTTTTGGTGTCTCTTTTGTAATCCCCCTCAGGTCTCTCTATTATTCCTTATAAGGTCCCTCTTCTAGTCCTTCTTGGGTCTTCTTCTAGTCCTTCTTGGGTCTTCTTCTAGTCCTCTTCCAGTCCCTATTCTAGTCCTCCTTGTATCTCTCTTCTTGTCCACCTCTGGCACCTCTTTCATTTTTTGTGTCTCTCTTGTAATCCTTCTCAGGTCAACTGTCCTCATAAGGTCTCTCTTCTAGTCCTTCCAAGGTCTCACACACAGTGGATCGAGTAATCAAGACTGTCAATGTCAATCATTGTCTGTGGGCGGAGTAATCAGGACTCTCACTGCCAATCACTATGTGAGGGTGGGGTAATGAGGACTCTCCCTGTCAATCACAGTGTGTGGATGGGATAATCAGGACTCTTATTGTCATTGTCCTATGCAGGGCTCTACGTGTCTACCCAAAGAGCCTTTTCAAAATTTGCTTTAGACCTGCTCTTTTATAGAGCACTAAAATTAAACATGATTATTTGGAACAGACAAAAAAAGATGTCGGCACAATCAATCGTAGGATCCTTAGAAAAAGACAACTGGCTACATATCAGAGCTCATAACAGGTAAGTCTTAAAGGGGAGATCTGTGAAAAACAACCCTTGTGCCAACCAGAAAATGGCTATTGCAATGCTGTTTTACGGAGATGGAAGGACGACTATTGACTTCTGGCTTTCCTACAAGAAACATAAATTCCCCTCACATTCCCGGTATGAGCCGGTGATCCTTAACATATCCCGCTGCCTCCAGTCGCCTGAGCGCAATTATTCTAGCTGCATAATATGAAAGGTAATGTGTAACCCTGGGCGCTGCGTCGTACAATGGAAATTAATTAAGAAAAGTGAAACGCTAACGTATCGCGCCACAAGAAGGATTGTTTGCATAAAAGGACTCGTACAGCTGAAACGCCTTTTTTTAAAGGCGCAAGAGACGCTTTGAAAAAAAAAAAAACGTAATTAGCGCGATTCTCACTACAGGCAAAATTAGACTTTTCCGAGTGACTGAGAAATGATTTATTGGCTATCAAGTCCTCATTTATATTTGAGCCCACAGGAAACAATGAAGCCATTAACGTCACAGCTTTCATTTCGGATATGTAAGCTGTGGGGGGAAAGTAGGTGAGGAATCACGGAAAAACTGAATGAAATTTCGTGTCCTCGGCGGCGCGATGAGATGAAGTTTCGTAATGTAATGTCTCTTTCATAATTTGTTGCTTATTTTTGGTACTCTCTTACAATAACCCGGGTAGCTTAAAGGGGTTGTCCAGAAATGTATATTTGATGGTCTTCTCATTCTTGGTCAACCAAGGTTCAGCAAAGATCAAAAGTTCAGCATGTATACAGCACACGTAGCCAGAGGCAGGTGCATCTTTGTAGGGTCCATAGGACTCACTAAAAATTGGGGTAAATTCTCTGGAGTCTGGAACATATAAAGCTGAAGACAAAGTTCAGTATTTGCATTAATAGATCTGTGTAACCACACCATTGCATATGTAGTAGCAGAACTGTGAATAATACATTGCTATTCCAGGATTGTAGCTGGTCTAGAAGCACTCTTGTGCACTGCCGTGTGTAATCGCTGAGCACAGTTTGTAGAATGAAAAAAAAATCTAGATAAAACCTTTGATATAGATTTATTTTTTGCATTTTGTTACCGCTGTTTACCAGGGGGCAGACTCTTCAATGTCAGTGATGAATTTATCATGACTTTCTTATGCCACCCACTAGGTTAAATTCATCATGAATTTCTCGTCCCACCCACTGGGTTGAATCTATCATGACTTTCTGGTGCCACCCACTGGGGTAATTCATCAAGAATTTCTGGTCCCACCCACTGGGGTGAATCTATCATGGCTTTCTGGTCCCACCCACTGGGGTAAATTCATCATGAAATTCCGGTCCCACCCACTGGGGTGAATCTATCATGGCTTTCTGGTCCCACCCACTGGGGTAAATTCATCATGAATTTCCAGTCCCACCCACTGGGGTGAATTTATCATGACTTTCTGGTGCCGCCTACTGGGGTTAATCTATCATGACTTTCTGGTGCCACCCACTGGGTGAATTTCTCATGAATTTTTGGTCCGACCCACTGGGATGAATTTATCATGACTTTCTGGTGCCACCCACTGGGGTGCATTTATCATGACTTTCCTACCAGAAAGTCATGATAAATTCACCTCATTTATTTATCACAGAAAATGGGCAGTTCCCTGTATTCACTTACACTATAGACCATAGTTATCACGTCTGGTTAATGGGTTAAGCCCAGTCATGTTAACTAGTGCTGCATCTGTATAAATACAATTTTCACAGTCCTGCTGCTACTTACTCCACACACAAAGGTATAATTACAGAGATCTTGAGGGCTGTTCCCTAAGGCCTCTTACCCTCTAGCGAGTGTGACGGGTTCACCTTACATCACGTGCTGGCTGGAACGTCTCACCCAAAAGCTGAGCAACCAGAACTGAACTCAGCATCACAGTTCAGTTCCTGTTGTCAGGGTTCGGGCTGGACGTTCCATCCAGAAAACGCTACAGTTTTACATGATCAAAACTGATCATCGATCCCCTTTAAAAGTGAAATTTTTCGGTAAGTGACCCCCATATCACTAAAACACAGGTACCTATCAACCAAATACCCCATTGCCATCCAGGCAATGTTTGTGGTCCTCTCTTCCACTAGTTATTGGTCCTTATGGGTCCAACACTAATTAACAAGCAAGTGACAGCTTATCCAAGCAATATCGGAATTTGCTTTACCCAGAAAATTCTATACATAACATAAGTCGTATAATAAAAAGTCCATACCGAGCCAATAATACATGATGACAGGAGGTACAAAACTAATCTTACCTGGGATCCTTTCTTGCTTCCTGGTAAATTAATAATGAGAGTCTTGCCTCTGATGCCACAAACTGGCCTAATAAATGAAAAGAAGAAAAAAAAACATTAAAGATACAAAATATATTTTTTTAGAAAACTGAATGCCATTATTAAACAGCTTCAAATTACTGTAATCTACATCACTACATCACTGTTTTATCTGCCTTCAGAGTCAAAATAGAGTTGATAACTTTGTACTATAATGAGATGCCTCCGCTATTCTGTCCCAGTCTACACAGTACAAGCTGAAAAGTCATCCTTACAAATGATTACATTGCAAAAACTGCCATTAGATGGTGTATTGATACTAGACATGAATATTTCTGTGTTCTGCATCTTTGTGCATGTTTGTACATGTTTTGTAATGTGTCATAGAGTGAGGTTATGCCATCTGAAGGTGGGTGTCTATGTTCTGCAAGTTCCGATAGTAGCAGTTACAGCACAGGGTCTGTAAGGTCAATGGAGTGTATGTGTCTCTATAACCTAGATTCATGCCACGGCCTTCATCCTAAACCCTAATTTCTACTGTCAAAAATGTGAGATGTCAGCGATCAGTTATCAGAGTTTCTTGAGCGGAGGCATGACGTTGTTGTCAGCCGGATTCTCCTTTCATCAACTCTCGTCTGAGGAATGTAAGATGAACGTTGTCTACTGGTCGAGCTTCAAAAGACTGTAGGTGACATATCTACTGTTCAGGAAAACGGCGTGGCAGGAACGGGGTTAACTGGTTACAATTTATCTGCTGAGCATCTCTCATTGTCCTTAGCGTCTCAACTTAATGTAAAATTGTACAAACATCAAGGAAACTGGAAATAATCACGTCTCTGACTTAATAAGACCATAGTGGTGCTCTATAAAAGTAATTTTTAAAAGCTTCCTATTCGAGATGAATTCCGCACATAGTAAGGCTACATTGAAATTCTCCACTGGCTGCATGTGAGCTTGTCTTGTAATGGAAGGGGGGGGGGCAGAGATCACACCACAACGAGCAGAGAGGAGAAGCTATTCATGAGCAGAATCTGTCCTGCCCGACCATATAAAGCAGAAGACTTATGGTCGGATCCCATAGCAAATACATTGTATACAGCAGGACTGATAGAGACAAGTTGGAATTATATCTGTGAAATGCTGTATTTTTTTTTAAATAGCCATTAATTAGAGAACGTGTTCTTTTGTTGTCCTGAGTATAATGAAGAATCTCGTCTTTGTGGGAATACCCCTTTAACAAGAGATACCAATCTGTAACCCATTAAATGTTTCAATTTTCTTATATAGGTCTGACAATGACTTACAAGAGAAACCCAACTGTAACCCATGCAGTTAGGTTTTAAGGCTTCAAAATGGGTTGGAGAAACCCATCTGTACACCCAAGAGGTACAATTTATATACCCAACTAAAACCCATTTAGTTAGGATGGATTTTTAGTGAGCAAGGATATTATATGTGTCATATAAGGAGTTGCCTTTAAAGGCTCTAATATAGGTCTGACGTTAACTTACAAGTAGAGGTGAGTGGACCAGGCACTCCATTTTGGGTTCAGTTTCGCTATCTGAACATATTGGCAGTTGAACAGTTAATCTGCCAAATTGACACCCCTAAAGACTAGCCATGGCTATGATTGGCCAGAGATGTCAATCATAGCAAGATAAGCGGACAAGAACATTGGGCCACTCATCTCTACTTACAAGAGATCCCCATCTGTACACCAAACAGTTACCTAAGTAGCTCCAAGGCTCCAACATGGGTCGGATGCTGACTTAGAAGAGACACCCATCTGTAACCAACTTAATTTTCAAGAAACTTTTAGGTCGGGTATTGATTTACATGTAACTACCTATAGATGGCAATAAAGAGAGTCTTCCTTCTGAAAGAAAGCTAATTTGACAAATTATTAAAGGGGTATTCCCATGAAGACAAGATTCTTAAACATACTCAGGATAACAAAATAACGCATTCTCTACTTCCCTGTTATTAACAAATATACAGCTTTTCACATATATAATTCCATCATGTTTAGTATCAATCCTGGTGGATACAATTTCGGTTGCCACGGGATCAGACCATAAATCTTCTAGTGATGTGTCGTTCATGAACGAGCCGGCTCTAAGAGTCGTCTCTTGTTCGTGAACAGTGTGAGCCGATGGTTCACTTAACCCCTCCCCTAACTGGCTTACCACACCCTTTAACCCGATACAATCGGGTTAAAAGTAGAGTGGCGTGGGGTGAGTGACTGGTCTGCGGCTCCCTATTATATATTCAAGCCATTCAGGAGCCAGAAGAGCCGGCTCCTCTTAGTGAGCCAGATCACTAAGAAGAGCCGGAATTCCCATCACTAAAATCTTCTGACTATGATCAGGCAGATTCTTCTCATGAATAACTTCTCCTTTCTGCCTCCTGCCCCTCCCCTTGCATTACAAGACGAGCTCAGACACAGGCACTTCCTGCCGGCAAGCAGCACTGTGCAGAGACTTATTCTACAAGCTACAGATAAGCTACAATTTTTATACCAGGGGGAGGAGGATTAGCAGGGCTGACAATGTGTATTATAGCTTAGATGTAGGATAGCTGACTGTATCATTGTGTCTTCTATCCATCGCATGGTTCTCATCTCTGATCTGTCTCATCTCTCTTTCTATGTGTCAGGTACTAGTACAATGTTCAGAAGCTAAATAAAAGTGTATATAAACCCTGCACCCTGATAAACTAAGCACATTGTCAGCACACATCATCTAATAGCACTAGAGGAATCATGAAGTGTCTGCTTAGAGAGTCCCTGCTCACATTCTGGAATCTTACACTGACCATCACTGAGTGATAGGAGCTAAAACATCGACAAAACTTAGTAATATTCTAAAGTAGGGGGGTTAAAATGATCTTCATTACGTAAATATCTCTATGGGATTAAAACATGAGAACTTTCTTTCATTGCTAAAACTATATGATACAGGATATTATCTTGTTACTCGATTTTTACAAATAATAGGTTTAGCCTCACCCCCACCGCCCAATTTCACGTACAAGAAGAAAAATAACGTCAATCTTGCTCTGCTTCCCCCGGTTGCTATTTTAGGTGACAATATTGCAGAGTCACGTTGGCAGCATTGCTTGAAAAGAATATTCCTCTCCGTGCTCCGCAGATTACCTGCATTCCCTGCTGTTTTTCTAAGGGACAACCACCAGGAACTGCTGACATGGAGAATTATAAAGCAGCACCTTGTAAACTGGGATAGCCGAAACAGCTGACTACCTAACAAGCGTTTATTACAATATTATTGTGCGGCACGAATGTTTTATAGATCCGCCAAAACCATAAATACCCAAACTTCACCTCCCTGTAACATTATGATAACAAAAGAAATAAGAATGAGCGGATTCTGACTAATATCTACGGCCTGGAAGGGGAAATAACGCATCTCAAAGAGAAGGCACATTACAAGAAAACACATTTGTTGAAACAAAGTCGTATTTTACATTAGGATTAGGCGTTATGGCGGGCATTAGCCTACATTTTTCAGTTTGTGGAGAGAAAAGAAAATGGCGGAAAAGAAAAACAAAAGGGAAAGGAAGAGCTGGGCGGTGGTAGGGGAGGAAGCGCAGCGGAAAATGGAAAAAGAAAATGTGAAGGAGGGGAAAGGAGGGAGAGGGGGGAGCACAAAAAAGGACAAGGAGGAGGGAGAAAGAGAGGGGACAAAAAAAACAAGGAAGCGGACAAAAAGAGGAAAAAGGAGAAGAAGGAAAGAGAAAGGAAGGCAAAGCGGGACGGCGGGGAGCAGGAGGGCGAGGGGGAGAAAAAACAGAAACCCAAAAAACACAAACCACCCCAAAACAACCCCAACCAAAAAACAACCCAAACCCACAAAAAAACAAAACACAAACACAACACCAAAAAAACAACAACAAACTAAAAAAAAAACAAAAAAATCAAAAAAAAGAAAAAAACCAAAACAAACAAAAACAAATAACACAATCAAAAAAAAAACAAAACAACAAAAAAAAAACAAAAAAGGGGTGGGGGGGGGGGGGGGAGAAAAAACCAACCTAGAAAAAAAAAAAAACAACCCCATAAACCACCCTCCCCAAACCACAAATCAAAACCCAACAAAACCAACACACACCCACCCCCCAACCATCAACAAAAACCTAAAAACCCACATACCAACTAAAACACCAAAAAAAAAAACAAAAACCACAAACCAAAACACACCCAAAAAAAAAAAACACAAACAAAAAAAAAAACAATAACCAAACAAAACAATAACACCACATCACAAACCCATAACAAAACCCAAAAAACACAACACAAACAAACAAAAAAAAAAACAAAATAGGGAGGCTACGGCAACTTCCTGCAACTTTAACCAAGGAAATTTACTTTGTTATACTGATTTCGCAGGTTTATTCTAAAAAAGGCAAGGTAGGAAGGCTAAAAACTAGTTTACAAAATCATACAAAAAATTTGAAAAACAAAGCGCCTTCCAGCAATTTTAACCAAGGAAATTTCGTTTTTTTTGTACTGATTTCTCTGGTTTATATCTTAAAAAAAAAGGCAAGGCAGGGGGGGAAGGGCCGCTAAAAACTAGTTTACAAAACAGACAAAAAAAAAAAATCTGCCAAATTAGAAGAATGAAGCGCCTTCTTGCAAATTTAACCGAGTAAATTTTATTTTTTTTATACTGATTTCTCTAGTTTATTCTAAAAACAGCCAATGTAGGAAAATTTAAAGCTAGTTTACAAAATACACAAACAAATCTGCCAAATTAGATTTTTCCGTGTACAGAGTTGTGTGACGACTTATTTTTTGCGTAACAAATTTTACTTCTCAGTGCCGCTATTTATTATTTCATGCCATGTACTGGGAAGCTGGAAAAAAATTCCAAATGTGGTGAAACTGGCAAAAAATGCATTTGTGTTCACCGTGCGCTCCAAATGATACGTCTACTTTATTCATATTTACCATATTTATATAGGTTTTATTGTGTTTTCATATATTTTCACAAATCAAAACAATGGGGCCCATTTACTAAGGGTCCGCGGGCCGCATTTCAGTCGGGTTTCCAGACTATTTCCGTTTTGTGCTGGTCCTCTCTGCTCCTGGGTTCTCTCCTGCCGCTCCACTATGTGTCCTGACTCTGGTTGAATGTGTTGGGTTAAGGACATGGAGAAGAAAAGCCCCAGGAGCAGTAGAGGACCCAGAAGTGGTAAGTTCTTACTGTAGTGCTCTCAGGTCCTCTCCTGAACACAGAGTGGCTAATGGAGGAAAGAAAAAGCCTCAGTGTGGTGCAGGGGTCTCCCCATTATTTGTAGTTGTCTTCCCTAGAGTATTATGGTCTCAAGTATTTTAAGTTTTATGCTCTAGGGTCCTCCAGTATCTGTCTGCTTGGGGTTCTCCAGTATTTTACGTCTGCTATGGAGTCTCCAGTACTATTATTATCTGATCTGGGGTCTGCATTATTATTCTCTGCTATGAATACAGTATTGGGTTTTCTAGGGTTCTGGTTAATGATGTGGCCCCTTAAAGTTGAGCAGTATGACAGTATGGCCCTTGGACCAATTAATGTTGCTTACCCCTGGCTTAAATCCTTAGATCAGGAATAAAACAGAGATTCAAAGGAAATGTCAGAATTTACAATTTGGTAGTAGAGGTTTATATGCAGGCATACGTGGGTACAAAGGGTTCAATGGGTGCTGTTGGTGTCCACCAAATGATTGATCCGGCATTGTACTGTCGATTTTTCTCGTTACGAAAAACCACAATAAAGAAATGAACAAAGCCCTAATATTAAAGTAACTAATTGAATTTACAGACCGGGAAGGTAATAAATGTAAGTATACAGTAATTCTATCATAAAGTTACGTTTATTTAATACAAAAATTAAAAAAATAAAAATTTACAGACCTCTTTATTTTATTATTTAATATTAAATTGGCCCCAGCCGAGACACAATCTCACTGATATGGATGAGCCATTCAAAACTCTAAAAGGATCCGATTTATTTAAAGATAGCAACACAGAGAAATGTAGGCGTCATGGCCGACATGAGACGCAAAAGCATTTCTGAAATTAAACACCTAAAATTAGATGAAGCCAAAAGACCATTGCAGGCAGACATCCTGAAATGATAAACTTAAAAGGTGTACTTCTGAAAGGTTAGATAAAAAAGCTTTGAGCTCTTTATGTTGCGGCAGGCACTGTGGGGGTCGTCGGGATCGTCTTTTGAAGCACTCGATGGCTGGAAATTGAGACAGTTCACTGTATTTTTCCTGCCTGGATTCTCGACTTAGATGTAGACTTTCTATCAGATCTACCATTTACTGCTCTGCATAAGAAAAAACTTTATGAGAAAAAAAAACACCTGGAGTTTATTTCTGACTTTCACAATTTTTCAATTAGCATTTCAAAAAAAGTAGGAAAAATCTAGCATGGCGGTCTACCATGGGGCTTCCAAGACTGCAGCTACGGATCTCTGGAGGTCCAAAAATGACCAAGTATTTTATAGACTGTCTTCTGATCTCAACAGATACCCTGCCATTCCACTATTCAACTGTGGGGGTGCTGCAGGAAAATGAAACCAGTTAAAAAAAAGTGAGTGAAGGGCCCAACAACAGAACAATATTAAAAAAGCTCATCTTTATGGGTTTCATACAAAAAGAGAAGATCACATTTTGTCAACCTCTTTAAATGATGGGTCCAACGTTTTTATCTACCAAGATTTATGCCCATGGAATCCATTTTAAACAACTTCTTTTAATTCTCCAGGGAATTGTTTGGTTTTGTTTGGAATGGTTTCCTGCTTCTTGATCCTTCTTCAGTTTCAAATTTACTTCTCCGTGCCCTCAGCACCTCCCACTTGGACTACTGCAATAATTTCCCTGTGGTCCCCCAGCTAACTCTATCTCTCCTCCAATCTATCCCTTACTCTGCTTCCTGGCTAATCCATCGGTCTCCTCACTTCTCCTCTATTCCAGCCTCTCCACTGGTTACCCGCTGCACGGCAAATACTTCAAATATATTTCAAATATTGATCACGATTTACAGAGCTGCCCATAACCCGTCCAAAATATGTCAGACCTAATTAGCCTATACTGTCCCACATTCAACTTCGGATTATCACAAGACCATCTGCTTTGATCTCCTATTATCCGTGATTTTCCCACACTTCTCCTGTGCATCCCCCATACTGACTGTCCCCCACCTTCCAAAACTTCAAACGTAACACGAAAACCTTCTATTGAATTGCCTACAAAACACTATAACCCCACTGCTCTGCTCCCTCACCTTTTGTCTCCATCTACCCTCCCTTATAAATTATGGGCCCTCACTTCCACTTTTTTCAATTCAACATTATTTTTTGTATCTTACTTCTATTTGTTCTTGTCTTAGTTAATCTGCCATCAAAACCCAGCATGATAAACCAGGGACATTACTCATAGATCCAGGCATTTATCCATGGCCGCCTCCATTCTAAAATCAACTTGTAAAATTATGGTAATGAGGTAGAAGGGCTCCTGGAAGTGTTAGCACAATCCCTTCCTTTCTGCAGCTTCACAGCATGTTACACTGCACAGGAGCATGTCTCACCCTTGAAACAGAAATAGGAGATCCCGGCACACGTATGCGTAAGGAAGCATGTAGATGTCTGGAAAGTAAAAACCACATCTTCTTTATAAGTATGCATTAAAAGTACGCGATCCTCCACATGGTAGACACGACATACGTGTTTCGGCTGTACGCCTTTATCACGGTTTGCTCTTCCTGCTTCGGAGCAATCATTGCACACCTGTACAGACGTGGACCGAAACCTGGCGTTCAGGGTGAGCTGGACTATTTTTCTTTCTTTCTTCCACATATATTAGCATGTCTCACCCTTGCCCTGCTCTCGTAATGGAAGGAGGGATGTACGTCTGCACAGTTTAACAGTCTATGAAGCTACAGCACAACAGGGCTCTTAACATCCCCCTGAGCTCTTCTGGCTCATTAGCATAACTTTAGTTTTTAAAGTTGATTTTAGAAGGAAGGAGACCATGGATAACAAATATAAGAAGATTATCACAGTGATGGTGCCTGGATCTATGAGTAATGTCCCCGGTTCATCATGGTGGATTTTGATGGGAGATTTTCTTTAATGTAATGCATGTGAACCCTTTAAATGTATAAATAAATAACAGGAGGGCTTCAGGTCTAATGGGCAGGGTCTGCTATGATCCCAAAATGTTGGCAACATGATGCGGAGATCTACACAAGGGGCCATAGGTGGTGATCATCAACCCCTTCGCCTCGCAGTGTTTTTCCATTCATTTTCTTCTCCCCACCTTCAGAAAGCTTTACCTTTTTTTTATTACCTTTTTCCGTGTACAGAGTTGTGTGACGACTTATTTTTTGCGTAACAAATTTTACTTCTCAGTGCCGCTATTTATTATTTCATGCCATGTACTGGGAAGCTGGAAAAAAATTCCAAATGTGGTGAAACTGGCAAAAAATGCATTTGTGTTCACCGTGCGCTCCAAATGATACGTCTACTTTATTCATATTTACCATATTTATATAGGTTTTATTGTGTTTTCATATATTTTCACAAATCAAAACAATGGGGCCCATTTACTAAGGGTCCGCGGGCCGCATTTCAGTCGGGTTTCCAGACTATTTCCGTTTTGTGCTGCATTTAACAGGGGTTTTTGGCGTACGCAATCGGATTTTGGTGCAATCGTGCCGACTTTCATGTGACACAAATCGGCCGTCGGACAACCCAACTGATTCCGACTAAGTGCGGGATTTAAAATTCTAATTGTGTCGCAAGACAATGCACTTAGATGCACCGGGAAGAAGAAGGTGAACTCCGTCGGACCTGAGCGGGGAGTGACACATGCAGGATCTCGGGCGCACGATCTTGTTGAATCGCGCCAGACTTCATCCTCGTCGGACAATGCACCTCGGGGACCGCGCAGGGACCGGGTAAGTAAATGTGCCCCAATGTGTACGGAAAAAAAAATTGCCATCTTTTGACACCAATACCATTTTCATACCATGGTGTACGGAGATGTGAGGTGTCATTTTTGTGAAATGAGCTGACGTTTTCATTCCTACCATTTTGAGGACAGCGCAACCTTTTTATCACTTTTTATTACGTATTTTTATGTGATTTAAAATTCGCATTTGGAACATTTGGTTGCTCTTTTCCGATGCACCGTCGGCTATAACCGGTTTTATATTTTGATAGAACAGGCATTTTGGGACAGTTTATTTAGTTTTATATAAGTTCTAGGGAAAGGGGGGTGATTTGAATTTTTATTAATTGATATTAACTTTTTTATCCATCTATCTTTTCAGATGATCTGCTCGTTCCTACCGTATACTGCAATATTACTGTATTGAAGTTTATGGTGATTTTACATAAGATTCATTACAGTGTCCCACTGGCACATTACAAAGATCCAAGACTGTCATGGCAACCGATCGCCGTTCCATGATGACATCACGGGAAGCAGCGATTTCAACCAAGATGGCACCACCCATGCAACACCGTCTTTTAAGTGTTGCCGCCGGCAAACACATTAATGGTTAAAGGACACCTGTCATCAGGTCTGTGTCACTTGTCCTGTCACTACTACCTGGAGCAGCTCACAAGGATCCCATCCCAGCCTTTATCTAGTTATTTCATACATTATTCATTGTAAAATCATCTATTCTTTATCATGTAAATGAGGCTGGTCACATGGTCAGAGGCAGCGATGTCACTCCTGTTACCCCTCCCCTCTCCTCCCCCTGCTCATGTCTGTGTGTAATGTATAGTAAAGCATTGCTGGTGTGTGTGCTGCATCTGCTGACATGCTGCATCCTCCTAATATACAGGTGAGAGACACAGACATCAGCTACACATGAATCTGACATGTTCTGCTGTAACATGGCTGCCTGGAGCTGCTGTATCTCTCCTATACACACACATGCACACACAGGCTGCAGGGGGCGTGGCCACCAGCACCAGGAAGCACATCATTATACAGCCTCACATCATTATACAGGCTGTCAGTCATGCACTGGGGGTGTGGCTGTGCCTCCCACTCATGAATAAGGTGGACAGCTTGAATATGCTAATGATTCATTGGACATTTCACAGATCATTTGCATACAGCTTTAGGACCTCATTGCTTAGGTTTACAGGCATGTAGAGGGACAATGAAGGGATAGAGGCAATGCTCTCTAATGGCAGTTTATGAAAATATATTTAGTTTAGGGGGGTTATTTTGCATGACGGGTTCTCTTTAACACAATCCAGGGTCTGTTAGCGATGGGTGTTTGCTGCAACATCCAGCAAACCCCATGTCTGTATGAAGACATGGTGACATACATCCTTAACAGCTCCCTGAAGGATATATCTGTCAGTGAGTATTAAGAAGTAAAATGGAACTTGGTGAAACCAATGTCCTTCACTGAAGAATTGGTCTATCACACACTTTCAAGACCAATGGTATGAAAGCAATAGCTGGGAGTGGATATATATTCTTACATTTATATACGGATTTTCCAATAAACTAAAAGGTTCCTTGATGGCCCGGAGACCTTGATGGTCCAGAGTATATTTCTTCCCAGCATTAGAACACAGTTATTCTTTAACAAAACTCCACATAACACCTGTTCTAGTATCTTTCTGTCATCCCCATGATAGTTTAGTAAAGAAATGAACAGCCCGCGATAAGCATCGAATTCAAGCCCCGCAGCATTAACCAGTGACAAAGACAAACGGCAAGATGGTTGGCATGGAAACCATAGTGAAGAGCCTTGTACCAACCTGGCCGGGTGCTACCATGCTGTCCAGATGCTCCGGCTGAGCGTACAACATTTTTAAGATAATTCTACTACTGACTAAGAGTTAAAAATATAAAAAACATAATAGTAATTTAGCTGGATACCAACATGTTCTCGAAAATATGGGGGAAAGTGGTGCAGGTATAACAAAGCCCTCAATGACTCTCACACAATATTTTTGTTTAGTTTTCCGTGCTACAATTTTTGGAAACCGGTGAGCCATTGGAAATTTCCACCCAGTTCTACAAGTTGAGTTGAGTTCTCTCTAGTGCATAACAAAGCATTATTGACAGACAAGTAGAGCCTAGATTTTAAACTTATTTTAAACTTATTTTAAAGTTATAACTTTTTAGCCAGAAACAAATTTGGCTTAAAAAGTTCTGGCATTTTATAGTTCAAAGGTCAGGAGGATCAAGCACTTGCTGTTTTTCCATACTGCTGTCCTGGAGATCGGGTGAAATGCTGACAAAGCACTTCACCCCGATCTCTGAGAGCAGAACCTCTGCTCTATCCTTGCTCTCCCGACATGAGTGTTACTGCAGGACCTAGCGCGATGTCAACAGCATGTGACTGATCACATGCTTTGTGCATCCCTGCAAGGTCCTTAAACCCTTTCATGCTGACAGGGAAGAAGTGGCAGATGGGACTATGTGAGTGAATGTATATAGCAGACATGAGTAAGTGAATAAAGCGAGAGGTGTGTGAGTCAATGGTTGCAGCAAAGATGTGTGAGCATATGAGGGTAGCAGCATTATGTGTGAGTGAATGGATAAAGCAGAGTTATGAGTGAGTGAGTGAATGGATGTAGCAGAGCTGCCTGTGCTGTACTTGTGTGTGAACAACAGGAAATCTTTAATTGGTGTCAAATAGATATTTACT
Source organism: Engystomops pustulosus (assembly GCA_019512145.1). Classification (NCBI taxonomy): domain Eukaryota; kingdom Metazoa; phylum Chordata; class Amphibia; order Anura; family Leptodactylidae; genus Engystomops; species Engystomops pustulosus. Next base: position 12,141,331 of record CM033647.1, on the reverse strand, counting down.
TTTTTTTTTGTTGGATGAGTAAATCAGATGAGTAAATCAAAATATGATAGTTCAAAGGTGTTTCCAGAAGTATGAACGCCCGCAAGCTCGCGGCTGTACATACATCCCCCATAGAGAGCAATGGCCGCACGGAGCGATAAGGTGCTGCACATGTCCTATCTTTCCTCGTAGTGTGGCCTGTAGGCAATGCATTTCAATGGAGATGGGAAGGGGTCATCCCTCCTCCATGGCAGTGGAAATATACCTGCCTGGTCATAGCCGCGCATGCATACGTTCGTCTAACTACACCCTTAATTTGGAGATGCTGAAGGAACCCTTAAAGCACAACTGGATCGATCAAAACTATAGATCTGGAAAATAGGTGATAACTTCTTTAATTGGGGTTTCCTCTATTAAATAACCTACATGAAATTCTACCAATGTCTCATATACGTTTGTCACAATTTTGGGGACCCACCCCTCAGTCCAGAAAGGAATGTACAAACCCTTATGCCATTTCATGGGGTGACTGCTGGCTGGTACATCTAGGCAGGGAGTGGATAGGGAGGTGGACAGGACGGGGGTAAAAGGGTCCTCGTTCTCGACTCTCGTTCTTGAGATAGGTGCAAAAGGGATCTGTATCTTACCATAAATGTGGGACTACCACTTTAAAACTACACCCTAGTTAATGGGTTCACGTGTAGGTCTTCTTCACTATATAAACTATAATCAGCTTTTTTACTGTCTAACCCTGGACAACCCCTCTCAGTATAATGAAATATTATAATATAATACTTTGCATTTCCAGAGCTTATGAAATCTCAAACTCTGTTTAGAAGTTCACAATAAAAAAAAAGAGCATCTCCGAATTTCCTAAAACAGTTATCTAGCTGTGCACGCTAAGCTCTTTATGGTAAGCTGCAATTTCCCTAAACTCAATTGAGGAGCCAGAAAAGCCAAGTTTACTTTGAAATGAATCAAATATCTCACAGATTTGCAAAGGATTACCAGGCGAAGAACCATCTGCTTCTATTCAATATATCATCAGATTCCCTTATTTTCAATGTTAACAGTTATCACTGATTGCATATGATCCATCTATCATTCCCGGGCGGGCCTCACACGGTCATGTCGTCCGAATGAACGAGCAGTAGAGACTCTTCTCCAGGGGGGGTCTGAGGACCAAACTTTTCTGCTTGGAAAGCTACACCGATGTTAAAGTATTGACTAAACCAATGTAAACTACCTTAGATTCCAATAAACTTGACATATTCCACCAGCTTTTCGACTTTTTTATGTGGAGGCAACGTTGGGGTATGATGAAGAGTCCGTGAGACTTGAAAAGTGTAGGATGTGATTCCTTGTTCCGTCAACATGTTGGATTACTCAAAGAAGAACTACTATAGCATTCTCATTGTGTCTTCAAGATACTGGACTAATGCTGGTCTTAAAGTTGGATGTATCTGACCAAAAACCACTGAAATTACTTCCTGTCCTGAGTTAGGTTCTTCATGGCCTACGCGATGTGGTCATCTCTAGGTTTCTCAGTAGTTCTCGAGACAGCCTCTTAAACCCTTCAACACTCTAAGCCTTTCTGGTCTCCATTAAGCTCACAACAAGTAATGGCTGATCTTCCTTTACTGAAGATCTACAGTAGAATCCTGCTCGATTCTATTTAACCAAAATAGGGCAAGTTCCCATGAGTACGACCATCCTCTTAGGACCACCATCTGCCGGTGTGCTAGATTTATAATAATAACTGCAGCTGTACTTCTTTTATTTCGTCTTCATACAACCGGCTTTGCCCAAAACTGTACATGGAAGCTGAAGGACCTCTTTGAGATTTGATTTAGCCATCTAGCACAAACTTCAGGAAGATCCAATGTTTTAGTTCTTTTTTTCTGATAGGATTTCCAAAGCTTGAACTTTTAAACAACTTTACTTTGGCTTTAACTTACTTTGAATTATGTACACGTTCCCTACTCACCTATAGACCGAAATAAACCTGAGTGACCCCACAGGTTGGCCATCAACTTTACTCTACTTCAAGAGTCTCCCACCTTTCCCCTCTTGGGTGCTTGAAGCTTCGGTAAACACTTTAGCTTTAGTTTTCCTGTCAACCACGCGTTGTGTTTTTAACAGCCAGTATTACAGGAAAAAAATGGATTCTCCCATAATAATTCTCAAATCATGTAAAATGTTATCAGTCTCTTAGTGCAGAACTGTTCTAGTTGCCCATGGAAACCAATCAGAGATCAGCTTTCATTTTATAAACAGCTGTGGGGAAATGAAAGCTGAGCTCTGATTGGTTGCCATGGGCAGCTAGAACCGTTTTACCTCAGAAAATTGATGATAAATCTCCCCCTATGATCCTACTATGGCTGTATACACTAGCACATCCATTTTATTCATGTAATTGTATTTGCTATCTGCTACTAAATGGCAAGTCAAGCAACATGAAAAAAATTAGGTTTGTTCAATAATAAAAAAAAATACCTGATTTTATTATGTACAAAGACAATTCAATTCATCATAATTATCAGGAAAATTCATAAGGCTACATTCACACGACTGTATGGGGGACATATATACGGCCACAAGCTTGCGGCCGTGCACACATCCCCCATAGGCCGACACATGTGTGGCAGCATACCGCTCCGTACACGGGAAAAAAATAGGACAATCTTTCCTTGTGTTAGGGGCCGTACGTAATGGATCGCTATGAAGAGGTGGGGTAACCCCTCTTCCACTCCATTACGGCGACCGTATGCCCGCCCAGCCATAGTCAAGCGGGAATAGGTCAGTGTGAACGTAACCTAACCAAGGAAAAAAGGCGCAGAGCTAGGGATGATGAAAATACAGGTAATGTAAAAGATGTGAAAAAAATTGCAACCTATTCCAAAAACATTTTCGGGAAGCATGTCCTTTTGAGGAATAGACCGAGTCTGCTAAGGATCTAGAGGGGGTGGATGTCAAGAAGAGGCTGTTACAGAAGAACCTAGGTGGATCACCCTCCTCGATACAGTGCAGCCTAAAAGAGGCCTCTGGCTTCAAATGGTTTTTTGTAAGGTTTTTAATTATTATTTTTGTGTCTTAGTAATTGTTAGTTTTTTTTTCAGTTTTTTGCTATATATAGGTGCATATGAATAAGCAGTTTCGTTAACGAATGACAAAATCTTAGTTGGAATTATTTTAATATTAATATTCATAAGTTTCGGTCCTATATACAGGCAGTCCCCGGGTTACACACAGGATAGGTTCTATAGGTTTGTTCTTAAGTTGAATTTGTATGTCAGTCAGAACCGTACACTTTATCATTGTAATCCCAGCCAGAACTTTTTTGGTCTCTGTGACAATTGGATTTTAAAAATGTTGGTTTGTCATAAGAACCAGGATTAATAATAAAGCTTCATTACAGACACCTGTGATAACTGTTATAGCTGATCATTGTAGCCTAGGGCTAAAGTACAATAAATTACCAATATCTAGAGGTCCGTTTGTAACTAGGGGTCGTATGTAAGTCGAGTGTTCTTAAGTAGGGGACTGCCTGTAATGTCAAACATTTTTCCACTTGTCTTTACTTCTACACATTATTATTCACTTTAGTTGGTTACTTATTGTGATGTAGTTTTGTGTACTTTATACGGATGTATTTTGGGTATTATATATTTAGCACTTTATCTTGTATATATTGTATACTGTATATGTGCTGAATTGCATTGATATGTAAGGGATATGTTTACGCTTACAGTATATTGTTTTTATATATTTTACTAGGATATATTCTAGATTCATGGCACTTTGTTGAGCGGTAAATGTATATTTTTTACAATTTGGCACCTTAGGTATTTTTATTCATTTAAATATTAATACACATTAAATATTTATAGGTCTATATATTAGACCCTTGTATATTAATCCTTCATTAATTGTAATTTTGGCAGAATATATAAAATGTATTACCAAATGAAATTGACTAAAATTATCATGTTGACCTTTGCACCGTATACTTGTAAATACCAAGTCATTTTTCATATTATTTTCAAACTAAACAGTGAGGAAATTAAAGGGAACCTACCACCCCTATAAAGGTGGAACAGGTGGTAGGTGGATGAATGGGACGTGAGGATAGCCCTTTTTTGGGCTAATCCTCACGTCCCGGCTATCTTTTAGAAAACTTTAATGAAGGCATATGTAAATGTTTTTTATATGCGGATACTGGGGCGTGGAGTAGCCGGACATGAGGCTACTAGTCGCGGCTACTCCACGCCCCAGTAGCCACGTTACTCCGCCTACCATTTAATCTTCGGCATGCAGCCCTCGTCAGAGTCCCCGGCGTTCTGGCCGTGGCTCCGAGGCCAGAGCTACTGCGCATGCGCAGAAGACCGAAGATGCCGGGGGACTCGGAGTAACTTGGCTACTGTGGCGTGGAGTAGCCGCGACTGGTAGCCTCATGTCCGGCTACTCCACGCCCCAGTAGCAGCATAACAAAATTTACATATGCCTTCATTAAAGTTTTCTAAAAGATAGCTGGGACGTGAGGATTAGCCCAAAAAAGAGCTATCCTCACGTCCCATTCATCCACCTACCACCTGTTCTACCTTTATAGGTAGAATCGGGGTGGTTGGTGCCCTTTAAAAGGGGTTGTTCACTTTAATGGACATCATCAGGATCAATAATTGTAAACCAAGCACACTGACATACTGGCGTGTGCCCCCTTCTTTTAAATTACTTTGCCCTGGTTTATGCAAAAACTATGCAAATGAGCCAGAGGGGCTCCATAGGTGTTAATGGAGTCTGGAGACCTTCAGGCTCATTTGCATCATTTTTTAAGTCTTTTTTTTCTTAAAAACTAGGGCATAGAAGCTCAAAACAAAGAAGACCCTGCCAGAGGGGGCACACACCAGTATGTCAGTGTGCTTGGTTTAGAATCATTCATCTTATTGGTAGATGTCCTTTAAGCACATTCCAGCAAATAACTGATATGGTTTCTGTAATGAAAAAAGTGATTTCATTATACATGATATAAATTCTACATTCTAGATCCCTTCTTGCTGTCCTGCAACAGGAAGCTTCATCTTTTACTTCCTGTAGATAAACAACGGTCCATGGTCATGTGATGTCCCACAGGTGCGCGATTCGTTAGTATCACATAGCTTGCATTACACTGCATGTTATCACGAGCCGTGTACCTGTGTGACATCACATGACCATGGACCATTGTTTATCTACAGGGAAGCAAACGATGAAAACTCCTGTTGTATGGCAGCAAGCAGAGATCTAGAAAACCATAAAGAATTCATACAGAAAGTATACTGGAAAATGTTAGAACTTTTTGTTACGTAAACAATATCAATTAATTGCTATGATGTGCTTAAAGTGGAAAACTCCTCAATGGCAGGTGTATAACCTTTGGCACAACACCAAGGTGTTATATGACCTCCTGACGTAGAAACAGGTGCGAAACGCGAGTTGTGGTGTTTGAATTGCTCTCCTGGGATTGTCCATAACCCTCTCCTAAAATGCTTACGGGTGAGTGTAAGTTTGATGCATATTTACTCATATGCGGGAAGGTACCTCCATTTTATTTTTTGGATAATTTGGTGGATAATTATACCTGTAAGCATTTTATAATATGTTATGAATTGCCCTGATAATTATGACGAATTGATTTGTTGTAAATTCTTGTTTTAGACTTGGTATATTGATTTTGGTGCCTATGATAATTATTGTAAATGATGGTGGGCACATTTGGTTTGGTTGTTTTAATAATATATGCAGCTTCCAGTCTCCGTGCCATTCAGCTCTTATGGAAAAATGACAAGGGACACCAAAACCTACACCAAAATAATCTGTTGGCTTTCCTTCTAGCTTTCTGACCTCTAATAATTATTGGAAATGACATAGATATTGTATTTCCAGTAAAACCTTCACCACCAGGGGACAGTGTCTTGTACCATGTCTGCTTCAATAATAAAAATATCCATAACTTCAAAAGGCAAAGATGTCAAATAGTGCTGAAAAGCCACAAAACTCTGTACTTACAATGAAGGATCTTGGACTAAATCCTTAAGGTTGATGCCACTACGATCTTCTGCGAGGTTCCTGAAGCAGCTGTCACTCACTGCCAATAAAACACAGAAGAGGTGGTCAATAGACTTACCCAGCCCCGGGTCACATCGCAGACTACATTTTAGCAGGGGCGTAACTAAAGTGGTAGCAGCCATAGTGGCTACTATGGGGCCCAGAGTGTCATGGGGCCCTAGCATCTGACATGACACACTCAAGAAGAAAGGATGATACATATTATGCTGCACATTGTACAGCATAATATGTATATGAGTACATATATTCCACAGCTTCTGGCTCATTAGCATAATTTTAAACGTTGATTTTAGAAGGAAGGAGGCCATGGATAATATAAGAAGATTAACACAGTCACAGTGCCTGGATCTTTGCGTAAGCACCCCTGATTTATCATGATGGATTTTGATGGTAAATTTCCTTTATGCTTTGGGTTTGGAGATCAACAAAGGTCAAAGTTTTTGGACTCCTGCTGCTTAAACAATGACCTCCCATAAGTAGCCTCATTTTGGAATACCGAAATAGGCCATTCTGAGTCCCTTTTACCAACTCTGACTTCCATTTAATAGTCATTATGGAGACCAGCCATGAGGAACATCTCTGATATCCCCAGAATGTCCATGAATGACCCTGACAACATCCTGACCACAATAGGCACTTGTTATTGTTCCATCTCTCCAGTGGGTGTGTTGGAAAAAACGCACATCCTTATTGGTGGATTGTCCTTCAAGTTAAAACTAGTCCTTAGGCTTTTTAGGAACTGGAAAATTGTCCAAAAAAATCCACTAATCCAATTTTCCATAAGGGTAATACTACTCTTCTTACCATTTCTGAGGAGTATTTTTAGCCAAGGAGGAGTATTAAATTTTCAGTAATACATATACATACATGCATAATTAGCAGCCAGGAGCGCCAGACATCTTGTCCAGGTACTCCATGCTGCTAATTATCAGTTTGTTTTCTAGGTGATACCGGCATATCAAGACTAGCGACGGACAGCGACGGGTTCAACATGGAGAGGAGCGGAGGTGAATATTTGTAGGTTTTTTTTTTATGTTTTTGCAGTTGATTTCCTTCAAACCCCTCCAGACCAGACTATGCTAACACCAAAGAACCCCAGATCAATCTATTACAGCTTTATATGCACGTAAGAGTGCACTCCCACAATTCAAGAGTAGCACCACGGCTCAGGCAGAGGAAAAGTCCCACCTGGGACTTTTTTCAGGGGTAAAACGGCCTTTACAAGCGTTAAAGACAGTTGTAGAGGAGTAAATGCGATCTCTGCTGGCTTCTGATTTACCTTAAAAGCTGTTAAAGGGGTATTCCAGGAATACGTATAATTCATATTCAAATTGGTCATTAAAATAGAAGCTATTGTGTAATTAGTTGTTTAAAATTTTGCTCCCCTTATCAGAAAAATGCTGTGGACGTACACTATGATTGAGAACTAAAATGCTATTGGCCCTTTAATCAGTCCACTGATTTTGTCCCTGAGGAGGAGACACAGAGAAGATGGGCGCTGGTCACATGTCCTGCACCTGCCTGAACATCACTACATTTGGCTGTAGTCTGTTGGTTGCACCACATCCAGTGTCATCTCAGAGAGGAAATGTGCAGTGATGGCAGTTACACATCATTACTATAGTAACAGAGCAGGACAGTCTGTTACATTATCACTGGGAGCAGAGCTGCTACTGAGAACTGAGGGATCATGGGAGATGTAGTATCCTGTGTTGGCCATCTTGGAGAGAACACTGATAACTGGAGATAATTCTGCTGACTATCCAACATGTGCATCATTTTTTGGCTTATTTCAGACAAAATCGTTTTACGCAAGTTGTTCCCATGGGCCACCGTCATTGACTTCCTCCTCTCTTTCTTTTCAAATACATGCATGCACAGTAATATAATTGGGAAGGTGAGGTCGTGATGGCCGTTGGCCTAATAAGGGCCACTCTAAGACTCAAAAATTAAATCCTGGCCAACTCCAAAGGCTGGCTACCAAAGTATTAAAGGTTTTACATCACAGAACGTGTTGAGGAAACAACTAATTTCCCCATTGGTTAAAGGAATTATTCTAAAAGAGCAACGAGGGAGATTCATTAGTCTCCGCTCCGACATCAACAGTGGGGACTTTATTACATTTAACCCGCAAGTGCCCTTACACACAAATATACTTTTCAATTAAAGGTAATGTGTTTCTTCTTGTACGCTGGACATACATCCAAAACAACCTTTTGCATCTGGATTTTCTCTTGTTCTTGGCATCCAAATGTCTACTTGATGCTATTGATTTTTTTCCCCCAGAAAGGTTAAGGTCTTAATTTCTACAGGGATACAACCTTCTAAGTCGACATGCTGAATTGTTTCATGCTTCAATGTATTCTCTAGCCTGACATGAAGTATATTCAAATCCTAAAATTCAACATGCAGCCAGGCTGACAGTTGATTTAGGCCCCTTATACACAGCTATATGGCCGTGATACAGCAGTAAATTGTGCAGCCTTATCACCATACAGCCTGTGTTTGGGGCCTTAAATGGTCACAGAACCAACCAGGTGCAGCCCATTACTCGGGATCCAATCATTGGACACTTGTACCCCTTTTGTATCTGGATTTTCACTTGTTCTCTGAATCCAAATGTCTACGTAACATAGCAGTTCAGTTTGACAACTGTTGTGATGAATTCCCATGGTGCTCGCTCCACGCCATATTCATAGGTAAAGTTATTTAGAATGTTGGGCAATTGGACTCCAAATCCAATTACAAAAGGGTCACATATGTCTGTGGGGGTTCAGGAAAAGATGGCCAAACTCATTTTGAAATATTTCACAATGGGTTAGTTTGAGGTGTCACTCTGCCTCCGATCCTCCCTTGGGCCTCATGCAATTGAACGTGATCCCCTGTTTAAGGCCCATTTGGCATTGGCGGGGTGAGCGCTCCTAGCAATAGGAAATGACTGCAGCAAAAGACAACCGGAAATAGCACCTGCTCCATAATTAGTCGGCATAGGTACCACACTATGACCAAATCCAATAGAGCCAAATGAGGGCATGGGTTAGGCCCCCACCAAAAAAAAAACCAACCAGCTCATGGCCAAAATACAGGGTCATGTGCAAGAGGCCTGAAACTTTTTGAGTTCCCAGAATTCCTTGAATGGTCACGATTCTTGACTTTATCGTTCTCTGACCCAACATTAGTAGGTACTGTTGCCCAAAACAGTTGCGTAGCATGGATTTACATTGGCTTCCGACTAGGACAACATAAACCTCTGCATCCTAAGGTATAAGGCTACATTCACAAACATGTATGGGGGACGTATATATACGTCCCCCATACAATTCTATGGGCTCACGGCTCTGTACGGGAGCGGTACGCATGTACGGCACCGTACCGCTCCGTAGCCCGGGAAAAGATAGGACATGTCCTATCTTTTCCCGTATTACGGCGCCGTGGCCCATATGTTCCTATGGAGAGGGGCGGGGGTGAGCAGCACTCACCTCCTCCTCCTCACCCCGTGCTGCCTTGTGCCCACCGTGCTACCGTGTGCCCGCCGTGCTACGGTGCTACGGGCACACGACCGTCAGGGGAGGGCGTATGTACGGTTGTAAATACATCCTCCATAAACGGCTATGGTGCACGGGCTCGCCGACGTGTGCCAACCGGGCTATGGCCCGATGGGCATACGTTAGTCTGCATGAGCCCTAAGGAGACGTGATTCTGAATACGTCAGGGCCGTGATGCATGATACAGTGCAATAAAAGGAAGCACAACAGTAGGCCCTAGATTATTTTTTAAAAAATCCTCAAACTGAATTGAAGGCCCGAAGGTGCCCGTTACGGTAAAAATTAACCAGAAAGCATAAGGTATACCTATTGTTGTCCTAATAATTCAAAGTTCCTTTCTATTTTGCACTTAAAGATTTCCAGTACGTGCAGTAAAAAGGATCCCGACGTACAGTTAAAGCTGAATTATGACCCAAAAATAAATCGTGAAACCTAGATTAACTATTGCTCCATATAAAAATAAAACGGTGAGCCCTCCTCCCCATCCTGGCAATTAATCAAGCTGACTAACAGAAATTTCCGTTACTGTCGAGATATGGGCAAAAACAAAACCCCTGTAATGCCACCTAAACAAGTATTGCTTTGCAGTGCTATAATTAGAAGAGGGAAAAATGCATGTAATCAGCAGGATTTATAATTGAAGCGAAGCCAAATTAAATGAAAATGAGAGCTTGACTTAAAGGCTGGAAGATGAGAAAAAAAAATCTGCAGACCTACTGTAGTTGTGGATTTCCAAACAGAAAACAGAACACACAAGGATTTTATATTGAGACAAAAACAATTGCATTATATATATAGAAAAAAACATGTTTTTAAGTATTGCTTTTTGGAAGTGGGGCACAGTTTCTAAAATGAAGGGACCTAGCAATGTGCAGACACCACATGTGATACTGATGACAATAATAGCTATAAAGGATTGAATATAAGGCATCTCAACTGGCCATCCTGTGATCTTACACTGTACTGATGAGGGACAATAGCAACTATACAGGTCTGTATCTAAGGCATCTCAGCTGGCCATCCTGTGATCTCGCACTGTACTGATGAGAGGCTGAGAGGCAATAGCACCTATACAGGTCTGCATCTAAGGCATCTCAGCTGGCCATCCTGTGATCTCGCACTGTACTGATGAGGGACAATAGCACCTATACAGGTCTGCATCTAAGGCATCTCAGCTGGCCATCCTGTGATCTCGCACTGTACTGATGAGAGGCTGAGAGGCAATAGCACCTATACAGGTCTGCATCTAAGGCATCTCAGCTGGCCATCCTGTGATCTCGCACTGTACTGATGAGAGGCAATAGCACCTATACAGGTCTGCATCTAAGGCATCTCAGCTGGCCATCCTGTATTCCCGCCCTGCTGATGAAGGCTGAAATCAATACAACCTTACATGTCTGCATCTCAAGCATCAGCTGGCCAATCCTGTGTTCATGCATGCTTACTGATGGGGACAACTCGCAGCCTATACAGGTCTGACTAAGGCATCTACACGCCTGCCATCTGGATCTCGCACTGTAACGGTGATGAAGCTTCCCGAGGCAAATAGACGCTAACATTACTGATACTAAGGCATCTCAGTAGTGGTCATCCTGTGATCATCCGCCTGTACCTGATGCAGCAGGCAGTAGCACCTATACAGGTCCTGCATCTAAGGCATCTAAGCTGTGGCCCGATACTGTGATCTCGCACTGTACTGATGGGGGACAAGTAGAATTATGCGGTTGCATCTAAGAAGATGATGCTCAGTTAGTCACCCCTGACGGTGCCTGTTTCTGATGAGTAAACAAGGGCACCTATGTATGGGACTGATCTAAGGATCTCACTTAGCTAGCTGTGAAGCAAGCATTGTACTTGATGAGTAGGACAGTTGCACAAATTAGGACTGCATCTAAGATATCTCCATCTAGTCCATCCTGTGATCCATGCACTGCGACTGATGAGGGACAACAGAACCTGATCCAGGACTGTAAATCTAAGATGCTCCAGCCGACCATCCTGTGATTCATGCACGGTACTGGTTGAAGGACATATACCACCCGTGCACGGACTGTTATCTAAGGCATTTCACCTAGCCATCTTGTAACATGCACTGTACTGATGAGGGGGCAATAGCACTATCATGGATCGCATATAAGCGCAAGTAATGATGAGGGGGCAAAAAACTGAAACTATTGTGTCAATACAATAACCGTTCAATGAAAGTAAAAGTTACCGCTCTGCCCTTGTCTAACAATCACTCCAGGTAGTCATAATCTCCCTCTGTACGGATGAGGCACGAAATGCTACCGTGCACCGTACTCACAGCATTTTGGTAGATGTAAATTATAAACTCGACCACAGAATTGCACGCTCCATGTCTAATACTAACACCAGACACGGAAACCTCTCTCTACCACAGTTTGTCACTATTGTGGAAACACTGAATTGTCCCCTATTGAGTAAAAGCAAAAGGTTTATAACTGTTCTAAGAACCAAGGGGCAGTGATGGGAACTTTTTGCAGCGGAGTGCCCAAACCTGCAACCCAAACCCCCCCTTATTTGCGCCGAGCAACCACCCAAATCTTAAAGCAGTACTTATTGCTCCCGCGTTTTCATTACAACAATTTCTACACTATGTTTTGTATTATGGTGGCAAGAAACCAAAGATGTGCCAGATGGTCTGTAGTTTGTGCTTGTATGTTAAGTGTAATTTCCCCCCTCCCCATGGGGGCTGTTCGAGCAAATAAGTTTTTAGTGCCATGTGTACAGATCATTGACTGAACCTCTCACAGCTTGCCATCCAAGGTAGCTATCTAGTTAACCTTCCCTACTGATGAGCCAAGACCTCTGAAACAGAGGTTGGCTGGTATGAATTAATCTGAAAAATGACATCTATGCTAACATGTAACGATGGTAGACAGAAAAAACCATTAAGCTATTGTGGGCTAAGCTCTAATTATACATGCACGTTCGACCAAAAGTTAGGGTTGTTCAGGTGCTTGAGCCGACAATCAACCCACACGGTAAGTGGGAAGCAACCACGGTAATCGTTTGCACTGCCTCCCCAGCTTTGTAAGAGAGAAGGTTGGGGCATGTTCAATTTCAACTGGTCAGTTCTTTTGTTTTGCGGGTAGTAGCTTCACCAAATGTTCTTGGAGTGGATTTCTGTCCTAGAACCCATTGAAAGCCTCTCCAATTCAGTTTGTAATGGGTGATGAGTACTGACGGTTTTAGAAATGTCATTCTGTGTAGACACATGGTTTTTGTCTTGGAAACCTCAAAAGCGTAGAGTAAAACACATCAATTCATCATTACAGAGTGTTAATTCAGTTTTTCTGTTACAGCCCAAAATAGATTATGGCCCATTCTGTACCATACATCAGCAGAACCAACCACAAACCCCCCCTTTGCCTGAATTTAAGTAAATCGACCACCATATGAACAATTGTAAACCAAGCACACTTTTATGCTGGTGTGTGCACCACCTGGCAGGATCTGTTCTCTTTTAGCATCTTTTCTCTACTTTTTAAAAAATATGGCAAATGACCTGATGGGTTCCGGGTTCCCTAGCTATTACTACTTAGATCAGAGGGGGCACAACTAGCATGGGCGACCCTGGTGGTAGATTTCCACCAGGGTAGAAGTTTGTGGTTGTTCTGCTAATGTGTATGGTCAGAATGGGAATATTCTTATCTAAGTGCTGTTAAGGGTAATAACTAAATTTAAAAATGTGTAATTCATTTCCGTCATTCTCTTAGATCTCTTACTTTACGCCTTGAGGTTCTTCAAGTTTGGGCAAAGACAATAAGCCAAAAAGTCATCCCTCGCAGAATCAATTTCTTAAAAAAAGCCATTACTCACCACCATTATAAGTTACTTTTGGTAACTATCCGTATTATGTTTTTGTGATACTGGTACCGTCGGCTACATAAATCACACACCCACATTATACAAATAATCTCGTGGTAGAAGCTAATTACTGAAGGCAATTATGATCTTGTATGTAAAGTTGAGAACTTTTAATCATCCAAATAACGTTCCAGCAGCCAATACAACATCGCCTAAATGACTTCTAGACTTTATGATGTTGCTTATATAAATAATAAGTAAAAAAACTACTTGACCTGGGTTTTCTGATAAAGCAAGTAGGCCCTAACACCGGAGTACGGTGCTTCCGCTTCATAGAGATGATGGGGCAGCCCGCCATCTTGTGTGCTACCAGGGGTGTGACGGGGTCCATTGGACCCCCACTGATCACAAGTTAGCCCTATCCTGTGGATGCTTTGTGAGAAACCCCTTTAAAAAAAATCCTTGACTATGTTCATCGCAATATAGAGAAAAACATATACACGGTCCCCTACTTAAGGACACCCGACTTACACAACCCATATGTACAGACGGACCCCTCGTGCCCATGTACCTCTGGTGAGCTCTCTGATGCTTTACTATAGCCCCAGACTCATGATCAGCTGTAAGGTGTCTGTATGAAGCTTTATTGATAATTCTGGTCCAATTACACACAAAAAATTTTAACTCCAATGTCCACTGGCAAAAGAAAAAAAAAAAATTGTCTAAACTTCCATTATAAAATATACAGTTTCGACTTCCATACAAATTCACTTAAGACCAAACCTCCGAACCCTATCTTGTATGTAACCCGGTGGACTGCCTTAACAGACACCAAGGACCAAAGAGACCTAAGTGCGTGACGTCTCGATGGTACAAGTTTTTTAAATCAGGATCAGATCAATACATGGAGTCTTTAGGCAATACACAAATGTGTGATCCAAAAGGAAAGAACTCTAAAAAAGGCTACCTTTAAGTGTAAGTTTGACCATAAAACAACGCAATGGCTGAAAACATGACTTATTGCTTACATTTGAAACCCAATAAAATGTGGGCGGTGCCAAGTGCATTGGGTCACTGAATATATGGGTTTGCAATATGGATTTGCAACTACTCATAATCACAGGCAAGAATGATACCTTGCTTCCCTACTAAAAATACAAATCGTCCGGAGGTTGCACAACATTTTTTCCAGCAAGGGTAATATTTCCTCTTACAATTTTGAGAATATTTTTCCACACAGAGAGTATGAAAGTTTTTATTAACAATAATGATTTTAGAAGAAAATATTAGTGCCTCATTCTCTCATATGGTGTGGGAGGGTACACCCCGGATAGGCCTCCTCCCTATGTATACGACGTACCGCTATAGCTGAAGGTTCCGATAAGCTAGCAGTTTAAACACATCTGGGGTACGCTAGGAGCTTGTACTGTAGTAAACAGCTCCTAGCGGGCTATAGGGTGACAGTACTCTCAAAAACAGCACGGGAGCTGGTTACTAAGTATGCAGCTCCTATGCTCCAACAGTACCCAGCAGTGTTAAGACTGTGCTAAGCGTTATCGGAAACCTCAATAACCTAACAAACCGGTGCGGCGCTGTACATGGAAACGCGCTACCAGTGGTCGGCGTATTCATGAGGGGGGCGTTGAATGCTGCCTGCGCGCGGCAGTCACCCTCGGCCTAGGAGTGTGCGGGAACCCGGGGAAGAGCCAGCGCCTATGACCACGCCCTCATGAATACCCAACTGCTTTGATAGCGTTCCGCATTTCTATTGTCAAGCAGCAGTGTTGTTGTTATCGGTATCGGAAGTTTCTGATAACGCTAGCAGAGTACACACTGCGTCTGTTTTAGCACCGAGTGCCTTTTTTAAGTGGTGACCGGTCACTCTTTAAATAGCCAACTGAGGCAACTCTAGTAATCTTACATCATGAATTAATAAGGGGTGCCCAGTCTTTTAGAGCTCTTCCGAAACAACATCCTACAACACGGATTATAGCTGACACCAACTGTCACAAACCCCAAACCCCCCCAACTAAGTGTAATTCCAATGGCCCCCCTCTCACCAGACCAAGCCAGACCGACCATGGTCTGCACATGCATCTATTTCTTGTAGAGGCGTTATAGCAGACCTCTGTTTTCATCAATATCGATCAGCTGGGAGCGAAACTTCAGTGCCCTGGGTTTTCGACCACAGAGTCTTCTTCCTGTTTATTCTAAGTTGGGCAAGAAAAGCTATTTGTGGAGTTGCGGGGTGTAATATGACATTTTTTACTAACCTGAGGATAGATAATTAAAACATTTGTCTCAGTTTTCCACAAAGGGATAGCAAGAACTCCTAGAACCCCCACCAGTCACGAGAATGGGTTCACCAGCAATCCAGAGAATGGCTGTCCACATCTGCAGTTTGAGCATGTTGTTTGGTGCTTCAGTCAAAAGTATGAGAGTAATGGATATTTGCCGAGCCCATCATTTACCTATTTACAGCATACCAACCTGTCAGTAGATGTGGGGGCTAGATTGTCTCGATAATCTCCGTCACTCCCTACAATTAAATGGAGTGGCAAGACTCACTACACCCATCAGTCCATCCAGAACTATGGGGACCATATTCTCCAGATCACTGGCGCCCTTTCATGTTCGTGGGATCCCAGCGTGAAAGTGGAGTAAACAGATTTGGCACAACCCTCTTTAATATTTTACCCAAACATTTATTACTTATCAATCACACAGTACAACAGACTATATAACTCTGACGCAATCTTAAAAAAAAAAAAAAAAGGGCCGAACTCCCCCATTCCCCGAGATCCATGGCGGACCTGTGTAATAAATCATCAAATCATTAACTTCCTGACACAATGTCACATTTCCCTTTTGTGGGTATTAAACACCCATTGACTCCTACAATAAAATGCATCTCATAGGCGCTTCCCGTTGTTTTTCCCCCAACACAGCGCCAGGAAAAGGCCGATTCAGGCCCGGCATAGATAAACAATTGCGAACTACTATCACCGAACAAATGGATTCCAAAATATCATTAAAAAAAAAAAAATAAATAAAAGTGCATTACTATGAAAATGAAATCTTTGTATCTTAGTACAACCTAATGATGTTGTTGATTATTTCATGTCATTGTCCGTCCCCTACTCAAGACAGTACGCTACTGGCAAGAGCTGTCCCTCCCGCTACCAGTTCAGAAACAAAGAGCGACTACGCCTGGGATTCTTTTCTATTTCTGACGTGTATTCAATGTTTGATTAATTACTTAGCTCATGCAACCGTTACCACTGTCCCTTGTTCTAACACTTAAAGACCCTACCGACCGAGGATTAAGACTTCGCTGAAATATGTTTAACAAAACACCTAAGAGATTTAGGCTATCACTCAAGCGTACCGTATGGAGGGGACGTATAGTATGTTCCCCCCATAGACGGCAAAGGCCGAATGCCGCTTGAGGCAGAACTGTGAACAGCACATGTTCCCTCCCCTAGCCAGATCCTATCTTTCTTTCTCCAGATTGGCGCCGTGAGAGGGACGCTCCACCCCCTTCCCTCTCTCAGTGGCCGACGGTGCCTCATTTGTAACGGTACACTGGCCCACTTCATTTGAAGGTACTAGGGAAAAAGGTCTTACATTAACACATAATGGGGCCCAAATGGCTAATTGCGTTTAAAGGGACCGGCTATGGTAGGAAAATATTAAGTGAGAACATAAGTTTTACGCCCTTTCGGTCTATACAAACCTCCAGCATTTCCTAAAGACAAAACTTCCTAATAGACATCTTTATACGAAAACTGTGTTGTCACGTACCTCTATTTTTGTGACGTTTGATGGCCAAGAGATGGAATATACATAGGCTCGAACGCAGTCCATCAAATCTCACCAATCAGTCCCTGTCCCAGGTTCACAATCTAATCACCCAGTGTGGATGACACCCACGGAATCGAGGAGAGAACATACAACTCTACCTATCAGCAATAGATCTTGATCATCATCTACTTCCCCAAGAACCTGCTGATCCCCAAATTTATGTTTCATAAGAGGACTATCCCAGTCCTCTTGCCAATTTCCAAAGGGTGCTCACAGCAGATCATCCTGGTTGCAAGTTTCACCATAAGATTTGGTGATTGGGTGAGATCGTCAATCAAAAATCTCCACACAGCGAATGGGCACAGGCAAGGGGAGTGAGGCTCCTGCGCAGCCATGTATAGCTCGATACGAGGGTAGCTTTAGATCCCCGGGTTACATCCAAGTATAGAGGTACTGGAGAGTTTGTTCTTAAGTTAATTGTATGTAGAGCGTCGAAACGTATAGTTTTGTAAATGGAAGTTCTAGCCACATTTGTTTTTGTCTGTTTGCCCCAGTGACATTGAGTTTGCACAACATTTTTGGTGTAATGGGACCAATAGATATACATATAAGCTTCATTACAAGACATGCTTACAGCTGTCATTGCAGTCTGGGGACTATACGTGAAAGCATCCGAATCTTCACTCACGATTCACAGGGGGCACGGGGTCCGTCTGTAACTATGGGTTTTCTGTAGTCGGGTGTCCTTGAGGGGTGGGCCCAACTTTCCATATTGGCAGGACTCTAAAACAAGGGATCAGCACTATGCTGTCGACAGGAGATATGTCACTACAGGTTTTTCGTGTGATCTGACTTATAATTACACATGATGATTCAATGATATATGAAAAGAGAAATAGCTAGAGCACCTTTTTTTTTCTGTGGTGGCTTCTTCTGGTTTAGTATTGGCGATTTAATGATGCTGTCCTGTGCAATTAGGATTCGCTTGTTCATTTTAGTGTTAAGAAAGAAATGTGAGTGTGTTTTTAGAAAAGAGTGCTTATGAACTTGGGGACGGCTGTGGGTTTGTTATCAAAATAGAAGCATGGGTGCATAGTCCAGACCAGCATAGGGGGGTCAGCGGGTTCTGGCACCGTAAGCTCAGTCCTTTCCCGATCGGGGGGGGTCCTCTAAGCTACCAAGTTGTCTTCTTTACTCCTGTGGTGTGGCTGCCATGTGCACACTGGCTCTGAAGCCTCAGCTGTGAGATACATGTTGCCGGCTTTCAAGCAGAGCGAACAGACCGCCACAAACGCTAGGGTAAAGAGAGACTATTGCCGTATCTTTAGGAAGCAAAAGTTAGTAAATCTGGGGCACTCTGTTGTTGGATACTAGTCTAGTGGGCACTCTGGATCTACAGTGGCAACTGTGGGGGAAGTCAGACTACTATCTTAACGATAAGTTAGTCAACTGACTACCACAACGACAACCCTCTCTTAGGCCATAGTTAATTTTAGATTCATCAAACACATCTATACAATGTGATCAAAATAATAGTTACAAATCATTACAATTTGGCATAATTTTGACCATTATTGCCATCTACGAGTGCCCAAACTATGAATCGTATTTGTCGTTTGGCTACCACTAAGTGGTTGGATTGGCCATGAGGCAACTTTATAATGTATGCAGATACTTTAGCACGGACACCATCAGATCTAATGGAGGATTGTCCTTTCCGCCCTTCCCAAACCCCTTGGTTCACAGTCTGTCTTTCCTTCTAAATCCGCACATAATAACTTGGGCCCCGTATTCATCACTTACTCTTCAGAACCGTGAGCCCTTGCTTAGTGTTGCCATAGCTAGCAGCATTTGATGGAGAAAGTGATGTGCTTATTGGTCAGGTCCCCTATCGCTGCACGTGGGATAGACAAAAAACTCTGCCTTATACATGGTCTGAAACTCATACCCTCTAAGAGGTTCGGGGATGTGTCTCACATTTTTACCAATTCACCGCACGTCTGTTGCATTTTATTCCTGAAAGCGCTAAACACGGGTCAAAGAGTGCCTACCCGCGTTCTGGTGTACGAGGACGCTAGCTACTACCCTTTTCCGAACCACTGGGAACAAAGCAAAATAAAAAGATCTAAATATATACAATGGTGCTGCTGTGTGCCAACCTTTAGAACCAGTGACATTGCATCGCAACACACATTCTCCATGTGGTGGATATGGCTAGTTTGATGTTGCATAAGAGGGATTGCAAAACCTAAAAATGTTATTCTGCTGCTCATGAAGGTTCACAGAGTAAATTAATAGTAGAATCATAAGATTAACCCTACAACTATACTAAATGTGGATACAAACCACCCTCAAAAAGGCATAATAAGATGCACAAACACATGCAAAAGCGCAGTAAGACATAACTTGCTAAAAAGTTACTCATGGCATGGCTGAAGCGAAAGAAGGCTATATGAAACGATGATCAACGTAACCACCAAACCAATGTCAAAGTATGATCAAAATATTCGATCACTGGTGGCTCTGTTCTGTTTTTGGAGGTCACCTCAAACAAAAGAGTGGATTTCCTAAATTAATTGTAAGCAAGGTTAGAATAGTGGGACCAATGCTCTAATTACTAGTCAATCCATTTACATAGGGGATATCTGTGATTTTCCTTAAACTTATAACAGATCAGGGTGGTTTTTGTGACAGAGCTACGCTGTGGATATGTGCCAGTTGCCACCAAAGAAACTTTGTCTGCTGGGGGCCCCGCTCTGTGTCTAATTTTGTTTGGAGCACACTGGCACCCTATTGAAAAAGAGTGATTCTTCTTTAAGGACATCACCACCAGGATGTACACCAGCACACTGACGGTTATCCTGTGGTGTTGCCCCCTCTTGCAGTGTACACTTTTCGTTAAGGCTCTTATCCCATGTTTTCAAAAATAAAGTCATTTAAAAGATACGAAAAGATGCCAAATGGAGCCCGGAAATGCGTCATTTTAAAACCTTGTTTTCGTACAAAAAACCAGGAATAAAAGCGAAAGAGAACTAGACCTGCAAGAGAGGAACAATGTGATGTATGTCATGTGCTTATTTTACAAGTGTTTCAATCCTCGGTAGTAATGTCCTTTAAACTATAAGCAATGGTATGATGGGGGCTCATGATTCTATGGCTAAGTCAAACCAGTTAAACGGGAATATCGCATTGATTTCCATTCAACAGCCCTAGATCGTGGTTTTTGTGATGAGCTGGTGCTATGGACCCCCCTCCCCCCCAGAGCCCCCCGCTTCACTATAATACAGGTCATCCTGTTTGAAGAGATGAATATATTTAAGATAAGCAAGGTCATGATCAGAGGGCACCAATGGTTTAAATTCTGGTGTCGAGTCCATTAAAACAGGGAGTAGCCCTTAATTTCTATTAACTTAGCTCTAGCACCATCATTGTGTGGCTTTTATAATGAGCTAAACATAGACTAGTTTAAATTTGTTTTTTTTTGTTGTTAAAGCCCTTTTCTTTTGGAGGCCACAATGCACTATCCTATTTGAAAAGAGTGGCATGTTAGGTATAACAAAATCTTTCGATTGGGTACACAATCTCTATGCTGGATCTGCCATCTAATAGGGACATCCCGTGATCCTATCTATCAAAGCTAGCGCTTAGCGCTTATGCTGCCTATGGGACTATGTTGTTGTCCTAAAGATTTTCTGCTGATGGCTCTTCTTCGTTCTTGCACGTTGAGAGATGCATAGTCAACCGATTGGAAATAGTAATATCTTTTAAACTATACCAGAGGGATTTTGATGAGGTTACCAATGTTCTATGCTGAGTATTTTTCATCAACACCAAGGCTATAACCGTTGTCGGTTTTTGTGAATGTAGCTACGCGACTTTTTTTGCCTAAAAATTTGTCTGCTGTTTGGCTCTCAGTTTGTAACTTTTTTTGACACGATTCAAAAGAGCGATAATCTCTAAACATAACAAGGTTATATGATCGGCTCCATGTGGCCAAGGTCAATCCAATTAATAGGGGACATCCCGTGATTTCCATTAAACTTAGCGCTAGAATAAATCGTGCAATTTTGTGAATTGGGCTGCCTTTTGACTATGTTTTTGTCCTAAGATTTTGTCTGCTATTGGCTCTGTTCTCTGATCTGCTATGTTGGAGCATCATATAGTTCAACCTTAGAAAAATAGTACATATCGTTAACACTATAAGAAAAATTGGAATTTTTGATCACGGTTACCGATGTCCTACTGTGATGTCGTTAGTCCATCAAGCTAATAATCGTTGCCGTTTTTTATTGTTGAAGAGCTACCCTATGGACTTCTTTTGCTTTTTGTCTGCTGTCGGCGAGTGTCTAACCGTAATTCCATGATCACCAAGGCTAGATCTTTGCCCGTTTTTTTGTGATGAACTACGCCTAATGTGACACTTTTGCCTTGTTGTCTGCGGTTGGCTCCCTACTTAAGACACACTCGACTTACAATACACCCCCTATGTTAAAGATGGAGCCCCTCTGTTCCACTATGACCTCTGGTGACATCTCTCTATTGCTTTATTAGCACATCCCTGACTGCAATGATCAGCTTGTAATGGTTTCTGGATAAGCTGTTATGATATAAATTTTGGTCCAATTACTGCAACAATTTTGAAACTCCAACTGTCACTCGACAAAGAATTTTTTGCCTGAAGGTCTACATCTTTACATACAATTCAACGTAAGGAACAACTTATGAAACAAACCTACTGTACGTAACCGGGGACTGCTCTATGTGAAAAAGATATGATATTTTTTAAAACTATAAAGCAAAGTAAGAGGCAGGCTCCTATAATTGGGTCACCCAATTAAAGGGGATACTCCGGATTTCCATATACTAGCCTAGCCCTCGGATTTTGGATGAGCCTCGCCTGGCTATGTTTTCCCCGATGTATAATTAATACTCTGTTTTGTCGCATTGATGGCAGCATGCTGCACACAATAAGTCTTATCTTCTTCTTCTGCATAAAACCCATAAATCTATATATTGCACCTCTGTTCTGGACTGCGCGCAAACCTAAAATGTAATTAGTTATTAGAGACGAGAGATAAATTGCCAAGACCAGCAATTCTGCTCCCAGTACGGGACCGCTCAGCTTCTTTCACTGGTTTGCTTAATGGCATTTTCTCAAAGGTTATTCTACAACAAAACAGTATTATTGTTGTGCGCAATATATTTTACTACACTTGGCAGGGCGGCTCAAGCCACATTGGGCGAGCTGCTGATAAAATCTGGAGCTGTCTGATGATAGCGGGTGGCATTAAACCAACTTCTCCCCCGTGATTTATCCTCCTCTCTCACACAATGTCAGCGCTCTCAAACCTAAAAAAACCCATTGCACTGGATGGGCCTTTTAGGATTTTGCCATCGACTTCTCAAACGCTGGAGCAAATGACCGTCCATTTAATAATGGAAACAAGATGAAAGAAAAAAAAACGGGAAGATTATTCATTAGAGAATAAGGGAAGGTAGCCCGGCGAGCGACAGGCAAATAAGCCTTACGCGGTAAACAAGACATCTGTACGATTATACAGAAACAAGAGACCGGAGTAATTCCGAAAAGGAAATAGTATCTATTATTTAATAAACTATAAAAAAAAAACAAAAAAAAAACCATCAGCACTAACTACAAAAATTCAAAGGGTATTCCACAAGTTTTCTTAAATATTATCAGGATACAAATAACACATTCTCTACTATTCACTGTATAACAAAAAATACAGAATTCATTGAATACTATAAGTCCACCATGTCCTCTATCAGTCCTGTGCGTTACAATTTGGTTGTCCCTGGATAGGACTGGTAAATCTTCTAACTATGGTCGCATTTTGTCCATGATACTCTCTCTTGTCTGCACACTGCAGGCTCTCTGTCCTCCGTCTCTCCCTCCCCCCCCCCCCCCTCATGTACAAGATGAGCTCAGACACAGCCACGTCCTCCTGCCGAATAACGTAGTAATAATCGATGTATTCATATATGCGCCATCAATTCTAGAGCCGCATTTACAGATCTTACTGTCAAGAACAACAGTTTAGGTTGTTATAAGAGGCGACTGTGTTTTTATTGATTTAGCGAGGAACATGACCGAGAGTGCATTGTGTTTTATATCCATCTCAATGATTCTCTCTGATTGTCTCTCTCGCTTTCTATTGCAGATACTAGTAGAATGATTCAGAAGATAATGAAAAGTGTTATAAACCCTTTCACCTAATAATCTAACCCTTGTCCACCACCTCAATCTCATACACAGAGATCATGATGTGTCTGCTTAAGAGTCCCCAGTCCACACACTGATTCTTACACTAAACGCCTCGTAATCACTAGAGCTAAAAAGCAATACAACAAGCTACATAGTGCAAAGTAGGGGTTAGAAATGATCTTTAGCGTTAAAGCTCACTAGGGATTAAATGTTTCTTTCATGGGGAAGTTTCTTTCATGGAAAATTACCGGTGTTAAAGGAGTCTCCCACATTAGCAAGCATGTTTATGTGCAATATACATTCTGACTCCCTTTTGATAATGACAACAAACTCAAAACAAAATCAATGATACAGAAAAAAAACACATAGTACAAAATTGCAATTCAGACAATGCCCTACCATTTTTATGTTAGCAGTCACACAATACACGCCTTCTGTATCTGTTAAAGGGAGACTACTTAAAGTTTGGTGACGCAAAAAATCTTTGTTATGCCCTGCACCACTGAATAACTACTCCTCATCTGGGGCCAAGTACAGTGGTCTGGGTTTTCCCTACATGATGAGCACCTGCTTACTCTTTCACTGTGGAACGCCAACGTACCGAAAAGTACAGCTAATCCCACATTTACATGGAGAATACCTGGAGCAGCCCTGAACTGTTGCTCAAGTTTAGGATTATGAGGGCCCCCATTTGTACAAAGTCGAGATCAACATGTATTATTCTATGGCTTGGAACTGGACCCTTAATAGAGTTGAAGTTATGGTTCTATGGTAGTGAAGATCAGGTCTGATAGATTGGTATTCACTTCATTTGGTTGGACCGACATGTTGAAACTACAGACTACTGCAATCATCTGGGGTCCTGGGGAATTTTTGTGTGGCTTATCTTTTCAGCACCGTGAGGCCGTTCATGGTAGGATAGATGATAGCGGTTCTATGGTTAGGTTTCAACTATCTGAGGAAGCTATGCCAGATTGGTTGGTGAACAGCAAATTTAAGCAAATGGAATTCCCCTAGCAATTAGCCCAAGGGCTGTGACTTGCCAAGTGATGTCTTCCTCTTCGCTTGTTCAATCTATCACCATGGATATTGAAAGGACATTCAATTCGCCTAATTGTTGAGCTCCCGCTGTCGTCAATCTACTACATGTCCTGAGGGCAAACCCAAACAACCGAAACCCGACCATCAGAGGTACAGCGCAGCCTCAATGGTAGAGTTTGCGTTAGATAGCTCAAGTGTTGAAACTTAAGCTCAAGTACACCTTGGGTGAAGAGGTCCTAAGATTGGAGGATCAACATGAATGTTTGTCGCAACACTCGTGTCTGAATCATGAATGTTCTTCCTGAATGAATGGGCAAAGATTCATAGACACTCCAAAATAATTGTGGGAACGCCTTCATTTAGAAGTAGAGGTTATAAAGCCGTCAGCCACAATTGTGAAAAGGGCATTCCCAAGAAGCTTATGCAGGTGTGCTTGCCGGTGTGTCGCAAAGATTTGTTTGGCGCGTAATTGTAGCAATTTGGATGGTAATGAAGAGATATCATTCTCTCGATGCGTTTCACACTAAAAGAGAAATCGGCAAAACTGCCCGTTGTATTTGTGCCGTTGCTTCCTCCCCACCTCCACTCCACCAGATGGTATACAAAACAAACACCGGG
Organism: Engystomops pustulosus; assembly: GCA_019512145.1. Lineage (NCBI taxonomy): Eukaryota > Metazoa > Chordata > Amphibia > Anura > Leptodactylidae > Engystomops > Engystomops pustulosus. Next base: position 12,116,182 of record CM033647.1, on the reverse strand, counting down.
TTTCCTTTGATATTTGGCATCCCCGGAATTGACTTTTTGAGGTTCCTCCAAGTATTATGCAAACATATGCACACACACTGTTTGTGCATGGCAGTAATTATTAATTTCCAGAGGCCACGTCGTTGGCGCAAGATACTGTAACGCTTGTGTCATCATCTGCTGTCTCTAATCAATGTATCTCTAAAAATAACTGCCATCAGGGAGCACCTAGGGAATTCCCTAGCCTTAACTGAATATGTGTGGTTGTTTCGCTGCTTATTAAAACCTGCGCACCTGTCGACGCGACAGTCTGTTCTACGCGACAAAAAAAATTCATCATAAGGTAGAGGTTTATTGCATTTTAAGTCACTTTTGCACCAACAGCAACATCACACAGATAACGTATAGAAACCAATGCCGCCAAAAACATTCCAACAGGAAGAAGTTCGGGGGACTACAGACCATGACTCATACTGATAATCATGGGCTGTGGTGGTGGTCTGTCATGGAAGACCACCAACGTAGTCTGGTGACAATTGTAATGTTATAGCATAAGGGACATATATGATAAATTACGTTTAAAATTGGAGAACAACACTGGAAAAGAGTGGCATGGAATGGATTTTTAGCTTGATGGAAACTTAAAGGAGGTCCCACTTTTCCTCTTTTTTTTGTAATGTGTTGTGGAGCCGTGTGAGGTGGCAGGAATAATGGGTCTTTACCAATATACTATTTAATAGTCTGCTCCCTTTCTTTCTGATATGTAAATGAAGCCTCCTGTCTGTAACTCACATCCGGACTTCCTGAACATTGAAATGGCTCGGATGGAGGGTCATTTGCATTAACAATCCCCTGCAGGACCTTGATCTTATATTCATGAATAGTTCATACATCTGGGCACGGGAATTGGTCCATGGACAGATAAGATCACATTACCCTCATCTTGGACATTTTATGGACCGGAATCTCTGGCTGATGAGGTAAAGACAGGATGCTTCACTTTATAATCAAGAAACAGAGCAGAACCATTAATAGATGCATATGTTTAATACCGAATATCCTGCCCCCCACACTTACAACATGTTACTCGCAGTTAAGTGACCAGGCCCTTTAACTCGTAGCTGCTTCCAAAGAAAGTACCGTATATACTCGGTGTATAAGCCGTTTTTAACACAAAAATGTGCTGAAATCCTCCTCAACTCGCTTATACACGAGTCAATACACGCCCATCCTAAAAAAAATAAATAAAATAAACTTGTATACTCCCTGATGCGCAGTCCTGGCTCCCCGATGTCAGCGTGGTCCTCTTGTTCTATCTCTTCTGTCTTCCGCAGGGCGCCGCCATGTTCTTTCTCCGGCCGTCACTAGTATGACGTCCGCAGCGTCCGCGTCATACATGCGAATACGGGCGGCGCCCTGTGGAAGACAAAGAAGATAGAATAGACCCACTGCGACTCGGGGGGAGCAAGACTCTCATCAGGGCCACCGAGGTGAGTCATAAGTTTATTTATTTTCAGTGCTGGGCTCTCGCTGTACACCTGCACGGGCAGCGGTAGACCACACGGGCAGGCGGGCTAGGCTGTAGACCAACACGGGGCAGGGGCTGGGCAGGCTGTATCTACACGGAGGCAGGCTGGGGCAGGCTGTATACTACGACGGGCAGGCTGTATACTACACGCAGGCTGGCAGGCTTATACTACACGGGGCAGGCTGGCCGCTGTATCCTACACGGGGCACGGCTGGGCAGGGCTGTATACTACAGGGGCATAGGCTGGGGCTTTATACCTATGGGGGAAGGCTGGTCTGTATACCTATGGGGGCAGGCTGCTGTATACTAGGGGCAGGCAGGCTGTATCCTATGGGGGCATGCTGGCTTATACCTATTGTGGCAGCTGGCTGTATACCAATTGGGGCAGCTGGCTGTATACCTATGGGGCAGGCTTGGCTGTATACCTATGGGGCAGGCGGGCTGTATACCTATGGGGCAGGCTGGCTGTAACCTATGGGGCTGCTGGATGTTACCTATGGGGCTGGCTGGCTGTATACCTATGGGGGCTGGCTGAATACCTATGGGGGCATGCTGGGCCTGCCTCTAATTATTCCACTCCCTCCGGTGTGAACGTCACGCTGGGATAGGGAGGTGTCTATAAGCAGGAGGTGGGAATTCATGCCTGAATCGTAGCATCCCAGAACGCCGGACATCTCGTCCCCCACCTCCGCCTGCTAATTACAAGGAATTTATTCAGCCTAATCCCGGCTTGTCAAGTGTAAAGAAGACGCCACCAGGAATCAATGCAGAGGCCTTAGGCAAAGAACCATTACAAACAGTCAAATATGGACTAGTTTATTTGTGCCGACTTTATTCTATTCCGATCACCTTCACACCAAGACACAAAAAAAAACTTCGTATGGGACTTTAATTTCGATTAGTCAATAACTATATTTACCAGGACTCCACCACAATCTATTTTCTATATATGCTCTTGCCATAAGATTAAAGTCCTGTACTATACTTAATGTATTTCAAGAACAATACCTGTCGATGATGATGAAACACTGGTTAAGATAACAACTTCCTGATGGGTGAGGTTTTCATCAAACTTTCGCTGTGGTCAAAAAAGCGAAGCTTACGTCCCGGACTGTCTATATCAATATTCTCTACTCCAGGCCCCTTCCAAACAGTTATAATATTAGTACCCAAAGAGAGAGAATCTTTGACCAAACCCTAATTAATGGCAACAATGTGAATGTTACTAAAATCTAAATGAACATCTGTGGCGCCACAAAGAATTAGGGCATGCTACACCAAGATGAAGACTGCTATTAACAAAATGAGCCCGAGCTCTATGGTGTTCTGTGCCTGTAGCCCCCGGCTCATTTGCATACTCCTTCATCCTGTGGTAGATGCCTTTAATTGAGAAAAAGAATAAAAAACAAACATAATTTGAATAATGTAATAAGTCCGTTATCTTGGAAGTCTGAGGAAGTGCAGAGGTCAGTGTAATACTTCCTCAGTGGCTTCCTTAAATGGGTGATCGAGTCTCTAAGTGGTCAAGGCGTAATGAGAAGACACACATCAGATAAAGATTTGGCCTAACTAATACTTTACTGAAAGAGTCCACACATCCGCTGTGGTCTAGGCCCACATCTACAAAGCACCAGCAAGCTCGACTCTCGAAAATAACTTCCATTGAGAGCCTATTCCTTAGAAACCCTACTGAATATTAAATAAAACAATACCTGTGTCTTGTAATGCCAAGTCTTCCACCCACCGACAAAGCAACACTCTAATTATTCGGTTTTGCATTGTCTAAACGCGGCTCTACTGGAGAATGATAAGTCCACTTTAGGATGTTTTTCCAAGAGACCATGTATCAATTTCCTCAGAAGTGCAGGTGCTGTTTCTTTGTTTGGTACACTTGCATTGTGAAGCTTTTTCGTCTGTGGCTGAACATTTGCACAGATGAAATACGGGCCTTCAATAATGCAAAACAAAATGTTCCCTTGAAACTAAACGTGAAATGCGCTAAGCACAAACACTTCAAATCTCATCATACCTACTCATATACAGCCGCCTATTCCGCGCACAGTATAGAGATCAGTCCCCGGTCCCCTGATCTATTTACCGGTCAGGTACCACTCAAGTATAATTGTTTGCTTTGTGTTCTTCCCAATTCCACTTTTCGGCAGCTCCACCTAACGGGCGGTACAGCTTCTGGTTGCTTTCTGATCGTCAGGGTTCGTAATACCTAGCGGAGAAAACATCTGTGTCGAGAATGGAGTTATCAAAGAGGGGTCTCTGGAACCAATGTACCATACATCAGAAGAATCCTAGTCATAACCTAAGCCCTTATTTCGGCCAGTTTCACCTCAACAGATGTTGGTGATCCTGTCTGGGTGTTCTTAGGATGGAGTTATAAGCGCACATGTTTTGGTAGGTTTTACATTCAATGCACTCATTAGACCTATACTGTCAGGTGGAGGTTTCTGGGCTGAGCCTGGCCCTGCCCATTGAATAGAATTCCAACCTTTTAAGTCACACTAGTCAAGTCAAGTATGATATATTTGTGGTCGAAGTAAGAGCTGTGATGGTTGAACCTTTCAGATACCAGGTCCAAACTACACCCAAACCCACGATTTATCACCAAGTGGTTGACACAGCTACTTAACGCACTCGCCGCTCCAAGTCCTTCGGGGTTTTACTACAAATTGATTCTGTAGGTTTGTCTTAATGAATTTTGTATTTAGTCGGAACTGTATATTTTTATAAATGTAAACTCCGGACAAAAAAGTTTTTTGGTCGCGTGTGACATTGGATTTCAAAAATGTTGGGTGTCAAAGAAGCAAGAGTAACAAATACCAAACTCCAGAAGGTCCGTTTGTTAACTAGGGTCCGTGTGTCAGTCTATGGTCTTAAGAGGGTACTCGTCGTATGAGCACATGCTTGGGCTAACCAAGTCTACAGGAGGATTCCTGAGTCAGTCAACCCCGCCTGGCAGCTCTAGCCGGGGTGGCAGCCTAGAGAGATGCCTCTGATTGCCGCCTCTGGTACTTACGCCACAGTTGTCCACCACTGAATAGAGTTGACTACTGTCACATCTAGCTATAGGAAGACTTGCTTTTGACTATGGTTGGGCGTTAAACAAATGCTTTGAATCAAGTGAAGCCCATGCTGAGTAGCACAATTCAAATTTTTCAAGAATTGCAAAAAAACGATGTCAGCTCCATGTCCTCAACACCTCATTATGTTGCTTTGTCACTGTCCCACAGAAATGGAGTTAACATTAGAGCTGGAAGCTTATTACATCCCCTCTGGAAGCTGCTTGTTTTTGTTTACAAGGTAGGGGGCACCATAAAAATAGGAGCAGAGAGAAACCTTTAAGTCTAAAAAAAAGTGAGATGAGCATAGAGAACCTTATCGAGGGTCCACAAAAGAGATGAAGGTGTTTAGGAGATGAAGCATAGGAAGATAAGCAAGGCACCAGAGATGATGGTCCACACAAGATAATCTAGATCAACACAGTAAATTAGAGATGTTATCAAAAATTCCAAAGTATGAAATTTGGTGATATCAATCCAAATCCACCCATCCTACCTCAACATCATGGTTCAGATATTAGTCTGATAAGTACCAATGCCAGTTTGATCCCCTTAGGAGAAAAAGTGGGGTCTGTGATGTCATTCACTATTTGGTAAAGCCCCCAAGAGTCTTCCCACTGATCAAACATTAAGATCTTCTCAAAGCAAGGCATGGAGGTTTGGGTTCTATGAAACACAACTGATTTTTGTGTCGGCTCACTCGGGTCTACAGAAAACCATACTATATCACTCGTCGTAGGAAATGCCTGGATCAAGCTTTTTGCATGTCAACTTGGACAGTCTGTGATATCACAAAAACACCAATACAAGGAAAACATTGGAAAACTCTTCACGATCATAAAATATCTAATAGTAACCGAAGAGAGGTAATTAAAGTTTTCCATATGCGTGTAATTTCCACACTATGGATATTCTATTAACATTTTAATTGCTCATAATTTTTGTGATTTAGATATCACATATTTATCATGGTAGCTACTTTAGACCACTGTATTATTGCCGACACTGCAAAATGCGCTATTCCCCTGATACCGTAATGATTGTATACTTTAAGCATCGCTGCTCTTGGAACGCACAATATGTCATGAGATAGCGCTCTTTTAATCCCGGAAATTATTACATTCCTTAACACTAGCGAGTCCGCTGCACCACTAATGAACCCCAAGTACTATAGTACACAGCACTACATGAACAAAAATTGTCATTACATTATAGCTAGATTAGCTCAAATTATGTCAGGTATTCTGGCACACACTGCTAGCGGGGAAGGGGTAAATTCAAAGGGGAAAACTAGCATACTGTAGACCACCCAGAGCGGATCCAATACTTGAAGACCCAGACAAGACCTACCAATACTGGAGACCCCCCGAGCAGACCTGCCAATACTGGAGACCCCAAGCAGACCTACCAATAGTTTGTTTTTTGGGTTTTGGGGTTCTGGAGACGCCCGAAGCAGACCTACAATACTGGAGCCCCCAGAGCAGACCTACCATCTGGAACCCCGGCAACCTACCAATACTTGACCCCTAGAAGACCTACCATTACTGAACCCCCAGCAGACCTACACTACTGTCGACCCCCAGGCAGACCTACAATACTGAAGCCCCCATAGCAACCACAATACTGGGACCCCCAGAGCAGACCTACCAATCCTGGAGACCCCATAGCAGCTACAATACTGGAAGCCCCGAGCAACCTACAATACGGGGAGACCCCCAGATCAACCACACTCCTGAGACCCCATGCAGACCTACATCTGGGACCCCCAGAACGACATCCATAGGGATACCTCCGAGCATACCACTATATTGGATACCTCCAGAGAATTAGACCATCATGGCACAGATCATAAGAGGGAGTGATTTGTTATTGAGAACTGTGGGGTCAGGGAATTTGTATACCCTGTTGGCAGCTCTTGCTTATATAAAATAACCATGATGGCTGTTTTTAGATGATAAACTAGGGAATATTTTAGGGAACAAGAACCGGTTTTAGCTTCAGATTTTTAATGTTTCTACCTGAGTTCACTGCAAGAGGCCACTGAGGCTCCTTCGCCAGGGGCCTACTGATTATGGGACTTTTAAGCCACAAAAAATAGAGCCCACCCAGGTCAAAATCCAAAAATTCCTTGCTTTCCATTGTTTGACCATTCTCCTTCATTTGCCTCCACAATGTCAGTTACTAAATCTGCTCACCTACCAAACTATGTTTAATATACTCAAATGAGCAGTAATTACCAATCATCTTTAATCTTGCGTCCACGATAGTTCACAGTTATTTGATGTTAAAAAAAAGTTGCATTCCATACTTTTCTGGCCTGATAAAGTTGGACACTAGTAACAATTGATGGAAGCTTTGCCCCAAAGTCTTATTTTAATGAATCATTTTTGTTCCTCTGATCTCATTGACTTCAGCAGATTTCGACTCATATTAGTTCATCGCAGCTAATTCCGGCAAATGTCTGTTCTCGGGATGAGTCTATCGGTTGCCAGCATTAATCAAGATTAAATGGAAAGCGGCGTTATCTTTCCATTGGATACATTTTGATACTTCTATACAGGTCTGCATCTAAGGCATCTCAGCTGGCCATCCTGTGATCTCGCACTGTACTGATGAGCCAGAGGCAATACACCTATACATGTCTGCATCTAAGGCATCTCAGCAGCTGGTCATCCTGTGATCTCGCCACTGTACTGATGAGAGGCATAGCACCTATACAGTCGCTGCATCTAGGCATCTAGCTGGCCGACTGTGATCTCGCACTGTACTGATGGGGGACAATAGAACTTATGCAGGAGTGCATCTAAGGCATCTCAGTTAGTCACCCTGTAACGGTGCACTGTTCTGATGAGAAACAATGGCACCTATATGGGACTGTATCTAAGGCATCTCAGCTAGCTATCCTGTGAGCAAGCATTGTACTGATGAGAGACAGTTGCACAAATATAGGACTGCATCTAAGATATCTCAGCTAGCCATCCTGTAATCATGCACTGCACTGATGAGGGACAACAGAACCTATACAGGACTGTATGTCTGCGCATCTAAGGCATCTCAGCGGTCATCCTGTGATCTCGCACTGTACTGATGAGAGGCAATAGCACCTATAAAGGTCTGCCTTGGCACTATCTAAGGCATCTAAGCTGGCACATAATGTGATCTCGGCACTGTACTGATGGGGGACAATAGGAACTTATGCAGGAGTGCATCTAAGCAGTCTCAGTGTAGTCACCCTTGACGGTGCACCTGGTCTGATGAGAGAAAAGAAACAATGGACACTATATGGGACTGTATCTAAGGCATCTCAGCTAGGATCCTGTGAGCAAGCATGTACTGATGAGAGACCGTTGCACAAAATAGGACGGCATCTAAGTATATCAGCTAGCCCTCCTGTGATTTTCAGGAGTTAAACTGCCTTACAAACGTTAATTTTTAAAAAACAGTTGTAGAGGGAGTAAATACGATCTTCTGGTGGCTTCTGATTTACCTTTAAAAAGCTGTTTTTAAAGGGGTATTTTATTCAGGATTACGCATAATTCATATTCAAATGGGTCACTAAAATAAAGATAATGTGTTAAAATTAGTTGGATTTTTAAAAATTTGCTCCCCTCTTATCAGAAAAAATGGCTGTGGAAGATACCACTATGATTTGAGAAATAAATGTATTGGCCCTTTTAATCAGTCAACTGTATTTTAGCTGCCTGAGGAGGAGACCACAGAGAAAGATGTGGCCGCTGGTCCACATGTCCTGCACCTGCCTGAAACATCAACTGATTTTTGGGGCGTTCGTCCCTGTTGGTTTGCACGCATCCAGTATGGCATCCTGTTGTCATAGTCAGAGAGGAGAAAAGGTGCAATGATGTCAGTTTACAAATCATTACTATAGTCACAGAGCAGGACAAAGTCTGTTAACATCATCCACTGGGAGCAGAGCTTGTACTGAGAACTGAGGGGATCATGGGAGAATGGTAAGTATCTGTGGTGGGCCCTTCTGGGGAGATATTCGGATAACACTGATAACTGGAGGAGATTAATTCTGCTGTACTATCCAACATGTGCATCATTTTTTGGCTTATTTCAGGGACCAAAATCGTTTTATTGCAAGTTTGTTCCCCGGGCCACCGTCATTGGACTTCTCCCCTCTATCTTTTCAAATACATGGGGCATGCACGTTAAAATAATTGGGGAAGGTCAAGGTCGCGTGAATGGCCGTTGGCCTAATAAGGGACACTCTAAGAACTCAACAATTAAAATCCTGCCAACTCCAAAGCTGGCACCAAAGTATTAAGGGTTTACATCACAGAAACGTGTTGGAGGGAAACAACTAATTTCCCCAATTGGGTTAAAGGAATTAATCTAACAAAGGAGCAAAGAGGGAGTTTTCATTGTCTCAGCTCGGACATCAACCAGTGGGGGGACTTTTATTACAAATTTAACCCGCAAAGTTGCCCTTACAAACACAAATATACTTTTCAATTAAAAAGGTAAAATGTGTTTCTTCTGTACGCTGGACATACATCCAAACAAACTTTTGCCATCTGGATTTTCTCTTGTTCTTGGCATCCAAAATGTCTTACTTGATGCTATTGATTTTTTGTCCCCAGAAAGGTTACGTCTAATATTTATACAGGTACAACCTCTTAAGTCGGACATTGGCTGAATTGTTTCATGCTTCGATGTATTCTCTAGCCTGACATGAAGTATGAAGTATATTCAAATCCTAAAATTCAACATGCAGCCAGGGCTGCCAGTTGATTTTTTTAGGCCCCTTATACACAGCTATTATATTGCCGGTTGATTACAGCAGCAAAATTGTGAGGGCCTTTATCACCATACGGCCTGTGTTTGGGCCTTAGATGTCACCAGAAAACCACAGGTGCAGCCATACTCGGGATCCAATCACTGGAACACTTGTACCCCTTTTTGTATTTCTGGATTTCACTATTGTTCTCTGAATCCAAATGTCTTACGTAACATAAGCAGTCCAGTTGAAAAACTGTTGTGATGGAATTCCCACGGTATGCTCGCTCCACGCCATATTCCATAGGGTTAAAGTTATTAGAATGTTGGGCAATTGGACTCCAAATCCAATTAGTCCAGTACAAAAAGGGTCACATATAGTGTTGTGGAGGCGTTCGAAAAAAGGATGGCCAAAACCATTTTGAAATATTCACCAATGGGTTAAGTTTGATTTTGAGGTGTCACTTCTGCCTCCGATCCTCCCTTGAGGCCTTGTGCAATGAAACGTTGATCCCCTTGTTTAAAGGCCCAATTTGGACATTTGGCGGGGTGTGGTTTTGAAGCGCTCTAGCAAATAGGGAAATGACTGCAGCAAAGACAACCGGGGAAAATTAGCACAACCTGCTCAATATAGTCGGCTATAGTACCACAACTATGACCAAAATCAAAGAGCCAAATGAGGGCATGGGTTAGGCCCCACCAAAAAAAAAAAACAACCCAGCTCATGGCCAAAGAAATCACAGGGTCATGTGCAAGAGGCCTGAAACTTTTTTGAGTTCCCAGAATTCCTTGGAATGGTCACGATTTCTGACTTTATCGTTCTTCTGACCCAACATTAGTAGGTACTGTGCCCAAACAGTTGGCGTAGCATGGGAATTTACATTGGCTCCGACTAGGACAACATAAAAACCTCTGCATCTTTAAGGTATAAGGCTACATTCACACACATGTATGGGGGGACATATATACGGCCGATAACGTCCCCCATACAGTTCTATTGGGCTTCACGGCCCTGTACGGGAGCGGTTACGGTGCAGGCGCACACGTTGCGGCCAGCGTACGCTCCGGTAGGCCCGGGAAAAGATAGGACACATGTCGTTGATTTTTTCCCGTATTCTGGCGCCGTGGCCCATATGGTCCTATGGCGAGGGGCGGGGGGTGCGCAGGAACTCACTCCTCTTCTTCCCGTCTACGTGTGGCCTGCGTGCTACGGTGCGGCGGAGGCACACGGCGTGGCAGGGCAGCCTAAGGGTAATGGCACACGGACCTTCAGTGTGTTAATGTACGGTTGTATATGTAAATACATCCTCCAATAAAACGGCTATGGTGCACGGGCGCGCCAACGTGTGCCAATCAGAACTACGCATGGCGGGCATGCGTTACTGGATTGCAGCCCTAAGGAGTCGTGATTCTGAATAGTAAGGGCGTGATGCATGATACAGTGCAAATAAAAAAGGAAGACAACAGTGGCCTAGATTATTTTTTAAAAAAACCTCAAATGGAATTGAAGGCCCAAAGGGGGCCGTTACCGGTAAAAATTAAACCAGAAGAAAGCATTCGTATACTATTGTTGTCATGATAATTCAAAGTTCCTTTCTATTTTGCACTAAAGATTTCCAGTACGTGCAGTTAAAAAAAAGGATTCCCGACGTTAACAGTTTAAAGCTTGAATTATGACCCAAAAAATAAATCGTGAAAACTAGATAAATATTGCTCCATATAAAAAATAAAACGGTGAAGCCCTCTCCCATCCTGGCAATTAATCAAGGCTTGACTAAACAGAAATTTCCGTTACTGTCGAGATATGGGCAAAAAAAAAACAAAAAACCCCGTAATGCCACCTAAACAAGTATTGCTTGTTGCAGTGCTTATAATTAGAAGAGGGAAAAAAAAAAAAAAGAAAAAAAAAAAAAAGGCATGGAATCAGCAGGGATTTTATAAGTGAAGCGAAGTCCAATTAAATGAAAAAATGAGAGCTTGACTTAAAGGCGGGGTTGGGAAGAGGAGGGGAAAAAAAAAAAAAAAAATCTGGCAGACTCCTGTTGTTTAGGTTGTGGATTTCCCAAACCAAACAAGACACCAGAAAAAACACAAACAAGGGATTTTATAATTTGAAGACAGAAAACAATTGCCATTATATATATAGAAAAAAAAAAACATGTTTAAGTATTGATTTTTGAAAAGTTTGGGCAGTGTAGGGGCAGTGTTTCTAAAATGAGGGGGGGACCTTAAGCAATTGTACAGACACCACATGTTTGATTCACTGATGACAATAATAGCTATAAAAGGATTGAAATATAAGCAATCTCAGCTTGGCTATCCTGTGATCTTACACTGTACTGATGAGGGGAACAATAGCAAAACTATACCAGGGTCTGCATCTAAGGCATCTCAGCTGGCCCTTCCTGTGATCTTACATGTATGATGAGGGACAATAGTAGCACCTATACAGGTCTTGCATCTAAAGGCATCTCAACTGGGCCATCCTGTGATCTTACACTGACTGATTGGGAACAATTAGCCAAACTATACAGGTCTGAATCTAAGCATCTCAGCTGGCCATCCTGTGATCTCGCCACTGTACTGATGAGAGGGGCCTGAGAGGCAATAGCATAGCACCTTAAAATAAAACAATTAGCACATATACAGGCTGGCATCTAGGCATCTCAGGCTGGGGGACCATCCTGTGATCTCGCACTGTAACTGAGGAGGGACAATAGCACTATACAGGTCTGGCATCCTAAGGCATCTCAGCTGGCCTACTGTGATCTCGCACTGTACTGATGAGAGGTGAGGAGGCAATACCCAAATAGCACCTATACAGGTCTGCATCTAAAGGCATCTCAGCTGGCCATCATGTGATCATGCACGTACTGGATGGGGGGACAATTAGCACCCTATTACAGGTCTGAATCAAAGGGATCTCAAGCTGGCCATCCTGTGATCTCGCACTCGTACTGACTTGAGAGGCTGAGAGGCAAATAGAACTATTACATTGTCTGATGGTCTGCGCATCTAAGGCATCTCAGGGGTCATCTGTGATCTCGCCGACATGTAACTGATGAGAGGCAAATAAATAAAAATAGCACCTATAAGTGCCCTGTTGGCGATCTAAAGGGCATCTATACGGCTGGCACACATAATTGTGATCTCGCCACGTGGGTCTGTACTGATGGGGGACAATGAGAACTTATGGCAGGAGTGCTCTAAGCAGTCTAGGTAGTCACCCTGTTGTGTAGTGTAACGGTCGACCAATGTCTGATGAGAGAACAAAAAAAATGCACACTATATGGGACTGTATTCTAAGGCATCCCAGCTAGGATCCTGGAGCAAGCATATGTAACTGATTGAGAGGGACACGTTGCACAAAATATAAGGACTGGCATCTAAGTATGATCAGCTGGCCATCCTGTGACCATGCACTGCACTGATGAGGGACAACAGAACCTATACAGGACTGTATCTAAGGCATCTCAGCTAGACATCCTGTGATCATGCACTGTACTGGTGAAGGGCAATAACACCTATGCAGGACTGTATCTAAGGCATTTCAACTAGCCATCTTGTAACCATGCACTGTACTGATGAGGGGCAATAGCAACTATACATGGCTGCATATAAGGCGCCAAGTAATGATGAGAGGGGAAAAAAACTGAAACAGATGTGTCAATAAATAACCGTTCAATAAAAGAAAAAGTTACCGCCTGCCCTTTGTCTAACATATCATCCAGGTAGTCATAAATCCTGCTCTGTACTGATGAAGCAAATGAACCCTGAAACAGTGCTGTCAACAGATTTGGTAGATGTAAATTTAACTGAAAAGAATTGCAACATACGCTCAATATTAACCACAGACATGAAACCTCTACCAAGTACACTATTGTGGAATGACCTGAATTGTCCCCATTAGTTAAAGCAAAAGGTTTAATAAGGTTTTAAGACATAGGGCAGTGATGGCGAACCTTTTAGCGGCTGAGTGCCCAAACTGCAACCCAAACCCCCCTTATTTATCGCAAGGTCCCACCAAAATTTAAAGCAGTAACTTATTGCTCCCCGTTTTTCAACAACTTTCAATCATATGTTTTGTATTAATGAGTGGCAAGAAACCAAAGATAGTTGCCAGATGGGTCTTTAGTTTGGCTGGTGTAAGTTAAGTGTAATTTTCCCCCTCCCCATGGAGTGCTGTCTGAGAAAATAAGTTTTTATGTGCCATTGTGACAGATCATTGATAGACCTCTCAAGCTTGCCATCCAAGGTAGCTATCTAGTAACCCTTCCCTACTGATGAGCAGCAAGAACTCTGAAACAGGGTTTGGCTGGTATGAATTAATCTGAAAAATTGCACCTATGCTCAACATGTAAAGATGTGAGACAGATAACAATTAAGCTATTGTGGGCTAAGCTCTAATTATACCAGACGTGACCATAAATTAGGGTTGTTCAGCTGCTTGAGCCGACAATACCCACTAGGTAAGTGGGCAAGCCAACCAGGTAATGTTTGCATGCCTCCCCACTATTGTAAGAGAGAAGGTTGGGGCATGTTCAATTTCAACTGGTCAGTTCTTTTTGTTTGCGGGTAGATAAGCTTCACCAAATGAGTCTTGGAGTGGATTTCTGTCCTAGAACCATTGAAAGCCTCTCCAAGTTCAGTTGTAATGGTGATGAGTAATGACGGTTTTAGAAATTCATTCTGTGAGACATGGTTTTTGTCTTGGAAACCTCAAAGCGTAGAGTAAAACATCAAATTCATCAATTACAAGTTTTTAAATTCAGTTTTTATCTGTTAACAGCCCAAAAGATAAGATTATGCCCATTCTGGCCATACAGATCAGCAGAACAACCACCAACTCCCCCACTTGCCTGAATTTAAAGTAAATCTACCACCAGTATGAACAATTGTAAACCAAGCACACTTTTATGCTGGTGTGTGCACCCTCTGGCAGGATCTGTTCTTCTTTTAGCATCTTTTGCTCTAGTTTTTAAAAAATATGCAAATTAGCCTGAGGGGTTCCGGGTTCCATAGCTATTAACTTAGATCAGAGGGGGCACAAACTAGCATGGAGGACCCTGGTGGTAGATTTCCACCAGGGTGAGAAAGTTGGTGGTTGTTCTGCTAATGTGTATGGTCAGAATGGGAATATTCTTATCTAAGTGCTGTTAACTAATAAACTAATTTAAAAAATGTGTAATTCTATTTCCGGTCATTCTCTTAGATCTCTTACTTTACGCCTTGAGGTTTTCAAGTTTGGGCAAAAGACAAAAGCCATCCCTCGCAGAATCAATTTCTTAAAAAAAGCCATTACTCACCACCATTATAAGTTACTTTTGGTAAACTATCCGTATTATGTTGTTTGATACTGGACTCGGCTACATAAATCACACACCCACATTATACAAATAATCTCGGATGAGTAAAGCTAATTAACTGAAGCAATTAATGATCTTGTATGTAAAGTTTGAGAACTATTTTAATCATCCAAAATAACGTTCCGGCAGCCAATACAACATCGCTATAATGACTTCTAGACTTTATGATGTGCTTAATAAATAATAAGTAAAAAAAAAACTACTTGAATGGGTTTTCTGATAAAGCAAGATAGGCCCTATCCACAGAATACGGTGCTCAGCTTCATAGAGATGAATGGGGCAGCCCGGCCATCTTGGTGGTGCTACCAGGGGTGTGACAGGGGTACATTGGACCCCCATCATGGAGACCCCCACTGATCAGCAAGTTAGGCCCTATCCTGTGGATGCTTTGTGAGAAACCCCTTTAAAAAAAAGTCTTGACTATTTGTATCATCGCAATATAGAGAAAAAACACTATACAGTACTTAGACACCAAGGACCAAAGAGACCTAAGTGGTGATGTCTGCGATGGGTACAAGTTTTTATCAGAGATCAAGTCAATACATGGAGTCTTTTAGGCAATACAAAATGTGTTGATCCAAAAGGAAGAACATCTAAAAAAGGCTACACTTTAAGTGTAAGTTTGACCCATAAAACAGCATGGCTGAAAACATGACTATATTGCTTACATTTGAAACCCAAATAAAGATGGGGCGGTGCCAATGTATTGGGTCACTGAATAATAATTGGTTTGCAATTATGGATTTGCAACTATCATAATCACATGCAAAGAAGATACCTTGCTTTCCATACTAAAAATACAAATCGTCCGGAGGTTGCACAAACATTTTTCCAGGAGGGTAATAATATTCCTCTTACAAATTTTGAGAAGTTTTTTTCCACAAGGAGGAGCATGAAAATGTTTTTATTACAAATAATAGATTTAAGAAAGAAAATGATTAGTGCCTCAATTCTCTCATATGGTGTGGGAGGGGTAGCACCCCGGATGGCCCCCTCATGTATACGACGTACCGCTATAAGCTGAAGGTTCCGATAAAGCTAGCAGTTTAACACATCTGGGGTAGCGCTAGGAGCTTGTTACTGTAGTAAACAGCTCCTAGCGGGCTATATGGGGTGACAGGTGCTCTCAAAAACAGCACTAGGAGCTGGTTACTAAAGTATGCAGCTCCTAGTGCTCCAACAGTCCCAGCAGTGTTACACTGCTAGCGTTATCGGAAACCTCAGATAACGCTAACAAACACTGCAGCGCTGTACATTGGAAACGCGCTACCAGTGGTCCGGCGTATTCATGAGGGGGCGGTTGAATGCTGCATGCCGCGCGGCAGTCACCCTCGGCCTACGGAGTGTGCGGGGAGACCCGGGGAAGAGCCAGCGCCTATGACCACGCCCTCATGAATACGCCAGACTGCTTTGATAGCCGTCCGGCATTTCTATTGTACAGCGCAGCAGTGTTTGTTAGCGTTATCGGAAGTTTCCGATAACGCTAGCAGTGTAACACTACTGTGTCTGTTTTAGCACCGAGTGCCTTTTTTAAGGGTGACAGGTTTAAATAGCCAACTGAGGCAACTAGTAATCTTACATCATGCATTAAATAAGGGGTGCCCAGTCCTTTTAGAACTCCTCCAAAACTACATCCTACAGACACGGATTATAGCACAAACCGCAAACCCCCAGACTAAAGGTAATGCCACTTGCCCCCCCTCAGACCAGACCATGGCCCTGCACAGGCCTTTTTAAAAGAGTAAAATTGGCTGTACAAGCATCTATGACGCTTGTAGAGGCGTTATAGCGACCTCTGTGGTCATCAATATCCGATCAGCTGGGAGCGAAACTTCAGTGCCCTGGGTTTTCGACACAGAGTCTTCTTCCTGTTTCATTCTAAGTTGGGCAAGAAAAGCTGATTTGTGGAGTTGCTGGGTGTAAATATGACATATTTTACCTAACCTGGGGATAGATAATTCGAACAGTTGTCTCAGTTTTCCACAGAAAGGGGAGAGCAAGTACTCCTAGAACCCCCACCAGTCACGAGAACAGGTTCACCAGCAATCCAGAGAATGGCTGACCCAGCTGCAGTTTGAGCATGTGTTTGGTGCTTCATTCAACAGTATGAGAGTAATGGATATTGCCGAGCCCATCATTTACCTATCTACAGCACTACCCTTGTCAGTAGATGTGGGGGCTGAGATTGTGCTCGATAATCTCCGTCACTCCCATACAATTAAATGGAGTGGCAAGACTCATGCTCAAGCCATCAGTCCATCCAGAAGTATGGACTGATGTATGTTCTCCAGATCACTGGGAGCCCGTTTCATGTTCGATGGGGATCCCAGCAGTGGATAGTGGATACGTAAACAAGTTGGCACAACCCCTTTAATATTTTTAGCCCAAAACATTTATAATACTTAGAATCACATGCATCACAACAAGAACATAGTTAACCCTGACGCAAAAAAAAAAAAGGGACGAACTCCCCCATTCACCGAGATCCATGGCGGGACCTGTGTAATAAATCATCAAATCATTAACTTGCCTGACACAATGTCACATTTCCCTTTTGTGGGATATTAAACACCCATTGACATCCGTACAATAAAATGCATCTCATAGGCGCTTCCCTTTGTTCTCCCCAACACAGCGCCATGAAAAGGCCTATTCAGCCCGGCATAGATAAACAAGTTGCATGAACTACTATCACAGAACAAATGGATTCCAAAAATATCATAAAAAAATAATAAAAAAATAAAAGTGCATTACTATGGAAAATGAAAATCTTTGTATCTTAGCAACTCTAATGATGTGTTGAGTTATTTCATTGTGCCGTGCCGCCTACTCAAGACAGTAGCGCTACTGCAGAGCTGTCCACTCACCGCTACAGTGCGAGAAACAAAGCAGCGAGCTGCACTGGGGATTCTTTCTATTTCTACGTTATTTCATGTTTGATTAATGTACTAAGCTCCTGCATCGGTTACCGCTGTCCTTTTTCTAACACTTAAAGCCCTACGACGAGGATATAGAAGCTTCGTAAATATCTTTATACAAAAGCACATAGAGAGAGATTTAGGCTATACTCACACGACCGTATGGGGGACGTATATATGTCCCCATAGATGGCAAAGGCCGAATGGCGCAGGACGGCACCGGACCGTCCCATAGCCGGGAGAAAGATAGGACATATCTTATCTTTCTCCGGAATATGGCGCCGGAGAGGGGCGCTCACCCCCTCCTCCTCTCCCGGGTGCCGACGCGTGCCCACCGTGTTATGGTACAGCGGGCACACGTCATGTGAAGGTAGCCTTAGACTAGACGAAAAAAAAGGGTCTTACATTAACACATAAGAGCCAAAATGCTACATTTGCATGTCTTAAAGGACCAGCAAGTGTAGAAAATAAGTTAAGGAAACAATAAGTTGACCCCTTTCGGTCTATACAAACCTCCACGCATTTCTAAAACAGGCTCATAGACATCTTGTAACGAAAACTGGTGTCAACTACCTTCTATTTTTGACTGGTTGAGGGCCAAGGAGACAGGGTTTCAATAGGTCAGACGCAGTTCCATCAAATCTAACCAAATCAGTCCCTGCCCCAGGTTCACGATCTAATCAGCCTACCAGTATGTTTTAGAGTGTGGGAGACAACCCACGGAATCACGGAGAGAACATACAAACTCTACCTATCAGAATAGATCCTTGGATCATCATCTCTTCCCAAGAACCTGCTATCTATAAAATTTATGTTCATAAGAGGATATCCAAGCCCCTCTTCCAATTTCCAGGGCGTCAACCAGCAGATCATCCTGTGTTCAGCCATAAAGATTTGGTGATTGGGTGGAGATTGTCAATCAATACATCTCACAGCAGACGGCACAGCAAAGGGGATAGGCTCCAGCTGCAGCCAGTTATTTTATAGCCAGATGCAGAACTCTACAGAAAAGGAGCAGCAACATGGCTGTCACAGGGAAGATGTCATTACATATTTTCTACTTATAATTGCAATATGATCAATTGAATTATGAAAAGAGAAATAGCTAGAACCTTTTTTTTTATTTATAATTCTTATGTTTATCAGGCGTCTGGCTTTAGATGGCGATTTATCATATTCACTGTTGTAAAATAATCTTGTCTGATGTTAGGGGTATTGGTTTTTAGCTATAGGTATGCATGACCCCAATGTGCTTTCATCACTAAATAAGATTAATTAGATTGGGTTTTATAGTCATCATGACTTTGTTAAGTAAGCATGACTGGTAGACCAGAGCCCAATTACTACTGTAGTATGAAGGAAGGATTATAGGGACATTAATGGGAACCTGTCATCAGGTTTTTACCTTTAATCTGAGCTATGGATTTGTATAAAAATCCATAGCTTAGATCTAGGTAAAATCACTTTTAAAAAGTAGCTTGCATCCTCCCAGGAAACTCTGAGTCACAAGGGGCATGTCCTATTCACACAGTGACTCGTCTCCCTCAGCTCCATCCTTCCCCCTCCCTCAGGAATAAGGGAGGGAATTCCTGAACGAGGGGTCATAAGGGAGCTGAGGGAGACGTTGGCTTTGTCACTCAGTGACTCGGACGAGCAGGACACAACCCTTTTGATCCTGTGGGCTAGCTACTTTTTATTTGAAAAAGTGATTTTAGCAATATCTAAACTATGGATTTTTATGCAAGAGAAAGCATGGGGCATAGTCATGAGCGCAGCATAGGGGCAGGGTTCTCCGATACTCATCTTTCCCCGATCTCCTCTAAAGCTACCACAGTCGTCTTCTTTACTCCTGTGTGTGGCGGCTGTGCACACTGGCTCTGAAGCCGTCAGTCTTGATGATCATGTCTGCCGGCTTCAGAGCAGGAGCGAACAGCCGCCACACACAGGAGTAAAGAAGACGTTTGCCGTAGCTTTAGGGAAGCAGAAAAGGTAAGTAAATCTGGGGACACTCTGTGTGGAGACTATGGCTAAGGGGGACTCTGGATGGTACAGTGGCAGCTCTGGGCAAACTCAGACTACTAGCTACTGTGTAGGGAAACTGACTACGACAACGACAACCCTGCTTTAGGCCAATAGTAATTTTTAGATTCATCAAGACAATCTATACAATTGATCAAAAGTAATAGTTACATCATTGCTGCGTAGTAAGTTACATCATTTTGACCAATTTTGCCATCTACAGTGCACGATATCGGATTCCAGTTTGGATACCAGAATGGTTTGGATGTGGCCATGAAGGCAACTTTATATGATGCAGATACTTTACATCATCCATCTACTAGAGGATTGTCTTTCGCCTCTTCCAAAACCCTTGGTTCACAGCTCCTTTCCATAGTAACCCACAATAATAACCGTGGTCCATCACTACCTTTCAGAGACTCGTGAGGCCTTGCTAGTGTTGCCATAGCTACAGCATTTGATGGAGTTGGTGCTTGTTCAGTCCCCTACGCTCTATGATCAGAAACAAAAAACTCCTCAGTATACAATGGTCTAGAAACTCAGTACCCTCTAAGAGGTTCGGGGAGGGTCTCACATTTGTTACCTTCACCAGCATGTCTTGCATTTTACCTGAAAGCAATAAACATGGGTCAAAGAGTGCCTAGCGCCGGCATTCTGGTACGAGGACATGACTACCCTGTTTCCAAGACCACTGGGACAAAGCAAAATAAAAAATATACTAAAATATATAATAGGTCTGCTTGACGCCAACTTTAGAACATACATTGTAGTCCACCATTCTCTGTGTGGGTGGGATATGGCATATTTGTTGGCATAGAAGGATTGCAACACTAAAAATGTTATGCTCTGCTCCTTCAGAAAGGTTCAAGAAGTAAATAATAGTAGATCATAAGATTAACCCATAAGAACTAATAAAATGTGGATGCAACCACCCTAAAAAGGCATAAATAAGATCAAAACACATGCATAAAAGCGCAGTAAACATCTTGCTAAAAAGTTACTCATGGTCATGGCTGAAGCTGTAAAGAAGCTATGATGAAAAGCGATGATCAACGTAAAACCACCAAACCAATGTCTAAAAGGTAGTGATCAAAATATTCGATCACTGGTGGCTCTGTTCTGTTTTTGGAGGTCAACTCAAACAAAAAGAGTGATTTCATTAAATTGTAAGCAAGGGTTATGATAGGGGAACCAATCTCTATTCTAGGTCAATCCATTTAATAGGGGATATCTTGTGATTTCCATTAAACTTAGTACAAGATCATGGGTGGGTTTTTGTGACAAGCTACGCTGTGGAGTATGTTGCCAGTTGCCACCAAAAAATTTGTCTGCTGGTGGCCCTGCTCTGTGTTCTAATTTTTTTGGAGGCCACATGGTCAACCTATTGAAAAAGGGTGATTTCTTTAAAGGACATCTACCACCAGGATTGTAAACCAAGCACACTGACATACCTGTGTGTGCCCCCTCTTGCAGGTTACACTTTTCGTTAAGCGTCTTATGCCCATGTTTTCAAAAATAAAAGTCATTAAAGATTACGAAAAATGAGCCAAAATGGAGCCCGGAAATGCGTCATTTTAAAAACCTTGTTTTCGTACAAAAAAACCTAGGAATAAGAAGCTGAAAGAAGAATAGATCCTGCGAGAGAGGACACATGTGAGTATGTCAGTGTGCTTAGTTTACAGTGTTTCATCCTGCTGGTAGATGTCCTTTAAACTATAAGCAATGGTTATGATGGGGGCTGCAATTTCTATGCTAAGTCAAACCATTTAACGGGGAATATCCTGTGATTTCCATTAAACCTAGCCCTAGATCGTGGGTTTTTGTGATGAGCTGTGCTATGGACCGCGTCACCTATAAATAAAGGTCATCCTGTTGAAGAGAATGATATATTTAAGATAGAAGCAAAGGTCATGATAGAGGGCACCAAGGTGTATTCTGGGTCAGTCCATTAAAAACAGGGGATATCCCTTGATTTCTATTAAACTTAGCTCTACATCATTGGTGTGCTTTTATAATGAGCTAAACTATAGACTATGTTTAAAAATTTGTTTGCTTGTAGCCCTTTTCTTTTTGGAGGCCACATGCATATCCTATTTGAAAAGAGTGGCATGTTTAAAGTATAAGCAAAATCTTTCGATGGGGGTACCAATCTCTATGCTGGATCATTCCATCTAATAGGGGACATCCCGTGATCCTATCTATCAAACTTAGCGCTTAGCGCTTATCTGCACTATGGGACTATGTTTTTGCCTAAAGATTTTTCTGCTGATGGCTCTGTTCTCTATTCTGCTACGTTTGGAGGCATCATAGTCAACCTATTGGAAATAGTAATATCTTTAAACTATAAGCAAGGATTTTGATGAGGTTACCAATGTCTATGCTGAGATTTTCATCAAACACCAAGGCTAGACCGTTGGCGGTTTTTTGTGATGAGCTACGCTACTTTTTTTTTGCCTAAAAATTTGTCTGCTGTTGGCTCAGTTTTACTTTTTTTGAAACGATTCAAAAAGAGCGATATCTCTAAACTATAAACAAAGGTTAAGATGACGGCTCCAATGTGCATGGGTCAATCCAATTAATAGGGGACATCCCGGGATTTCCATTAAACTTAGCGCTAGATCGTGCATTTTTGTAATGGGCTGCGCTTTATGACTATGTTTTTGCCTAAAGATTTGTCTGCTGATGGCTCTGTTCTCTATTCTGCTATGTTTGGAGGCATCATAGTCAACCTATTGAAAATAGTAATATCTTTAAACTATAAGAAATGATTTTGATCAGGTTACCGATGTCTACGCTGTGATTCCGATTAGCCATCAAGGCTAGATCGTTGCCGTTTTTTTGTGAAGAGCTACCCTATGGACTTCTTTTTGCCTTTTTGTCTGCTGGTGGCAGTGTCTACGCTGTAATTCCAATGAATCACCAAGGCTAGATCTTTGCCGTTTTTTTGTGATGAGCTACCCTATGGACTATCTTTTTGCCTTTTTGTCTGCTGGTGGCTCCCCTACTTAAGAACACTCGACTTACAGACGACCCCTAGTTAAAGATGGACCCCTCTGTCCACTATGACCTCTGGTGAAGTCTCTGAATGCTTTATTACAATCCCTGACTGCAATGATCAGCTGTAATGTTTCTGGAATGAAGCTTTATTGATAATATTTGGTCCAATTACGGCAAAAAATTTTGAAACTCCAACTGTCACTCGGACAAAAATTTTTTTGCCTGAATCTACAATTTACATACAAATTCAACTTAAGAACAAACTTATGGAACAAACCTACCTTGTACGTAACCCGGGGACTGCCTCTATTGAAAAAGAATGATATCTTTAAACTATAAGCAAAGGTTAAGATGGCGGCTCCTATAATGGGTCAACCCAATTAAAAGGGGATATCCCGGGATTTCCATTATACTTAGCACTAGACCTTGGATTTTTGGGATGAGCCGCGCTCTGGGCTATGTTTTCCCGATGTAATAATTAATAAGTCGAGTTGTCGCATTGACATGGCAGTCAGACTGCACACAAAGGTCTTCTTCTTGCATAAAACCCATAAATCTATATATTGCACATCTGTTCTGACTGCGCGCAAACATAAAATGTAATTAGTGATTAGAGACGAGAGATGAAATAAGCCATAGACCAGCAATTCTGGCTCCCAGTACGGGACCGGCTCAGCTTCATTTCAGCTGTTTTGCTGAATGCATTTTCTCAAAGGTTTAATCTACAACAAAACAGTATTATTGTTGTGTGCGCAATATATTTTACTACACTGGGCAGCGGCTCAAACCATCATGTGCGCGAGCTGCGGATAAAATATGGAGCTGTGCTGATGATGAAGCGGGTGGCATTAAACAAACTTCTCCCCGTGATTTATCCTCCTCTCTCCACACAATGTCAGCGCTCGTCAAACCTAAAAACCATTGCACTGGATGGGCGCTTTAGGATTTTTCCATCGACTCGTCAAAGCTGGAGGAAATGACTCAATTTAATAAATGAAACAGGAGAGAAAGAAAAAAAAACGGGAAATTATTCAATTAGAAATAAGGTGACAGGTGCACGGCAGCGACAGGCAAAATAAGCCTTACAGACTGTAAAAATGACATCTGTAGATTATACAAAAACAAGACCGGAGAATTCCGGAAAAGGAAAATGGTATTCTATTATTTAATAAAATTTAAAAAAAACAAAAAAAAAACATCTAGCATTAACTACAAAAGCCCCTCAAAGGGGTATTCCCACAAAGTTTCTTAAATATTATCAGGATAACAAAATAACACACTCTCTAATTCACTGTTATTAACAAAAAAATACAGAATTTGACAGATATAAGTCCAACCTGTCTCTATCAGTCCTGGCGTTTACAATTTTGGTTGCCCCTGGATACGACAATAAATCTGCTAACTATGGCCGCATTTTTCTCATGAATAGCTTCTCTTGTCTGCACACTGCAGTGCTCTCTGTCTCCAGCCACTCCCCCCCCCCCTCATTACAAGATGAGCTCAGACACAGCCACTTCCTGCCGGATATAACGATAGTAATAATAATCTTTATTCATAAAGCTCCATCAAATTCTAAGCAGCAGTTTGCAGAGACTTACTGTACAAGATACAGACAGATAAGGTTGTTATAGCGGAGCTGACTGTGTGTTTTATTGATTAGGTGAGGAAGCAGGACCGAGAGTGTCATTGTGTTTTATATCCATCTCATGGATCTCATCTCTGATTTGTCTCTTCTCTCTTTCTATGTGTCAGATACTAGTAGAATGTTCAGAAGATAAATGAAAGTGTATATAACCCTTTCACCTGATAATCTAAGCCCATTGTCACCACGCTGCATCTCATAGCACAGAAGAATCATGAAGTGTCTGCTTAGAGAGTCCCAGTCCACACGCTGGATTCTTACACTGAGCAGCCTAGGGAGTCATAGGAGCTAAAACAGCAATAAAACAGACTACAATTGCAAAGTAGGGGGTTAGAAATGATCTTTAGCGTTTAAACATCACTAGGGGATTAAAATGTTTCTTTCATGGGAAGTTTCTTTCATGGGAAATTACCTTTAAAGGGAGTCTCCCACCATTAGCAGCATGTTATAGTGAAATACATTAGCTCCTTTTTGATAAATGACAACCAACCAAAAAAAATCAATGATACAAGAAAAAAAAACAATATGTAAAAAATTGCAATTCAGGAAATGCCCCACCATTTAGTGTTAGTAGTCACCAATACACTCCTTCTGTATCTGTATAATAGGGGAACTACTTAAAGGGTTGACTGAAAAATCTTTGCTATGCCCTGCACACTGAATAACTATCTCCTACAATCGGGGGCCAAGTACAGTGGTCTAGTTTTCCCTAATGATGAGCAACCCGCT
This sequence comes from Engystomops pustulosus, assembly GCA_019512145.1. Classification (NCBI taxonomy): domain Eukaryota; kingdom Metazoa; phylum Chordata; class Amphibia; order Anura; family Leptodactylidae; genus Engystomops; species Engystomops pustulosus. The sequence goes on along the minus strand of CM033647.1, from coordinate 12,091,193 downwards.
ACTCTATTCATTGTGTGTGCTGCCAAAGTACCCAAAAGTACAGCTAATCCCAGCAGTTACATAGAGAATACATGGAGCAGCTGAACTGTTGCTCCATTAGGATTAAGAGGGCCCCCATTTGTACAAGTCTGAGATCAACAAGTATAATTCTATTGGCTGAACTGGACCCTTAATAGAGGTTGAAGTATGTTCTTTGGAGTGAAGAATCAGGTCTGATTAATTGGTAGTCAACTCATTTGGTTGGACCAGACATGTTGAAATTTACAGGACTACTGCAGTCAATCAGGGGGTCCTGGGGAACTTTTGTGTGGCTGTTATCTTTTCCAGCACCGTGAGGCCTTCATGGTAGGTAGAGATGAGCAGGTTCTAGGTTTAGGTTCAACTATCTGAGAAGACATATTGCCAGATTGGTGGGTGAACAGCAAATTTAGCAAATTGATTCCCCTAGCAATTAGCCAAGGCTGTGACTAGCCAAGTGGTGTCTCTTTGGTCAATCATAACCATGGATAATTGAAAGGAGCATCAATTCGCCTAATTGGTTGATCGCTCGTCAATCTGACTACATGTCCTGAGGGGCAAACCCAAACAACGAACCCGACCATCAGGTACAGCTCATCTCTAATGGTAGGTTTGTCGTTAGGAGGAGCTCAAGTGGTTGAACTTAGCTACAATGTACACCTGTGGGGTGAAGAGGTCCTAAGAGTGAGGTCAACATGATGTTTGTCCAACATCGGTGTCTGGAATCAGAAATGTTCTCCTGAATGAATGGGCAAAGATTTCCATAGACGAGCTCCAAAATATTGTGGAACGCCTTCATTTAGAGTAGAGGTTATAAAAGGCCGGTCAGCCACGAATTTGGAAAAGGGCATCCAAGAAGCTTATGCAGGTGTGCTGGCCGGGTGTCCAAAGATTTTTGGCCGTATAGTTTAGCAGATTTGGATGGTAATGAATGATATCTATTCTCTTCTATGCTTTCACACTAAAAAGAGAAGATCAACAAAACTGCCTTGTATTTGGCGCGTTGCTTCCCCCACCTCCACGAAGAGGTAATACAAAAACACCAACTGTTTTCCTGTTTGATATGTTGCAATCCCCGGAATTTGACTTTTTGAGGTCCATCCAAGTAATTATGCAAAACATATGCACACACACTGTTGTGCATGGCAGTAATTATTAATTTCCAGAGGCCACTGCTTGGCTGCAAGATACTGTAACGCTTGTGTATCATCTGCTGCTCTAATCAATTTATCTAAAAATAAATGCCATAGGGAGCACCTAGGAATTCCTGCCATTTAATGAATATGTGTGGTTTTTCGCTGCTTATTAAAACCTGCTACCTGTCACGCACATCTGTTCTACGCGACTAAAAAAAATTCATCATAATTTAGAGGTTTATTGCATTTTAAGGTCACTTTTGGCACCAAATGCAAACATCACACAGCTATTAGACGAATAGGAACACAATGCACGCTCAACATTTCCAACAGGAAGAAGATTCAGGGGGGACTACAGACCATGACTCATAACTGAGTATCATGGGCTGTGGTGGTGGTCTGGCATGGAAGACCACCAATAGTATGTCTGGTGACAATTGTAATGTTATAGGCATAAGGGACGATGCATGATAAGATTACGTTTTAAATTGGAGAACACTGGAAAAGATGGACATGGAAATGGAATTTTAGCTGATGGAAAACTTAAAAGGAGGTGTCCACTTTTCCTCTTTTTTTTGTAATGTGTGTGTAAGTGTGGGTGCAGGATATGAGGTAATTTACCAATATACATATATTAATAGATCTGCTCCGCTTTTCTGATATGTAAAGTGAAGCCTCCTGTCTTTTCACTCATCAGCCGGACATTCCTGACAGTAAAATGGCTGCGGATTGAGGGTCATGTGCATGAACAATCGCCCTGCCAGGACCTTGATCTTATATTCATGAATAGTATCATACAATCTGGGCAAGGGAATTGTCCATGGACAGTTAGAGATCACATGACCCTTCATCTGCGGCCATCTTATGGTCAGGAATGTCTGGCTGATGAGGTAATAGACAGGAGGCTTCACTTTACATATCAAGAAAGCGGAGCAGAACTATTAATAAATGCATATTGGTTAATTACCCAATATCCTGACCCCCACACTTATAAACATATTACTCAGGTTAAGTGACCAGCCCCTTTAACTAGTAGCTGCTTCCAAAGAAACTATTATCATAAAGTACATAAGAGAGAACAAAGATGTACACGGCATGAATATAATTCTACCCATCTCCGACCAGTCGGATCTCACGCGGTGTAGTGTATAAAAGATAAAGCAAAAGCATACAAAAAAAAGACATAGCAAAGCTTTAGAAAGTTCAAAAGCAGGCAACCCCAAAATAATACATAAAATGGGTGGACTACAGTTAGCAGAGCAGAAAAATATCAAATAATCATCAAAATCAAAATTAGGGATACAAATTTTTAACAAAGAGGTGACCTAATCTTTTGGGGATGATGGGGAGTAGGGGGCCAGGGGAGGGTTATGTTTTAAAACAGAAAATTCTTAAAAAACAAAAAAAAGAAACAAAGGGGTGAGCTTATAAGGTTTTGACACTAAAACATCACAGAGATGGGTTTTGGATGCAGGTAAATATTTTGTTGCCAGATTTTACCCTCACGCACATGGGCATTGCTTTTCTCCGTGTGCGATACGTTCATCCAGCGGACAGCAAACATGATAAAAATGGACAGATTCAGATTCCACAAACAGAGTGACCAAGAATCCAGGGATGTGGAGTCCATTATGGTAGAGTCGGAGTTAGGGAAATTGAAGAGAAGATGTCCAAGCCGCAAATCATAGAGGAAGCCTTTACTGCGGTCACTGGCCTGGGAGTAGACCTCATCTGCTGATTATATACGGGCCACGGGTCGATTGTTTGTGGACCATCATGACCACTAGGGATATGAATGAGAAAGGATTTGCCTCTACTGCAAGATAATTTAACTAACTCTGGATCACTGCTGAAAAATAGATGGAAGGTTTTTGTATACTCTGTGATAAAAGATCTCAATAGGGGAAGTAAATTAAAGGAAAACGACCAGTAAAATTAACAAAAAGCAAACAACACATACTCAACTAAGGTCTTCAATCCTTGGGGTATTCTTCTTTAATCTTCTTTAAACAACGGGATTGCAGGCCGTTAGCGTGGGGACGAGATGGCCGACACTCCAGGCTGCTAATTATTCACTCCTCCTGTGTGACGTCACGTTGGGATAGGAAGGAGTCTATAGAGCAGGAGGTGTGAATTCATGCCTGCATAATTAGCAGCCCAGAACGCCAGACATCTCGTCCCCCACGCTCCGGCCTGCTAATTACAAGTATTTATTCCAGGCTATCCCGGCTTGTCAAGTGTACAGAAGACAACTGCCAGGATCAAGATGAAGAGGCCCTTAGGCAAAGACCATACAAACAGTCAAATATGGACTATTTTATTTGTGCCGAATTTATTCTATTCCAATCACCTTCACCGAGACACAGAAAAAACTTCTTATGGGACTTTAAATTTCTATGTACTACACTAGATTTCCAGGACTACCACCACAAATCTTATATTTCTATATATGCTCTGCATAAGATTAAAGCCTGTACTATACTGTAATGTATTTCAAGAAAAAGTACCTGGTCGATGAATGATTGAAAACACTGGTTTAAGATAACAGACTTCTCTAATGGTGAGGTTTTCAATCAAAGCTTCTCTGGTGGTCAAAACGAGCTAAGGCTTACGTCCCTGGATGTCTATAGCAGTATTTCTCAACTCCAGGTCACTCCAACAGGTCATAATATTAGGACCCAAAGTGAGAGAATATGTGTCAAACCCTGATGTAATGGCAACAATGTAGAATGTTAATGAAATTCTAAAATGAACTTCTGTTGGTGCCACAAAGAATTTAGGGCATCTACCACCAAGATGAAGGACTGTCTGCAAATGAGCCTGCGGCTCTATAGGCGTTAATGGAGCCTGTAGCCCCTCAGGCTCATTTGCATACAGTCCTTCATCCTGGTGGTAGATGTCCTTTAAGTTGAGATACAATAAAGTTTTAGAGAATGTAATGGTCATTATCTTGGAAGTCTAAGGAAGTGCAGAGGTCAGTGTATGCTTCCTCGGTGGCTTAGGGTAGATCTAGTCTCTAGTGGTCATCTATAGGAAGAAGGCTTTCTGGTTTGGCCTAACTAATACTTTACTGAAAGAGTTCATAGATCCACTGTGGTCTAGGCCAACATCTACAAAGCATCCAAGCAAGCTCGACTCTCGAAAACAAAATTCATTAGAGCCTATTCCTTAGGAAACCCTACTGAATTATTAAAATAAAACAAATACCAGTGTCTTTATATTGCCAGAGTCTTCCACCCACCGACATAGCAAAACGCTAATTATTCGGTTTATCATTGTCTAAACGCGTCTCTACTGGAGAATGGAGAAGTCACCTTTATGATGTTAATTTCACAATAGACCATGTATCAATTTCTCAGAAGTGAAGGTGCTGTTCTTGTTTGGTACACTTTGCATTGTGAAGCTTTTTCTTCTGTGCGGAACATTTGCACAGATTGATACGGGCCTTCAATAATGCAAAACAAAATGTTCCTTGAAACTAAACGTGAGAAGTGCGCTAAGCACAAAAACACTTCAATCTCATTCATACCTACTCATATACAGCTGACATATTCCGCGGCACAGTATAGAGAATACAGTCGGTCCCTGATCTAATTTACCGATCAGGTACCAGCTCAGTAGTAATTGTTATTCAGTTTTGTGCTCTTCCACAATTCCACTTTTCAGCATTCCTCCACCTGAACGGGAGGTACAGCTCGGTTCTTTCTGATCGTCATGGTTCGCGAATACCTAACGGCAGAACATTCTGTGTCTGATAATGGAGGTTATAAAGAGGGTCTCTGGAACTCAATGTAACCATACATTTCAGAAGAATCCTAGCAGAACCTAATCCGGATTTCGATCCAGTTTCAACCTCTAACAGATGGTTGGTGATCTGCTGTCTGGGTGGTCTTAGGATGGAGTATAGCGCAGCAATGTTTATGGTAGTTTTAGCATTCAATGCACTCATTAGACTCTATACTGTCAGGTGGGAGGTTCTGGGCTGGAGCCTGGCCCTGCCCATGTAACAGTACAATTCCAAACCTTTTTAGTCACACTAAGTCAAGTCAAGTATGAGTATATTTGTGAGGTCAGAAAGTAAAGAGCTGTGATGGTGAAACTTTCAGATCCCAGGTGCTAAACTACACCCAAAAACCCACTGATTTATCACAAAGTGTTGACACAGCTACTTAATCAGCAACTCTCCGCTCCAAGTCCTCGGGTTACGTACAAGATTGATTCTGTAGGTTTGTTCTTAATTGGAATTTGTATTTAAGTCGGAACTGTATATTTTATAAATGTAACTCCGGACAAAAATAATTTTTTGGTCTCTGTGACGATTGGATTTCAAAAAATGTTGGGTTGTCATAAGAAGCAAGATTAACAAATGACCAAAATCCAGAGGTCCGTTTGTAACTAGGGGTCGTCTGTAAGTCGAGTGTTCTTAAGTAGGGGACCGACTGTATTAGCACATCTTCGGCTACCCAAGTCTACAGGAGGATTCCTTGAGTCATTCAACCTGCCTGGCATCCTAGAGAGATGGCTCTGAGTGCCGCCTCTGGTACTTACGCCACAGGTTTTCCACCACTGGAATAGAGTGACTACTGGTCACATCTATCTTATATGAAGGACTGGCTTTAGACTATGGTTGGGCGATTAAACAAAATGCTTTGGATCAATTAGCCCATTCTGAGTAGCACAATTTAGATTTTTAAAAGAATTGCAAAAACGATGTTCAGCTCAATGTCCTCAAGAGATATGGGGATATCTCTCATGATGTTGGCTTTGTCACTGGCCCAACACAAATGGAGTTAACATCAGAGCTGGAAGCTTATACATCCCGCTCCTGGAAGCTGCTTGATTTTGTTTACAAAAGGTAGGGGGCACCATAAAAAATGAGGAGCAGAGAGAAACCTTTAAGGGCTAAAAAAAAAAAAAAGCGAGATGGAGCATAGAGAACAATCGAGGGTCAACAGAAAGAGATGAAGGTGTTGAGAGATGGGAAGCATAGGAAGATAAGCAAGGGGCACCAGAGATGGATGGTCATAAAGAGAGATAATTGAGGGCAACAAAGAAATTAGAAGATGGGAGATCAAAAATTCTAAGTATTAAGATTTTGTATATTAGTCAAAATCACCCAGTCCTACCTCAAACATTCATGCTTCAGATATTAGTCTGATAAAATATCAATGCCAGTTGATTCCTCTTAGGAGAAAAAGTGGTCTGTGATGCATCCACTATTTGGGTAAAGCACCCAAGAGTCTTCCACTGATCAAACATTAATGATCTTCTCAAAGCAGAGGCCATGGAGGTTTGGGTTCTATGAAACACAACTTATGCTTTGGGTCAGGCTCAATCGGGGTCTACAGAAAACATACTATATCACTCTCGGTATCTCAGTAGGAATTCCTTGGATCAAGCTTTGTGGCATGGTCAAGCTTTGTGGCATGGTCAAGCTCTGTGGCATGGTCAAGCTTAGGACAATGTCTGTGATATCATCAAAGAACACCAATCCAAGGAAAACATTGGAAAACATCTTCAAGAGCATAAAATATCTAATAGTAACCGAAGAGGGGATGTAATTATGTTTTCCATATGCTGTAATTTCCCAAACTATGGATAATTCTATTAACATTTTTAATTGCGTCATAATTTTGTGATTTGGATATCACATATTTATCATGGTAGCTACTTTTAGACCAGCTGTAGTATTGCCGACACCTGCAAAATGCAGCTATTCTCCTGATACCGCTAATGATTGTATACTTTAAGCATACGCTGCTCTTGGAAAGCATATGTCATGATGATAGAGCTCTTTGTATCCCGGAAAGTATAACATTCCTTAACAGCTAAGCGAGTCCAGCTGCACCTACTAAATGAACCTCCAAAGTACTATAGTACACAGGCACTACATGAACAAAAATTGGGCATGACATTATAGCTAGTATTAGCTCAAATTATGTCAGGATTCTGGCACACACTGCCTAGCTGGGAAAGGGGTAAATTCAAAGGGGAAAACTATCAATACTGCCCCCAGAGCAGACCTACCAATACTGGAGACCCCCAGAGCAGACCTACCAATACTGGAGACCCCCAGAGCAGACCTACCAATACTGGAGACCCCAGAGCAGACCTACCAATACTGGAGACCCCCAGAGCAGACCTACCAATACTGGAGACCCCCAGAGCAGACCTACCAATACTGGAGACCCCCAGAGCAGACCTACCAATACTGGAGACCCCCAGAGAGAACCTACCAATACTGGAGACCCTCAGAGCAGACCTACAATACTGGAGACCCCCAGAGCAGACCTACAATACTGGAGACCCCCAGAGCAGACCTACAATACTGGAGACCCCCAGAGCAGACCTACCAATACTGGAGACCCCCAGAGCAGACTACCAATACTGGAGACCCCCAGAGCAGACCTACAATACTGGAGACCCCCAGAGCAGACCTACAATACTGGAGACCCCCAGAGCAGACCTACAATACTGGAGACCCCCAGAGTTAGACCATCAGTGGCAGCAGAGCATAAGAGGGAGGAGTTGTTATTGAGAACTGTGGGATCATGGGAATTGTAGTACCCTGTGGCAGCCACCTTGCATAATATAAAATAACCATGAGGCTGTTTGAGATGATAAACTAGGGAATATTTTAGGGAACAAGAGACTGTTTTAGCTTCAGAATTTTTAATGTTGCTACCTGAGTTCACTGCAAAGAGGCGAACTGAGGCTCTGTCGCCCAGGGGCCTACTGATATATGGGACTTTTAATCCACAAAAAATATAGCCCACCCAGGTCCAAATCCAAAATTCCTTTTCTTTCCATGTGTTTGACTCATTCTCCTTCATTGCCTTCCACATGGCAGTTTACGTAAATCTGCTCACCTACCAAAATATGTTTAATATACACAAAATGAGCAGTAATTACCAATCATCTTCAATCTCACGTCCACGATAGTTCAAAGTTATTTTGATTTAAAAAAAAAGTTCCATTTCATATCTTTCTGCTGATAAAGTGGAACACTAGTACAATTGTGAAGCTTTGCCCCAAAGTCTTATTTTAATGAATCATTTTGTGTTCTTCTGATCTCATTGACTTCAGCAATTTCGACTCATATTATTTCAGCGCAGGCTATTTCGGCAAAATGTCTGTTCTCGGGATGAGTCTATCGGTTGCCAGCATTAATCAAGATTAAATGGAAAGCTGCGTTATCTTTCCATTGAGATACATTTTGATTACTTTAACAAGTTAATGAAATCACACAAATCTAGGTTGTTGGGGGGAAAAAAACTTAATTAAACTGTGAAAAAAGGAGAAAAATTAAAACATGAAAAATATAAGACCTATTTTTGTAGTGGCTTGATTAGAAATAGCTTGATTGTTAACAGCGAAAATTGTAAAAAAATAAATAAATAAATAAATAAATTGCAACCATCTTTTTAGACTGTAATGGATCATGGGGAACTTCAGGGGAACCAACAACCATGGTACTATGAGCTACAAATATCAAGGTGGAAGTCTTTCCATGTAGTCGGATTATTGTTGAGGGGCCTTCTTAAGAACGAAGGAGGGCTCCTGACCTATGTGTTACTTACATATAAAAAGAATGTGTAGTAATGCAATTAATTTAAAATCCTGACAAAATTCATTTATAGCGTTTTGAGAAAAAAAAAATTTATATTATATATATATATATATATATATATATATATATCCTAAAACAGTCTCCTTCCCCCCTGGAAGCTGACAATGTACAGAGAAAACTCTTAGAGACTGTCATCCCAACCATTGTTAAAAAGTGTTCTCTTGGGTGGTCAGTGGAGAGGAGCGGACCCAAACTTTACGTTCAGTGTCCTCCGTTTAGCAGCTCCACCTATCTTGGACATGTTGATTGATTGGCTGATTTGATAAAGCCGATCTGGCAACTTAATGCACCTAGCAACTAGGCATGGCTGTTGAATTGTCTTCGGTCGGTGATTATTATTGCCTGCAAGGCTGTCATATACAGGCGGTCCCCTACTTAAAAACAACTGACCCCTAGTTACAAACGGACCTCTAGATGTTGGTATTTTACTGTACTTTATCCTTCGGCTATAATAAACAGCTATAACAGGTATCACAGGTGTCTGTAATGAAGCTTTATTATTAATCCTGGTTCTTATGACAACCCAACATTTTTAAAATTCAATTGTCACAGAGACCAAAATATTTGCCTAGGGTTACAATTATAAATTATACGGTTCCGACTTGCATACAAATTCAACTTAAGAACAAACCTACAGAACCTATCCTGTACGTATCCCACAGACTGCCTGTATATACAGAGTTATTTTCTGCGTATTTAAATCCTCCCGATGCCGTGTTCACCGGGTGTCCCGGTTCCTCATCTTTCCACTTTTTTATTTATTGTTTATATTGTTTTCATTGCAATACTTTTGTATAGCTTTTGCATATCTCTCACTAGGGTTGCATAGTTACACAGTAGACTTCTTTATCCTTCCTACTTTGCATGCTGCCTTTGATACGCCTCCCCTTGTGTAGAGGTCCTGTGTGCCCAGCCATTTTTAATATCAACTTACAACCAGGTATACGGCCATGTTTCTTTTTGAAAACGGAGATTTTCCCATTCTCGGTCTTGTGGATGTAGTAGCAAAAATTGGTGTTGCATGCACAACTCTCTTCAGTTACTTCTAGCACAGCTCGTAGAGTGGATAAGAGAGGTCCACGTAAGGGTGGTCACCTCTCTGCTTAGTATAAAGGCAATACACGGGGTCCCATGATACCGATTCCTGTGGTGGGATCAACCTTAAATATAGTTTACACATTTTTTAATTATCATGTGTCAACAAACAATAATAGGCTTGAACGCTTTTGATTCCTGCTTGCAAAACTATGCAACAAGAATAAAAATCCACCACGAGAGATATAAAAGGGAACCTAATTGGAGGTTCCCAAAGAAGTCTTCTCACCGTTTCCCATTCAGTTTATATTATAAAAAATCCTGGTCTTATATCTTTATTAAATCAATTTTGAAAAAGTTGCTGGAAAACACCAGGAGACTCAACGAGTCACAAAGAGCGTGATTTTTCTTCTCTATCGTCTTTTTCATCCCACCCCCCTCACCGAGTCACAGTCTCCCTCATTCCCCCCCACCTCTTTACACGAGTCCCTTTGTGACTTAGCCAACGCCTCCCTCAGCTTTCCCAAGGAAAATTCCCAAGGGAGGGGGAATAAGGGAGTAGAGGGAGACGATGGCTGAGTCGCACATTGCCTAGCTGAAAAAATTTCCCAAGAGTGGGGGAATGAGGGAGCTGAGGGAGACGTTGGCTGAGTCATGCAGTGCCTAGCTGAGAAAATTTCCCAAGGGTGGGGGAATGAGGGAGCTGAGGGAGACGTTGGCGGAGCCACAGAGGGACTTATTGAAAAGAAGTTCCTGAAGGAAGCGAGAATGAGAAAGACTAAAAGTGAACAGTGTTCAGAGATGATGCGTCCACCAACCTCAGAGAACAGTCGTTACTACCAGACTTTATGGATGGTATATAATGGCAAGGGCCAGGGCAAGGGCAAGGGAGACGATGGAGAACGGAAAACATACACTGGTGACTCGATTAGTCTGCTGGCAAGGGGTTGGCTGCTTCCTAAAAGTTTATGTAATAAACTATGGATATAGATTTTTAAAACAAAAACAGAATGGAAAAAAGTGAGAAGCAGAGAGTGGGAACCTGTCATTAGGTGTAGTAGTAAAAATCTGATGAAAGGTTCCATTCAAAGACCATCAATAACCATTACAATTTTTTTCACCAAAAACTAGACCACCACCAAGAAGACAGCAAAGATTTGAGAACTTTGCTTTCTGTTATGATGAAGGGTGAACGGGTCGCTAGACCTGAATCTTAAGGATAAAATACCTGCGGGAAGAACTATCATGATGATAGATCAATAAAGAAGAGCTATAAATCCTCGGTAAACTCTAAATATTAGCGGTGTCAGAGTATCACTCATTCCAGTCGTAAAGGAAAGTCGTCCCCCCGGTTTGGAGTCTATCAAAAATTCTTGAAGCCATGAGCTCTATCCATGCCAGAAATAAGCCGCTCTAATCCACGATCAGCCCAGATCTTTCTAAACATACATCTTCACAAATCAAAAATCATACTGCATAACAAAAATGCAGATATTTATGACCTTGTGAACGCGGTACAAAGCCAACCTCTTCTCTCCAACTTTACGGAAGAAATCCTGGATTTAAGGCCAGTTTAAATTCGGCTCACGGCTTGGTTCCCTTTCATCGAGTACATAGAAGGGTGCACGCGAGGCAGAAATATGGAGCGCCTTGCAAATAAAGAAGAGGAGAAGATCTTTACCTTCATGCAAGAGCATTTCACGAGTGTGACGGTAATGAAACGGGAAAGGGGGCATGAATGTGAATGTAAAAATAGAAAAAAAAAAGCCATGCAGGGTTCTGAAGAACTTCCATTACATGTGCGAGTGTCACTTTAGTGTAAATGCTACTGACATCTCCCTATTATCAAGGCTTGAAATATGCACTCACCCAACATGAGTGAAGAATTAAAGACGACAACTAGGGCCGGGACGTTTATGGATGTAGAAGTCCCGAATCAGAGGTGGAACACTCCGGCAATTAACTGCTAGACAAAGGTCACATCTTATACCTGCCAAATGCAAATCATAGGACATTTGGTGGGGGATGAAACGTTGGACCCACTGCCTCAAATGTATCCCAAAGAATAGTAGTGGGAGGAAAACCGTTTTATCCATGTCCTGAAAGATGGAAAGAACTGGGAAAGGTAGTATAAGGACGGATATAACATGTATAGTGTCCTATCTGCAGGCAGCATGTTATAGAGCAGGAGGAGCTGAGCAACTTGTACATAGTGTCCTATCTGCAGGTAGCATGTTATAGAGCAGGATTGTAAATAGTGTCCTATCTGCAGGCAGCATGTTATAGAGCAGGATTGTACATAGTGTCCAATCTGCAGGTAGCATGTTATAGAGCAGGAGGAGCTGAGCAAATTGTACATAGCAGCATTTATTGCAGGTCTGTTCTGTTTAACAAATTTACTGCTTAACACAGACAGTGTCGGCGCGCAGGGCCTTATGTCATTTGACAAATGTACAAAACTGGAATTCAACATTTCTAAAATTAACCTAAAATGTAATCACGTGAAAATTAGCTAAAAACATACAAGCTTGTAACAATTTGAATTGATTCTGGTAAATGCCAAGACCTAAGATTAAAAAAAATAATAATTAAAAGAAATGTAAGTGTATTTCCAAACAATGGGAAGCAGTAAGTCTGCAAACTCGTAAAATCACTAGCTGGAGATGAACGAGTAAAATCACTAGCTGGAGATGAACGAGTAAAAGCTCCAGAACATGATCAGCACCAGCACATCCAAATCTGACCGCAAGTAAAATATTAGGGCTAATTTAATATTCTGATTTCTAATCAGAAAAAAAACTTTAAAAAACACTATTGATCTAGGAAAGAAATTAGACTTTAAACAGGACAATCTGGGCTATTAACAGCACAAATAGAACTTACTGCCCCTACATTTCCCCTTCTGAGGAATTTAAGCTCCAAATATTTGGGGATTTAGAGGAGACCTTTCACCACTTCCAGCTATTTGCAGTGAATCACCAATTACAAACCAGTTGGAATTTTATCTCTTGTCCCCAACGTACCAGGGCAATCAGTAACTTTCTGTGCACTATATAATAATTAGGCTCTCTGTCAGGTGGGCGGTACCAGACTGTCTGCTCCATCCCAGGATCACCCACCAGTTAAAGTCGAGAGCCTAACACAGATAACACCGATAATGAGAACAGGGGGTCCAATGAGGTACCTTCGCTGGGCCCCTCTTTGCTCCCCGAAAAGAGCGGAGCAACTGGCCGTGCATGACAGAGCTCCATAGAGATGAACAGGGCAGCTCAGACATGAATGGCCGGCTGCTCTGCTCTTCTCAGGGAGCAAAAAGGGGATAATGGAGGTACCTCGGACCCCCGTTCTCATGACCCGTAAAGGTCTCATCATTGAGACACCCATTGATCACCAAATTAGGCCTTAGGTACTAAATTTAAAAGTGGATATCTCCAGCAATGTGAAGCATCCACACACAATCCTTTCATATTAAAGGACATATTAAATACCACCGGGATCCAGGATTGTAAACCAAGCACACTGACATACTGGTGTGTTCTCCCTTTTGTCAGGTTCTGCTCTTCTTTAAGCTTATGTTTTTTTTTTTTTAAAGGAGTGAAAAAAATATGCAAATGAGCCAGTGGGGCTCTGGGCTCCAGACTAATTTGCATAATTTTAGGGCCTATTTTTTTTTTTTGCAAAAACCAGGGCAAAAGAAGCTAAAAAAAAAAAAAAAAAAAAAAGAGCAGATCCTGCCAGAGGGGGCACACACCAGTGTGCCTTGTTTACAATCCTTCATCCTGGTGCTAGATTTCCCTTAAAGAGGAGATTCTACTAATTTGTTTTGCTTAAAGATTACACAAGGTTAGGAGTATCCACAAGTAAGTGCTCCTGGTTTATCATGCGAGATAGTGACTGTAGATTTCCTATGGACTCATATGAACTTATAACAAGCAAACAAAATAGAGACTGGGCCGCTTATGCGACTACGACATAGGGTCACCAGACTCTTTACTGCAATTTCCATCAAAACAAAATCGTACAAAATTTCCATTGAAACAGATTGATAACGTATAAGACTGACCCACTTGTAGAACTTATTAAACATTCCTCTTTTACTGTCAAATGTGACAAAGTTTCCAAAACTTCAGAAAAGCTTTTGAAAAATCTCACGATCAAAAAATGACATTGGCAACGCAACGTCCGCCACCGATTTAGGAAAAGTCATGAGTTAGCGGATCAACCAACAGAAAGATTTTAAAAAATCCATAATAAAGGCATAAAAACAACAAATTCAACATCAAGAGAGGAAAGCGAGAAGGTGCCACGAGGAGGTGATTTACTACTTCCTCGAGCGATTTTGATTTCTGGTGATGACACATAAAATGGAACATGCTAAGTCCCCAGTAACAAAGTAAAAATTATTCTCTGAATAGACAGAAAAAAAATAATAATAATGAACCAGCAAGGTGGTTTTGTGCATCAGTGACTAGTTGTGGAACGACTGCCAGCCCTCTGGATAGCGAGCATGATTCAATTCTCAGCGCCTGACAGTCGAGCAGAAAATCAATGAGGCAGACAGACTCGGCAGCCGGCCAGATCCTTTCTGCCAGGCCAAGGCTCATTTTCTTGCACATTAGTTTGCTCGGGCAGCCAAGAAGAAATGATTTCAATGGCCTACATCGCAACATTGAATAATAAGGATGTACGGTAATATAGTTGTCATCGCGATTATAGAAATAAGAGCTACAGTGAAAAAAGAAAGACAACCCAACGATGTACCGATACAGTCTCCACGGCCTAGTGTAGGGCAGGGGAAACTACTCAACACTTTGGGGCCCAGGTTAGGGTTTTTTTTTTTAGTAGTTACCTAAAAAGAACCTGATAAGACATCAAGAGAAGACAAGTCAAAAAGTTGGGTGCCAGAAAAAAAACAAAAAAAAAACATTTCTGGCTCTCAGGCTCTTGTCGGAGCAATGGTGGTTCCAAGGAAAGAGATTAAATTATTAAAAAGGTCCCATTTGTATTACACAGCTCGTGCCAAAGTATATTACACAAGACAGGGGGCAGCAGGGAGCAAATAAAGTTAGGTAATCAGAGCAAACTGATCTCCGGTCATCTACTTACAGACGACCACTAGTTACAGACAGACCTCTCTGTCCACTGTGACCTCTGGATGCAATGATGAGTTGTAAGGTGTCTGTAATGAAGTATTATTAAGGCTATATTCACACGAACGTATGGGGGACGTATATACGGCCGATATACGTCCCCCATACACTTCTATGGGCGCACGGCGGCACCGTACCATTCCGTACCCGGGAAAAAGATAGGACCTGTCCTATCTTTTCCCGTAATACGCCGCCGTGCGCCATAGTTTGCTATGGAGAGGGGCGGGGGTGAACTGCGCTCACCTCCTCCTCCTCTCCCCGTACACTGGCGTTGCCCGCTACGGTACGGTACGGGCGGGCAATGGCAGTGTGAATATAGCCTAAGAATCATTCTTCGCATTACAAGAAAAAAAAAATGTAAAAATCTTATTGAGACCTGGACAAAAAAAAATTTTGTCTGCAGCTACAATTATAAAATATACCAGTTCTGAGTTCCATACAAATTCAACTTAAGAACAAATCTTGTACGTAATCCACAGACTGCCTATATACAGCGTTGATATGTTCTCCTTGAATCACTCGATGACTCCAAAAAGCTTAGTATCCATGAATGTGTCAGCCAAAATTTTATACCTGTAGACGGAACAGCAAGTGACTTCCATCTCAACCTCAAAAAACACATGATTTCTGATGCAGGAAACTAGCGGAAATGGGCAAAAAGAGCTTGAGTTTAAAAGAAAAAAAAAACAAATTCCAAATACAGGCAGTCCCCGGGTTACGTACAAGATAGGGTCCTGAGGTTTGTTCTTAAGTTGAATTAGTATGCAAGTCGAAACTGTATATTTTATAATTGTAGATCCAGACAAAAAAATTTTTGGCCCCAGTGACAATTGGAGTTTAAACATTTTTTGCTGTAATGGGACCAAGGATTATCAATAAAGCTTCATTACAGATATCTTACAGCTGATCATTACAGACACCTTACAGCTGATTATTGCAGCCTCGGACTATAATAACATCCAGGGTCTGTCTGTAACTATGGGTTGTCTGTAAGTCGGTTGTCCTTAAGTAGAGGACCGCCTGTACATGATAATTTAACTCTTTAAGACTTCCTGATACGGCCTCCAAAAAAGTGACAAATAATTTGGAGTGGCAGCAAACAATGGGTGTAGGCCTTCTGAAGGTTTAACCAAGCCATTTAGTCATCCAAATCAATAAAAATACGATAACTCAGCACTCCTCAAGCAATGCTTCTTTTATTCCACCAGTGTTCAGAGCGGCAACGTTTCACCTTCTCAATGAAAGCATTATCCTGACATGGCCCACTTTTTTCATATCTGACATGTGTCACTATACGTCGTTATAACTTTGGAACGCTTTAACCTGTTCATGCTCCGCGTCAGACTTAAGCAGTGGTTTAAAGTGTAACCGTCATTTCAAAAAAACTTTTGATATGTTGTGGGGCAGGTAATTTTAAGCACTTTTGCAATTGGATTAGTTATCCAAATCCTGCTCCTTTCTCTTGTATTCTGTAGACTTCCCCTAGATGGCAGTGATCTCTCATATGGCCATTACTATGGACATTCCGTCTTCAGAAAGAAGCTGAGACTACGGAGGGAGAGACACGCCCCCATCCCCCTCCCTGCACACAGCTGATTACCTTATGTCTGCAGCAGTCATGTGCTGCCAGGAACACTGACTAATGTAATAACCAAACACCTACACTTATCTTTCCCTCAGCTTTCCCTACACCTATATACTGTATAAACTAATAAATTTAAAAAATTGGAAAAATTCTCAATTTTCTAAATTTTTCTACTTTTCGGACACATTGTCACAACACCAAAGTAACTTGATGAAGCAGACATTCTGTAAATGTTAGTTATGTTGAATGTGATGGGGCTTTGAACTTTAGGTGCGATTTTTCACATTTTCATAAAAACTGCAAGATCAGGGACCCCGAATAATAGTAAAACTCCATAAATGAACACATTTTGGATAACTAAGCACCTCAATGTACGTAAAACAACTTTTATGACGTTTGTTACTCCTTTAATTGTTTCACAGGGGTTAAAACAAAATCAGTTGCAATTTTGAAACATTTTTTGGGGCTAAATGAATGAATTTTTCAAAAAAATTACACATTCTCAGTGGATAAAATACCAAAGGGCTCCACAAAGATTGATGGGGCACATTTATTTACTAAGGGTCCGTCGAACGTCTTTTCTGTCAGGTTTCCTGAATTTTTCAGTTTTGCCCCGGGTTTTTGGCGAACGTGATCGGATTGTGGAGCATCGGCACCGGCTTTCATACGACACAAATCGGGGTGCGTGGTCGTCGGGCAACCCAACTGATTCGGACGAACTGCGGAATTTAAAAATAAAATTGTGTCCAAAGATCAGCACTCACATTCACCAGGAAGAAGAAGGCGAACTCCGGCGGACCTCAGGGAAGAGACACATGCAGGAAATTGGACAAACAATATTATGGAATCGCGGCAGCTCCGAATCCTTGACAGACATTCCGGATCAGCGGCGTCAACGAGACGGGTAAGAAAATGTGTCCCAATGTCTCCGGAGTATAATAATCCCACATATGTGGTGGTAACCTGCTGTATTTGCAAACAGCAGGGGCTTTGAAGGAATGCTATGCCATTCAGAGCAGATTTGCATTGTTTATTTTCTGTGGATGGGGGTTACCAGGATGTTCTTGGCGCCAGTCGCTCAAAAGTAGCAACTTTGTATTGATGATTGGTTTGCTCAGGCATGGCATCCATTCACTGCAATGGGAGCAGCAACTGCAGTTATAGATCATCAAAAGAAAAAATCATGGATAGCGAAACCTTAAAATATTTAACTTCCATAAACTAGGCATGAGAGTTCATACCATTAAACATGTGTCAGGAATATTTGCTTGTCGAAGACCCTTAACCTTCATATCAAAGTCCATGGTTTTCACTTATGGCAAAACGTGACAACTTCATTGGACGATTGGTGTTACGGACCATGACCCAACAGGATCAAAACATGGGCGTGTCTTACAAAAAAAAAAAGTTAACTCAAATATTTTTTTCCACTTATCAGCAACAAAAAAAAAAAATCTAATAAATTACAAAACAGAAACAGATGCAATTTAACTCTTTCTGGTTCAAGTATAACCGAACTACAAGAACATTAAGTTATTATTGAGATACTGGTCGCTCTAATTCAATTTTTAAGACACAGTCAAGATTTTTTGGGGGAGATTTTTTTATTTCATGTAACACCCTTTAAATACATTACGACAAACCCTGCAGAAGCACTGAGCACACACTTCCAGAAGGAACTATTAATTATGTAACGCCATTTGCCTGCCAAATGAAGATGCCACGTTCTGCAAAGTTAGCGCTGCTGAGATATGTGAAAGCCCAATGCGCTGGGTACTCGCGATGCAAAATCTGCCACCAAGATGTGTGTCACATGTACTAAAACATGTAAAGCGAAGCAGGTCACCCTGTAATATCCTGGCACGAAGCAGCGATTACTGCTACTACAACGAAGAGCACAGACAAGCTGTAATGGCTTCCATTTGCATAAGTCTCTGGAAAATTGTGACTCTATGCACACAAAGCACATACTATATACAGTGTATCATTTGATAAAACAACGGAATTTAGATGTAATTCTACAAAAAAAAAAAAATTAAAAAAAACATTCAAAAATAGCTCATCACACGGCCATTAATCTCTAAGCTGCTGACAACAAAGGTGACTACGTCCCTAAGTGAAAATGCAGATGAAGCTACTTTGTTCCATCTCCTGTTGCCTCCTGCTGAGGGTTGTATAAGCTCATCGGAGTCCACTAAACCCCACGTCCACTAAACCCCACGTCCACTAAACTCCCGACCTCCGATGAGCATTCGCTCAGGGAGGTTCCCTAGTGATGTCACGGTCTATAAAAGGACAGGGACATCAATGGGGAAACATCCCGACCTGCTGCCAATGTTCACTTCTCCCACGTTTGGGAGGGGAGGGGAGAAGGAGGAGACACCGTTAGTCGAATGTTGTAAGGACACGTTGGTAAGCCTCCCAACGTGTCCTCACAGTGCATGGCAAAAACACGATGTGAATGAAGCCTTACAAGATCTCAGGTGTGATCGGGGAGAAAGTATGTTACATTTGGTGTTATCATTCTCAAACTCTCCCATACTGGTCATTGCAAGTTCAACATGGCATCTGAAGGCAAAGAACTCTCTGAGGATCTACATAAGGATGGCCAAGGCTATAAGAAGAATAGCAACACCCTAAGACCAAAGACCGCTTTAACAGCGTTCACTCAGAAGAGGCCTTACCATGGTCGACCAAAGAAGTTGAGCGTATATATATCCAGAGGTTGTCTTTTCACCATAGACATAATAGCATATTGCTGAGTTTATAGGAGTGGGTGGGGGGGGTCTAGCATACCAGTGCTCAGACCATACACATTGCCTGAAATTGGTCTGCATGGCTTTCCGAGAAGGACAACCTCTTCTAAAGTTGTTGCACATGAAAGTCACAAACAGTTTCCTGAGGCACAAGCAGACTAAAGGCATGAATTACTGGAACCAAGATAAACATATTTGCTTCAGATGGTGTCAGGCACGTGTGTCGCGGCAATCAGATGAGGAGTACATCTGGCCTACAAGTATGGTGGTGGAAGTGTCATGTCTCAGTGCCAACATGTGGTG
The DNA here is from genome assembly GCA_019512145.1 of Engystomops pustulosus. Classification (NCBI taxonomy): domain Eukaryota; kingdom Metazoa; phylum Chordata; class Amphibia; order Anura; family Leptodactylidae; genus Engystomops; species Engystomops pustulosus. The sequence continues at coordinate 12,071,580 of CM033647.1, read as the reverse complement.
TGGCATACTGAAGCCGAGCATGAAGGCCTCTCTTCGGAAAGTGGGTCACAGGACAGTATCCAACATAACTACCCTGAACACACCTCCACGACCACTGCCACTGCTTTGCTAAAGAAACTGAGGGTAGAGATGCTAAATTGGACAAGCATCTACAGACCTAAACCATACTGAGCATCTGTGGGACATCCTCAAATGGAAGGTGGAGGAGCGCAAGGTCTCTAACATCCAGCAGCTCTGTGCTATCATGATGTGGAAGGTCCGTAGACTGTGAAGCTCTATTAAACTCCTTCCTCAAGAGAGTTAAGGTAGTGATGAAATATAACGGTGGCTATACAAAATAGGCACACTATGGGCACAATATGGTCATTTTCACTTAGGGGTGTAGTCGCTTTTGTTGCCACTTGGTCAGACATTAACGGCTGTGTGTTTTGAGGACACCACAATTTATAATCTCATACCCTTCTGAACGTGGCAACATGAGCCCCCTGCAGGCACTGGAAGCTCCCATCAGATCAATGAAGCCGTCAGGGGACCAAGAGCTCCTGCATGATGAGAGCCACTGCGCCTAAGCCTACTCCAGCACATTCACAGCCCGGCTACACTGGTGTAAAACATATCCATGATATGCTTTACAGCAGCCTCATGGCTATAGAAAGTATCAATGAGGTCAAATCAATGAGGTCTGTAGAGAGTTTTCTAGGCATCTTCTTCAGATAGAACCTGTAAATAAGCTGTGACATTACCTATTGTTATAAGTGATGTAAACATAAGACAAGGCGAGGGGAAAGATAAGCCGTGACATCATCTATTGTCAGTAGTGATGTAATGATGGGTCAGTGTTATCTATATAGAGGACATTGTACAGGGAGGGGGAGGAGATAAGCTGTGACACCATCTATTGTCAGTAGTGATGTAATGATGGGTCAGTGTTATCTATATAGAGGACATTGTACAGGGAGGGGGAGGAGATAAGCTGAGACATAATCTATTGTCAGTAGTGATGTAATGATGGGTCAGTGTTATGTATATAGAGGACATTGTACAGGGAGGGGGAGGGGATAAGCTGTGACATCATCTATTGTCAGTAGTGATGTAATGATTGGTCAGTGTTATCTATATGAAGGTCATTGTACAGGGAGGGGGAGGAGATAAGCTGTGACATCATCTATTGTCAGTAGTGATGTAATGATGGGTCAGTGTTATCTATATAGAGGTCATTGTACAGGGAGGGGGAGGAGATAGCCTTGACATCATCTATTGTCAGTAGTGATTATGATGGGTCAGTGTTATCTATATATAAGGTCATTGTACATGGAGGAGGAGGAGATAAGCTGTGACAATCATCTATTATCAGTAGTGATTAATGATGGGTCAGTGTTATGTATATAGAGGTCATTGTACAGGGAGGGGGAGGAGATAAGCTGTGACATCATCTATTGTCAGTAGTGATGTAATGATGGGTCAGTGTTATCTATATAGAGGTCATTGTACAGGGAGGGGGGAGGAGATAAGCTGTGACATCATCTATTGTCAGTAGTGATGTAATGATGGGTCAGTGTTATCTATATAGAGGTCATTGTACAGGGAGGGGGAGGGGATAAGCTGTGACATCATATATTGTCAGTAGGGATGTAATGATGGGTCAGTGTTATCTATATAGAGGTCATTGTACAGGGAGGGGGAGGGGATAAGCTGTGACACATTCCATTCAGCCTACAACACTACATGTAAGAGTCAACACTGAAGACTAAGAAGAATTCAGAAGAAAGTTGTCAGGCTATTTCCCATCCCAAATTGTGAAATATTCCGAGTTGCTATTTTCTTGCACGCGATGAAACCCACTTAATAATGTGCATTACACCAAAGCATCAAACACACTGCATCATCAAATGCCTTGTTATAAGTAATTAATGGACTTAAGCTCGTTTTTTTGAAGTCATAAGTGGTTCGGTTAAATGTGTTCATATATTTTAGGCTAATTAGACACTTGTGGTTTGATGTAAGAGAAACAAGCAATAAAATGGGATGAGAAGGGGAGAATTAAAACATTGTTAAACAGCATTAATATCACATGTGGACGGGAACAAATAGACCATAAGTAGATGGTACCACCAATGACGATTCTCGTACATAATCTTACATGATTATATCCAGAATATTGGATATGATAATCATAACATAATCCTTCCCTACTCTTCCTCTTCGAAATATATTCCAAGATGACGTGGAAGACCAACATAAAATTGGCCATTATCAAAAAAATATTTGGCTTCACCCTTCTTTGTATTTTTCAAGCAAAGACTAAAAAAACTGCTGGGACATATGGAACAAAGAAAATAGACTCTAAAACCCAAATTCTTTTTAATTTGATTTTATGTACTAAAACATAAGACGATGACAAGCAAGAAAATATTAAAAAATAAAAATTCATTTACTGAAACAAGGTGTTGGAGCTTTTACATTTTTAGATGTTCCTCAAATGTAGGCTAGGAACATGATAAAATGGACTTGTCTCCTTTTCCCAAGTCGATTCAACGCTCCACTTTCTCTTTTGGGGGCACTGTGGTGTCACATGACCGCTGTAGCTCATCTGTCATGTGGTCAGCTGTGCGGCCTAGCCTAGTGTTTTCTATGGTGTTGGTTCCCCATGGTCGGATCCCCATGGTCGGATCCCCATGGTCGGATCCCCATGGTCGGATCCCCATGGTCGGATCCCCATGGTCGGATCCCCATGGTCGGATCCCCTTGGTCGGATCCCCTTGGTCGGATCCCCTTGGTCAGTATATACGGTGTTTAAAAACTTAAATGGAAAATCAGCTGAATTACATTACAGGTGGATCCAAAAGTAGACAGCGCCATGGTGGTAGCTAAGGCTCACAGCGGGCACAGCTCCAATTCACTTCCTGTTCCTGGCTCTGTAGTGTCAGTCATCGGCCCACATTTATTAATGTGTTTGCGCCAGTTTTCTGTCTGACTGTGCAATAGAAAGAATGTGCTGCTAGTACATGTATTTATAAAGTGTCTGCGTCAAATTTGTGCCGCGAAAGCACTGTGTCCGAAAAGACAGAAAAATTTGCACCTAAGGGGCTGTTACTGCTGAGTCAGAGTTTGTGACACATGTAATACAGTGACTCGAAAGAATTGTGTATAATCAATAAATGTCCTGATTTTGGCTGTGACTTTTGATTTGGTTACTTTATCACTTTTCCAGGAAGAAATGGATAGAAAAAGAAGATAATCTCAGACGAAAAATAATAAATATCATGAAACTGGACCTGCACAAAACCAACCCAACTGAAGGATTTGCCTTTATGCGATAGGACATATGAGTGAGGACAAGGAGGCTTACAATGAGAATGTCAAAAAGTTATGGTCCTTCTTACATGTAGGGGGTCATCTTTTGGTCGTTGGGGTATTCAATGGGAAGTTCTACTCTATTGGAGAAAACAAGTTCCACTCTTTGACCATAGATGAAGAGTTTTTTAGGAAGACTCTTGCAGATGCCGGCTTTACTATTAAACATCTCGAGAAGCTTGACAGCAAAGCCTCCAATGACATAACCAAATATGATCAGGTTTTTGTTGCTAGTGCAGTGAAGGTCAGGGAGGTTTAATGGATAAAATAAAATGAATTATGTCTCAAAGGGCACAAAGCCGTAAAGGAAACCTACCATTTGATTTGATGCATTATGAAGCAAATACACCTTGGGGATGCTGTAGCAACACGGATGCAGGATCATATATTGGTTAATCCCTGTGCTGAGTGGTTTTGCTGATAAAACAGATATAGCATTATGATAATGAAGCTCTGCCCCTTCTATGGCTGGCTCAGAGCTTGCTTCCTCTGCAGTAGAGGATGATGCAATCACTGTTCTCCCTGCCAGACAGAATAATCAATTGCTGCACCATCCCACAGCTGCTGTGTATGAGTGTTCCAGCTCAGGATGACTAGTCCTGTAATTCCAAGCTCCCTTGTGTAATGTGTTGATCGAGATAGCTTTTCCTACGTCCGGAATGTTATAATTGTTTTTGCAGCAAAACCATTCAGCTCAGAAATTAACCAATATATGATCCTGCATCAGTGTAGCTACAGCAGTCTCTAGGTATGTTTGCTTCATAATGAATCAAATGAAATACTGGTTTCCTTTAACCTCTACAAAGCACCACCAGGGGCTCCAGAACTGTCTCCACCAGAGACCTTCAGCCTAATTTACAGAAGAAGTAAAGTCTTTTCTACATAGTATAGTAGATTCTTTATATTTTAACTTTATTCTTTATCTAGCTATTATCTCTGATAAAAGAAGGCCAATGTTTTGACAAGATTGAAGGGGTCTGGGTACATAGGTATGGGGTGGGTATGGGGTGGGGCACTGTAAAAAAAAAAATTACCTCCTTAGGCGCTTCAGTTGTCCTGCACCTCAGTCAGTGAGTGCCATGCTCCTGTTTGTTATCAGGGGCAGGCACACTCTGGTCCAACAACCTCCACCTGCACCCATCATCTGTCGCCGTGCCTGGTGCAGCATTACTTTCAATGTCTATCAGGCACCGCGGCAGGGGACAGGTGCGCATGCCAGGTAGGCGGGAGTTGGAGGACCAGAGTGTGCCTGTCCCTGTAAACAAACAGAGCACGGCACCAACTGACAGCAGCGTAGAACAATGGTATTGTCAGAGGAGGTAAGTATATTACAGTCCCCCCAGGCCATCTGTATATTTTTTTAAATACCCCTTTAAATGATGTGGTAAATTTCCTTTATATATCTGCATGTTGCTGTAACGTCTTAATTTTTAAGATGTATTGAAGATAGCAGCCTTTAAAGTGATATTTTTTCTTATAAAAGGAGGTGGTATGATGTGATATATGTAAGATATGATGTGCCCTCACTGATTGGTGGAGATCTGCCCTAAAAATATATCATGGCATCCTATATGTTAAAGGTAGCTTCTGACAATAAACCTGAATCAGCAATATGAATCATTTAACTTGGTTAAAGGGGTGTTTATGATGAAAATCACTGAGTTTTGAAAGCAAGAATATAATGGCTCAGATATATTACTACATGTTGCTAGAAGAAAGAAGAGAACCAGTACATGGACATCTGAAGGGTCGGTAGTGAGTTTTTTTTTAGTGCTGGTGGGGTGGGGCAGGTGTAGGCTGGCTATAAACTTTGGGCTGGCTGCATATATTCTATGGACAGGCTGGCTATGTACTGTGGGCTGGATGGCTGTATACTAGGGTGTTGGCTCGCTATATACTATGGGGTTGGTCAGCTGTCTATATTCTGTGGGCTGGCTATATACTATTGGCTGTCTGGCTATATTCTATGGGCTGCCGGACTATATACTATGGGGCTGGCTGGCTATACACTGTGTGCTGGCAGGCTATATATTAGGGGTCAGCAGGCTATATACACAAAGCTGTCAGGCTATATACTGGGTCATGGGCTGGCAGGCTATATACTGGGACGCTGGCTGGCTATATACTGGGGAAGCGGTTGGATTTATACTGGGGCATGGGATGGCTACATAGTGGGGCATGGGCTCATTATATGCTAGGGGCATGGGGTGAGCTGGCTATATACTGAGGGATGGGCTGGCTATATACTAGGGGCATGAGCTGGCTATATATTGGTGACATGGGCTGGCTATTTACTAGGGGCATGAGGGGGCTGGCTATATAGTCGGTGGAGGTCATGAAAAATGCATTTTACATCCTAGGCTTATAATAGGGTCGATAGGTTTTCCCAGTTTTTTATGGTAAAATTAGGTACTCAAGTATATATGGTATACATGCAGTGCCTCTAAATGATATAAATATGTAGTACATCAAAATTATATATAGATTCAGTATTTCCAAATGATGTATATACATGCTGTGTCCCCAAATGATATATACATGCTGTGTCTCCAAATGATATATACATGCAATGGCTACAAATTATATACATCAAATACAAATTCAAAAGAATGCAGCACCTTATCTGTGGGAAGAGCTCAAACGACGGTCCCGGATGGATCCAGAACATCCGAAGATTTTGATGAAGAATATTAAGTGTGACCGGAGCTCTATATAATCTTCTAGTCCCTCAGTTTTATTCCGTATTCATACATGTTACAAATATATCTTCCAATGGAGTCCCTTGAACCATTTAGTGGGAAAATGAACTATTGAATTGGTGGGACCGCGCTATGTCCATATATTTTTTTCTCTATATAGCGGGATATGCTACGAGGAGAATGTTAAGGACTAACATCTAAGTCTGGTTGGTGCCTTATTTTTCGTCTGAGGCGTTAATGGTTCAACAGGTCAAGGGACTCCATTGGAAGATATATTTGTAACACGTATGAATTTGGAATTTGGAATAAAACTGAGGGACTAGAAAATTATGTACATGTAGCACCTCCAAATAATTATGCAAATGATACATGCAGTATCCCAAAATTATATGTACATGCAGTACCCCAAAATGATAGATATATACATGCAGTGTCTTTGACGCCACATACATCCTTCATCACAATTTTCCAGAAAATATCATGCCAAAAAAGAACTGCAAAGGTGGCACCAGCAGCAGTATAAGGTCAGAGAGTGGCACTATGATAAATTCTTTAGTTGGCATCAACATGGGAGGCCACACTGTGGCACAATGACGAAATGTGGAGGTGGCAGCAACCTGGTAGGCCACAGAGTTGCACTTTGACAAAGTGTGGAGATGGCAGCAGCGGTATGAGGTCAGAGAGTGGCACGATGACAAATTATTTAGGTGTCAGCAACATGGTAAGCTACAGAGTGTCAGTAGTGATGTGATGATGTAATGATGGGTCGGTTATCTATATAGATGTCATTGTACAGGGAGGGGAGGAGATAAGCTGTGACATCATCTATTGTCAGTAGTGATGTAATGCTGGGTCAGTGTTATCTATATAGAGGACATTGTACAGGGAGGGGGAGGAGATAAGCTGTGACATCATCTATTGTCAGTAGTGATGTAATGCTGGGTCAGTATTATCTATATAGATGTCATTGTACAGGGAGGGGGAGGAGATAAGCTGTGACATCATCTATTGTCAGTAGTGATGTAATGCTGGGTCAGTGTTATCTATATAGAGGTCATTGTACAGGGAGGGGGAGGAGATAAGCTGTGACATCATCTATTGTCAGTAGTGATGTAATGAAGGGTCAGTGTTATCTATATAGAGGTCATTGTACAGGGAGGGGGAGGATATAAGCTGTGACATCATCTATTGTCAGTAGTGATGTAATGATGGGTCTGTGTTATCTATATAGAGGACATTGTAATGGGAGAGGAGGAGAGATAAGCTGTGACATCATCTATTGTCAGTAGTGATGTAATGATGGGTCAGTGTTATCTATATAGAGGTCATTGTACAGGGGGGAGGAGGAGATAAGCTGTGACATCATCTATTGTCAGTAGTGATGTAATGATGGGTCAGTGTTATCTATAAAGAGTTCATGGTGCAGGGAGGGGGAGGAGATAAGCTGTGACATCATCTATTGTCAGTAGTGATGTAATGATGGGTCAGTGTTATCTATATAGAGGTCATAGTACTTGGAGGAGGAGATAAGCTGTGACATCCTCTATTGTCAGTAGTGATGTAATGATGGGTCAGTGTTATCTATTTGGAGGTCATTGTACAGGGAGGGGAGGATATAAATTGTGACATCATCTATTGCCAGTAGTGATGTAATGATGGGTCAGTTTTATCTATATAGAGGTCATAGTACTTGAAGGAGGAGATAAGCTGTGACATCATTTATTGTCAGTAGTGATGTAATGATGGGTCAGTGTTATCTATAAAGAGTTCATGGTACAGGGAGGGGGAGGAGATAAGCTGTGACATAATCTATTGTCAGTAGTGATGTTATGATGGGTCAGTGTTATCTATATAGAGGTCATAGTACTTGGAGGAGGAGATAAGCTGTGACATCCTTTATTGTCAGTAGTGATGTAATGATGGGTCAGTGTTATCTATTTGGAGGTCATTGTACAGGGAGGGGAGGATATAAACTGTGACATCATCTATTGCCAGTAGTGATGTAATGATGGGTCAGTGTTATCTATATAGAGGTCATAGTACTTGGAGGAGGGGGAGATAAGCGGTGACATCTATTTTCAGTAGTGATGTAATTATGGGTCAGTGTTATCTATATAGAGGTCATTGTACAGGGGGGAGGAGGAGATAAGCTGTGATATTGATGGGCCAGTGTGACGCTGATGGGTCAGTGTTATCTATATGGAGGTCATTGTACAGGGAGGGTATAAGCTGTGACATCATCTATTGTCAGTAGTGATGTAATGATGGGTTAGTGTTATCTATATAGAGGTCATAGTAATTGGAGGAGGAGATAAGCTGTGACATCATCTATTGTCAGTAGTGATGTAATGATGGGTCAGTGTTATCTATATAGTTGACATTGTACAGGGGGAGGAGGAGATAAGCTGTGATACTGATGGGTCAGTGTGACGCTGATGGGTCAGTGTTATCTATATAGAGGTCATTGTTCAGGGAGGGGGAGGAGATAAGCTGTGACATCATCTATTGTCAGTAGTGATGTAATGATGGGTCAGTGTTATCTATATGGAGGTCATTGTACAGGGAGGGTATAAGCTGTGACATCATCTATTGTCAGTAGTGATGTAATGATGGGTCAGTGTTATCTATATAGAGGTCATAGTACTTGGAGGGGGAGATAAGCTGTGACATTATCTATTGTCAGTAGTGATGTGATGATGGGTCAGTGTTATCTATATAAAGGTCATTGTACAGGGAGGGTATAAGCTGTGACATCATCTATTGTCAGTAGTGATGTGATGATGGGTCAGTGTTATCTATATAGAGGTCATTGTACAGGGAGGAGGAGGAGATAAGCTGTGACATCATCTATTGTCAGTAGTGATGTAATGATGGGTCAGTGTTATCTATATAGAGGTCATTGTACAGGGAGGGGAGGAGATAAGCCGTGACATCATCTATTGTCAGTAGTGATGTAATGATGGGTCAGTGTTATCTATATAGAGGTCATTGTACAGGGAGGAGGAGATAAGCTGTGACATCATCTATTGTCAGTAGTGATGTATTGATGGGTCAGTTTTATCTATATAGATGTCATTGTACAGGGAGGGGGAGGAGATAAGCTGTGACATCATCTATTGTCAGTAGTGATGTAATGATGGGTCAGTGTTATCTATATAGAGGACATTGTACAGGGAGGGGGAGGAGATAATCTGTGACATCTATTGTCAGTAGTGATGTAATGATGGGTCAGTGTTATCTATATAGAGGTCATTGTACAGGGAGGGGAAGGAGATAAGCTGTGACATCATCTATTCTCAGTAGTGATGTAATGATGGGTCAGTGTTATCTATATAGAGGTCATTGTATAGGGAGGAGGAGGAGATAAGCTGTGACATCATCTATTGTCAGTAGTGATGTAATGATGGGTCAGTGTTATCTACATAGAGTTCATTGTACAGGGAGGAGGAGGAGATAAGCTGTGACATCATCTATTGTCAGCTAGTGATGTAATGATGGGTCAGTGTTATCTATATAGAGGACATTGTACAGGGAGGGGGAGGGGATAAGCTGTGACATCATCTATTGTCAGTAGTGATGTAATGATGGGTCAGTGTTATCTATATAGAGGTCATTGTACAGGGAGGAGGAGGAGATAAGCTGTGACATCATCTATTGTCAGTAGTGATGTAATGATGGGTCAGTGTTATCTATATAGAGGTCATTGTACTGGGAGGGGGAGGAGATAAGCTGTGACATCTTCCATTAACCTACAACACTACATTAAGAGTCAAATTGAAGACTAAGAAGAATTCAGAAGAAATTTGTCAGGCGATTTCCCATCCCAATTGTGAAATATTCCGAGTTGCTATTTTCTTGCACGCGATGAAACCCACTTATAATGTGCATTACACCAAAGCATCAAACACACTGCATTCATCAATGCCTTGTTATAAGTAATTAATGGACTTAAGCTCGTTTTTTTTGAAGTCATAAGTGGTCGGTTAATGTGTTCATATATTTTAGGCTAATTAGACACTTGTGGTTTTGATGTAGAGAACAAGCATAAAATGGATGAGAACGGAGAATTAAAACCTTGTTAATAGCATTAATATCACATGTGGACGGGAACAATATACCATAAGTAGATGGTTCCACCAATGACGATTCTCGTACATATCTTACATGATATATCCAGAATATTGGATATGATCATCATAACATAATCCTTCCCTACCTCTTCCTCTTCGAAATATATTCCAGATGACGTGGAAGACCAACATAAAATTGGCCATTATCAAAAAAATATTTGCTTCACCCTTCTTTATATTTTCAAGCAAGACTAAAAAAAAAAAATTGGTAAACACTCTATGTATTGGGTGAACTGCTGGGACATATGGAACAAAGAAATGGACTCTAAAACCCAAATTCTTTTTAATTTGATTTTTATGTACTAAAACATAAGACAATACAAGCAAGAAAATATTAAAAAATAAAATTCATTACTGAAACAAGGTGTTGGAGCTTTTACATTTTTTCATTTTTGAATGTTCCTCAAAATGTAGGCTAGGAACATTATAAAATGGACTTGTCTCCTTTTCCCAAGTCGATTCACGCTCCACTTTCTCTTTTGGGGCACTGCGGTAGTCACATGACCGCTGTAGCTCATCTGTCATGTGTCAGCTTTGCGGCCTAGCCTAGTTGTTTTCTATGGTGTTGGTTCCCCATGGTCCGTTCCACCGTGGCCGATCTCCGTCCAGGCAGCAGCTGCAGAAATTAAGTTTAATGCTTCAATATGCAAATTCATTTTTAAGCCGTGGAATAGCCTGAGACAGCTCCGGGGGCGTAATCATGTTGAAGACGGGCCAGAGCAGGTAGAGGCAGGTCAGTTGTGGCTTCTTGCGGGTGTGGAGTAGCCCTTTTACCCTGGAGCGGTCCGAGGCTACTCCATGCCCCCAGTAGCCTTAGAAATTAAATTTGCATATTGAAGCATTAAACTTTATTTCTTTATTACAACCCCAAATTAGTGAAAAGCGAGATGGAGCTGCTGCCTGGACGGGGGAATCTACAAGGGTTAACTAAAACAAATTGGACAAAGGGCTTCACTGTCATACTCTTGAACCTGATGCAGGGGCTGCACCTGTAACCAGCACCCCCGATGCACCAACAACAGCAGTACAGTACAAAGTAAAAAAAGAGAATCCTTTGGCACCAGCAGTAAAATTTTAAATGTTTATTTCAAAAATATTTTTAAAAAATAGAAAAAACTGAAATGGTAAAGACATGGTACAATAAAATATTTTTGTACAAACACGCCATATTATGGTCCTTATTCATACCTTGTACCATGTCTTTACCATTTCAGTTGCTCAGCGGGTGAGCATACTTATCGTTCCTTTTTTCTTTAAGTACAGTACAAAGTGCCCCTCTTCCCTGCCCCCCCCCCCCAAAAAAAACCCCAGTAACTTCTGACTTGGGGTCGCATGGCGTCAATCTTGGATTTCTGTGTGAAATCGTACTGCTGAGATTCTATCTGTCTCTGCTGTGCGGCTGTAGCCCCGCCCCCTGCATGGAGCTCAGAGACACTCACTGATCACTTCCTGCCAGCACAATGTGAGCAGAGAGAGAGGCTGCAAACTACAAGCTACAAGGAGATAAGGGATCCGAGGGTTGGGGGAAGGCAGGCACATGTCAGTGAAATATAGCAGAGCTGATAGTGTAACAGGGTAATGGTCTATTAGCCTGTGTGTAATCTCATGCATCTTTGATCGGTCTCATCTTTCTATGAGTTAGTACGTCAGAAGCCAGATGAAAGTGTATATAAACCCTGTACCCTAATAATCTAACCACATTGTCAGCACACAGGACTAGATGGATAATACAGTAATGTGTCTGCTTAGTGAGGCCCCACCCACACCCTGCGATTTTACACTGAACAGCATAGAGAGTGATAGGAGCTATATGCAATAACAGCATAAAACACAAAACAGCAATAAAACTGAGTAAAATAGTAAAGTAAGGGGGTTAAAATGATCTTTATTGTGTTAACATCACTAGAGGATTGAAATGTGTGAATTTTCTTTCATGGGAAAACCTCTTTAATAGGATATTTCATAATTTCCCCAAATTGCGATGAAAATATATTCTGCATGTACTACAGTGAACTAATTGTAACAATTTATTATATAATTTTGGAGTCGAAGTCTGCCCATTGTATTCCAACTCCACAGCCCTGGTGACCTTACAGTTATTCAGTATAGTGTATACTCTTTTTAGTTTCCTTTTTTTTAATTTTTTATTATTATTATTATTATTATTATTCATTTACATTGTAGTATATTTATTAATTACTATTATTTTCGCTATAAATGACACTTCTAGCAGGCTGATACCATTGTATACAGCGCGCAGTGTCTAGAGCAGTAGAAACATCATCGCTCCCCCTTTGGAAAAATAGCAACAAAAACATTATGCAAATCAGGTAAAACAAAGAAAATGAATGAATGAAAATACGGAATCATTTTGTCACTTGGCTCGGAGATGCACTGAAGGAATCGCGTGCTTGGCATCGTTTCATAAAAACATTTTTATCAGTTCTAATAAGGGACGGAATCATTTCTTCTAAAGGCGAGACGGATTACACTTCCACAATACCATAGAAACAAGTCACCGGGAAAAAAAAAAAAGAAAAAAAAAAAGATAATTTCATCTCTTTGTAAAATATAGAAGGTCACTCCAAGGATATCTTCAAGGACTTTGATGAATTCTCTGCTACTATGAGTTGGCATCTCCTGGGATTACAAATAAGCCAAGTTCAATTTATGACTTTTATTAGCGCTTGTAAACCGGCAAGAGGAAGAGAATACTGGCCCTAACCAGTCCTGAAAAGGTATAAAACCTTGAATTATGGGGCAAAAATTAACCAATTCCATGGTCAGCATTGGTGCACAATGCAAAAAAAAGGCTCTTCTTCCCCAATGCAGTCCCACGTGTGTTCTAGGGGTTGACTGGTATGTTGAGTAATCATCACTCATCTAAACTTATCTGCAATACCATGAATAACCAAAATGAAATAACTGATAAAAACAAAAAAAAAATAAAAAATCTAAGCTATATTTCAAGATTTCTTATGTTAAAGAATCAGATATCCTTAGTTGAGTTGCGCCAGCACTCCGACGACTCGTTTCATTCAAATCAGTGGCCTTCTCTTACGGGACATCACTTACGCCAAAGAGGAAGAGACAACTCATGGTCTGAGGAAGACACTGAATGGCCTAAGCGTGTCCAATGACCTCAGAACTTTCCGGAAAGTCCAACATTGCCGTAGACCAGAAGAAATTAGTATGTTCCATGCATCGAGAGCTGGATTAAAGTACCGTATATAGTCGAGTATAAGCCGAGACCCCAATAGTAGTATATAGGCTGCCAGCCCCCTGCAGTATACAGCCTACACAGGCCCTGTAGTATATACCCTGCGCAGTCTGTCTCCGATGCTCCCTCGGGTCCTTCGGTCCTCTACGAATTCTTCCTCTCCTCTTCAGGTCTTCGTACTTGGCCGGCACACAGAATTACGTCAGCTGCTTACCGACATCATTGTTTGTGAGCTGCCGGCATCGCGAGGGGACCAGAAGATTATCTGAAGGACCTGCAGCCGCACCGAAGCATCAAAACAAGCATAGGACCAACGGCTGACGTCAGAAAGGTGAGTTTAGACTTTTTTTTTCTTGACTCGAGTATAAGTCGAGTTAGGGTTTTGGAGAACAAATTTTGGGCTGAAAAACTAGGCTTATACTCGAGTATATATGGAAAGTACATTTCTTTATCTCCCAAAATGATGTTCACGGATTTCTGCAACACCTCCATAATATCAGGTCAGTGGAATTAGTCAAAGTGAACCCTTATATTTAGGGATTTTATTCTTGTTGCTTTTATTGGTCATGGCCTGTCGTGGAATGCTCTGTAGGCAATTAAAAGAAGGAGAGGGACACCCACCAGGCAGTAGCAGAGATCTGTGGCTATAGCATGCAGATGACCACTAAGCCTTCTTCAGTGTACAAAGCACAACAATGCACACTGTATAGTGGCTGTGCTTGGTATTATAGCTGAGCACCATTTATCTGATTAAGACAAAACTACAAAGAAACCAAATGATTGGACGGACTCTGAAACAGCAGCCAATGGCTTATCAGTTTCAGACCACAACAATTCTAATATTGATGACTAATCCTGAGAGGATCTCTTTTCTGGCCACCTGAGGTAATCTAGTAGTTATGGTACCACCAACCCCATACATCTAGACTGAATTTTTTAAGATCATCTTACATACTGAATGGACTTGAAGGACTTCCATAGGTGGTTAGTGTATTATTTCACACTGGTGGGTAGACATTGGTGTTAGAACCTTCAAAAACACACAGTCAATATCAGCAAGGAAAATGGAACCATGACAATAACATCAAAAGAAGATGTCAGTCCAGAGACGGCACAAAATTTGAGAAGTCACAACCCAACAATTTTAGCACCATCTTCTGGGCTTGGGGGGCTACACTCTCTCCTGACACGATTTTAGGTGAAAGTAGAATGGCGTCTTCTGAACATCGGAATGACCAATTCTTTTACTCCTAGTAGACATAAATTACCTCTATAGTTGTCTAGTAACTGCTACTACCCCCTTTCCAATGTACGCTTACCTGAGCATGCCCATGTATGGGGTTTTTGGAGACATTAGGTGTGTGTGTATTAGATGGGTATTGTATGGTAGAAATTAGATTTTTGATTAGATTTTTGTAAAACGAAACACATAGACATCTCCATATGCCTTCATTAATTGCCATATTTTTCTCCAGTACCCTGCACCGGAAATGTTCTGGAGCATACCGCAATTCATGAAAATCAAAGGACTACACATTTTCCATGGATTTCTATACATATTGTATGCATGCTTTCAAATACAACTTAAGGTCCGATCAAAAACTTTTCCCAAATCCAGTGATCGTATCAATAGAACCACCAAAATCCTTATATTTGTTACATTTCGAAGGATGTGAACTCAAAAATTTTATGTACAATCTGCTCAGCTCCTCCTACTCCATAACAGGCTGTCCACTTACAGGACACTATGTATGGTCTGCTCATCTCCTCCTGCTCTATAACATGCGGTCAACTTACAGGACACTATGTACAATCTGCTCAGCTCCTCCTCCTCTATAACATGTTGCCTGTAGGTTGGACACTGAGTACAATGACGGGAGGAGATTATCCACCCCAAAACAGCAGCAACCACGAACACTCAACCATAAAACTCAGGCGTTACCAGTGGAAGTTTAGGTTCGGTGGCAGATTACTGGACACTTTGTTCAATCTTCTCAGCTCCTCTTGCTCTATAACATGCTGAACAGGAAGAATGGTAGGATTAGGATATCCAATGATAATCTAACCCCGTCTACACCTTCTCGCTCCTCCTTTAGGCCCTGAAAACCAGTGGTGAGTGCAGCACGTCGGAGGCTGCCTTAGACTGCATGAGGACTACTGAGTCCTGTCTGGCAAACTATGCTGGAGCAACAGTTTGGGTGTACTAAGAGAGGGCTCTTAGCACCACCTCTGGCATCTGTGCCATAGGTACACCCCCACTGTCATAGGTCCTCCATATCATAACACCTTCTGGGTAAGTCAGTATAATACAATAATCTAAGAGAATGTTATACGAAGTAAAAACACTTGAAAAAGTCACTCAAACGTCATGATTAGAACAAGTTGCGGTTTAATGTCAATGCTATTTATTGATGGGGAAGATTGATGGGACCGTACAATACAAGACTGATGAAACCGTTGTGTGTACCTCATGTATTAATAGAGCATTGTACCACAACCCACAGATTTCTAAAGTTAAGTGCTGCATTTCTGTGTGACATCAACGTCTCACTGTATTTTAAGAATCAGAAAAACAAAAAAGTTAAACTTCATGAAATAACCTGACGATGAGTAAGAACAAGCTCAGACGATGACGTGAAGTCATTCATTGAATCTATGCAGTGTCAGGATAAGATCTGAAACGCATCAAAAGTTCTGAAGAAGAAGATGACTATCCCGATGCATACGGTCTATGAGTACATACTCTCATAGAAGAGTGGTGGAGGTGTCCAAGAGCAGAGTTTGGCAGTCCTATTGCCATTATATGCTTGACCTCTCTCTTCATCAATGTAGGGGGTTGTTCTCCTAATCGGTGAGGGGGCACTAATCCATGGATAGGGGAGTCTAAACTTGGACAAGGGGTAGTCTAAGATTAAAAAAAATAATGCTGCCTTCTTTCAAAAACAGAACCACACTATGGGTTGTGTACAGCCCCATTAATCTGAGCTGTAACACCATACGAAATCTGTAGACACTATAGTTAGAGACGAGCGGACGTGTTCTAGGTTTTCGTGTCCCCATGGCTAATCATAACTATGGCTAGCTACTAGGGGCATTAATTTGCCGTATTGGCTCTTCAGCTGCCACTCTGGCAATATGTCCAGTTGAAGCGGCCGAACCTCGACCCTGAACTTCGGGCCAGCTCATCTCTAACTATAGGCTTTACCCAATTGTAAATTATCTTTATATAGTCACATAAGGGTATTTTGCCGTTTTTGCACCAAAACTTTCTACTTTGGTGGAATAGTGCCTCATTTGTATTACTTTTACAGATCTGATCATAGTTTACTGGAGCACCCCAATTTATGATAGGTCGTGGCAGGAAGCAGTCTCAATTAGAACTCAGACTTACAACAGCTAAAAAGGTTAAGATTCTCACACAGAGCTTTGAAACGTGTGGTCTACAAAATAATAGGATGTTCCTCTACACAGACAGGGAAGCTGTCCCCACCTATCGCTGTTTGGACTGGAGTCATGTGTCAGCCCATTTCCTGTGTGTTGGTAGATAGCAGGAAGTGGAATGTAGCATCAGGACCGCAGAAGAATCAGGGACAGAAGAGACACCTTCTGTAACCTTAGTGCATATTACCTTAATTATTTTTTAATATCAAGAGTAAACGACACATTGTAAAACGAACCAACTTTGTAACATAATTTAGGTGGGTTTTACGTCGATGTGATGCAAGATCAGAGAAAGTCCAGAAGATGGGCAAGCCCTTTAAAGATGAATATATGTTAAACACACGCTTTATTTCATGAAGATTAAAAAATAATCGTGGCGCCATGAGGAAAACAAAACCTAAAAACTAACATGTTTCGAATAAAATAGATTCTTCGTTTGATTCAAAATTGTTAAAACTACGATTAAGAATCAGTTTGATTCAGAACGCGTCAGTGTTTAAGGGTTTTTATCTACACGATGCCATGATTATTTTTTTAATCTTCATGAAATAAGGCATGTTTTTAATCAACATATATATATATATATATATATATATATATATATTCATCTATAAAGGACTTGGCCGTCTTCTGGACTTTCTCCCATCTTGCATTGAACCTCCTGACTCCGACTTGTCCGTGCAAAGGCAATCAATGGGCATTCGGAATGGGTGAGCTGAACAGTTTTTCTTTACTTATATGAATTTAGGTCGATGAGGCCAGAGTCCCTATACCCCCAGTTGTGCTAACACTTGCGGGGGTAAAAAACTGCACCTCAATTACACTTACATGACATTAACCTACCTGTGTGGGTACAACTACAACCCATTGGTACTCAATACTACATGATTGATCAGACTACATTGCGAGGGATTCTCCTAACGCTGGGAGCAAGGCAAGAGACCATGGGGTCATGTAAGGTGCACTCTGTATTGTAACCTTCCTCTGAGTGCACTAAAGGGCACCACAGTCTATACAAGTAGTAGCTCAGAATTGTTCATATATAATTAACTACTTGTGCGTTAATTTTTAACCCAAGGATTGCAGGCATCTGCTATACTACTCTACAGAGTAATGCTATAGTGCTGACAGAGCGGTAACAGGGATCTGGCACTAACCCAACGCTGCATCCTCTGCATCTAATGGCTTGTCTGGTTCTTAGAAATTGATCAGCTATCCTTAGAATAGGTTATCAATCTGAGATTAGCAGGGGACTGACAACTTTCACCCCCACTGATCAGTCACTTGAAGCAGTTGCAGTGCTCTCGTGATGTCCTGCGTGCAGAATAACACCTGACACAACATAACTGCTCCACCATTCTGAAGCATCCCACATCCCTCACAAACTAAAAGCCTCAGATACCAAAAATGGACCCGGAAGACATATCTGGGTCCATTTTCCCCGCATGGTTGGTATTTCACATTTAATTAGAGATCTTTAACTTATTTCAATGCCATTTTAAACATTCTAGCCTTATCCATGTGTTCAACTGTAGGCCATCACCAATATAGCCCAACTAAACTTTTACCCAAATGCCATAAATTAACAGTGCGGATGATAACAGGAAACTTTGTAATATACTTTATTGAAGAAACATGTTCCCGAGTCCTTCTTTTGCTCCTGCCTTTCTTCTTTATTTTAGCAGAGTTATAAATCACCTTTCTATCTTATTCTACTGGCAGCTGAAAGATTAGAAGAAGTTGGCAAAGTTTCTTTTTAAATAACTCCTTACAGACAGTGAGTGGATAGTCTTATCTCCTTATATATGTATCAACAAGTGAAGTATTCCCTACGTATGCACTGTTAAAATCTTTGGCCTCTCCTGCTTATCTATCTGTTGTGTACAGACTTGAGAACGGTTTCAGTCCCAAAGCTGTTGCTTTACTTAATGAAGTATACATATATAAAAGTTTACTATTTTCTGGTGCACTCTGCACCTGCACTGTGATTCATTGAAGCCAGAGAAGTACCACGTTGGGTTCACTGAATCACTGCACATGCCCGAGGTACATATATACTTTTTTTTTTTTTATTGTGGGCATAAAGGGAAAAAATACAGAACAATATAGGACACTGATCCACCATAAGGACCTGTTGGTGGCTTAATGCCCAAAAATCACCCTGACCGGTTGCCTTTAATTCTTGAGCGTAGGGTTTCCTTTGGCCACAGGGTTCTTTATATGTTATCTCTAATTATATATGAAGTCTCCAACTTTGTACTAAAGTAAGGCACCCTCTTAAATAAAGTGCCACCCCTAAAGTGCCATCAGCTGACCACTATTGGTGTGGATCCTGATGGCAATTGAAATGGAGATTTAATATTCAAAGCCATTGGGCACAATGCACACAGAAAGATCAAACACCCTAGAACGGGAGCCGCTATTCACTCATCTATTTTATTTCTAAAGCTGACAATGACCTTTACATCTAGAAGGAAGAAAGTCTTTGTAAAGGGAATAACTTCTCAATTCTTCAAGGATTTCCAGGAGGCTTCCAAAAATACGGAGATCTCCGTTGATCTGTATGAGCAATTAAATCTCTTCAGCCCGGAGGAATGATCTAACATCCGCCAGGCCCTTGTCCTTTAAACGTGATATGTACTTTATTTACAAAAATTAAAGGGAACCTATCAGCAGCTTTTATAAATACTGTTGTGACATGCCACGCTTGGTGTCCACCAAATGTTATTCAGCTCCTCAATTTATCCCCCAAAACAGTTTTTTATGTAAATGAGGTAGAGGGAAAGTGGCATAATCATACTTCTCCGTGCCCCTTATCTGGCTCCCTCCTTCATCCACAAATTCGCCGCCCACTTCAATCTAAATTTTGCGCATGTTCACCGTTCCTCCTCTATAATGGAACAGAACAAGGCCAGACCGGACGGTAAGAACTATTCCATCTCACCACTCACAACTATACTCTACACGTTTTGATATTTGGTCATTGCTACAAGTCACCGATCCTGCATCTGTGCAAATCACTTACCTTACTCGACACAACACCAGCTACACTTCCAGCCTAAATGCTGACTATAGTGACTGATTCCCTTTCAGTAGGACAGCACCTCAGCATATTTGCCCCAGAGACTCACATGCCAGGAATGGCAAAATAAGAAAGCAAAGTACTGACTGCTCCCAGGTGCTCTCCTGCTCAGGGTCCAGACGCTGGTGATATGGGCTGGGATCAGTACCAAGAGTAAGACATAGAGAAATGTCAAATGTTTCTCTCAGAACAGAAGACGCTAAGGGTTCTGTAATGTTATATTATTACGGTCTGCTTTGGAGTCCTCATTATCCTCGCGGTCCGCTCTGGGGTCTGCGTCATCATTGCGGTCCGCTCTGGGGTCTGCGTCATCATTGCGGTCCGCTCTGGGGTCTGCAGTATTATGGTCAGTTCTGGGGTCTAACAGTCTGGTCCAAGGTCAGAATTATAATTGTCTAGTTCAAGGTCCTTATTATTATTGTCTGGTACAAGGTCTGTATTATAATTGATTGTTTGGGCCCTGGTTTATTTATTGCCTGGTCTGCGTTCTGTATACTAGATAAGACGTTGTTGCACTAGGTCTAATGTCTAAGACCAAATATTCAGAATTGTGACTTCTTGAGGTCGCGGAGGGGTCTAGCAAGGAGGTCGTGGATGGGGCCTAGCAAGGAGGCGAGGGGGGACCTAGCAAGGAGGCGAGGGGGGACCTAGCAAGGAGGCGAGGGGGGACCTAGCAAGGAGGATGGGGGGACCTAGCAAGGAGGATGGGGGGACCTAGCAAGGAGGATGGGGGGACCTAGCAAGGAGGATGGGGGGACCTAGCAAGGAGGATAGGGGGACCTAGCAAGGAGGCACAACGGCTTTAAAGAAGCATGATCACTTATGAAACAAGAATGGACAATAGTAACTTAATTTTCCAACTTTTACAAAGTTCAAAATTGTCGGAGTTATAAAGAGATGTTTCCCATTATATAACTCTTCTCTTATTCCCCCCCCCGGGCCCCAGAGTGTCCCTTTAATCTTCAGTCACGTTAGCCATCATGATGCTGGTGACATTCGTTGCCGCCTGTGTTCTTTAGGTGAAGGATAATGTATGTACATGTAAGATAATCAATAAACATGTATAATTGATATCTACTGTATAAAGAAAGCAAGGCAGGAAAGGTAACGCTTCAGATATGAATAATGGATGGGGTATCGAGCCCAATAATCCAACTCTTTACTGAGAAATTGTCGCCATTAGCATTTATAAATATATTGTCAAAATGACAAAAAATATACATGTGACCCATTAATCATGTGCTGGAAGGTCCAAGGCGCCAGGGGGGTCACAATCCAACCAAACCCCATTCACTACCTCAGAACCGGAAACCTTGTGTGGGAGCGGAAACCATTGTGGTGGACTGGCGCCATTTTATATGATCACTCCTCGTGTTACATCTGAAAGGCCACAATAAAATATAAGATGGCTGCTGCCTCAGCAAAATCGGCCGCTTGCCAAGAGTGGTACCAGGGTAGTTAGTTTATAGCCCCGGAAGTACCCGTACCAATGAGAACACCTGTACTTTCCCATCATTCATGTCGACTAGTCGCAGGAGGTGAAATCTCTTATCTTATTAGGAGTAGATGGTCTCGGCCTGCTCCGGCATCAGCTGCGTCGCTACCGGTAGGTGGCGACGGAGGTCATACAGAGTTCATACAACAGCATACAGCCGTTGCTTATGGCCTGCAAACTACACACATATGTATGTATTTTAACCCTTAAAGGGGTTGGCCACTTTACCTCATAATTTTTGGAATGTGTGTGTGTCTGGGGGGGGGGGGCAGGATATGAGGTTTTTTCCCAATATACATCTAGTAATAGTTCTGCTCCGCTTTCTTGATATGTAAAGTGAAGCCTCCGGTCTTTTACCTCATCAGCCAGAGATTCCTGACCATAAGATGGCCGCAGATGAAGGGTCATGTGATCTCTAACTGGCGATTTCTCATGAACAGATAGAGATCACATGACTCTCTGATGTCTGGCTGATGAGGTAAAAGACAGGAGGCTTCACTTTACATAACATTAAAAAGATGAATATTTGGAAATTACCTCATATCCTGCCCCCCACACAAAAAAATATGAGGTAAAATTACAAAAAACATGAGATAAAGTGGTCAACCCCTTCAACAACTTGTAACATATTAGTATGTCACGCGTATATTAAGGATGCACAACACGGGAGTTTGCTTCATATTGTAACACTTGCGATTGGTGCTGGATTTGTTTGTCGCTCCCCATGACTTTATCAGGGAGCAACGATCAGATGCCATGGCAGTGTAGAGACTTCAGGACCTGTCATTGCTGAAGATCTGGCCAGTGCCAGCACACTTTTGCAGATCTATAGCACATTCTCCATCTACTGCTATACAGTAGTAGTATAGTAGGAGCAATCAGACTCCATAGGGTTAAAGTACCCTAGAGGGTCTATAAAAAAAATAAGATACATCTTATGTATCACCGCGTCCCGATCAATCATAACGGTTATTCCCGCAATTTAACCCTGTAGTAGTAAATTGCTCCCAAATGTCTGTATCGCTACTTTTTCCAAGAATTTCAAAAAAAAAAAAAAAAAAAAAAAAAAACAGTCCCCCAAATGGTTGCAATGAAAACGTAATTTCATGAACCAAAATATGACACCTTATACAGCTCCGTGCACTGATGTATGAAAATGTTATTAGTGTCAGAAGATCAAGAAATTAAGACATTTTTGAGAAGGTGTTAATTTTTAAAAAATGTATTTAAACCTGTAAAAATTTGGTGTCCCCGTGATCATAAAATGCAAATGCTTTTTATCACCAATTTCACCGTATTTGGAATTTTTTTGATTATCAGGGTACAAGGTGTATATACACTTTCATCTGGCTTCTGACATTGTACTAACACACTGACACATAGAAAGATGAGACAGATCAGAGATGCATGAGATTACACACAGGCTGATAGACCATTACACTGTTAAGGTACATTCACACGCGGTACACCCGCCGTGTGCTGGAGGTGAGGAGGAGGTGACCCCTCCTCCCTCCATAGAGAAAAGCAGCGCACGGCCGCACACACGCCAAAAGATAGAGCTTGCTCTATCGTTTTGAGGTGTGCGACCCGGATCGGTGCCACACATGTGCGGCACCGGATCCCCCCCGTGCCGCTATTGCCGTCTATGGGAGACGTACATGCGGTCGCATATTTGCGCCCGCATATACGTCCCCACAGACAGCCATGTGAATGAACCCTTACACTGTGAGCCCTGCTACATCTCACAGATACGTGCCTGCCTCCCTCTTCTCCCGGATCAATGTAAGTGATGAGGGAGTGTCTGTGAACTCAGTACAGGGGACGTGGCAACAGGCACAGAGCAGGGAGAGAGAAATCCAAGATGGCAGCCCAACCCCAAGTCAGAAGTCACAAGGTCATGTCTAGGGTCAACTGAAATTGTGTACAGCAGGACTGATAGAGACAGGTTGGACTTATATCTGTGAAATGCTTCATTTTTGCCAATAACAGTGAATTAGAGAATGTGTACATTTAAGAAACTTGTCTTCCTGGGAATACCCCTTTCAAGGGAACCTGTCAGCAGAAATTGACCTAATAAACCACTACCAGTATGTTGTTAAGCAGCTGAACATCTTCCAGATCATGTTTCTTTCATGACCAAGTGTGATGGCATCACCCAGAAAATTAACTTTGAAGTGAGATGGAAATTGGATGTATGAAGTCAAGAAGGCGGAGATTTTAACACTGAAGTCAAACTCTTTCTACTTCAGAAAGACCCCTTTATTGTAATTAATGGTCCTCCATCAAGAGACCCCACTAACCAGATCGCTAACCAGGTGTGTAGAGGTTCCCACCTTGACTTTATACAGCTCACTTCAAAGTTGATGACTCGTGATGATACCACCACAAAAGTCCATGAAAGAAACAAAAGCCTGAAAATGTCACAGTGCTTGACAATATACTGGTAGTGGTGTATTGGGCCAATTGCTGATGACAGGTTCCCTTTAAAATAAAGACAAAAATGGTACAAAAAGTTTCTAAAAGTTTCCCTTGGCTGTGCTCGGTATTGCGGTACAGCCCCATTGACATTTATGGAACTAAGCAGGAACATAACCAGGAAGCGGAATAGTGAGTGCTTCATAGGGCAAATGATCTGTGGAAGCTGTTGGACCTCCGTCTAATACTCCACCAATGTTGTGCTTAGCATGGACCGTTGTTTGCGACCCCCATCATCAGTATATCAGCCCTGCTCGCATGCCGATGACAATAAAAATAAAACCAGCCAGGGCCGAAACGGACCAGCTCCAAAATTTGTGGTCCCGGGTAGTCGGCTCACCCATAGGCCGTGTGTGAGCCCATAGAAGGATATGGGCACGTGGCTAGCTGGTGAATCAATAAGGTAAAATAGCACTTACAAACATTTTCGGGTGATGTATGCTAGCCTCCATTATACATATTAGACCCTTCGCTCCGCAGCCTTTTTTCTTTCCTTTCTCGCTCTCCACCTTCAAAAATCTATAACTTTTTCTTTTTCCCCGTGTACAAAGCTGTGCGAGGGCTTATTTTCTACGTAACAAATTTTACTTTTCAGTGAAGTTATTTATTATTCAGACCCGTATACTGGGAAGCTGGAAAAAAAAAATCCAATAAAAATGGTGAATAAACACAATTGCGTCACTTTCTTGTGGGCTCAGTTTTTACGACTTTCACTGTGCGTTCCAAATGATACATCAGCTTTATTTTTTGGTTTGGTGCGATCACGGTGATCCCAAATTTATATAGGTTTTATACATTTTCAAAAATTAAAACACTGGGGCTCATTTACAAAGGGTCGCGCTGCTCACTTTTGTCGGACTGTGCACGGCTTGGACAGGTATTTAACAAGTGTCTGCGCTGGGATTTTGGCGCATGTGATCCTTTTGTGTCGCAGCTGCGCTGGCTTTCATGCAACACAATTTAGGGGTTGTGCCATTGGACGATCCAACTGATTCGGACCGAGCCCAAGCACTTACATGCACCACTAAAAAGATGGTGAACTCAGTCGGACCTGAGGCGACACGTGCAGGATATCGGGCGCACAATCTTCGTAAATCGCTGCACAGTGCATTATCGTTGTACAATGCATTTTCGGGGAACTACAGCGGCCGGGTAAGTAAATGTGCCCCCATGTGTAAAAAATTTTTTTTAGTTTCGCCATCTTTTGACGCCAGTAACTTTTTCATACTCTGGTGTGCGGAGCTGTGCAAGACGTCATTTTTTGGGAGATGCGCTGACGTTTTCATTGCTACCATTTGGAGGACTGTGCGACCTTTTGCTCACTTTTTAGTAAAATTCTTTATGTGATGTAAAATAAAATGGCATGTAAGTGGAGTTTCAGACATTTGGGCGCTATATTCCGTTATGGGCTTGACCACCAGGTATAACCGTTTTTTATTTTGATAGATCGGGCATTTTGGGACGCGGCGATGCTGAACATGTTTGTGATTTTAACTGGGCTTTTTATATCAGTTCTAGGAAAATGGGAGCGATTTGTATTTATTTATTTATTTTTTAATATTTTTTAGATACTCTAGGGCAGTGGTGGCGAACCTATGGCACGGGTGCCAGAGGTGGCACTTGGAGCCCTCTCTGTGGGCATCCAGGCCATCACCTAGCACAAAGGTCACCATTCAGGACTCCTCCTCCTGCAGTCACAGGCAGCCAAGAACGTGCCATGTTCAGCACTATTTTAAAGGGACTTGAAGAGTAAGGGAGGAGCAAGGAGGAGTGGGCAGAGCTGGATTATCATTGAAGCCCCTTCTCAGGGCCTGTGATTCATCCTGTTAAGGGGACCTTAGAGGGAAGCTACAATAATAATCCGAATTTCTCCATCTTTCTACTGTATTGGTGTCTTCAGGACGCCAATACGTTCGAATCTGTGACAGCAGGGAGCAATAAGTTACATTAAATTGGCATTTGGCACTTTGTGAAACGATGTGGCTTTTGGTTGTAGTTTGGGCACTCAGTTTCTGAAAGGTTTGCCATCACTGCTCTAGGGTACTTTAACCCTAGACAGTCTGATCATTCCTACCATATACTGCAATACTAATGTATTGCAGTATATGGCATTTTTTACACATGATTCACCACGTGGAGGAGCAGACTGCCAAAAACTTCAGAGCAAATCCCAACACTGCCCTTGTTTCAATCTTCTCCCCTAAACACTCATCCAGCTCCCTCCCCACTTCCTGTCATGTGCAAAGAGCAGGCAGGGGAGGGAGGAGGGTGGTGTGAAGTAGAGGAAGAATGTATAAGGAGACTAAGAATCACACAGGCTGTAGCTGTCCCCTTCCAGAACTCACCACATAATGCTGGCAGGAACCAGGTAATGCGAAATAACGTTTTATAAAGTAGTGGCAGTATTCACAATGATGGCAAAGACACTTTTATAATCAGCATAGAATAGGCTATTGGAACCCGTCATCAGCTCCTGGTGACAGGTTTTCTGCCAAATCAGAGGGTTATCATTTAGAAAACATTCACTGGATCAACAATGGTATGTTCTAACGGGACCGAAAACCTAATGAGTTTCCAGCACAGAAAGTATGCTGCTTTTTTTATTGCAGGATACCGGCACTAAAAGTAATTGCAGGAATAGAAACTGTGGACTTGCAGGACATCCGGTGTATTCTACTGGTACCGGATACCATTGACCCGCTTATTCTTGAGCAACTACCCATTTATCCCCCTATTTATCCCATTCAATACTCCTTTACAAGAAGAGATTCTATGATTATTATTTGGTATTATTAATATTATTACAGTCTTCTCCAAAAAAATATATTTTCATGGTGGTTTTTAAAGAGAAAATCCCCCATATACACCATTTCTGTGCCTGGTCTGTCACCACTGGAGGGAGCATGGGAGCTTACTGCATACTATAAAGATTAGAATAACATTGTGCAGACAGCTCCCTCTAGTGGTAGCTATAAGTAGTCTGATTTTTTTTTTTTTAATCTAGAAAACTTCATTGGAAAACCGGTGCTACAACCTCTACAAGGACAGATAAAAAATCCCTATAAAAAAAATTCATTAGTGCTGTATCCAAAATCTACGAGCTCATCACATACATCACTGTTCACGTTGTATTACTACAACTTCCCCACAACATTATTTGAGTAATCCGCAGCAGTCCTCTCTGGCTCTAAATATTAAGAGATTACACAATATTGCCCCCAGGCTTAGCCGGGGTGCGCCCTGTTTAGTTGTTTACAACTTTGACACCGAAACTTCTTTTCCATTTTGTGTTAAAGAGGGAGTTTAGTAATTTGGTCAAAACAAGCCCATGCATTTTTATGGACTTACTACAAACATACGGCGCACCCACCGTCAGACGCTACATACGGGCGCACCCACCGTCAGACGCTACATACGGGCGCTGCAGCTTCCAAGGCCGAACACTATACAGAGGATGGAGCTTGAGAGGGAGTACACACTGTTATACCCCCATTATTGGATGCCTAAGACCTCAATGGGTTAACTTTCAGATCCAGATTGTTCTGGCATAAAAAGGAGGCTGAACACAGATGATTTGGTCTCTTTATGGAGATTGCAGAGCAAAGGGAAGACATAGAGAGGACTGTGCAGCTGTAACGGTATGGCTGCACAGTTTTCTATAGGATTGGGCAGTGCAATAAAGCAGCACTGAGAAGAGTCCAGGTGCCATATCTGCCCATGGGTTTTACCTGGAACTACAGACATGTTTCAGTGCAAATAAACAAAAATGCATTCAAAACCTTAAAGGGAATGTATCATGTTCCCCTTTCCATATGATAGTCAATAGGTATCCCATTAGTGGGGTTCACAAGTCCACCAACATATGAATGAAGCGAGTAGCAGAGGTCCGGTGCTATAACAATAAGCGACGATGTGTCCAATACAAGTCATGAAGACTGACGATATGTGGGGATATGTTTGTTTGGGCGTCTTCTTGGGACTGCAGGAAGAGTGAGAAGGTGAGTAAAGGGCTGGATTGTCCTTTGGAGATTCTGTTGGACCCACGTTTCTTCCTGTGCAGTTGGACACTGGAAAGAAGCTGCAATGATAGTCCAAATTTGCCCTTCTTTTTCAACTTTATTGGTGTCCTCAAGAGGCCAATACGATAAAAGTTGTGGCTGAACAAGGAGCAATAAGTTACTGCTGAAACTGCTGTGTTGCGATAAATAAGCGGGTTTTGCAGTTTGGGCACTTAGTATGTTAGTATGGCCTGCTGAGGGTTTACTTAAAGGACATCTACCACCAGGATGAAAGACTGTATGCAAATGAACCTGAGGGGTCTCCAGGCTCCATTAACACCTATGGAGCCCCTCAGGTTCATTTGCATACAGTCTTTCATCCCGGTATTAAAAGGCCTTTAAAGGAGGTTTATCACTGCCATGATAATGATGACCCGTCCATAGCATAAATCATTACTAACAGATCAACAGGGGTGTGATACTCAGGACCACGAACACTCAGCTGATTCAAGCCCTAACAGCAACTTAGCCAAAATAACATAGTGGCCAACCTGGGGAACTGCATCTGAGCTTCTTTTTCAAATGAATGGCAGAATTTACTTTCTATTCTCAATGGAAGCTTTATTTGGCATATAGAATAATATAATATGGTGGATGTGTCACCCTGACCATGTAGTCATATCTGCAGGCAGCATGTTATAGAGCAGAAGGAGCTGAGCACATTATACATAGTGTCCTATTTTCATGCAGCATGTTATAATGCAGGAGGTGCTGAGTAGATTGTACATAGTGTCCTATCTGCAGGCAGCATGTTATAGTGCAGGAGGAGAAGCGAGCAGATTGTACATAAGTCGATCTGCAGGCAGCATGTTATAGAGCAGGAGGAGCTGAAAAGATTAGTACATAGTGTCCTATTCTGCAGGCAGCATTTTATAGAGCAGGAGGAGCTGAGCAGATTACATAGTGTCCATCTGCAGGCAGCATTTTATAGAGCGGAGGAGCTGAAACAGTTTGATATATAGTCTTGTGGGATAGGATTCAGCAATAACTTTTACCCTTAAAACGCTACTGATTCTGGGCTTAGGAGTGGATGGCTCTTATTGGTGAATGAATGGTAACTACATACAGAGGTGATTGTCATTCCATACTAAGCAGGACCTCCAGTACACAGTAGGTGGCCGCACACATACACATAAGGCGAGACGTCTCACAAACTGATGTTTATTATTCCCACAAAAAAGCCGCTCATCTGGGATATGTTGTGCCATGAGGAAGTCAGGATTGGTATTAAGTTTCATTTAAACAGAGGCTGGGGGGAGTCAGGTTGAAATAAATAGCAAAGCTCAATGCACACAGCTCCACTCACTGTTGTAGTGGCCATTCTGATTATTGCAGCTTATTTTCTATTAAGTGAATGGAAACTCAGCTTTACTAACCAGGAACGGTCACTATATAGTATATAACCGGACTTGACGGATATGGGTCTTCATATCCAAAATAGAGCTATACTTAAAGGGGTGCCATTGGGGTTGAAAAACTTGGCTTCTTTCTTCCAAAAAAACAGCAGCACTGTAAAGAGATGAATGAGTCGCAATACCACAGACCACCCATGGTCAGGAGTGGAGCTGTTTATAGAAGAAAGGTACTTGTTTTTAAACCACGGACAATCCCTTTAAAGCATCTAATCCCCCCATCCACTGACTAACTACAGAAGCTTTCAAAAGGAACAGTCACACACAAGGGGTTTTTTGGGTACTGCTGGGTATCCATTACAGAATCTTTCAGGGGGGGTTTGGTTTTAAAAACTGTTCTAATCAAAGCAGACCAATATAAAGGACGTCCCCAATGGATCTGTGAGAACATAGCCCATAAATACATACTGTAATAAGAATAAATAGAAATATATATTATATAAACAATATATAACTAATATAGAAGACTATAAAATGAATAATTTTATAAATAAAAAGACAATATAAATAAAATATGTAACAAATAATAAAACTTTATAACTACATATATATAAACAAAAAAGGAAATGTATACACTATAAATAATACATAAATATAAATAAAAAAATGAATAAAATAGATTTTATGTAACAAAAAATAATACACAAGATACAATATAAATACATAATAAAAAAAATGTACAACATACATGATAAAATAAAAAAGTACACATACTATAAACATGTATATAACTTAAAAAAAATATAAATACATTGAAATCAATATAAAAGTATATAGTAATGACATATAGTATCATTAAAAGTATAGCTCATAAATAGATGTCTTATAAAAATAGGTGACAAAGATCCATGTATCAATGAGAAAATGATAATAACAAATAAATAAAGAAAAATAAATCAAATACAAAATAAAAAAATAAAAAAATAAAAATAAGAGAATTATAAATATAAAAATATAAAAAATATATCATATAAATAAAAATAAATAAAAAGAACAATTTAATATAATAACGATAAAGTATAATAATATCATATAAATAAAAAAATCAATATAAATATAATATAATATAAGTCTAATTCAAAAATGTAAAAAAAAAAATTATATATAAATGATATATAAATAAAAAGTAAATAAACAATATTTAAATTTAATTTATAAATGAATGAAATAAGGTGATCAGCTCTTTACGACAGAGGAGTGACTACATGACATAATATACATGATATTTCTCTTTCCTTCCCTTGATATTAGCACAACACACAGTAGACAGATAATGTATATGACAAGCAGCATATGGGACCCACAGAACTAAGCTATCAGCAGAGTTCTGTCCAATCAATACCCGGACTGCAGCCCAGGCTTTCCAATGCAATTCAAATCAAGCAATTGCTGAATCGGGGGGGGGGGGTGGCACAAAACAACCTCCCCCATTTATTGTATCCAATGCAAAATTGAGATACTGGTCTCCTGTATGATGCATCAACAAGCTGCCTGTGTAGTGTAGATGGGGTGTCAGGGGTTGTAATTGTCTGCACACACACAGCTATGGATATAGGGGGGGGGATTTTCAGCACCGCTGTATAGGAACAGCTCCGGGAGGGGAGAGGGAGGATGGAGGGAAGGAAGGGGGGATTCCCATAATATATAGACATTTCTATCCATCTACAGATGTATTCTTTCTACACACAGTAACAAAAAATAAAAAATACAATAAAAATAATATTAATAATAATAATAATTTAGCTTTGGGCTATGCTGGGAGGCAGGGACCACCGGAAAGGGAAACCGGGTCAGCTGCAATATCTGCATTGTACCTCGTAAAAAAAAAAAAAAAAAATCTGCATTTCAAAGCCTCTTCTAGCCCCTGGATTTATTAACCCCTGGCGGCTCGGACAGATCCCTCCATATAACAGCACGGCGCACTATTCCGACTGGGATCCCCCCCTTTTACATTGCAGATTTTCCTGCCATCGGCTCCCTCCATAACACAATCCCAACATCGTTCATTTCAGGCTCTCTCTCTCTCCCTCTCTCTGCCTTTGTACGTCACCGAAACTCCGATACCTCCCCATTTCATGAAATAAATAAATAAATCACACAGAGAGAAAGAAAATGAGATCTAGAGGCAGCGATGGAGGAAGGGAAGGCATTGGCTTCTGATCACTATTAAAGGGACATGATGTCGCAGGCCCTGGGTGCCCTTAATACCGGCCTATAGGTAGAGAGAGCTGATTATTTCTGCACCGTATAGAAGATTTGCAGCCGTACGCCCCCCCCCCTCCATCACACTGCAGCGTCCACCACCACCACCACCACGTTGTGCTTGCAGCATCGGGATCAGGCTTTTTTTTGCAAATGACTGCAATCCTTATCTAGTCTCCATGGGTGGATTTCCCAATTTCTTCCCTCCCTCCCCCCCGTCACGGATCTAGATGGATGTGTGTGTGTGTGTGTGTGTGTGTGTGCAGCGTCTATTGACAAATCACATATGGCTGTGTCACCTAAACACAACACTACATGCATTCATATCAGCCCCGGGGACTGTCATGCTGAAATTTGGGTGGGTGGGGGGGGGGATTATGGGAAGAGAGGGGG
This sequence comes from Engystomops pustulosus, assembly GCA_019512145.1. NCBI lineage: Eukaryota > Metazoa > Chordata > Amphibia > Anura > Leptodactylidae > Engystomops > Engystomops pustulosus. The sequence goes on along the minus strand of CM033647.1, from coordinate 12,039,619 downwards.
ATGTATAGGTCAGTATTAGTGGGGTGTATAGATGTGATCAATATAGGGGGGGTAGATCTAGTATCACAGTATATAGCAATACATGAGATGGATATATAGATGTGATCAGATATAGGGGGGTAGCTCTAGCACAGTATATAGCAATACATGAAATGGGGATATATAGATGTGACCAGATATAGCAATGAATGGGCTATGGGGTATGTTTATGTCAACAGATATAGCAGTATATAGTAATATAATCCGCGATATATATATTATGGATTATAGGGTATACATATGTGATCACATATAGCAATGCATGGGCTGTGAGGTATATAGATGTGATCAGACACAGCAGTATATAGCAATGCATGGGCTGTGGGGTATATAGGGTGATAAGATCCAGCCTATTGTATATAGCAAGCATGGGTGGGGATAATAAGGTGATCAGATACAGCAGTATACAGCAATGCATGGGCTGTTGGGGGGTATATAGATGTGATCAGAAACAGCAGTATATAGCAATGCATGGGCTGTGGGGTATATAGATGTGAACCAGCAGTATAAGCAATGCATGGGCTGTGGGGCATATAGATGTGATCCAGCAGTATATAGCAATGCATGGGCTGTGGGGTATATAGATGTGATCAGACACAGTCAGTATATAGCAGATGGGCTGTGGGGCATACGAGATCGCTGATACCCCCCGCGAGTGATATAGTATGGGGCTGTGGGGATTATTATAGATGTGATCAGGATTACAGCATATATAGCAGTGCATGGCGTGGGGGTTATAGATGTGACAGATACAGGCAATGCATGGGGGGGTATATAGATGATCAATATATGCAATGCATTGGCTGTGGGGTAATAGAGTGATAGACCACAGCAGTATATAGCATGCATGGGCGTGTGGGGTATTAGATGGACAGATACAGAGCCTGCAGGGCTGTTGGGGTAGATATAGATGTGATCTGATACAGCAATGCAGGGCTGTGGGTATATAGCTGGATCAGAACTAGCAATGCAATGGGTGTGGGGTATAATAGATGTGATAGATACAGCAATGGCATGGGCTGTGGGGTCTAATAGATGTGATAAGAACCGCAATGCCATGGGGAGTGGGGTCTATAGACTGTGATCAGAATCCAGCAAATGCATGGTGTGGGGTATGTAGATAGATGTGATCAGATCCAGCATATAGCTAATAGAATGAGATCGGCTGTGGGGTTCGGGTATTATAGAGTGATCAGATATAGCAATGCATGGGCTGGGGGTATAAGATGTGATCAGATACAGAATGCATGGGCGTTGGGGTTATTAAGATGTGATCAGATACACAATGCATGGGCTGTGGGGATGATTAGGATGTGATCAGGATTATAGCAATGAAGCGGCGTGGGGGGTATATATAGATGTGATCAGATACAGCACTATACAGCAATGCATGGACTGTGGGGTATATATAGATGTGATCAGATACAGCAGTATACAGCAATGCATGGGCTGTGGGTATATAGATGTGATCAGATACAGCAGTATATAAGCAATGCGGGCGTCTGTGGGTATTATAGAGGTTGATCAGATCAACAGTTATATAGCAATGCATGGGCTGTGGGGTATATAGATGTGATCAGATACAGCAATGCATGGGCGCTGGAGGGGGTATATAGAGTGACAGATCACGCATGCATGGGCTGTGGGGTATATAGATGTGATCAGATGATACAGCAATGCATGGGCTGTGGGGTAATAGATGTGACAGATACAGAAATGCATGGGCGGTGGGGATATAGATGTGATCAGATACAGCAATGCACGGGCTGTGGGCTATAGGGCATCATACACACTGCAGGCTATGTGCAGGTAGGTCTTCCCAGGGCTATGCTCCAATGCAGATGCACACATCAGGGGGTGCAATGGGGAAGATGGTCTCTTTTTATCAGCCAGGTGCCATTTTGTAGCGGCAGGTTGCCGGCTACAGCCCCCCCGCCTCTGTCATGTCAGTGTGCAAAGGCAGGACACACATATACACACACACATAACATGCGGTACCGCAGTGTTATTACCTGTCAACACCCCGACGCGTATTTGGTGGTCGTGATTAGTAAGGATCATGCCCTCGGCCGCCATCTTCCTTCCGCCGGAGCCGCTGTCACCGGCCGTGCACTGAGCAGCAGAAGCTGGAGAGCGGGGAGGCAGGCGGGGGAGCCGAGCGCCGAGCGCATCCAACCCGGACGAGGGAAAGACTCCAGAGGGGAGGGGGAGCCAGGCCAGAGCAGCGCACAGCCGACACTATCGAGCTCCTGCACTGGAAGAATTCATGACAAGGGTCATCTGTGCGGCTCATGACTGCAGACTACTGCCCCCTGATACAAATAAATAAATGTCTGACACAGTCTCTTCATTACCTCACATATCCTGCATAAAACCCATAAAAACGGGTGACAATCTCTGTACAGCGCTACTGAACACGTTGCCGCTACATATATAACTACATTTCAGCTCGTTTTCCACAAGAATCAGACAATTGTGCTGAAATATTGGATAAAGTTGCAACCGATTTTTAGTTTTTTGGCTATTGCTTTTACAGAATACAATTGCCAAATTTAATATGAGCCCCGTGGGAGGCAACCCAGGACCTAAGAGCACCCAAAACCTGCTAAGTTTCATACTGCCTCATAGAGATGATAGTCTTGAAATTCTTATACACGTGGGTTGAGTCTCTGTATATGTGTATACAAGAACAACTACAGGACCTTTGAAGGTCCTCCAGAGGTCCTTGAAGGAAGCCTGTCACCAGATTTCACACCATTAAACTACTCGCCCATGTCTTTTCTAGACATTTCCATCTTTATGTGAAATCTCACCCGTTTACCTGTTAAAAAAAAAAAAATCTTCTCCAAAATCACATAAATCATGTATACAAAAACAACTACAGGACCATTGAAGGTCCTCCGGAGGTCCTTGAAGGGAGCGTGTCACCAGATTTCACTCCATTAAACTACTCGCCAATGTCTTTTCTAGACATTTCCATCTTTATGTGAAATCTCACCAATTTACCTGTTAAAAAAATAAATAAGTCTTCACCAAAATCACATAAAATGCGCAGAGAAGAGTCATATTTGCCTGAGGAGAGTCAAGTTTGTAGGCCGCAGAGCGATTATCACTTCAAATGCCCATTTATTCAGATCTGTACAGGCATAAAAGGGATGACAATCTCTGTACAGCGCTGCGGAATATGGCACCTCTAGCGGAATATAAAATGGCTGGGGGGGGGGGGGGGATAGGAAACCCAGGACCCAAGAGCACCCAAATCACCCATCGAGTCTGAAACTGCCTGGTAGAGTTGTTACACATAGAGAATTCTAGCCTCGAAAATCCTTAGGGCACCCAACTCGCACTGAGCAAACGGAACTGAACTGACACGCTGGGGTCCGAACAGCGCGTTTTCGTCTAGTTACCCAATTTTTTCCGTTTTGCCCTGAATTGCACAAGGGTTATTGGCGCACGCGATAGGATTGTGCCGCATCGGCGCCGGCTTGCATGCGACACAAATCGGGAGGCGTGGACGTCAGACAACCACAATGATTCGGACTAACCGCGGAATTTAAAAACCAAATTGTGTCGCAAGATCAGCACTCACATACACCAGGAAGAAGGTGAACTCCGGCGGACCTGAGTGGGGGAAGCCGCACATGCAGGAAATTGGACGCGCTATCTTAGTGAATTGCGGCAGCTCCGAATCCTCGTCAGACATTCCGGATCGGCGGCGTCAATGGGACGGGTAAGTAAATGTACCCCGAGTTCAGTTGTGTTCAGTTTCGGTTGTGAACATTCTGGCCAGAGATTCCAGCAAGTACAAGCTGTAAGTTTGATGCGAGTTGGACGCATATCCCTCCATACATGTATACAAGAACAACTACAGGACCTTTAAAGGTCCTTGAAGGGAACCTGTCATGTGATTTTACTCTATAAAACTAAAAGCAAATGTCCTTTATTTTATTCTTTATGTGAAATTTCATCCATTTACCTGTGAAAATCTCCTCCAAAATTATGGGAAAAAAGGAGTAAAATTTTCCTCAGATGAGTCCAGTTTAGAGGCTGCATGGCCTTGAGACACCCCTGTCTACAATACTGTACAGACAAAAAAAAAATATAAAAGTGATGACAATCTCTTTGCAGCACTGCAGAATACATTGTAGTTTTCCACAGGAATAAAAATATGCTACGATATTATGTAAAGTTACAACTAATGCAAAAATTAGCTTTGATATGATGGAATACAATATAGGTTGATAATATGGACAGTGTGGATAATACAACCAGGATCCAAGAGTACCCAGATCACCCGCCAAGTTTGATATTGCCCTATAGAGATGATAAACTTCCAGCCTTCAAATCCTTATACACGTGGAATGACTCTCTGTATACATGAATATCCGAACAACTACAAGACCTTTGATGGTCCTCCAAACTTCCTTGAAGGGAATTTTACTCTTTTAAACCACAAGCAAACCTTTAAAAAATTATTTCCTTTATGTGAAATCTCACAAATTTATCTCTGAAAAAATCTCCTCCAAAATCATGTAAAATGAGCAGAGTAGAGTCATATTTGCCTGAGATGAGTCAAGTTTAGAGGCGGGGGGTAAAGTGTCACTATCTTCTATATTACCTTGAACCATCCTGATGGTGTCTATATCTTCCAGATCTGAGAGCTGCAGAAGTAGAGATACAGACAGTTAAAGGAATAGGCAGAAACTGAATCTTCAACTGTAGCTAACATTTCCAACTATGGGGGTCATTTACTAAGGGCCCGATTCGCGGTTTCCCGATGTGTTACCCGAATATTTCTGATTTGCGTCGATTTTCCCTGTATTGCCCAGGGATTTTGGCACACGCGATCGGATTGTGTCGCATCGGCGCTGGCATGCTCGCAATGGAAATCGGGGGGCGTGGCCGAGCGAAAACCCGACGGATTCGGAAAAACCGCCGCATTTTAAACAATAAAAGTGTCGCTTGGGACGCGCTTACCTTCACTTGGTGCGGCTCGGTGAAGTTGAGTGCGTTCAGATGCTTTTCAGTGCAGCAGCGCCACCTGGTGGACGACGGAGGAACTACCTTGATGAATCCCGGCCGGACCCAAATCCACCGCAGAGAACGCGCAGCTGGATCGCGAACGGACCGGGTAAGTAAATCTGCCCCTATGTCTTTGACTGTAGGGAAAACAATCAAATTAAAAAAAGCATTGCTCCAATAGCATTTTATTTAGAAGTCTAAAACATGTATACTGAGGTGTCACAATTCATTTATACAAATCTTGATAACCTCTGTACACTTTCATTAATTCACACACGAAGTAATCATAAAATGTAAACAAGAGGTAGGGGGAGACACAGAGGGTAGTGGTAGACACATGGTAGGGGGAGACACAGAGGGTAGGGGGAGACACAGAGGGTAGTGGTAAACACCTGGTAGGGGGAGACACAGAGAGTAGGGGGAGACACAGAGGGTAGGGAGAGACACATGGTAGGGAGAGACACATGGTAGGGGGAGACACAGAGGGTAGGGAGAGACACATGGTAGGGGGAGACACAGAGGGTAACGGGAGACACAGAGGGTACGGGGAGACACAGAGGGTAGGGAGAGACACAGAGGGTAGGAGGAGACACAGAGGGTAGGGGGAGACACATGGTAGGGGGAGACACAGAGGGTAGAGGGAGACACAGAGGGTAGGGAGAGACACATGGTAGAGGGAGACACATAGGGTAGGGGTAGACACGTGGTAGGGGGAGACACAGAGGAGTGATGACGAAGTATGGGAGACACCTGGTAGGGGGAGACACAGAGGTAGGGTAGACACATGTAGGAGGGAGACACAGATGGTATGGTAGACCACCTGGTAGGGGGAGAACAGGTAGTGTGGAGACACATGGTAGAGGGGAGACCGAGGAGTGGTAACACGTGGTGAGGGAACACAGGTGTAGGTGGAGACACATGGTAAGGGAGACACAGAGGGTAGTGGTAGACACTGGTAGGATGGGAGACACGAGGGTTGTATACATGGTGGGAGCACATGGTATAGGGGATCATGACGGAACACGAGGGTTAGTGGTTAGACACCTGTGGGTAGAAGGGAGGGAGACACCGTAGAGCAAGGTGTAGGGAGACAACATGAAGGGTAACAGAGGGTAGGAACACGAGGGAAGTAGTGGTAGACCACATGGTAAGGGGGACCAGAGGGTAGTACAGGGTAGGGACACAGGTGTAGTGTAGCACCTGGGTAAGGGAGACCGTAGGTATGGTAGACACGTGGTAGGGGAGACACAGGGGTATGGTGAGACACAGGGTGGAACCATGGAGTGGTAGACACGTGGTAGGTGGAGACACAGAGTGTAGGGTATACACAGAAGGGAGCAGTGTAAGTGTACCGTGCATTGTAGGGGGAGACACATGGTTGTAGGGAGACCATGTGGGAGATGGTAAGGGGGAGACACAGAGGTAGGGTAGACGTATTGGAACAGTAGAACATGTGTAGACAGTGGTAGGTTACACATTAGGGACCTAGGTGTGTAGACCGAGGGATCAGGGAGGTGGAGACTGAGGGGGACCAGGTAGGACACATGGTAATGGGGAGACCGAGAGGGTAGGTGGAGACCACAGGTAGGGACCAGTATAGACGGGTGGGGAGACACAGGGTTAGGGGGAAGGGTGGTAGGTGAGACACATGGTAAGGAGACACGAGGGTAGTGGTAGACCATGGCATAAAGGGAGACACATAGGGTAGGGAGACCCATGGTAGAGAACACAGAGGTGTAGTGCGTAGACACAGATAGGCGATGACGACAGCAAGAGGGACACCAGGATGGTACCAGGGTAAGTGTAGACGTGGTAGGGGAGACCAGAGGGTATGGGAGACACAAGGGTCGTGGAACACAGAGGATGGTAGACCGTGGTAGGGGGAGACACAGAGGGTAGGGGGGAGACACGAGGGTAGTGGTGAGACACGAGGGTAGTGGTAGACACGTTGAGAGAGAGACACAGAGGGTAGGGGGGAGACACAGAGGTGTGGGGAGACACCGAGTAGGGAGAGACCATGGTAGGGGGAGACACAGAGGTCCACAGTCAGGTGCGTAATCCATTATTAAGTGTGCCCCTGGTTTGTTATGCTTGCCAACGACCCATGTGTCACTGTTGCATTTCGTATTGCAGGTGGATGAGCAGCGCCTGGTTGTTCTCCACCACTTTGATTAACTCCAAAAAGTTCACTTTTTATCTATCAGACCAAGAACTAATTTCTTATACGTCTGAGCGTCCTTCATGTGTTTTGCACACTGTATTGCTGCTTCAATGATCTTGCACTGAGGAGAGGCCTTCCCTCGACACACTCTGCCATAAAGCCCCAACTGGTGGAGGCCTGCAGTGATAGTGACTTTGGAAATTTTCTCAATCTCCATACACTGCGAATCTCTGGAGCTCCGACCACAGTGATCTTGGGTTTTCTTTTACCCCTCTCATAAGCTCTTTTCTTTCGCCACGTTGCTTAGTTTTGGCTCGACGGCCAGGTCGAGGAGAGTTTGTGGTTGGCCCAAACTTTTCTTAAGGAGTATGAGATTCCTGTCTCTGGGAACCTTGAGTGCTGTCGAAAATTCTTTTGTAAACCTTGACCAGATCGTGTGCCGCTACAATTCTGTATCTGAGCTCCTGGGCGTTCTTAGACCTCATGATTCTCATGTCTCTCGACATGCCTATGACTGTTAGTGCTTTATATACAGGTGTGGTGTCTTTCATAATCAGTCCAATCATTTAATTAACACCTTGTCTGCCAATGAGGATCACTCTCTAAGAGGATCAGAAGGAAGGGTTAAAGGGCACAGCAAGGACTTGATACTTATGACCTGAGATATTTTTGTTTTTCTTGTTTAAAATCATAAGCAAAAATATCGGTCATATAGGTTGCAGAAAAAAATAAACTTTTGATCTACCAAGTTGGTGGCAATGAAAACAAAGAGTGAAAAATTTAAGTGTCTGATATGTCTGACCACTGATACACTACACACCCAACCAAAATATACAGGTATCTGAACAGGTTACCACTACCATGCACTATGAATATAACTACTAAAAGTTACACTATGCAACACAAATATACACCTCTTCATTCGGAATAAATTATAACCATCATATGTGACCAACATTTCTCAACTAAGCAGTGACTGAAATTATGCCCCATATCACAGTCTCAGATAAACAGCAAAACGCCTTACTTTTTTGTGAGACAAACAATTAATCCCCAAAGTATTAAAAATGTTAATGTCTTATTAATACTTTTAAACTTTCACTACCGTATATCTCGAGTAAAGTCTGATCCGATATAACCGAGACCCTATTTTACCACAAAACCTGGGACAACCTATTCACTTAAAGTATAGCCGGAGGTGTTGTGTAACGCCAGCCCCCTGTGTATAGAGCTGGCCATCCCCTGTGTATACAGCCAGCCAGTCCCCCCTGTAGTTATAACAGCCGCCAGTCCCCCATAGTATACAGTCCAGCCAGCCCCATGTATTAAACAGACGTATCGCCAGCTCCCCCTGTAGTATACCACTCCACAGCACATGCCCCCTGTAGTATAAGAGCCCTTATATCCAGCCAGTACCCCCCTGTAGTATACAGCCCAGCCAGTCCCCTGTAGTATACACGCCAGCTCCCCTAGTACCCGCCACCATGTGTATAACATCACCGCATAGATACGCAGCAGTCCCCTGTTAGTATACAGCCCGCCAGTCCCCTGTAGTATACACCAGCCAGCCCCATGGTAGTATAGCTCCGTCCTGTCAGTCCCTATACCCCAGCTCGTATATACAGCCAAGCCCCAAGTAGTATCTGCCAGCCCCTCATGTAGTATACGCCAGCCCCAGTTACACCAGCCCACCTGTATATACGCCAGCCCCTTATAACCATCCCATGTATGTGCCCCAGTCCTGATCAGCCAACGCCCGTCCATGTATTACGCCATCCCCATGTATATACAGCACCATGTGACCACCACCCCATGTATACAACCAGCCCGCCAAAAACACTACAACAAAAAACACTAAACCACCCGGTTTACCGATCAATTCAGCGTCCCACTTCAAATGCAAGGTAATCATACGAATCTATACTGCGCGTAGTCGGAGATGCTCAAGTAACTCGTCTTTGTGGTATTTTCTGCAAGGGGAAGGAGATAGTGCTAATCTGGCCTGACGCTCTGAGGACAACTAGATGTGATGGGTGTCGCTCAGCGGAAAGAGGGATCATAGGCTGTGCCCAGCAGTGGCACATGGACTGCGACTTGCGCGAGACGAAGTAGTAAAGTTTTTATAAGGGAGAGGATATACCCCCGTCCTGGTGGGGGACAGAACCCATCCGTATATACGCCGAGCCTCGCATGTAATAAGCATCCCCTGGTAGATACGGTTCCCATATTATACGCCAGCCAGTAGTCGCAGCCCGCAAAAAAAATATATCTCGTTTCATCATCAACCTGCGTGCAGACGGCTTGGGGGTTTCTCCCTTCTTCCCGCAAGAGTTCGTATGTAGCGACTATCCTAATGTGCACGCCAGACGGCCGCTATATACCAGCGATCTGGCGGCTCGGCCGCGAGAGAAAAGAAGGGAAGCCCCCTGCAATCGTGAGCTCCAGGTTGTTGTGTGTATAGCCATGTTTTGCCATTTTGTGCTGAAACTGAAACGGTTAACGTAATTGGCTGATAAAAATCTATTATATTTTTATTCTATAGATTTTAATTAACTGTTTTAAGGGCGGGAGAAGAAATCTAAAAGAAGAAAAATTGTTATTTTTTTAATAGTTAAAAACTCTGAACTATACAATTATAGTCTATAGACCCAATATAGTGGAACCAGTGCAGGTTATACAATTCGGAAATATCAATACAGGCGGTCCCCTACTAAAGGACATCCGACTTACAGACGACCGCTAGTTTTTTACAACGGACTCCCTCTTCCCAATGTAAGCTCCTGGTGTAAGCTCTCCGAATGCTTTACTATGGTCGCAGACTGCAATGATCAGCTGTAAGGTGTCTGTAATGAAGTTTTATGATAATCCTTGGCTCAATTCAGCAAAAAGTTTAAACTCTAAACATGTTGTCTGATCTACAATGGATACAATATTCGTTCCACTTACATCCAAATTTGACTATAAGAACAAGCCGTGTTGAAAGTGTCAAGGACGGTCATACACAGGATTGTGGGCCCACAAAGTACATTGGATCTGGTTTTGTTTAAGGACATCTCCACCAGGATTAAAGACTGTTAAGCAAATGACCCCTGAGGGGTTTCAGGCTAATATCCTATGGAGCCTGGAGCCCCTCAGGTTTAATAACCTATGGTAGCCTTGAGCCCCTCAGCTTTTTGCAATTCAGTCCTTTATCCTGGTGTTGCTTTGAGCACGGGCCCGGCTTTCCTATTGTACATTCCGCTACCAGTATGCTGCTATCTTAACTCTGATGGCTCTGATGCTTTACCCGGAGCCTCCGATGAATCTAGCAGCTTATCACGCTAAAAGTGGGTAGTGCTAGGAGCCTGTTACTTACTTTTTAATGGCTGACAGGTCCTTTAAAAGAAGATTTTGGTGTTAAAGGGGCTATCGTGTCTGCCGCGCGTCATCCGGCAGTCAACCGCCCCTAATCTCACCCCCTCATGAATACGCCGGACCACTTTGAACTTTAAGTAAGCCAGCTCCTATACCCCCTTACCCCACCTTTTACGTGTGACAGGTCCTCTTTGAGCCATTGCTCCAGAATCTGTAAGTGAATGCAGTTGCACAACCCAAGGCCGGGGCTGGCAAATTTGCACAACATGATACGCACAGCACAGTAAGCAAAGGCAGCAACCAAAGCAGAGACAGAAACAGTCCGGGTCACATCTAAAATTTCACGAGATAGACACCTTACTTATGACAATAACCAAAGACCCCGAGGCTCTGACAAGGTGTGGAGATACGGACAGGTTTATATACAGTTTTAAGCAAAAACAAGTGCAACCCCTTTTGATTTTTACTATTGATTACTAATAAAGTGTCACAATAATAGACACGATAAACTTACCAACTGGTAGGGGGACTGGGGGCGTCTGTCTCCGATACCTCGATATATCAGCATCTCTGACCTCATATAAATCTGGTGGGTTTACCGCACTGGTAGAAATTATATGACTGCTGTAACCTTTGCCTGAATGGGCGCTGGGCCCAAAGACTGGGCCGTGGCTGTAACCCGTTAACAAGTTCAGGATCGGAGTGACTCACCTAATATATGGATCGTCAAAAGGAAACTTCTCCTTGATGCGAAAGTCACGGCTTTCTTTGTCAGGAAATGATAGCTATTTGTACCATAGCGTGCATATCCCTATAAGAGTGTCACCGCTCCTGGTATCACAAAATGTATAGATGAAGTCCGGTCGGAGTATAGGCAAAGGTCACCTAATTTTACTACTGTGTCACACATCCCCACCGGGCCTTAGCCCTTGAGGTGAGGCCTGGAGACAGCCGGGGCCCCGGTACCGGAGTGGCGTGCGGTTGCGGCCTAGCACGCTATGGTCACGGTGCTTGTACGGGGGAAACCGGAGGGTGTCCTAACAGCTGGCGGTCCCAGCAGGGTGGTGTTGGCAAGAAAGATGGTGGGAGTCGGCTGCCTATAGCGGATCTCCCTGGGGCAACCCCTTATGTCCCGAGTGTGAGTCTCTGGGTGATGGACAGGGTTGCCGGTGATGAGGGTAGTTGTATAAGCATGGACCAGGAGACAGAAGTTGAAGAAAACACTTACGTTTCTGTTTATTGGAACCGTCAGAACTGCAAAACTGTTCTTTAACGGTGGGTACTGGAGACGGTATTTGGAGGGAGCCACCAGGAGTATTTGACCACCCTGATGTAGTAGCAGGCTGGGAGGCAGCTGTGTCCTTAGAGGATGCTTCAGCTCGGTCCGGATCTCTTCAGTATCCCCTGAAGGTAGGTGATACCCCTTTTCCACTCCATAGCTCTAGTCTATCTTCCACTTCAGGCCATGGCTAGGCTCTTCGCTGCACTGGCTGGTGTGCTAGAAGACCTCTGCTGCTCAGCTAACTACTCTCTGCTTGTGTCCTACAGACCCAGAGGGCTGACTAGGACCGGTCTATTCTCCCATTCTGGGAGAGCACTGCTCTCTTCTCTCTCTGGGGAGAGACTACTCTAGAACTTCCTGGCAGAGGTTTTTATTACCTCCTTGGTCAGGTGGCTGCTCCTCCAATTACCTCTCAGTGCACAGAGACAGGATGTAACACAACTTGGTGACATTAATTACATCACAAATTACATCTGCCTTGCCAGGCAGGATTAACCACTGCAATTTTCCCCTTATCCTATAACGGACCATGTAGTTAAATGTGGTGTTACCTAAGGTGGGACCGTATTCCAGCACTATACCTGCGCATTGCATCGGCGAGGGTTGGTTGCATACCCCGGGGCAATTGAAGAGCCGCCCTCGGCTCGACTACCGTGTTTTTGGGGCACAGAGGGGGCTAAAGGCACTTCCTGGGAGTGCAGCTATTGAGGTGTAGTGACAAACGCCCATTGTCCTGGAGACAGGCACCTGGGTTTGGTGTCGTACTAAGACAAAAACATGTAGCTGTATTACAGTTGTCGCTGACGCCATTAAACCGAACTGTACATAGGAAATGTGGTGTCCTGTCGTGTAAGTCCACTCCTTGCACCAGGCCTGTTATATTTGTTTTATCAACACTTCTTCCCTGGCGCAATTATATGGGTCGAGCGCATTGCATGAAGCATATGCGACACTAGTACCTCTGCACTGACAACCTTACCCATGTTGAGTGGCATCCGGTGCTCTCTGTGTAAACCCCCGTTCCCCTAAAGACCCGCATTTCACGACTACCCTCCATGTGCAAACCTCGTTTTGAGGGATCAGGTAGCGGGTCAGTGTTCACAAAAAAAGACGGTCCGACCAGCCACACTCTCAACATGAAAAGCCTATGAAATTGTTAATGCAGCTACTGGCATATCTTCTGACAGGTGGCAAACAGGTAAATTCACATTTCTTAGGAGCCCAGGTTACACATCTTATAACATAACGGTACAGAGGTGGTATAGGCTACTCAGAGTAGCACGTAGCAAATGTCTCTTTTCCTGCAAAGAAAAGGCATGAAAAGTCAAACCGAATGTCCGTACCTAAAAAGGAAGGCATTAATTGCAAATGATAATAAATTCCATTCCACTTTTTTTCCTGGAGGTCGGCAAAGTCTCTCAGAAGTCTCTACTGACAACTTTCCATCTCTGGTCACAGGCCCTTGATGTGGGGAAAAGTGCTGAGAGCAAGGGTCTCCTCTCTTGTAGAGGAACATAGTCCTTTGAAGAAATTCTTGGCTATGGCAAGAAAAGGGTGCTATCATAGCAATGACAGTTGTTTCATCTCTTGACTAGATAAAACAGGAAGAGTCTCAGTAAAGTCTCGGCTTCTTTGGGTCAATGGAGACAAAATATACCATATTTACAATGGACATAGTACCTGGAGAGGGCTACAGCCCTTCATGGGTTAGTCGCATCTCGCTGGTTTAGCAGGGAACAGGATCCAAGGTCGCAGGGGATCCTGTGCATCCCTAAGCGGGAGTAGGTACCGGCTGAGGACCCCGGTGGCAGCAGTGGTACTGCAGGTGCCGCACATCCCTCCTGACCTCAGGGTGAGGAGCGCTGTCGCCGGGGTGTCGGCTGGTTCAGCCGGGGGCTCACTGAGCCATGAGCCAATAGGGTCCCGGAAAAAATAAACAGAGGTCCGCGGCCGCGCCGGGCTCCCTCCAGCTTCCGGTTCTTCCGGGCCGGGTCATCACCCCATTGGTAACCGTCAGGGGAATGCGGGCCTAGATGTAACCTCCCGGACAAGGTTCGCACCGGGATGTTCTTCTCCCACATAATAGCCCTGACCTGGCATGTCTCCCGGCAGTGGAACCGGTTGGGGGTGGCGCCCTGTATCATGCCGCCCATGTATGGCAATGGACCCGTACTCACATTACTGTGGAGGGGGCATTCACGTGGTCACCGCCGCGGGGACTGCAGCCGAGGAGGAAGAGGTGTTCGGATACCTCCTGGCCAACTTCGTCGTCCTCAAAACCATTCGTCCTGCGGGAAGTAGGGCGGTCCCGTCGGAATCGGGGATCCGGTCACGGGCCACCGCCCAGGGTCCTCGAGGTCCTTCCTTCAGGGAGAACTCGATGCACTCTCCTTCTTCAGGTTGTGCATGCCTCGCCGCAGATCAGTTTCCTCTTGACGGACCGGCGGGTCTAAATACTTCCCGTCGGTGTATTCCTGGGTGGCGAAGCCATAGCCCTTCCGCTTGTCGAAGAACGGGGGACCATGCCGGTGGTGCGGTTCTTCTCGACCAAGCATCCAGCTGTAGATCGACCGGCCATACCGCTGGCCTCCTTCTCTCTGCGTCGCGGGTCCGAGACAGCGTCTCGGAGTCGCCGACGGGCGGCCTCCCTCGGCCTTGAGGCTGCGGAGGTTTCGGTGCTGGGCTCGTGGCTCCGTTCAGGTTCGCATCTCTTGGACTACAGGTAGGTCCGGACAGGCCAGAACCACCGGAGGGTCAGGAACCACTACAGCGGTCTTAGCAGGCCGCGCGGCAAGGAGTAGTAGGCCTCGGAGCAGGTGAGCGCAACACTAGGCCCCGGCGTTGCTCAGCAGGAGATCGGGGCCTCCCCACTTGGCGCCTCCCGTGGACCCCGGTACGGATGGTAGCCGGGATAGGACGAGGACCGCCCGGGTGGGATTTGGTATCAGCTTCCCCGGTTTGGTACATGTCCTGGTGCGAGGCCCGAGTCCATCCTCGGTGCGCCAATGTCCAGCGTAGGTCTTCGGACAGGCTTGCGCAGAGACCACCACTAGTCTCTGGACCTCGTAAACTCCGGACGCTCCACATGAGGGGAGAGGCTGAGGAACCCCCATGGCGTTGTCCCTCTGTCCAAAAGTCCACTCCAGTTTCTGGCGCTTCTCTGAGGCAGGGCGGAAGTCCGCACTCGAGCCAGTGGGAGGAGTCCCGAGTCCTTCCCGCCAAGAGCTGTTGGCGGGCTCTAATTTTTCCTGCGCCACCGGGCAAGAGGCGGGTCTTCGCGCGCTTCGCTCGGGTGTGGAGCTTGATTCGTCATCTTGGTTTCCCGCCATGAAGGTTTTGGCGAGGCTGGAATTATTTGCTGCGGGGCCACAGTTTCTGAGGAAAAATCTTCTGGGGCCCGGGCGCGGCAAGCGCCGGATTTTAGCAGAAGCTGGTACAGTCTGCCAGGATTAACTCTGGAGTGCGGGAGCGGCGCTCGACGCGCACGGGCAGCAGTATAACACCGTTCCCATTCCAGAAACTACAGTTCCTTATGCCTAAACCGATGGCGCAGGGTTAGGCACACAGCTTTTAATAAAGGAAGTCCTTTAATGCCCGTAATAAGGCACCGAAGTCTAATCCTGTTCGTTGACCGCCACGTGCAACATCCCCCACCGGGGCCTAGCCCTTGAGGTGAGCCTGAGACTCCGGGCCCTCGTACCGTACGTGGCTGGCGGTTGCGGCTAAGCACGCTATGGTCACGGTGCTTGTTAAGGGGAACCGGAGGGCTGTCCTACAGCCTGCAGTCCTCCAGCATGGGTGGTGTTGGCACTAAAAGAGGGGGGGCGGCTGCTATAGCGGATCCCGCTGGGGCAACCCCTTAGGTCCCGAGTGTGAGTCTCTGGGTGATTGACAGGTGCGGGTGATGTAGTTGTAGTACAGGGACCAGACGGAGACATAAGTTGAAGAAAAAACTTACAGTTTCGTTTATTGCAACAAAAAAAAAACCGGCAGGCTGCAGAAAACGTGTCTTTGACTCAGGTGGAGTACTGGAGAGGTATTTGAGGGACCACAGGTGTCTGTTGACCAGCCTGGATGTCAAGAGCAGGCTGGGAGGCCAGCTGTGTCCTTAGAGGAGGCTTCAGCGCGTCCTGGATCTCTTCAGGTATCACCCTTGAAGGTAGAGCTGATACCCCTTTTCCTCACTACACTAGCTCTAGTCCAATCTTCCCTTCAGGCCAGGGTCTAGCTCTTCTGCACTGTCTGGTGTGCTAGAGACTCTGATCGTGCCTGCTCAGCAAACTACTCTCTGCTTGTGTCCTACAGACCCATAAGGAAAACGACTAAATGGGGAGAAAGGGGAAAAAAACATTTAAAAGAAAGAGAAGAAGGTGAAGAGGGCCTGACTAGGACCGGTCCTATTCTCCCTTCTGGGAGAGACTGCTCTCTTCTCCTCTCTTGGGAGAGACTACTCCTAGAACATTCCTGGCCAGGGTTTTTTACTTCCCTTGGTCAGTGGTGGCTGCCCTCCAATTAACCGCTCAGTGCACAGAGACAGGATGTAACACCGACATTGGTTGACATAATTACTCACAAATTAACATCGCCTGCAGGCATGATGAACCACTGCAATTTCCGCCTTGATCCTATAAGGACCTGGTAGTGTAATGTGGTTTACCTACCGTGGGACTATATTCGAGCACTCTACCTCGCCATTGCATCGGCGATGGTGTTGCACATGTAAAAACAGCGACTCTCCTTTACTGAAATGATCCAGTATAGCCTCCTTTAATGTATGTCCCATCAGAGCCCCCCCCCTCTTTAAAGTATGTCCACAGTTGAGGCCTTCTTCTCCCACCGATCCGTCTTCTTCCTGCAGGCGTGCACACACTATGATGTCACTTGCTGTCGTGACATCACGTGTGTGCCCGCTTTACTAAAGGACACCTGTCATCAGGTCCTCTGTCACTAGTCACTGTCACCCCTATATGTTGGAGCACTCACAATGATCCCATCCCAGCCTTTATCTGTCATTTCATACAACTGATCATTGTAAAATCAGATTTTCTTATTATGTAAATGAGGCGGGCACATGGAAGAAGAAGTGATGTCACCCCCGTTTTGCCATTTCCCTCTCCTCCCCATTTCATGTCTGTGTAGTGTATAGTAATGCATTGATAGTGTCTGTGTTTTACCTGCTGTCATGCTCTCTTCTGCTATACACATGTGAGAGACACAGACATCAGCTACACAAGTACCTGACATGTTCTGCTATACACATGTGTGAGACACAGACATCAGCTACACAAGTGCCTGACATGTTCTGCTATACACATGTGTGAGACACAGACATCAGCTACACAAGTACATGACATATTCTGCTATACACATGTGAGAGACACAGGCATCAGCTACACAAGTGCCTGACATGTTCTGCTATGCACATGTGTGAGACACAGACATCAGCTACACAAGTACCTGACATGTTCTGCTATACACATGTGTGAGACACAGACATCAGCTACACAAGTACCTGACATGCTCTGTTATACACATGTGCGAGACACAGACATCAACTACACAAGTACCTGACATGTTCTTCTATACACATGTGTGAGACACAGACATCAGCTACACAAGTACCTGACATGTTCTGTTATACACATGTGCGAGACACAGACATCAACTACACAAGTACCTGACATGTTCTGCTATACACATGTGTGAGACACAGACATCAGCTACACAAGTACATGACATGTTCTGCTATACACATGTGAGAGACACAGACATCAGCTACACAAGTGCCTGACATGTTCTGCTATGCACATGTGTGAGACACAGACATCAGCTACACAAGTACCTGACATGTTCTGCAGTACACATGTGTGAGACACAGACATCAGCTACACAAGTGCCTGACATGTTCTGCTATACACATGTGAGAGACACAGACATCAGCTACACAAGTACCTGACATGTTCTGCTATACACATGTGTGAGACACAGACATCAGCTACACAAGTGCCTGACATGTTCTGCTATACACACATGTGAGACACAGACATCAGCTACACAATTACCTGACATGTTCTGCTATACACATGTGCGAGACACAGACATCAGCTACACAAGTACCTCACATGTACTGCTATACACATGTGTGAGACACAGACATCAGCTACAGTACCTGACATGTTCTGCTATACACATGTGTGAGACACAGACATCAGCTACACAAGTACCTGACATGTTCTGCTATACACATGTGTGAGACACAGACATCAGCTACACAAGCACCTGACATGTTCTGCTGTACACATGTGTGAGACACAGACATCAGCTACACAAATACCTGACATGTTCTGCTATACACATGTGAGAGACAGACATCAGCAGCACAAGTGCCTGACATGATATGCTATACACATGTGTGAGAAACAGACATCAGCTACACAAATACCTGACATGTTCTGCTAAACACATGTGAGAGACAGACATCAGCAGCACAAGTGCCTGACATGATATGCTATACACATGTGTGAGACACAGACATGAACTACACAAGTACCTGACATGTTCTGCTATGTAAATGTGTGAGACACAGACATCAGCTGTCCTTAGTCAAGGACAGCAAGTCCATCATAGAGGCAACATCATAGTTAAAGAATAACTGAAAAGTTTTTTCTTTCACAAATCATTGGTAAAACAACGTTGTGTATTATCTTGGCTAAATCCAGTAGTTTCTTTGCTATCCCCCTCAGATTACCTCAGAGTTGCAGGAGCTGGCTCCCGTCAGTGAGCCTATGGCTCACTTAACCACGCCCCTAACCGGCTCACCATGCCCCTTTAACCCGATACACTCTGGTTAAAAATGGAGTGGTATGGGGTGATTGACTGGCCTGTGGCTTCCTTTTATATAATTAATTGGGAGCCATTCAGGAGCCAGAAGACCTGACTCTTCTTAGTGAGCTGGATCATTAGGCTCATTAGAGCCGTAATTCCTATCACTACTGGAGTCCCTACTTTGTTTTTAGTTTGTTCATCTGTCGGTTTCATGGGAGGCGAGGGGCTGCTGCTTCCTACTTACAGGGGTGGTCACCATGTGACAGTGTTCTCTGTGTATGTAGCAGAGCTGGATGTGTTCCAGACCATGCATACAGATATCTCCTGCACTGCAT
The DNA here is from genome assembly GCA_019512145.1 of Engystomops pustulosus. Taxonomy (NCBI): domain Eukaryota; kingdom Metazoa; phylum Chordata; class Amphibia; order Anura; family Leptodactylidae; genus Engystomops; species Engystomops pustulosus. The sequence goes on along the minus strand of CM033647.1, from coordinate 12,020,601 downwards.
AGTGAGGTACAAGCTCTGCCCTGTTCCCTATCAGTCCCTTTCTCCCAGTCTATGATTCTACAGAACTCTCTCTGTCTCTCTCCTCTCCTCATGTTTCTCCCTTCCCCCACCTTGTCATCAGCAGTATCAGCTCTGTGCAGATAAGCTATTGACACTGAGTTGTCACACAGCACAGGCAATAGACTGCATGTAATTGGTTTACTTATGATTTATCCCTTCTCCTCCACATGATGGAAGCTGCCAGGTTAGTCACCATATACATCCTGTATGTGCACTGTGCAGTGTTCACTGGATTTACTTGTGGGCAACTAAATGGATTTGATGCTAAATTACTTTAAGGGAGAACACAAGGCACCATGGGATATGTGGGCTAGCTAACTAGCCTCAGTTTGAGAGCATAAACAGACAGACAGTCTCTGCCCACTTCACCTCTGGTGAGAAAGATTTATGTCAAACACTTTCAGAACAGAAAATGCCATAACTTTGGAAAGAAATGGGCGAGCCGCACAAAGTAGGCATAGTTCTGTTTGTTTTCAAAGGGGGAATAACATATAATAATTTGGTAAAATCACTATAGCTTTACATTTACGCTTTAACCCCTTCCCGCTGATGCCCTTTTTCGTTTTTGCGTTTTCATTTTTCACACCCCACCTTCAAAAATTTATAACTTTTTTATTTTTCCAAGTACAGAGCTGTGTTGTGGCTTATCTTCTGCGTAACAAATTACACTTCAAAATGGTGGTATTTAATATTCCATGCCATGTACTGGGAAGTGGGAAAAAACTTCCGAATGCAGTGAAATTGGTGAAAAAACGCATTTGCGCCGTATTCTTGTGGGCTTGGATTTTACGGATTTCACTGTACGCCCCAAATTACATGTTTACTTTATTCTTTGGGTCGTTACGATTACGGGGATACCAAATTTGTATAGGTTTTATAATGTTGTCATACATTTACAAAAATGAAAACCTTCTGATGGAATTTTGCCATCTTGTTGAGCTAATAACTTTTTGATACTTTGGTGTACAGAGCTTTGGGAGGTGTCGTTTTTTGCGATTTTTGATAACATTACAATTTTATAATTTTTAGGATTGTACAACCTTTTGATCAATTTTTATAGAATTTTTTGTATTTTTTAAAATGGCAAAAAAGTGCCATTTTCGACTTTCAGCGCTATTTTCCGTTACAAGGTTAAACGCAGTGAAAAACTTTTATTATATTTTGATAGATCGGGCATTTTCAGATGCGTTAATACCTAATGTGTTTATGATTTTTACTGTTTATTTATATTTATATCAGTTCTAGGGAAAGGGGGTGATTTGAAATTTTATGTTTTTTTATTATAATTATTTTTTTAAAACTTTTTTTTAATTTTTATTATTTTTACTATTTTTCAGACTCCCTAGGGTACTTTAACCCTAGGTTGTCTGCACGATCCTATCATATACTGCTATGCTACAGTATGGCAGTATATGGGGATTTTCCTCCTCATTCATTACAATGTGCTGATAGCACCGATCGCAGGTGTTACCGCTAAGCCTTTACAGCAATATGCAGCAAAGACTTACCTGCCATGGAGAGGGCTCAGCCCGTGAGCCCTCTCCATGCACCCGCACCCGGCATGTGACGTAGTATTACGTCACATGTCGGTAAGGGGTTAAAGGAAATCTACCATCAAAATCCATCATGATAAACTAGGGACATTACTCATAGACACCGTAACTGTGGATTCTTGTGGATTTTACGGCTTTCACTGTGCGTCCCAAACGACATGTCTACTTTATTCTTTGGGTCGGTAGGATCATGGGGATAACAAATTTGTATAGGTTTTATAATGTTTTCATACATTATTAAAACCTCTTGTACAAAATTTTTTTTTTTATTTTGCCGTCTTCTGGCGCTAATAACTTTTTCATACTTTGGTGCACGGAGCTGTGGGTGGTGTCATTTTTTGAGACTATTGATGACATTTTCAATGCTTCCATTTTAAGAACTGTATGATTGTTTGATCACTTTTTATTACATTTTTAATATTTTTAAAAATGGCAAAAAGTGCCATTTTCAATTTTGGGCGCTATTTTCTGTTAAACGCAGTGAAAAACCGTTATTGCATTTTTAAAGATCGGGCATTTTTGGACGCGGCAACACCTAATGTGTTTATAATTTTTACTGTTTATTTATATTTAGATCAGTTCTAGGGAAAGGGGGATGATTTGAATTTTAATGTTTTGTTTTTTTAAACTTTTTTTATTTTTACTATTTTTCAGAATGTTAACCTTAGGTTGTCTGATCGATCCTACCATATACTTCCATACTACAGTATGGCAGTATATGGGGATTTTCTTCCTCATTCATTACAATGTGCAATTAGCACATTTTAATTAATAAGTTAAAATGATACAGCTTTGGGTCTGCGGTAGACCCGAAGCAATGGATCGGCACTCCCCAATGATGCCCACGCGCCGCCATCTTATCCAGCGGCGATCGCGGGGATAACCCCCGTGATTAGTGCTAGCACCTATCGTTAGTGTTACCGGTAAGTCTTTGCTGAAATATGCCCTTGAGCCCTCTCCATGTACCCATCGTTCAGGAGTTAAAGTGTCTGCGCCAGTTTCAGGACACGGCTGCACTGTGTCCGCCGCACCTATAGGGGCGTTCAAGTGCGGATTCGGACATTACCCCACATTTATTAAAGCGACTCGTCAGCATTGTGTTGCAGGCTCTATTTAACATAATAGTTAACATAATTGGGGCACATTTACTTACCCGTCCCGTCGCGATCCCTTCTGTGGTTGTTCAATGAGGATTCGGAGCTGCCGCGATTCACTAAGATTGTGCGTCCAATTTCCTGCATGTGTCGCTCCCCCGCTGAGGTGCGCCGGAGTTCACCATCTTCTTCCTGGTGCATGTAAGTGCTGATCTTGCGACACAATTTGGTTTTTACATTTTTTCCGCAGTTTGTCCGAATCAATCGGTTGTCTGACGTCCACGCCCCCCGATTTGTGTCGCATGCAAGCCGGCGCCACAATACAATCGCGTTCTCCAAAAACCCGGGGCAATTCAGGGCAAACCCGTAAAAAGTCGGGAAACCCGATGAAAATGCGCTATTCGGACAATTAGTAAATGTCCCCTACTATTTCACACAAAAAATTGGTGCACACTTCCCATGCATTGCGGTGGAAGGGGAAGGGGCAAGATTAATAAAGACTGTGCGCCATAATTCAATCATCTGCAGTTTGCACTATTTTTAATAAATGTGGCCCATGGTCTTGTAGGTTAAAGGGTTTGGCCATTTTATCTCATGTTTTTTGTAATGTATGTGTGTAAGGCTACATTCACACGACCGGATGGGGGACGTATATACGGCCGACGTACATATGGCCGATATACGTCCCCAATAGACGGCAATGGGAGCACGGCGCCCTATGGTACATGCAGCACCGTACCGCTCTGTACCCCGGAAAAAGATAGGACATGTCCTATCTTTCTCCGTAGTACGGCGCTGTGCGACATATGTTCCTATGGAGAGGGGTAGGGGTGAGCTGCGCTCACCTCCTCCTCCTCTCCCCGTGCGCTGCCGCTGCCCGCCGTACCGTACCGTAGCGGGCAACGGCAGTGTGAATGCAGCCTTAGTGTTAGTGCAGGATATGAGGTAATTTACCTATATACATCTAGCAATACTTCTGCTCCGCTGTCAGCCAGCGATTCCTGACCATAACATGGCCATAGATGGAGGGTCATGTGATCTCTAACTGTACATGAACAATCACCCTGCCAGGACCTTGTTATAGAATACATGAATATAATCATAAATTCGGTGAAATTTCCTGTAGAGGCAGACTGCCTATGGGTTAACTGGTGCCCGAAAATTTTATTTTTTATTATTTTGTTATTTAGATGGAGTTTGGTGGGCAATGAGGATTCGGACTACTGTTGATCTCATGCCCAACTCTGTAAATTAGTACACTTCGGCAGTACTATACAGATAGATAAAGCAAAAGCGACCCCCAACTACTTCCTGCGTTCACATGTTGGTAGTTGGGACCCTGTTTTTGGTAGAAGGACTCCCCTTGACCAGACACTTATTCCATATCCTGTCTATGTGGTTCTGTTTGTGTGAAAGACAATGCAGTAACTTCCTATATAACTACTGCATGCAGATTCTATTCATTGCCTCCATTCATAGTGATGTAACAGCCCTGTAGAGGTCACACATGGCGCTACCACGGGGTCACGTCCTGTAGTCACATGAATAGGATTGTGCGCACATGATTACACGTGCGCCATCGCTTTCTTACAAATCCTGCAGATGGCCTTCACGCTGCAAATTTACAACGTCTATAAAAAGTATTCACCCCCTTCATGTTGCTTAAAATTGAAAGACATGAATTTTGACAATGCTGAACAGAAAAAATCTCTGCAAAGTGACCTACATTAAGGTCAATTCTTCAACGTAGCTATTCACACCTTGTATAGTCATACACGACTACCGGAAGCCACACACACGTACAACCGGCGATTTTACTATCATAGATGGATTATATATGGAGGTAATTACAAGTAAAACCTTAAAGTACCTTAAGCACAGTGATGTCACAGTACAGACATAATACACACAGTGATGTCACAGTACAGGGATAATACACACAGTGATGTCACAGTACAGGGGATAATACACACAGTGATGTCACAGTACAGACATAATACACACAGTGATGTCACAGTACAGACATAATACACACAGTGATGTCACAGTACAGGGGATAATACACACAGTGATGTCACAGTACAGACATAATACACACAGTGATGTCACAGTACAGCACGTACATCATAGTACGCACAGTGATGTCACAGTACAGACATAGTACACACAGTGATGTTACAGTGCAGGGATAAAAACAAAGTGATGTTCACAGTATAGAGATAATACACACATGATGTCACAGTGCAGGGATAATACACACAGTGATGTCACAGTACAGGGATAATACACACAGTGATGTCACAGTACAGGGATAATACACACTGATGTCACAGCACAGGATAATACCACAGTGATGTCACAGCACAGGGAAATACACACAGTGATGTCCACAGCACAGGGATAATACACACGTGATGTCACAGTACGGGATACCACATAATGTCACAGTCAGGGATAAACACACAGTGATGTCACGTGCAGGGATAATACACACAGTGATGTCACAGTATAGAGATAATACACAAAGTGATGTCACAGTACAGGAATAATACACACAGTGATGTCAAAGTAAGGTATAATACACACAGTGAGTCACAGTACAGGTAATACACACATTGATTCACAAGTACAGATAATACACACAGTGATGTCACAGTGCAGGGGATTATCACACAGTGATGTCACATACAGGGAGAATCACACAGTGATGTCACAGTACAGATATACCAGATGTCAATACAGGGATATACACACAGTGATGTCCAGTCCAGATAATACCCAGCACAGTGATGTCACATACAGAATATACACACATGTTCGTTTGTATTGCAGCTATAGATAATGAAATCGCAGGTGCAGAAACCCCCCAGTTTCGACATTTATTAGCACCATAAATAATATTCTGGGGTAAACCTCAACTGGTGAGACCCTAGTAGCCTCCATGTTTTGTGTTAGACCAGTCTTGGTCAGAGTTTGGGTGGGAGTAAGGCTGGGATTCCTAAGACCACCATCCATCAGCTTCTAAAAATTAAGACCCTAGTTTCCTCCTGACTGGGTTTTCTTCTGCTGGAACCTGGGTCCAGTAACACCCAGATTACTAAGGAGTTGTATCAGAATTGTGGCATAGACTGCACATAAATACGTGTGGAAACTGGCTGCACATGTATTTATGAAGTGTTTGCACTAGTATTGTGTTGCGGATATAACTATCACACCGCCACATTATACTGTGTACAGAACGGGGGTTTTATGGGCATATTCGCACCGGCAGCAAATTTATGTTGGCAAGTTTGACAGAAATGTGGTGCACCCTCCTAAACTGAGTGCCAACACAAAAAATCGGGTGGGGTTTGGTCTTCATGAATTTGTCGCCCGCTGCACATTAGTGAGACAAACTGCACGGACATAACAGTGAATCTGCCCAAATGTGTTAGTGTTCTGGGCAAGAACCATACTGGTCTGAGCCCACTGAAATGGGCACAATTTACTAGGGTCCGAACCACACATTTTTGTCGGGTTTGCGATTCTTTTCCGTTTTGCTCTGAATTGTAAACAGAATAAAGGGACACAATGGGGCAGATTTACTTCTTGGTCCATTCGCGATCCAGTGGCGCCTTTCTCTGCGGTGGATTCGGGTCTTCCGCGATTCACTAAGGCAGTTCCTCGCTCGATTTCCACCAGGGGTCGCTGCTGCTGCGCTGAAGTCCCCGAGGTCCGCGCGGAGTTCACGATCCTATTCTTGGTGAAGGTAAGCGCGTGTCCAGCAACACTTTTTTTTAAAAACGCGGCGGTTTTCCGAATCTGTCGGGTTTTTGTTCGCGCCACACCCCGATTTCCGTCGTGTGCACCCGGCCGCCGATGCACCCACACCGATCGCGTGCGGCAAAAACCTGGGGCAATTCAGGGAAAATCGGCGCAAATCAGTATTACGTCGGAAAAACGCGAATAGGGCCTTAGTAAATGACCCCCATTGGTTCTCTAGGTTTGCTTAATGATTCATGGGGGTCATTTATCTACTTCCCCTTCCTTGAGCTCTATTTGTGCCTTTTGTGACCATTTTTTGCACCGGTTTTGTCTTTGTCAAATAAGTTTTTTTGCGCCTTATGATAGCATTTTTTGCGCAAATCACACCATAGGCCTTTCCTAAACACGGTCAGGACGGCGTGTTATTGCACGATTTTTTGCACCCAATACAGGTGCAAATGAATGTTAATAGGGCGAACTCTGGTAGCAGGAGAAATACAAAGACATTAGGCCAAACCAGAAACTGCTGGAAGAGGGTGCAAAATATTGCGCATATACCCCAATGCGCCCAAAAAAGTCACTAAAAAAGGTGCATCAGCTAAGATAAATGACCCCCCTCCCCCATATTTTTTTTCTCAGCGTTTCACATTACAGTAAGGTATATAGCGCTTTTTGGGATAAATTTAGTGTTTCCATCAATTTCACATTGCTATAATACATAGGAACAGTTAATGCCTGTCCCGTAGATTCCGATCACCTCTGACCTTTAGGTCATCCTGATGGCAGTAAATCCCAATCTAGATTAAAATTCTGCAGTCTTCTAGATGTGGGAACGGCGAGGATTATGTTCCTTTAGCGGAATATATTACCGGTTTGCATCTATTATACCCAGATCCAGCTGCAGGTATACACGGATCGCCTATCTTATATCAAAGTGTTTGTGTAATTTTCAGATAATATTCGCTCTGGTGTATTATATGTAAATCCGACCCATATGTACAGCAAGAAAAACTTGCTTTACTGCATTTACTGCTTTCCACTCCGTAGTCATTGATACTCCGCTTGCCAATTGCCTTCCGTAGACATTTGGCTGCTCACAATTTTAATGTAATGTAAATCAATCCCCTTGAAATCCTATATATATATAGATACCATACTGAATGATATAGAGGATGTATCGTTATTACTGTCTCTATAGTCAGCCTTGATTATATACCGGGCTCACATTATGCATGCAGACTCTTCTGATTAAAACTAAGCCATTTCCAGCGCCCCCTCGCTGACCCCTGCACGAAGGTCCAATCTCATAGACAGCAATGTTAGTGGTAGTGTCTGGGGGAGGTGACAGAGGCGAAACTGATGGGTGTTTTCTCATTTCTGTGTCGGTATCTGTTCACATTATACATATTGCAATGTCTAAAGTGATTAACAGATGCCTTGTTGCTAATGTCCACCCTTATTACCCCCTGCTAATATAACAGCCTTAAGCTGTTGTGCTGATTATTTCTGAATATACATTAGCTTGCTCCAACTTTTGTGTGGAAGAAGAAAGGGACAAATAAGATTGGCGCACGAAGTGGGGCATAATGGAACCCACGTCCCTGTCTCTGCCACATATCCGACCCCCTAATTTCCCACACTATATATTCCCTCTTCTATTATTATGGCCTATCATTGTGCCCCCCTCTCTGCTCCCTCTCTTAATTTGACCACCTCCTTTGCTCCCCTCTTATTACGACCCCTCCTCTTCTCCCCCTCTTATTGTGCCCCCCTCTACTGTCTCCCTCTCTTATGTGCCCCCCCTCCTCTGATCCTCCTTATTGGCCCCCCTTCCTGATCCACCTCTTATGGTGCCCCCCTTCTCTGCTCGCTTTCAATGTTATCCCCTCCTCTGCTTCCACGATTACTGTTGCCCCCTCTGCTCCTGCCCTCTTTTCTGCCCCCTCTTCTGATCCACTCTTATTGTGCCCTCCTTCTCTGCTCCAACTCTTATGTTTATCCCATCCTCTGCTCCCACACTTACTGTTGCCGCTCCTCTGCTTTCCCTGTTTTTGTGCACCCCTCCTCTCTCCTCTCTTATGTGCCCCTCCTCTGCTTTCCCTTATTGTGCCCCCCACCTCTGCTTTCCCTCTTATTGTGCCCCCCACCTCTGATCCCCTCTTATAGTGCACCCACCTATGATCTCCCTCTTATTGTACCCCCACCTCTGCTTCCCTCTTATTGTCTTCACACTCGCTTCCTCCCTCTTATTGTGCCCCCCACCTCTGATCCCCCTCTTATTGTGCCCCTCTTCTCTGCTCCACCTCTTCTTGTGCCTCCTTCTCCCGCTCCCACTCTTAATGTTAACCGATCCTCGCTCCAACTCTTACTGTTGCCCTTCCTCAGCTCCCCTATTATTGTGCCCCCCTTCCTCTGCACCCCCTATTGTGCCATTCTTCTCCCTTCCTGTTTTTATTTGCCCCCCCCCCCAAGAGTTGATCTCCCAAGGAAAGCTCTCGCCAGGTGAGATAACGAACAGAGCCCAAAATTTGGGGGCTTTTCCGCTGAATCCGGGGAGATTGGTGTGCATTAGCAGTGAGAGCTCTATTTTCAGATACAAAGCTCGAAGTCTCATGTATAAACTTGTCTGCAGATTAGACCATGCAAATCTGTAGATTTGCTGAGAAATTTTGGTTGTTAGCAGAATTAGGACTGTGAAAATTTAATTCCAGATCAATGTTTATGGAAGAATGTCCTCACACTGCTGGTCTCTGAGCTTTTTTGCATTAAACTGTATCCTGAGACCCCACCCATGCCTCGTAGAAGAAGCTGTTGCAGACTGCTCATGGATATTCTAGCAGTCACTTATAGCAGAGGGTGGAATGATAGAACTTTCAGTCCACAAACTAAGACACAGCAGTGAAGGGGCACACCTCCATTGCCCTCTGAAGCCAGAGTCTTGTAATGTATTCTGAATCACTTGTCACAGATGCTACTAAGACTATACAGAAAGTTATGATGACAGCTTTCTAATGATGCTATCTAACACTGCCTAGGCATACTGCTGACACATTTACCTTTAAATATTTATATTAACTAGAGCCACCACAAGGGGGAGCTAAAGGTTTTATGGCATACTGTATTTACAGTGAACTCATCAAGTTCAATTAGGATTTCAGCACTGCATCTGCAGAGGAGTCTGCTTCAGTGAATGGGTGATGTCAAACCACGTGATGTCCTTCCGTTTCCAGGGGACGTTACATCCTTGTCCTCTGGTCCCAAAACCAGAATTTTGCTCCAATTGGAACTGGTCGTCAGAGTGGGGAAAGTACGTTTACTTTTTTTCCCCATTGCAGCTCTGGCCTCCTATGGGTTTTCCTCAATCCCTGTACCCCTGTAGCACGTGTTTCTTGTACTGTACTTGTACATTGGAGTGACAACTTTAGGGGAGTTCTGTATATTATTGATTACTGGAAGAACCTCAGACCCTACTACAGTATAACAAACTGCAGTAGAAAACTGTAATCTTGGATGTCCTTCTAAGTTTATAACACTCACAGAAAGCAATCTCCCCAACCAAGGAGCTACCAAGCAAGGCGCCTCCTTCCAACCATGGCCCAATGTAACATTCTCATAATTATTTATATATTCTCCTATTCCCCAACATCTTGAACCCAACAAACCTCCCCTACGACCATTGGCAGCAGGGGGGATTACAATGTGGGCCCTGGGCTGTATATTATAAATATTATAGCCTTTACATGTCTAGAATTTACTTCCTGTCACACATGTCCCTGCGATCCTATCTCGGATCGCAGGCACACCCTTGCCTCTCTCCATGACAGCGGCCTTCCTGGCCCTCACTTACCTCTCTGCGTTCCTGCTTCTGTCCTGGCTGGTCGACGACAAGTCCACGCTCCCTAGGGCGCGTGCACCCGCTCTTGAAGATTTAAAGGGCCAGCGCACCGCTCATTGGCGCTGGCCACTTCTGGGTTTTCCATTTAAGCCGGCGCTCTCCAATCAACCCCCGACAGATCTTTGTCCATATGTCTGAGAGAAAGCTTCCCGTTGTGATTCCTGTTCCTGCTCCAATCTCCTGTTGTGACCCCAGACCTGACCTTGAGACTGCCCGCTGATTTGGTACTTCGACCTTGGCTGCCACCATGGACAAGTCACACCTGTGGAACGACCTGGGTGCATAACGTGGCAGCAAGACCATCCTGCTTTGCGGCGGCCTGGTGAAGACCAGGTGCCACTTAGATTCTGGTCACAGGTTCGGCTTGTTGTCATCGAACGGGTGGTCCAGGGGGTTCACTAACCAACCTTGACACTTCCTACATATGGAACTAGAATCAGCTTCTTGGGGAATTGAGGAACGATTACGAGGAATTCATGGGTGAAGGTCCTTCTCATTTTAAATGTGGGTGGGTGTTTGGGGGCCATGGGAACCTTAGAAGGCTTGGGACCCGGCCCTCCCGTCTAATCCCCTGTACTAAATCCACTACTGATTGGCAGTACATTCGGCGTTGTTTGTGGATATTAACTCCATGAAGATCTGCCCATTGTTTCTGTAGCGCTACAAATAAAAGTAGACCTTGTGGGCCTTTTACAAAGAGGTGAGGGGCTACATTTGGCGCTCACACCTCGTGTTTCACATTTGTCCTTTAGACAGTAAATGTTCAATTATAGGTTTTTTTAATCTACTGCCCCACTAATTTTGAATAAGGCAGAGTGGTGGGGGAGGGGTAGCAAGGGCTCTCCCATTTATCACCCCATAGATTTCTTTAAAAGTTTTAGTTAATTTGTGACACGATGTGCACCTCCCCAGTAATTTAGAGTATGGCAGTGCAAAGGTTATCAGGACTTAGGCTCTAGGGTTAGGGTCAGTGTGTGATTCCTCTGTATCCCTGGTGTCTTTTTTTTTCCTTACCTTTGATCTCATGATGACAGATCACTATCATGTGATGTCATACTACCATAATGACTCCTTTGTGAATTTTTCTACTAGTTTGTTACTGCAGGAATAATTCTGTACAGGGATAATACACACAGTGATGTCACAGTACAGATAATACACACAGGTCGCATTTGGTATTGCAGCTTATAGATAAATGTGATCGCAGGGGATTGTGTTCTGTAAGGGGTTCAACAGGGGATAACATGTTGATTAGTGGGTGCAGAACCCACCCAGTTTCGACATGTTATTAGCACCATAAATAATTATTCTGGGGGTAAAACCTCAACTGGTGAGACCCTAGTAGCCTCCATGTTTTGCGTTAGACCAGTCTTGGGTCAGAGTTTGGGTGGGAGTAAGGCTGGGATTCCTAAAGACCACCATCCATCAGCTTCTAAAAATTAAGACCATAGTTTCCTCCAGACTGGGTTTTCTTCTGCTGGAACCGTTGGGTCCAGTAACAGCACAGATGTACTAAGGAATTCTGCCATAGACTGCACATAAATACGTGTGGAAACTGGCTGCACATGTATTTATGAAGTGTTTGCACTAGTATTGTGTTGCGGATGTACTATGCACACCGCCACATTATACTGTGTACAGAACGGGGGGTTATGGGGCATATTTGCACCGGCAGCAACATTTATGTTGGCAAGTTTGACAGAAATGTGGTGCACACCCCTTAAACTGAGTGCAACACAAAAAATCTGGGGGTTCTGGTCTTCATGAATGTGTCGCCCACTGCACATTAGTGAGACAAACTGCACGGACTAACAGTGAATCTGGCCAAATGTCTTAGTGTTCTGGCAGAACCATACTGGTCTGAGCCCACTGACAATGGGGCACATTTACTAAGGGTCCGAACCACACATTTTTGTCGGGTTTTGCGATTCTTTTCTGTTTTGCTCTAAATTGTAAACAGAATAAAGGGAGACATTGGGGCAGATTTACTTACCTGGTCCATTCGCGATCCAGTGGCGCCTTCTCTGCGGTGGATTCGGGTCTTCCGGCGATTCACTAAGGCAGTTCCTCCGATTTCCACCAGGGGTCGCTGCTGCGCTGAAGTCCGCCGAGATCCGCCGGAGTTCACCATCCTATTCCTGGTGAAGGTAAGCGGGTGTCCAGCAACACTTTTTTTTTAAAAAACGCGGCGGTTTCTCCGAATCCGTCGGGTTTTCGTTTGGCCACACCCCCAATTTTCGTCGTGTGCACGCCGGTGCCGATGCGCCACAATCCGATCGCGTGCACCAAAAACCCGGGGCAATTCAGGGAAAATCTGCGCAAATCGGAAATATTCGGGTAACACGTCGGAAAAACGCGAATAGGGCCCTTAGTAAATGACCCCCATTGGGTTCTCTAGGTTTGCTTAATGATATCATGGGGGTCATTTATCTTACTTCCCCTTCCTTGAGCTCTATTTGTGCTTTTTGTGAACCTATTTTTTGCACCTGGGTTGTCTTTGTCAAATAAAGTTTATTTTTGCGCCTTATTAGGTGCAATTTTTTTGCGCGAATCACACCTTAGCCTTTCCTAAACACGGTCAGGACTGGCGTGTTATTGCACGATTATTTGCACCCATATAGGCGAAAATAAATGTTAAATAGGTGCGCAAACATCTGGAAGCAGGAGAAATACAAAGACAAATTAGGCGCAAACCAGGAAACTGCTGGAAGAAGGTGCAAAAAATTGCACATATACCCCAATGCGCCCAAAAAGTCACTAAAAAAGGTGCATCAGACTAAGATAAATGACCCCCCTCCCCCATATTTTTTTTCTCAGCGTTTCACTATCACAGTATTAATAGCTCTAGTATATTAGCGCTTTTTGGGATAAATTTATGTTTCCATCAATTTCCACATTGCTATAATACATAGGAACAGTTAATGCCTGTCCCGTAGATTCTGATCACCTCTGACCTTTAGGTCATCCTGATGGCAGTAAATCCCAATCTAGGATTAAAATTCTGCAGTCTTCTAGATGTGGGGAACGGCAGAGGATTATGTTCCCTTTAGCGGAATATATTACCGGTTTGCATCTATTATACCCAGATCCCAGCTGCAGGTATTACACGGATCGCCTATCTTATATCAAAGTGTTTGTGTAATTTTCAGATAAATATTCGCTCTTGTGTATTATATGTAAATCCGACCCATATGTACAGCAAGAAAAACTTGCTTTACTGCATTTTACTGCTTTCCACTCCGTGAGTCATTGATACTCGCTTGCCAATTGCCTTCCATAGACATTTGGCTGCTCACAATTTTAATGCAATGTAAATCAATCCCCTTGAAATCCTATAATATATATAGATACCATACTGAATGCGATATATAGAGGATGTATCTTTATACACATGCCTCTATAGTCAGCCATTGATTATATACCGGGCTCACATTATGCATGCAGACTCTTCTGATTAAAACTAAGCCATTTCCATCGCCCCTCGCTGACCCCTGCACGAAGGTCACACATCTCATAGACAGCTATGTTAGTGGTAGTGTCTGGGGGAGGTGACAGAGGCGAAGACTGATGGGTGTTTTCTCATTTCTGTGTCGGTATCTGTTCACATTAATACATATTTGCAATGTCTAAAGTGAATTACACAGATGCCTTGTTGCTATATGTCCACCCTTATTACCCCCTGCTAAATATAACAGGCTTAAGCTGTTGTGATGATTTATTTCTGAATATACATTAGCATTCCTCCCAATTTTTGTGTGGAAGAAAAAGGGACAATAAGATTGGCGCACGAAGTGGGGCATAATGAACCACGCCCCTGCTCTGCCACATATCCGACCCCCTAATATTCCCACACTATATATTCCCTCTTCTATTATTATGGCCTATCATTGTGCCCCCTCCTCTGCTCCCTCTCTTAATTTGACCCCCTGCTTTGCTCCCCTCTTATAACGACCCCTCCTCTTCTCCCCCTCTTATTGTGCCCCCTCTACTGCTCCCTCTCTTATTGTGCCCCCCTCCTCTGATCCTCCTCTTATTGTGCCCCCCTTCTCTGATCCACCTCTTATGGTGCCCCCCTTCTCTGCTTCCGCCCTCAATGTTATCCCCTCCTCTGCTTCCACGATTACTGTTGCCCCCTCTGCTGCCCCTCTTTTCTGCCCCCCTCCTCTGATCCACCTCTTATTGTGCCCCCCTTCTCTGCTCCAACTCTTAATGTTATCCCATCCTCTGCTCCCACGCTTACTGTTGCCCCTCCTCTGCTTCCCCTGTTTTGTGCCCCCCTCCTCTGCTCCTCGTCTTATTGTGCCCCTCCTCTGCTTTCCCTCTCATTGTGCCCTCCACCTCTGCTTTCCCTCTTATTGTGCCCCCCACCTCTGATCCCCCTCTTATAGTGCACCCACCTCTGATCTCCCTCTTATTGTGCCCCCTTCCTCTGATGCCCCTCTTATTGTACCCCCACCTCTGCTTCCCCTCTTAATGTGCTTCACACCTCTGATTCCCCTCTTATTGTGCCCCCCACCTCTGATCCCCCTCTTATTGTGCCCCTCTTCTCTGCTCCACCTCTTCTTGTGCCTCCTTCTCTGCTCCCACTCTTAATGTTAACCGATCCTCTGCTCCAACTCTTACTGTTGCCCTTCCTCAGCTCCCCTATTATTGTGCCCCTTTCCTCTGCACCCCCTCTTATTGTGCCATTCTTCTCCCTTCCTGTTTTAATTGTGCCCCCCCCCCCTCCAAGAGTTGATCTCCCAAGGAAAGCTCTCGCCAGGTGAGATAACGAGACAGAGCCCAAAATTTGGGGCTTTTCCGCTGAATCCGGGGAGGTTGATATGCATTAACAGTGAGAGCTCTGTTTTCAGATACAAAGCTCGAAGTCTCATATATAGACTTGTCTGCAGATTAGATCATGCAAATCTGTAGATTTGCTTGAGAAATTTTGGTTGTTTGCAGGATTAGGAATGTGAAAATTTAATTCCAGGATCAATGTTTATGGAAGAATGTCCTCACACTGCTGTGCTCTGAGCTTTTTGCATTAAACTGATCCTGAGACCCCTCCCATGCCTTGTAGAAGAAGCTGTTGCAGACTGCTCATTGGATATTCTAGCAGTCACTTATAGCAGACGGTAGGAATGATAGAACAGTTCAGTCCACAGAACTAAGAGCACAGCAGTGAAGTGGCACATCTCCATTGCACTCTAAAGCCAGAGTCTTGTAATGTATTCTGGAATCTACTTGTCACAGATGCTACTAAGACTATACAGAAAGTTATGATGACAGCTTTCTAATGATGCTATCTAACACTGCCTAGGCATAACTGCTGACACATTTACCTTTAAATAATTATAATTAACTAGAGCCACCACTAGGGGGAGCTAAAGAGTTTATCGCATACTGTATTTACAGTGAACTCAGCAATAAGTTCAATTAAGGATTTCAGCACTGCATCTGTCAGAGGAGTCTGCTTCAGTGAATGGGTGATGTCAAACCACGTGATGTCACTTCCGTTTCCAGGGGACGTTGCATCCATTGTCCTCTGGTCCCAAAACCAGAAGTTTTGCTCCAATTGGAACTGGTCGCCAGAGTGGGGAAAGTACGTTTACTTTTTTTCCCCATTGCAGGGCCTCCTATGGGTTTTCCTGAATCCCTGTACCCCTGTAGCACGTGTTTCTTTGTACTGTACTTGTACTTTGGAGTGACAACTTTAGGGGAGTTCTGTATATTATTTGATTACTGGAAGAACCTCAGACCCTACATACAGTATAACAAACTGCAGTAGAAAACTGTAACCCTGGATGGTCCTTCTAAGAGGACAATCTCCCCAACCAAGGAGCTACCAAGCAAGGCGCCTCCTTCTAACCATAGCTGCAATGTAACATTCTCATAACCATTTATATATTCTCCTATTCCCCAACATCTTGAACCCAACAAACCTCCCCTACGACCATTGGCAGCAGGGGGGATTACACTGTGGGCCCTGGGCTGTATATTACGGATATTATAGCCTTTACAAGTCTAGAATTTACTTGCTGTCACACATGTCCCCGCGATCCGTGTCTTGGATCCCAAGAACACCCTTGCCTCTCTCCATGACGGCGCCCTTCCCGGCCCTCACTTACCTCTCCGCGTTCCTGCTTCTGTCCTGGCTGATCGGCGCGCGGGTCCACACACCCTAGGGCGTGTGCGCCAGCTCTTGGAGATTTAAAGGGCCAGCGCACTACTGATTGGCGCTGGCCACTTCCGGGTTTTCCATTTAAGCCGGCTGCACCCATCAACCCCCACTGGATCTTTGAGCTATATGCCTGAGAGAAAGCTTCCCGTTGCGATTGCTGCTCCAATTTCCTGTTGTGACCCCAGACCTGACCTTGACTCTGCACCATTGCCACCAGCCCTGACTACTTGCCTATCCCCGACCTCGAGACTGCCCGCTGATTTGGTACTTCGACGTTGGCTGCCCCCACGGACAAGTCGCACCTGTGGAATGACCTGGTGGCATAACCGCCGCAGCAAGACCATCCTGCTTTGCGGTGGGCTCTGGTGAAGACCGGGTGCCACTTAGATTCCAGTCACAGGTGTCGGCTTGCGTCATCGAACGCAGTGGTCCAGGGGGTTCACTAACCCCAAGCCTTGACACTTCCTACATATGGAACTAGAATCAAGCTTCTTGGGGAATTGAGGAACAGATGTACGAGGAATTCATGGGTGAAGGTCCTGCTCAGTTTAAAATTTGGTGGGTGGTTTGAGTGGCCATGGGAACCTTAGAAGGCTTGGGACCCGGGCTCCCGTCCCATCCCGTCTGCCTGTACTATAATCCACTACTGATTGGCAGTAACATTCGGCGTTGGTTTGGGATATTAACTCCAGTGAAGATCTGCCCATTGTTTCTGTAGCGCTACAAATAAAAGTAAACCTTGTGGGCCTTTTACAAAGAGGTGAGGTGCTACATTTGGTGCTCAGGCCTTGTGTTTCACATTTGTCCTTAAGAGCATACAGTAAATGTTCAATTATAGTTTTTTTTAATCTACTGCCCCACTAATTTTGAATAAGGCAGAGTGGTGGGGGAGGGGTAGCAAGGGCTCTCCCATTTATCACCCCATAGATTTCTTTAAAGTTTTAGTTAATTTGTGACACGATGTGCACCTCCCCAGTAATTTAGAGTATGGCAGTGCAAAGGTTATCAGGAATTAGGCTCTAGGGATTAGGGTCAGTGTGTGATTCCTCTGTATCCCTGGTGTCTTTTGCTTTTCCTTACCTTTGATCTCATGATGACAGATCACTATCATGTGATGTCATACCACCATAATGACTCCTTTGTGAATTTTTCTACTAGTTGTTACTGCAGGAATAATTCTGTTAGCTATGGTCCTCTTATACAGGAACTTATCCAGAACTTCTAACTTCAAGTCTATTTCACAATGTTTTGGTTTTTTTTAGGGACATGCAGTGTCAACATAGCATATTACATGCAATCAGGATCGGACTGGCTCACCGGATAACAGGTGGAACCACCGGTGGACCCCTGAGTTAGGTGAAGCCCCCCAGACCCTGCAGTAGAAGTACTGGACAAGGTACTATCTCTGTACTTTATACATATATTTAGTATTCAACATCTTAACTATCCTACGTATTTATATAATTATATGGATGGATTATGGAACAAATTGTACTTTTAGCTGTACAGTGGTGTGCTCCAAGATCAGATTTTACTGATGGGCCCTAGGTAGTCCGACACTCCATGTAATTTACATCATACCACATCTCTATGAAAAGAAAAACAAAGAAATGAGCAATTCCAACAGAATTAAGGAAAGAGGGAACAGGAAAGGTTTAGTAGTGGGGAAGGGAGCCCTAAGGAGGACAGTGAGGAACACTGTTAAATTCTGGACTTCTCATTCAGCCATAGCTGCCAAGTATCTCAAAATAAGATTTCTTTGTCGTTAAAGGGAACCTGTCATCAGGAGCCCTTCTTCTGGCTCCACCATGTCCCCATAGAGAATTGTGTACACATTGCCAAAAAGTTTTTATAGTAAAACTAGCTTTTTCCGAGAAAAAGTTAAGTTAGATGAAAGTTTATCTTTCTGTATGCGGAGCTGTGTTCCTAGTCCCATGGGAGGGGCCAGTGAAGATCGGTTTCCCCACCCTCAGGAAACCGTTTTGTCCGGTATGTTCTTATTTAACAAGGTCTTGCTAGGAGAAAGAGGTAAATTGATCAGTGCAAACTGCTTACACACATATTTATAAAGTGTCCGAGATACAAATGCACTATGCCGGACACAACACAAAATTCTGCACTTAAGGGGGCGTTCCGGTGCTCAGTGGGACCGTGCGCCACATTTATCATGCAGAGTCTGACAGAATTGTGCCGCATGGCCCATGTTAAAGATGCACCAAAAAAAAGTTCTGCATTCTGCCGTAGCAGTGCAGGGGGCGCCAGATTAATTAAGAATGGGTGGCGCAATTCATGAATCTGGCGCCTTGTGCACACTACACAGGCAAACCGCAAGTAGTACTGTACAGACTGCACTGTTTTTGATCAATGTGGGCCATTATATATACATCTCTGCATATCTTGGGACTTCAAGGCTGTATATCTGTTCTATATTATTAGTCCCATAGAGTTTTCGATGTAAAAAACAATGTTTTCAATTAGCCATGACCTCCTTCCATATGATAAGTGGGACATCCCCCACCACCTCCCATAGATTATCCAATTTTGAGCATATGTAGTGCAAACGTAGACAGTCTTAAAGTGGCAGAAACATTTTAAGTGTCATTCCCATCTCAGCTGAAACAGGTAGAAACTGGCCTACACTAATTTTCTCTCACAGAGGTGAATAAGGGTCGGAAAAATGGTTTAGCACAGTGACTATGCACTTTATGGAATATTACGGTTAAATCTAAATGGATTTATATTCTAGGATTGTAGCTGGATAAGCACAATGCTCCAAGTCCAGCGACAATCCTGCTGTTACTAAAAAAAATAGAATAGATGGTGTCACGGGCGTACCCACGATCCTTGGTACGGATCACGGGTACACCCGAGCCCTTCGATGTGGCGCCTATGCCCCCCGGCCCGTACTCACCTATACGGGTTCCTGGCTCTGCGTTAGTCCCAAGTAGGCCGCACGTCTGTTTCTGGACTAGGCCGCGCAATCCCGCTGCTAGGGCACACGCGCCGACACTCCTAGCCTTAAAGCACCAGCGTCCTCCTGATTGGCGCTGGCTAATCCGGCTTGTCTTTATAATCCTGCACCTCCCTTCACTCACTGCTGGATCTTCAAGTCAGTATTCCTGAAGTGAATTCCTAGTGTTTCCTAGTGTTCCTCCGTGTTCCAGCGTTTCCAGGATTCCTCTGTGTGTCGGTACTTCAGTGTTCCTCCATGTTCCTGTTTTCCCTGTGTTTTCTGTGTTTCCCTGTGGCGTTCCTTTATCCCTGTGGCGTTCCTGTATTCCTATGGCGGTCCAGTATTTCTGTGGTGGTCCAGTATTCATGTTGCGGTCTTGTATTTCTGTGGCGGTCCGGTATTCCTGTGGTGGTCCGGTATCCCAGTGTTCATCCTGAGGTCCTGCCATCCTGCTGAGGTCCTGCCATCCTGCCGAGGTCCTGCCATCCTGCTGAGGTCCTGCCATCCTGAGGTCTGTTCCTGTCTCCAGCTCCGGTGGTCCGTCTGTGTGGTTCCTACTCCGGTGATCAGTCCCTGTGGTTCCTATGTCATCCTGTGGTTCCTGTTTCCTGCTTCCCTACCTTGGCTGCCACCGTGGGCCTAGTCGCACCCGTGGAACGACCTGGTGGCACCCCGCCACAGCAAGACCATCCCGCTTTGTGGCCAGCTCTGGTGAAGACCAGGTACCACTTAGACTCCGGTCCCGGGTTGCGGCTAGTACCAGCATCCCCCAGAGGGTCCACAGACTCTTTCCACAGAGACTCTCTGATGGTTCGCCCAGCCAAATTGTGGCAGACAGAATACATCGATACAATAGATGTAATAGAATACATAGAACAGAATAATTGTCATAGAATAGGTGGATTTAGGAATAGATAGATAGATGGATAGCTAGATGGCTAGAACACATAGAATAGATGGATACAATAGATATAATAGATGAAATAGAATACATAGAACAGAATAGATTGATAGAATATATAGAATAAATGGATAGAAATAGATACATAGAATAGATATATAGAATAGATGGATAGATGGCTAGAATACATAGAATAGAAATATTGGATAGAATAGATAGGGGGTTATTTATATTATTTCCCCCTTCCCTGAGCTCTTTCTGTGCCTTTTGTGAGTCTATTTTTGCAGCTGTTCTGTCTTTGTCAAAAATTTTTTGCACCTTATATAGACTCAAATTTAAAAAAAGGAGAATTTAAAAAAAGGCGTTAAAAATAAAATACCCCAATGCACTCAAAAAGTCACTAAAATACAACCAAAAAAGGTGCATCAGACTAAGATAAATGACCTCCATAGTGTGATGGAGGGGAGGGGAGGGATGTTTCGGTGTTCATTCTCTAGTTGCAAAAGTTATAAAACCAAAACCCGCCTGTGTGGGTGTGTCTAAGATGCACAAGCTATGGTCTCATTGGTCAACAACCCTCCATCTTGTTCATTGTAGGTCTTTTAAGAAACTGGAAAACCTGGTTTCAATGGTCAAAAAAGGAAGTTAAAGGGCACTGAGAGGCAAAATACTCTGAAGAATAATTCCCAGGGTCACCTTGCCTTTTTTTTTTTTTTGTTAATATTTTAATTTTTGGTGGTGCCTTTAGAGCAAAAATAAACATCTGCCAATTTCTGGGGGTCCAGTCACAGCACTCTCAGCTCACCACTCAGCTTGCATGCAACAGAAATTTTTTTTGGGGGGGGGCGTGCCGTCGGACAACCTGGCTGATTCGCGGAATTTAAAAACGAAATTGTGTCGCAAGATCAGCACTCACATGCCCCAGGAAGAAGAAGGTGAACTCCGGCGGACCTCAGCGGGGAAGCGACACATGAAGGAAATTGGACGCACGATCTTAGTGAATCGCGGCAGACCCGAATCCTCACCGGACAACGCACCGCGGGGATCGCGACAGGACCGGGTAAGTAAATCTGCCCCAATAATTAGGATTTTGGCTGCTCGTTATTGGTTATAGTAGCAACAATTTCCCTGTTTTTGTTGGAGAAATCATTTGTGTTTTTCTTTTGTATTAGAGGTAAACTATTAGAGGCAGATATTGACGGTGGTTATGACTCACTCTTCCACCCAGGAGACATCCTCTGCTGATTTCACAGTGTCTCTTCCCCAGAGAAAAAAGGGATAAGGTTCTTCATGTAATCAGTCTGAAGTATGACATGCTCTAACACATCCGTCCTGCCATTACCACTCAATCATCAGGAACATTTCCAGCAAAAAATACATAAAAATGCGTTTAAAGGGAACATGTCCTTAATACAAGACAACTAAAACCAGAACAAATGCCTCATAATCAAATAGAGATATACAAAGGGTACAATTATACCCACCAAACAAGGGACTTAATAATGCAACATCACATGACCCCTGCCCTCTACTCCGCTCTGAAAAGGATCATGTGATGCTGTGACTCTTGTTGTGAGATCTGTATCTAAACTCGTGATTAGATATAAGGATGGTTTGATACATTGGGGCAGATTTACTTACCCGGTCCAGTCGTGATCCAGCGGCACTTTCTCCCGCGCTGATTCGGGTTCTGCCGGGATTCACTAAGGTCCGTGCGCCTGATGTCCACTAGGTGTGGCTGCTGCTCTGAAGTCCGCTGAAGTTCACCTCCTCCGTCTCAGTGTATGTGAGTGCTGATCTTGCGACACAATTTTTTTTTAAAATTCCGCGGTTATTCCAAATCCGTCGGGTTTTCCGACGGCCACACCCCTGATTTCTGTCGCATGAAAGCCGGCCCTGATGCGCCACAATCCGATCGAGTGCGCCAAATTCCTTGGGCAATTCGGCGTAAATCAGAAAAATTCCGGAAACCCAGCGAAAATGCACGATTCGGACCCTTAGTAAATGAGCCCCAGTGTTTCAGTCCACAGTATTAGGCGAGACTGTAAATACTCATTGTGCATCTATATCTTATCTGCTTGCATTACAACCATTGTTCATGTAGGCTACGGTATCTTTTGAAGAAGATAAATTCAATTTAAATCTAGAAATGCTGTGTAAGCAATTTTTGCAATTTTTTGCATAACTGCATGCCAAGTTTTGCAATAATCCAAAATTTCTAACACAGTGGTCCACATTTATCAAAAACAGTTCAAACTGCACTATGGGGCTCATTTAGTAAGGGTCCGAATCGCTCACTTTCGTCAGGTTTCACGATGATTTCCGATTTGCAACGAATTCCCCCGGCATTTTGGTGCACAAGATTGGGCGTGGTCGTCGGACAACCCGACTGATTCGGAAAAAGCGCAGAATTTAAAAAAGAATTTGTGTCGCAAGATCAGCACTTACATGCACGGGACGAAGAAGGTGAACTCCGGTGGACCTCGGCGCAGCAGCGACACCTGGTGGATATCAGGCACACGACCTTAGTGAATCCCGGCAGACCCGAATCAGCGCCGGACAACGTGCTGCGGGATCGCGACAGGACCGGGTAAGTAAATATGCCTCTATGTGTAGTTTGCCTATGGAGTGTGCAGGGGGCGCCAGATTCATGAATTGTGGTGCACGTTCTTCATGAATCTGGCACCCCCTGCACTGCTCTGGCAAAATTCGCCATTTTTTTGGTGCACTTTGTTCATGCTGCAGAATTGTGGTGCAGACAGAATTGTGGCGCACATCGGTAATAAATGTGGCACACGGTCCGACTAAGCACTAACACTCCCCTTTTGGTGCACATTTTTTCTGTCTTGTCGGACCCAGTGCAGCCGCGAAACAAAACTGGCGCAGACACTTTATAAATATATGTGAAAGCAGTTTGCATGTTCTTTCAAACAGAAAATGTAATAAATGTGGGCTAATATCTGGAAACAGATTAAACACACAGACAGAGACAGTAGACCCTGAGACTAATCCCTATCCCAGGTACCCATACCTACTTGCCTCACTTTACCCTAAGTGGTAAGGGACAGCTAGAAGAGATCTATGGTGAATGCAGTGGGCCAAGACTATTAAACTGACTGCTCTAGTTTTCTGTAGGACTTTGCCCATTAAAAGGCGTCTTTGGAGCTTGGATTTAAGTAGTGTATGCGCCAGTTTTGTGCCACGGATGGACTTTGCCGACAATAATGTGCACCTAAAGGGACGTGTTAGTGCTTAGTCGGAGTTTGTTACACATTCAATAAAACGACTCAACAGAATTGTGTTGCACGCTGTATGTTAAAGGTCCACCAAAAAAGATTGTGCATACTTTGAGAGCAGGGCAGGGGGTGCAAGGTCATTGAAGGTCATTGGGGCACATTTACTAAGGGTCCGCAGCCGCGAATCCGTCGGGTTTTTCCCGAATATTTCCGCTTTGCACTGTATTTCACGGGATTGTGGCGCACGCAATCGAGTTTTTTGGCGCAATTGCGCCGACTTTCGCGCGACAGAAATGGGGGGCGTGGCCACCTGACAACCCGAAGGATTCGTAAAAACCGCAGAATTTAAAATGCCATTTTTGTCGCAAGATCAAGCACTCACATACACCAGAAAAAAGCAGGTGAACTCCAGCGGACCTCGGCGCAGCAGTGACACCTGGTGAATATCGGCGCACGGACCTTAGTGAATCCCGGCAAAACCTGAATCAGCGTCGGAGAACCCGCCGCTGGATCGCGACTGGACCGGGTATGTAAATGTGCCCCATTGTGCGCTAGTATGCAATAATCTGGTGCACCCTGCACTACTTTCGATGAATCTGACCCAGTATGACTATATGCATTATATAAATATCATGAAGCAGTAATAGACATAGAACATGATGCTCTATTAAATCGCGCTGCAAAGGGGGCCACAAACCTCAGCCGGATTACTAAACCTTCACACTGGAAAGTCTCGCTATGATGGACTTCAGTCACCTCCTGGAGAGAACTGTAGAAATTGCAGCCCATTGAGCCTACGCACCTAGTTTATGTCAAGGCCCTGGGTTATGGGGTATCAAGATTGGAATAAAAATCATCAGCCTTGATACATGCCCCTAAAATCTGGGAGATATAATTCTTAGGCCAATCAGTGGAATTCTTGGACTAAAGTGGGTTCAGGGACCCTCTGCCATTTCTAGCTGGACAAAAGTACTTGAGACTGGAAGTAACGACACAGGAACTGGGAGCCAGGGTCCAATGAAACCACTATAATAGAAGTTTTTAAATTTTTTATGCAGTAGGACAATGATGCCAAACATCAATCCAATGTTTGGAGGAAGTGGTATGGCCCCCACAGAGTCCTGACCTCAACATCATCTGGGATTACATGGAGGGACAGAAAGAACGGAGTGAGCTTATCTCCACATGAGATCTTTACCTTGTCCTCCAGAATGTTTGGAACAACCTCCCTGCTGAGTTCCTTCTGTGTGTGAGAGTACCTTGAGGAACTGATGCAGTTTTGAAAGGAAAGGGGCGTCACACCTCATATTGATTTGATTTAGTATTCTATCTTGTTCAAGCCAAAACTGAACTATTAGCTCTGGCATCATCTATATGTCACAGTATTGCCGCTACACTCGCTTAAAACTTTGGCAAAGTACTGTAAATAATCACACGTAACTAGCAATGAGAGGATCTGTCCGCAAAATGTTGAGGTCCTTGCCAAACACTGTAAGTTCTGGTCCCCGGAACACCAAACCGGACATCAATATTAGTTCAGAGTTGAGTGTTAACTCTTTAAAATATGTCCGGCAAAGCCATTGGCAGCATTTAAAAATGTGATCCACTATTTTGATGAGGATTAGGGTTGTTACTGGTGGGAGTTTGGGTTCGGCACCTGAACAGAATTTTGAGATTTGGCAGAACTCAGCTGAACCCAAAGTTCAATATGTGCTTGATGCGCCTGAAATATCACAAACTACAACCATTTGTGGTGAGTGTGATCAAGCCTCTTATTAATCACTTAAGAGTCTCAGCATGATTTTGTGACTGCAATGTTAGATTCGGGCACTTACATATGATCCTCCTACAAGCTCCTCTCTGCTTCTCTCCCGCACCCCAGCATGAGAATAACCCTCACAGCAGCACCCAGGTGTGTGACACCCTGCACCCAGTGACCTCCTCAGCAGTGGCTACTCCTGGAGGGGATCCCCCAGTGCTGATCTTCTGTTTATCCCCTATAGTTTTAGCCAGTGTCTTCCTCAGATACTGCTACACAGGACACTTCTCTGTCCTGTCTGCAGCTCCCACACACTTCTTTTTTATCCTGCTCTGAGCTGCTGCTATTTATTTGTAAATAGAAGGGTGCATGAACTGTAAACAGAGGCTACACATCGTGGAAACACTCGATGAGCTCTGCTGCTGTACTATACAGTACTCTGCACTTGCTTGCTTCACAGTCTATGCCACCTCTGGGCTGGAGAGTTTTTGTGCCAAAATTGCACCTAAATGAGTTAGTTACTAATAATGAATCATTAGTAAAAGGCAAAGAACAACACCTGGATTGATAGGATATATGAGTAAAACATTTTGTTATTTTGTGTTGCGCTGCTCGTTTGGTGTTTGGGCGCAAAACACTGCGACAATATGAAAAGTTGCAAAAAAACAAACAAAAAAAAAACAAAAAACCAAGTCATAAATCTGCCCAGTGTGTCACTTACTTAAAAAATAACCTGATTGATTACTACTGGGTGGGGCAGAGGGGGCGCCATTGTATAGCTTGCCTTCAGGCAGCAGAAGGATTGAGCTCACCCCAGCCTACCCGTTACATAAAAACCCCAAGAATCGTAAAAACGTAAAAAGAACCAACATCTGCTACCCATTTCTCATGGATGTCATTGGATTTTTAAAAAATAAAAAACCCATGCTATGGAGTTCAATTCTTTTTCTTATTTCGTGTTCCAAACCTTGTAAGATTGTATCCAACCTTGAGCGATACAAGACAAGCTCGCTCGCTCTCGGGAGGGAAAAAAAATTGTGAACATTAAGTAAAAAAAAAAAAAAAAAAAACGGATTGTTTTGTGAAAATCCATTATTTGGGAAAACGCCAGTGATTGACATTTCCATGCAGTGATGCTGTAGGAATGTTTTTTCGTTCTCATGTCGCCCGGGCATGGATTTAATTTCCTCCTTAAATGATTTTCCTTTAATTTAGAATTAATCAGCATTAGTATGCGGAGATTCTATCCTATTAATGTCGCTGTGCTCCGTAGACCCATTCTTAAACATGCCTTTGGCGTTCGTGGTCACATCGCTATACGTACGCCGCTGCAGATGTAAACGCTGGCATGATGATAGAGCCACAGGAAAAGCAACCAAAGAATTAGTTCCACCTCTGAGCTATTATATCCTCCTCGCATGCCAAATAGGAACAGACAGGAAGTTACACCGATTCCTAACAATTTAAGTCAAAGGTATTTCGGATACATATTAAAAATCGCCCGTCACGCCGTCGTGTTCGCGCGCCAATGATAAACAATGAGAGGTGTTAATTCTACCGAATGTTGTCAAAATCGTCTTCCCTTGTGATCTACGATAAAAATAGAGTCTAAAAAGGAAGCGCAGACCTAAAATAGCTACAACACGTAAAACTAAACATAGTACAAAATGACGTAAACCCTCAGAGGAGATGCTCCTTTCCATGGTGGAGTCACTGAGACCCCCACTGATCAGCAAGTTATACCATGGATAGGGCTTAACTTGTTTGGTGGGAAACCCCCTTTAACTGGTTTAGGAAGAGAAAATAATCAATTTTCCTTCTAGCCGGAGCTCCAGAGTTCTTCTAATTCTTCTCCTATAGTGTTAGATGTACATTCATTGAAATCCAGCATTAGCAATGACAGATCCTTCTGATGAAACTATGCCTCAGTTCAGATTAATTCTTGTCAGACGATATTGCTGCGAGGAACATACAGGCAGGTGGTGGGGTGTGTTTCAACAGGTTAAGAATTTATTAAAAAACATACTCACAAACATAAGTAAAACTGCGCATCAAAATTAATAGCGAGACGCTAGCTCAACCAAGCTGCCCTGTTTTAGGAAGGGACATAATACAAAACCCTAATGTACTCTAGCAAAAAGTGTAATGTAGCCCTCTACAGCATGGCCTCACTAAGTTGCATGTGCAGAATATTATAATCTTGTCATTATTTTGGTCTTCCTGATGCTCACAGTAATGGTACAGTACAGGGATAATACACAGAGTGATGTCACAGTACAGGGATAATACACACAGAGATGTCACAGTACAGAGATAATACACACAGTGATGTCACAGTACAGAGATAATACACACAGTGATGTCACAGTACAGAGATAATACACACAGTGATGTCACAGTACAGGGATAATACACAGAGTGATGTCACAGTACAGGGATAATACACAGAGTGATGTCACAGTACAGGGATAATACACACAGTGATGTCACAGTACAGGGATAATACACACAGTGATGTCACAGTACAGGGATATTACACACAGTGATGTTACAGTACGGGGATAATACACACAGTGATGTCACAGTACAGAGATAATACACACAGCGATGACCAAATGTACAGGCTCTTCTTAGATTATCACGTACAAGACTCAGTCAGAAAATTTTGGCAGGTGACACCACCGATACAGACTGAAGGTTTCGATAAAATTAGGGCGCAACAGGTTTTAATATAGCCTTCGCCTCCGGCTTGCTCTGAGGTTTTCATGGCGATTTTGTGCCAACACAACCGGTCATGTGACCTCCAACGTTACGAATATACTATACGTATAAGACTAATCCTGCTCTGACAGGCAGATAAAAGATGTATAATTATACGTCTTCTGCTTGTGCTGATCTTCTAAGATTTATGAGATTTCTCGCTTGCGAGTGCCGTCTCTCACACCAGAACCTGACAATCAATATCATCTGGTCTATAAGCAGTCAGTGCTTGATAGGGAACGCTATAAAACAATGAGAGGCTATTACCGAGCAGCGCTACATTCACAGAGACTTCACCTATGAAATCTTTAATATATCGAAAGGTCGAGGGGGGGGGGGGGGAACATTAACTAAAGCAATTAGCAAATCCTATTAAATGTTTATTTAAGACTTTTTCCCTTAAAAGTAACATGTCAGCAGAAACGGACCATATTGTCCTGTTGTGAAGGAGATTAAAACCTTCTGGATCATGTTTCTTTCATTTTCGGCCAGAAAATCCACCTTTAAAGGGGTTATCCAGGGTTAAGAAATTACTTAGGGCCGTGCTGGGGTGGCCATTTAAAAATAATAAACATGTACTTTTTAATTAGCCCGTCCCAGCACTGCCCTAAGTAATCTCTTAAACCTGGATAACTCCGTTAATATTAGATGTAAATCAGGTGCATGTGGTCACAAAGTAAAGCGCTGAAGTCAAGCTCTCCCCCACCTAAGAATACCCACTATACGTTGTGATTGAAACCTTTCACCGGACTTCAAGTGAGTTGGTTACAAGGTCCCTGGATGCAGATAGGTCAATTATAGTGAAAGGTCCATTATGAGGTTAGGGAGAGCTTGACTTCAGTGGCAACTTCTTTTCTTCTGCGACTTTATAGGACCAATTTTCATCTAAGCACAAAGTTGATTTTCTGGATGATGCCGAGCCGAACCATGAAACAAACATAATATGGAAATAGTTAAGCTGCTTAACAAAAAAACAGTGGTTGTTTAGAAGGTCAATTTCTGCTGACAGGTTCACCTTAATACAAATTGTAATGTAACTTCTCCTAAAAAGTAAAGCCAAAGCTCTGGATAACTGCTCCATTGTACAAACCTATAAGGAATTTTTACATTTAAATAAAAAAAAAGCCCAGGGGGTAGAATTGAAAAAAAAAAAAAAAAAATGGCTCCCGACTCCCAAGTCTGCCGGTGGCCTCAGAAGTCACAGAAGTGGAAACTGACATCCAGCCTTGTTGTGACCATTCCCTCATCTGTGACTACTGCAGCTCTCGCAGGTCTCCTTAGACCAGAGGAAGTCTCTCCCTCTCACAAGCGAGTTCCTGTAGTCCGAACAGGATATGGAAAGGGCAAATAGGTCCCTGTGGATCACCAGCACCTCGAGGCAAGCTCAGCAGCCGGAGTACCATAGTGACGTGGCAACCACTAACCGGCCCACAAGAATTCCTGGATAATCTCTTTAACATCCACGAAAGTCTTCCTGAACTCGTGAAACCATTGACCATGAAGGTCACCAGTCAGTCAATCTAAGGTCAAGAATAGTGGAGCGCGGTAAGAGCCTCTGGTCTCACAAATGTTAATGAAACAGTAGCACAGAGGGGCCACTGCCACCCCACCCAAACGTGAGGCACCGCTACCTTATTCTCACGACTGGTCAGAATCGGAGATGGGATCTCCAATAATCATAACCTATCTTGTATTTGCCGGAAAACATACGGAAGCTTCCTGCTGTAGACAGCTGTAGGACACAACAAATCTCCCCTAACGAAGAAAAAAAATTTCCCAAAATTTGTTTCCAAGTTTAAAATTGTATTATGAGATAACACAGGACGAAAGGATAAGAGGTTTTTTTTTTGTGCGTGTGCATTTTCAGTCGGAAGCCTAACGGAGCCCCGCCGCCCCCCCACCCTCTATAAATACCCGCATACCTGGAACACAATGAGAGTGATGTATCAAACCAGAAGCGACACAAAAACGGAGCTGCTGCCATGGCAACCCGTAACCGTATACATTAGTAAGTTGTTAATCATTGCCGACGATTAAACTTTATCTACTAGGACCCGGAAAAGCTTGTAAAAAAAAAATGAGCATTACGAGGATATATCGTCGGAATTACTTGTTTGCACAGACATACTGAGGTAGAGGAATGGATCTTATACACGGGGTGGTATAGGTAAAGCTGGGTGAGGGGAAAGGAGGCCTTTTACTTTTCTTTAGATACTATCACGAGGGGGGATTAAGGGGAAGGACTCAATGGCAAACACTCGGTCTTTGAAAAGATTAAACACAAAACTTCCAAATTCAATTCCCAATGACCCAGTTACATCTCCTTCACCATTCAACACCAAATGAGGGTCCCGAAACGGATACCGAATCAACACCCTCTACATCAGAGGTTTATATAATAGGCCATGATTAAAAAATAAACTGAAACCTGGACATAACCCCCCCACCCCCCTTTTAAATCGGGCCAACTAACAAGCCACCAAAATAATTGCTCGTTAGTAAAATGTTCTCTTTCCTTAATTGGCACTACTGGGGTAGGGGGGGGGGGGAGGGGTTGACTCGTTTTGGAGCTACAATTGCAGCCACTAAGACAAAGACTTTCTTCATATGTAAGAGGAGGGGATTACCCAGGAGTCTTAAAAAAAAACTACGTTTTCCTTCGCCCCATTCCGATGAGAGGCGGAATCACAAGGATACGTTTTCCAAGATGGGATAAGGAAGCCTTGACCTTGAAGGCAGCCCCCCCTTAACATCAAGCATTACTTACACAGGAAGCCTAGTGGAATAATAGCCAAACCAGTATATCCGGTACCAACTATCCAAATCAATGCCTCACTTCTTCACTCACCTTTGAACACCTCTCACATTGTCTATACGTTATATAACCATCCCAACAGATAACAATGTTCTATTGTGTTCTATTGTGAAGCAAGAAATAACTTCCTATAAATCTCTGAAGCATCTTTTGTCTCCCTCTCTCCGCCAGGCTTGCTGCAGGGGACATCTCTCCTAACCCAGGCCCACCTTCTGTTTATGTTAACACTTCACACAGAAACCCTGCTATCCTTATTAAGATTCAGTGTATCCCTCTTCTCCTTCTCCTCCACCAATAACCTCTTTAAATGTCCTCTGACCTGTTGGCCATCACACCAAAACAAAAATCTAGCAGGATTACACTGCCTCCCCCGCTGCTTTGTCTTAAGGGTTACTTTTCGCACTGCTCCAGACCTGAGAAGGAGGAGCGGTAGACATACTCCTCTCTCCATGATGCCCTTTCCAGGTCCTTCCTCCTGTACCTTCTCTCACGTCCCCATCTTTTGTGGTCCACACCCTCAGGCTTTTCCACCCATTCTCTCTTTCTGTGGCTGTAGCATACCATCCATACCGTCCTCCTGGCTCACTCAGGATCACTTGATCACTTTGCCTCTTGGCTCCTATGCAGTCATCATGAGAGACATTAACCTACCTAATAATACCCTCATCACCCCTCCTGCTCCTCAACTCTTATTACATATTTCCTCTCTAGGTCTTTCACAGCTCTCTGATTCTCCCACCCATAATGAGGGAAACTTCCTCCATTTGGTCTCCCGACTTTCTTCAACATCTAATTTTACCATTTCTTCCTTTCCTCTTTCAGACCACAAGCTTCTTCCTTTTGTGGTCAATAATCCTTCGCCTTATCAGAATCCACCAACCCATTGTATAATATCAAAACCCTCGTGCCATTGATACTCACCAGCTCACAGAAACCTTGAGGACTGCACTGTCCCCATCTCCTCCTTCACCTGTTCCAACTAGGCTACTAACCAATAAATCCATATTGGCAGAAGCGTCCTAGGCGATAGGGCACCACTCTATCCAAAACAGATAGAGGCATCCTTGGCACACATACAAAACCCATTTACTCCGAGAGAGCGGAACTTCTGTGGAGAAAATTGGGCACATCTGAAGACTTGGAAGTTTCCGTACCCCTGTAAACAAATGGACACATCTCTAATGTATCACAGGGCGGGATCCGGGGAATGACGGAGGTGGGGAGTAAAGCCCTCCTCAGCCCGGCTACTAAATTTTTATAATAGTCGGACAACCCCTTCAAAAAAAAATGGCTGGACCAAAGTGTCATTCCTTCATCCTCAAACTGTAAGCTCTTGCGAACAGGGCCGTCATGCCTGATATTTCGTCTATATTAATACTCTGTATTGTCTTGTATTATTTGTACAACTGTACAGCGCTGCAGAATAGGATGGCGCTATATAAACAAAGCTCATTATCCATTATCTAAAAGGAACGGACTCAACACTGTAGAAAACATCTTTTCGACGTTGGTTATCCTACTGCTCCAAGTCCAGCTACAGGAATGTAATTGCATTTTATCACAGTCCTGCTGCTACTAACACCACACACAAAGGTTACACAGATTTCTAGGGACAATACCCAACAACGTCAACAGCTTTTCATGGTCACAGATTCCCATCGAGTCCGGTCTTTGTTACAAATTTCTCCATATTCATTAAAAGTTGGGAACTTCTTAATAATGTTATCAACGTCTCTTGTTATTGCCATTTGACTTTTGGTTTACGGTTTTTGCATCACTTCAGAAGGTCTGTTATATGATGAAGGGACCTTAGCAGTCCCAAAAAGCTTGTAATATCTTATATTTCTGTTAATCATTAAAAGGTCTCACAATCTCAAGAAGGTGATTCGATTTGACCCATCAAAAACAACAAGAATCTCTTCGACTGGTCAACACGGCACAAAACTTTCTTTTCTCTGAAGTGGAATACCACATTACGGGGCAGATTTACTTACCTGGTCCATTCGCGATCCAGCGGCGCGTTCTCTTCGGTGGATTCAGGTCCGGCCGGGATTCACTAAGGTAGTTCCTCCGACGTCCACCAGGTGGCGCTGCTGCGCTGAAGTTCCCCGAGGCCCGCCGAAATGCACTCAAGTTCACCGGCCTATTCCTAGTGAAGGTAAGTGCAAGTCTCGCAACACTTTTTTTTTTTTTTTAAATGCGTCGGTTTTTCCGAATCCGTCGGGTTTTCGTTCGGCCACGCCCCCCCCCCCATTTCTATCGTGTGCATGCCAGCGCCGATGCGCCACAGTCCAATCGTGTGCGCCAAAATCCCAGGGCAATTCAGGGGAAATCGGCGCAAATCGGAAATATTCGGGTAACACGTCGGGAAAACCCAAATCGGGCCCTTAGTAAATGACCCCCAATGAGTGTAGTCTTTATCTGAATGAACATCCCCAGTAGAAACCCAAAATTGTAAATAGGTGGAAATACAAAAAAAAAAAAAAAATCTAGGCTTGTCTATAAATATCCCCCTACAAGCACAAGCATTTTATATTTCAGAATAACCAAAGTACATAGTAGGGTTGGGAGGAAGTCAAGTAGGAAGTCGGATCACCAGATTAGTAATCTTCATCTCCAGCGACTTCCTTCACATGTCATCCGATAAGAAAGAACAAATCACTGGAGGGAACTAAGAACGAGTGAGGTCTGCAAAGACGTAAAAGAGTAAGACATCAAAGAAGTCAGAAGCAGATCAGGGGGAAGGGGAGGAATGCGCAGCCCCCAAACTATAGCTGTAAATGTAGAGCGACACAAAAGAATTAGGATTAAAAATTTACTACAGAACACATCCTATACCTATAGACAAAGAGGAGATCCTATAGTATTTCAGGAGTACATGTGCCCACCGTCTAGTATAAATAATACAGTGGACGTGTGTCTATGACGAATAGGCATCTATTATTTATACACGACCCTGGGTCCATTCTCATATAAATGAAGACGACTTCTAGGAACAGTAAGAGATGAACGTAGCAGCAGCCTACAAATAGTCTATCTAGAGCTTAGCTAGTGAGAATCGTCTCCGTAACATATCCATCCGGCCGAATTTACCAGATAAAGGCCTAAAAAAAAAAGTCCTCCTGACGTCTACCTATAAACCGCACAGAATAGCGGCCATTTCTAAGCTTTCCTACGTTGAGGCTACCAGAGGTATAGTAAGAACAAATTCTAAAAAGGATATTTTCCTGGTGGATTTATTTGGCATGAGGCTCAAACATAATGAGAACAAGTCCCAGGTACATACATTGTCTTATTGAGGGGCTTTCCCAGTGACGTAACTGTAAAAGGGTGAACTAGTCCACAAACAGTCCCCAAGTCACTTATAGAGTCCAAAGAGTCTCGAAATAGCCAGGAAAATCACCAAGATGTTCACCAACCCAAATTTAGATGGTGTCAGATCACTACCCTGATTGGTGATTGGCTAAGAAAACATCTCAGAAGAACTATGAAGAAGTAGAGCATGTTGGGGGCTCAAGAAGCTTCTGGACTGTAAATGGCATTGCTGGGAGGGGGCGGGGTTAAATGGTTGATTAAAAGAAATTTACCGCCAGGATTAAGGATTGTGGGTACACACTAGCATGTAAGTGTGCTTGGTTTACAGTCCTTCATTCGGGTGGTAGATTTCCATTAACCTTTTGTTAGGTCTGTTAGGTCTGTTGATCGTTATAATTTTAAGTAACTCGAAAACTCTTAAAAGGATTTTTTTTTAGCAAGTAGAGACACCTTTCATATGTGTAATACCAATGGCCCATAACCTGTGTTCTTTGCTGTGATTTCGAGAGATGGGGACCCCTTTGATGACCACAATATGCACTTATGATAAATAAGTGCTGGATCTCAGGAGCTGGGTACACAAAAGCAGCCAATGATCTGCAAGGGCCTATAAAAATTTACTACAAAGTCAAGCAACTCTAAGGCCGGTTGCACACAAGCGAGTTTGTTCCGACACAGGACAAACTTACTGCACCGAACATAGTGCTACAGAACTGATGTCATGCGAGTTCAGTAGGTTTGGACCGGTTAATCTGGCACATGCACGGAGCAAGTTGGTCGCTCATGGGCCACCGGCTTTAGAAGTCACACCTGCAGTTGTTGAGTTGAGGACAGAAGTAGATCCCGCAGGAATGAGAAGTATAAGCTTTCCTTTATATTTCCCGTTCCCAAGATTTCAGAGGCCTCAGTAAAACTTAAGAGACATGGTCCATGTTTCCTGGACTGATCACAGTGAACCAAACTACCTCCATCATAGGCAACTACGATTCTGTGAACTACCGAGGGCCAGGGTGCTTCTTCACCAAAACCACAGTGTTAGGTGAAATCAGCACAGTAGTCCTCTGACCATTCAGGATCTCACTGTATTAGGACTCCATCGGTCTGGGAATAGTGGCCGGCACGTCTCCGAAATGAAAACATTGCCCTCAGATCCCGGCCTTAGTAAACTTCAGATGTCTCTAAAGAGTTTCTCATCGCGTCTAATGTTTCACGCCAATTCACATTTCCCAGAATCCGAGATTATGACATCACTCTCACCAGTCAAACAATTTTGATATCAACATATTATACAATTATTATTCATACAATTAGATAACAATATTATTAGGAGGATCCCTAAATACCGTCTTCACTTCACGCAACTCCCCTCTACGCAGCTGGTTAAGTCAGCAAGAAGCTTAGCCGAAAACCACAGTACGTAACACGTCTAATTATGTCATCTTTCAGGGGTAATTGACAGACTATAAAGTATTATTCTTCTATAAACAGCAAGAAAACACGTTCCCTTCCGCACACGTTGGACTCCCGTGATTTTCCTCTTTGGCTGTCAGTCACCCACGGCTATTACATTAACACAGGGGTTTGCAGAACATTTTAGAGCAAGGCGCTGCAGCCCCCCTCTGGCGGTATAAGGGGCGAGCAGCGAAGCAAGAAGAGATCTGTGGTGCGTTCAGAGAAATCCTCCTCTTCTATCAGAAAGGAAATGGTGCAGTCTTAGTAGAATATGTAATCACCGAGAAGTCACACACGAAAGCGTACGGCGCCATCTGGAAAGGCAGGGGTTAAGACCGCAGTGTACTATGACAGACGGCGATATAAACATTCGGAGTAACTTTCAGCATCTACCTCATTAAATCCATCTATAACGCTGACATAGGTGCTACTGTCCAAAGACAAGGCGTCAAGTCAGGAAGAAGTCTGCAGAAAAATGTGCTCTACCCCGAGGGATCTGCATCCACTTAAAGGGATTGTTCCCCGACAGGTGATAACTGTGTGATCCCTGGGGGTCCTACTGATAATCTCTGACAGTGATCAATAAATCAATAAGAATGGGACTCTGGTCTGAAGACCATGGAATGGCCCATTCAGTTCAATGGAACTGCTAGCAATAATGGTCCATAAACCAGGGTAGGTGTCTAATGACTATTGGAGGGGGGGGGGGGGGGGTGAATCGTGGATACTGATACTCCATTCATCTCTGACAGCGATCGATAAATTCACACAAGTCTCAAGACTATGGGATGGATCATCTCGAAATACTCCACAAACAGGGGCTATGGTGTTGTGACTATTGAGGTCGTGACCGATCCCCCAATGATCCCTATGGTGGACCGCCAGTGATAGACAAGTGTGTTACTCTTCTTCATCGGTCCCATAGAGATAAATGAAGCTACAGTGCAAATGCAACAGTGACTCCTTTTTTTTTTTTAAGGGAAACCTGTCCCCAACCAACACCCCCCCACACACACCCCTCCAAAGGAGTTGGCACCCCACCGATCAGACAATTACCGCCTATTCTATGGATTAGATCTTCTCCGCATTTAGATTTTGCCGACTAGAGGCCAGATCCGCAGAGGAAACTTTCCCTAATGTTTTGAAGTGTGTAACTTACATTACCATCTGTAGCATGACAACGCTGTGCTAGCCCCCATCCCCGTAGCTGGGAGACAGGAAACCCACAAGCTCAGCCTATAAATTATAAATACTCTGGTAACCGTACGGAAAAGTAGCCGACAAAGAAAACCACATATTCCGTGTTACATTGATGACTACAGACAAAAAAAACATTAGGTGTAGATGGGCACCACAACATGTGACATGACGGAGATTATGTGCTGGGATGACGTCATGATGAAGTTATTCAGCCACAGATGACACGTGGTTTGTGTCTTAAAGGGGTGTTAGACTTCTCCTCCCCTCAGAAGGTCTGACCCCCTCAGTAATTCAAGTATCTTGCATACTCGGTGCGGTAATGATGGAGCACAGCGCCCAACAGACCAAATGACTTTTAAGGGACCTGGTTGTGGTATGACAATAAGCAATTTGTCAGAATTCTGAATCCTTTCACTACTTTATAAAACTTTATTTCAATTGACCTGGCTTGCTGCCAGCAGAGTGTAGTGAGTCCAAAAGAGGGGGGGTAGAGGGTTCAGCTGCAGCAACCCGTTTCTAGTCTCTTCTCTTCCAGACTCATCCAGCTCCCTCCGCCCTTTCCTGTCATGTGCATCAAGCAGGCAGGGGAGGGGGGGTGGTGTGGAGTAGACTGGAGTAGACAAAGACTACATGAGGAGACAGACAAAGACACACAGGCTGCTGCAGCTCCCCCACCAGGACTCACTACACGCTGCTGGCAGACAGCTAGGTAATGTGAAATAAAGTTTTATAATGTACTGAAATTATTTAGAGTAAAGGCATTTTTAAAATCAGCATAGCAAAGGCTATTGGAACCTGAAACCAGCTAAAAATGACATTCCTAGTGACAGGTTTGCTTGAGGGACGGGTTTGGTTTTCAGGAGCAAATCCTAAACGTCCACCTCCCTCGTATATCAAAAACAATTCGTAATTTTTGAGAACTTCTGCAATACGATCACACATAAGGGTACAATCGTCCGGTGTGCCCAATTAAAAGTGACTGGTATAGCTTGTAATTCGTTATGTAGTGCGGATATTAGAAATCCTGGATAAGTTATCCTCCGCTGGTTTCTACAGAGAAGTTACCGGGGGCTAAGAGTTCTGGGGATTTTGCCATCCTCCTGCGTGAAGGACGGATGCTATAAGCAACGCTGTGGTGTCGCGATACCGTCTAAGCCAATTGACTTCATAAATTAGAAATTACTTTTCTGTAAGATGAGAAATAAGTAGAGAGGAGACATAATGGAGAAATATTGTACAAGCTCAGCGTCCACTTTCTTTATCGGGACGTACGGTACAATTGATAAACTATAAACGCAACGATTGAAGAAAAAGGAACCTCTACCATACAAGTTGAACACAGCGGTCCATTCACCCCCTGATAGACATAATGAGAGGACACAGCTGTATCTCTGTGGCTGGTTTTCCCCGGCACAGCAGTGTTCCCAGTCACCCAGCTGTGCCGGGAATTGCAATAGGACACATGGAGCCCGTGAAAAGTCCCTGCACAGCTGGATGGTCTGGAGTAACGTACAAGGCCATTCAGTCTTACACCAATGTGGCAGCACCTTCATTATAAGGTTCACTAGGGTCAATATATCCTCACCTGTCAACAAAATCATGGGGTTCCCCAACAATATTCACTAGTTTGTTAGAAGAACACACCTGGAGATGAATGGAGAAGAACGGACATGCACAACCATCGGAGCATCACCGTTCATCTCGGGGAGCGACAAGGGGCCTGAAGAGGGAACCTCCCCATTCCCGTGATCTGAGGTCTCATCAATGAGACCACCACCAATCAGCAAGTTATGCCCTATCCTTTGGATAGGACCTAACTTGTTTCCCCTTTAAATGGGATGGTGCCTGTATGATAGCATCAACCAAACTGGAAGCCAAAGCCGCGAAAGCCAAAGCCGCGAAAGCCAAAGCCGCGAAAGCCAAAGTTTGTAGAGCGCTGGACTCGATAAAAACAATCAACGATATAATATTTTACCATTTTTATGACGCCACTTATTAGGTCTGACGAGTCAGACGTGACTTGTGTAATGCTTCACTTCCCCTCTGGGGACACTGCAGGACAAACGAATGAACCGGGTCTCAATTAATCAAAATTGTCAAACCAATCAATGCTCAGCGTTCATTTTTCCCAGAGCAGTTCAAGAAATGAAAGCAGTGATTGGTTGCTGTGGGTAATATAGACAGCTTGTACTACCTTCTAGGAAGTCACTGTACACCAGACAATGCCTTCAAGTCAACAGGTCATCGAGTCATCATCGTTAAGTCCTTCCATCGGTGTCAATTGCGACAGATTACAATGTTTCTTCTCACATGAGAAGTAGAACACACAGATGGTAGAAGCCAAGTCCAAAAATCCTCCATGCCCCATCTTCAACTGTTGGGGTACACCCCTACAAACATAACATGGTTTTTAGGTCTCACCTTACAACGTGACCGACTTCTGGGTGTATGGGAACCATAATACAGTCCTATGTCTATCACTTAGAATAATATACTATAATTTGGAATAAAACATGTTCTTTACATAGGCCTTAAAAGGACACCTACCACCAGGATGAAAGATTGTAAACCAGGCATACTTACATACTGGTGTGTACCCCCTATGGCAGGATCCTCTTTTCATTATGCTTCCTATGCCCTTGTTTTTAAGAAAAAAGGGCTTTACAATTATGCAAATGAGTCTTAGGAGCTCCAGGTTCCATTAACACCTATGGAGGCCAGAGCCTCTCAGGCTTATTTGCATAATTTTAAATGTTTAAAAAAAAAAAACAGGGCATAAGAATCTATATTATGAGTGGATCCTACCAGAGGGGGCACACACCAGTATGTCAGTGTGCTTGGTTTACAATCCTTCATCCTGGTGGTAGATTTCCTTTAAAGGGGGTTTTCCCTAATAGAATGCCACAATATTGAAGGATTTTCTTCCTTTTACACTTAAGGACTAAAACATTGCAGTCCTTGAAATGCACCATCCCGCAGTAAATGGATGCTATGTTAGGAGCCAATCCTAGTAAAAGTTCGCTCTGTGGAGGCAGCACCAGACGACTGATGAAAAATTTCACCAAAAGATCCTATATTCAAAAGTTTGGCAAATCTTTCACCGACTTTTGAGAAATGTTTAAACACTCCCATCCATCCAGCGAAAAGATGGCAAGGTCCTTTCATACTAATCCATAGGAGGAGGCTGCAATCCTCCATGTCTGCAAATTCTAGGCAAAAACAACTAAGCAGAAAA
Organism: Engystomops pustulosus; assembly: GCA_019512145.1. Lineage (NCBI taxonomy): Eukaryota > Metazoa > Chordata > Amphibia > Anura > Leptodactylidae > Engystomops > Engystomops pustulosus. The sequence continues at coordinate 11,980,466 of CM033647.1, read as the reverse complement.
ATTTTGCAGAAAAATTTTGCACAAAAACACTTGATGTGACCCCTCCTTTAACCCTCATTCGATGTGATGGGCTGAGCTAAAGACACATTAACCCGGGCCGTTGACTTATTAATAACTGCAGAGTCACAACATCTGTCTGCACGACCACAACTTAATAATAGTAAAACCGAAAAAGAGAACTAAAAAAATTTTTTTGTTTTTTTAAAAAGTGTCAAAACTTCCTCATCTTTAAAGAAAAGACAAAATGAGGCTCTTGTAGATCTGCAGTGGAACAATGTTTTTTTAGGTAACATCTGCAGCCACATATAAGAAGTAAAGACGCCTATTACACAGGAATACGACACGTATCTCTTACAGGAAGGCCCGTTCCCCACAAAAAATTTGTTCCAACACTCACTTCAAGCAACTACAAAGCAGGTCCGTTCAGTTCATCACTTCTAGGTTCGGTCTGGTAAATCTGGGGCATGGAACATATTGGTCAGAACGAAGTCACTCGGGGCAATGGGCCTAAAAGGAACATGTCACCGGGAGCAAGCCAAAGTCATAACTAGATAAAGTTATACTATAGAGATAACATTATACATATACTAATCACATACCAAAGTGTCATGTCCACCAGAGTGGAGACAATGGGGCACATTTACTAAGGGTCCGAATTTTCCGAATTTTACCGTTCGGATAGTGCCGCATGGGCGCCGGCTAGCATGCGTCGAAAAGCGGGGGGCGTGGCCGTCAGAAAACCAGACGGATTCGGAAAAAACGCACAATTTTTTTTTAAAAAGTGTCGCTTAACGAGCACTTACATGCACCAGGAATAGGTTGGTGAACTCTGGCGGACCTCGGCGCAGCAGCGACACCTAGTGGACATCGGGCACACGACCATAGTGAATCGCCGGAAGACCCGAATACTCGTCGGAGAACGCACCACTGGATCGCGACAGGACAAGGTAAGTAAATGTGCCCCAATATTTACAGCGCAGCCCCCCCCCCAAAAAATACACTTTCTTATTAATAAATCATATTTCCAGCAAATTTCCATTCCACCAAAGCAACCAATCACTTTACTCCCCGGTGGCAGAGATGGGATAGTGTGGCTATAGAATACAATCCTACATCAATTTTGTGACAGGTCGAGCTACGAGGACTGACAAAATGTTTTAAGACCCAAACGTAGGATGTACCTGGGGAGAGGGGGGGGGGGGCGTAGGAAAATGGAAGCGGAGATAAGCTGCAAACACTCACAGACTATATTTTTTTTTTACAACTTTTGATAATTGTATAGTAGTTATTACTTGTAATAACCCCGTGGGGTAGCGTCAGGTACCAACCTTATGACATGGAAAAAAGCGCCACGTAAGGGGTCAAGAGGTCAAACAACTGCAAATGAATCTTAACGAAGTATCCGAGCGATATGCCATGAATTTATAAACACCCCTTTAATCATATATACCCCAATGCACCCTGCTCCCATATTACCCCCGTCATAGGCCGCATTTTGGAGTCCATAAAACATCTATAACCCCCTAATGTATTCAGCTTCCCAAAGACTATGATAATCTAATCTAAATTTAGTTCCCAAATTGTGGCTGTAATATTATAACCTTTAGGCCTAGTTTTTGACCAAGACAATAGAAACGTTTTATTAGAAGGGATCCCCCTATTTATAGAATACGGGCATCAGGTTGGTTACGCAGCTCTAAATAATAAGTAAAACAATAAAACATGTAAACAAAAATTAATACATTGTAACACAATTTAAAAAAAAATAAACAAATTCACCCTATAGCTTGAGAATGTTGCAGAGCCAGTACAGGTGGACCCCTACTTAAGGACACCTGACCCCTAGTTAAAGACGGACCCCTCTGCCCACTGTGACCTCTGGTGAACTCTCTGGATGTTACTATAGACCTAGACTGCAATGATCACCTGTAAGGTGTCTGTAATGAAGCTTTATTGATAATTCTTGGTCCCTTTACAGCAAAATATTTTGAAATTCCAATTGTCACTGGGGCCAAATACATTTTTGTCTGGAGCTACAATTATAAAGTAAACAGTTCCGACTTACATACAAATTCAACTTAAGAACCTATGGAACCTTATCTTGTATGTAACCCGGGGACTGCCTGTAGTAAAGTAATGTTACATTTATACTTCTCATCGGCCTCATCAGAGGAACGTCTCCATAGATCAGAATAAAACTCCCGCTCCGAGATCCATCCCATCCACAATTATGGGATAGGTTTATATTTTGCCCAATATGCCTTTTAGACAGTAGTCAGACATAACTCGGAAAAGTAGACCTGGATCCAGTGTCCGGAGGCGAGAAGACAAGGGAGTAGATTTACTGAAGATGTTTCGATGTACAGGTGGTCCCCTACTTAAGAACACTCGACTTACATACGACCCCTAGTTACAAACGGACCTCTGGATGTTGGTAATTTATTGTACTTTAGTCCTAGGCTACAATAATCAGCTGTAACAGTTATCACAGGTGTCTGTAATGAAGCTTTAGTGTTAATATTGATTCTTATGACAACCCAACATTTTTAAAATCCAATTGTCACAGAGACCAAAAAAGTTCTGGCTGGGATTCCAATGATAAAATATACAGTTCCGACTTACATACAAATTCAACTTATGAATAAACCTACAGACCCTATCTTGTATGTAACCCGGGGACTGCCTGTATATAGAATTTGTTGTCAATAGCAGAAGGTATAGAGGTACATAGGCCCCCGGCGTGACAGTGAGGGGACGGTACACGGCAGCACTGGGCTGGACCGCACGTTGCATCCTTCCAGGATCACAGGGATGACGTGTGCTTGATCCTACAGCAAAGACGAGATGCTCTGGAGCAGCGCACGGGGAAAGCAGAGCAACATGTGTAACGTGCAGAGCCGCAACACGGTCCTGTGTGCACTCACATCCACGACTGGTGCACCCGCTACAAACATTGAGGCAGGTGTATCCACCTGCATACAAATATTACCATCACGTAACGAATGGCGCCGTTAACCAAGTCAATATGGGGTGCAATACAAACAGATAACAAATGACCCCCATAAACAATGAGGCAGGTGTATCCCCCTGCTAAAACGTGCCGCAAATATAATCGCCACCTTATCAATGGCGGAATATTCGGAAATACTTCTTTATACAGTAATGATAAGTGATCCGATTATTGCTACCGTAACCCTTGAGGCACGTGTATCCACCAGCAAAAAAATATTCCCAAATTATATCAGCACCGATGCAATGGCAGGATCACGGCAGGGACTTTTAGCAGCATATTATTAAACGTAAGACAATATTACGGTAAATTACGTTACGTGGCGACTTATGGGAGAAGTTTGGGGTGACGCTGACGAGTCATGTGACACAAAGCGCAATAACGGTAACGACAGTCCCCCGGCGTGGCTCTAGTAGTCAGCAGTGATGGGGGGCTACAGGGGGAGCCCCCCATAACCAGCACAGCATCCATAGCCTGCACATACACAGCCCCAGCGCTGCTGACAATACACACACATACATCACACACTGCCCGGGGACACCTACCGTGCGGGAAAACACAGGAACAAGGCAACTGGAAGGCAAAATCCCACAGCAGAGATGTAATGCCCGCAGCCGGGAGAGCCGCCACCCTGCGCCCGGCACCTCCGGGTGGTGAGCGGACAGACACTAGCACCGGGGAAAGGAGAAGCAGGAGGAGGAGGAGGAGGAGGGAGCGGGCGGGGAGAGGATGCACTGCGCAGGCGCACAGCACTGTGTGATCAACGGGGGCGAACCGGGGAGGGGGCCATACGGAGGGGCGGGGGGGACAAATCTAGCACCCACAGCCGACACCCCCAGAGCTACCAGACCCGGGAACTAACAGAAATACACACAGAAGAGGAGACAGCAAGACGTACATACTAATCTATATACAACTATATGTACTAATATACTGAGGGGTATTATACATCTACGTGTGCACTGAGGTGTATTATACCCCTACATACACTGAGCTATAGTATACAGCTACTTATATACACTGAAGTATAGTATACAGCTACATATATACACTGAGCTATAGTATACAGCTACATATATACCCTGAGGTATAGTATACAGCTACATATGTACACTGAGCTATAGTATACAGCTACAACATCTACATATGGACAACATCAGGTGTATATACAGCGACATCATATACACAGCGGTGTGTATACAGCTATATTTTACAACTGAGTGTAAGTTATACCGCTACATTTATACACTTAGGTGTAGTATACAGCTACATATATACCTGAGTATAGTCTACGCTACATATTACACTGAGGTATCGTATAGCAGCTACATATTACACTGAGGTAAGTTACAGCCTACATATATCCACTAGGTATAGTATACAGCTACATATTCCTGGTATAGTACACTCATGACTGTGTTATATACAGCTACTATATACACTGAGGTCTAGTATACAGCTACATATATACACGTATAGTAGCGTAATCTTCCTGAGTAGTATACAGCTACATATATACACTGAGGTATAGTATACAGCTACATATATACACACTGAGGTATAGTATACAGCTACATATATACACTGAGTATATCTAATACAGCTACATATATACACTGAGGTATAGTATACAGCTACAGTATATACTACCTGAAGTGTAAGTTACAGCACATATGGTAAACTGAGAGTATAGTGTAAACTAGCTACATATATACACTGAAGTGTAGTATCAGCTATACACCATGCTGTAACGGGGTTTGGACCTCCCTGTTTGCGCCTTCATAACTGCCCAATTCTTCGGCATAGATACAAAGGTGCTGGAAGCTCCTCGAGATTTTGGTCCATATTGCATGATGGCATCACACAGTTGCCAACGGCATGATTTTGTCGTGCTGCACATCCCATGATTGCGATCTCTCGTTCCACACATCCCAAGTGCCTATTGGATTGAGATCGGTGGACTGTGGAGGCCTTTGAGTCCAGTGACCTCTTTCATTTCAAAACACAGTCGGAGATATTCCATCAGCTTTATACATGGCGCATTATCCTGCTGAAAGTTAGCCCATCAGATGTTACAGGGTCCATTGTGGTCATAAAGGATGGACATGGTCAGCAACATACTCAGGTAGGCTGTGGCCGTTGTAACAGGGGCCCATACAGAGTGCCAAGAAATATCCCACACCATGACACCACCACCACCAACCTGACCGTTTGTTACAAGTCGGAGATCCCTGCTGTTCATGTTGTTGACGGCCAAATTCTGAACCCTACCCATCCGAATGTCGGCAGCAGAAATCGAGACTCATCAGACCAGCAACGTTTTTTCCAATCTTCTACTGTCCCCAATTTCCGGGATGATGCTTGTGCAAATTGTAGCCTCAGTTTCCTGTTCTTAGCTGAAAGATGGCACCCGGTGTGGTCTTCTTTGCTGCTGTACAAATAGCCCATCTTCCTCAAAGTTGACGTACTGTGCGTTCAGAGATGCTCTTTCTGCTACCTTGTTGTAACGGGTGGCGATTTGAGTCACTGTTGCCTTTCTCATGCAGCTCGACGCAGTCTGCTCCCATACCTCCTCTGTACCCTGGCATCAACAAGGCATTTCCTCGCCCACAGAACGTGCCGCTACACTGGATGTTTTTTTTTTTTCGGTACCATCTCTGTAACCTAAATGGTTTGTTGTGTGAAATCCAGTAGATCACAGTTTCTGAAAATACTCAGTACCACCCTTCTGGCACCAACACACCATGCCACGTCAAAGGCCTCAATTCACCTTTCTTCTCCCATCTGATGCTCGTTTGAACTGCAGGAGATTGTCTGACCAATGCTACATGCCTAATGCCTTGATTTGCCGCCATTTGATTGGCTGTTATGAATTAAGTGTTACGAGCAGTTGGACTGTGTTCCTAATAAAGTGGCCGGTGAGTGTATATTATTATATATTCGTATATATTATCTACCTATATACACTGAGGTATATAATAAACCAACATACCCCTGAGGTATATTATATACCTAAATATTTGCACTGATTAATATAACTTGGAGGTTTGGAAATAGATTGATACTCAAAATTAAATTTCAGGTCGGTTCAACTTCAGTGGAATAATAATAATAATCCTTTATTTATATAGCGCACACAGATTACGCGGCACGCTGCACAAGCATGTCTTAATTGTGTCCCTGCCTCATGGGGCTCGACAATCTTAAACAACCTAACTGTATGTTTTGGAGTGTGGGAGGAAACCGGATATACCCGGAGAAACCAACGCAAACGCGAGAGAACATAAACTCTTGCCAGTTTGACCTGGGTTGGGATTCGAATCCAGAACCCCAGTGCTGCAAGGCAGAAGTGCTACTCTCACTCAGCCACCGTGGAAATACCTGAAGCCTAGTAAATGAGGCTGAGTAGTGTGTGTGGCCTCCACATGCCTGTATGACCTCCCTACATGCCTGGATGACCTCCCATGCCTGGGTATGCTCCGAATGAAGCAGTGGATGCTCTTAGGGATCTTGTGCCGACCTGGATTAGCATTCCGTCCACTCCTGGACAATCTGGTGCAATTGTGATATTGGGATGGAGGGCTTTGTGCAGCCCTCCAAAGAGTCCTTTCCCAAACTGTTTACCTGCCCACTGCAAACCTGTTATTTTGGGAATGTTGCCAGGACAACATGAACCTCTCTGCATGACATCTCCACCCTCTGTCACCACGGTATTTATCTCATGTGAACGATGCTTCTGAGCCCGTGAAGAGCACAGGGCACCAATTCAGAATCTTCCCATCTTGGTGTCTCTGACAAATGCCTGGTGGTTGGGTGTGTAACGCACAACCTAACTTGTGTATGTCGTACCCTCATCCCCCCTCAACGGAGTAATGTTTCTAATAGTCTGAGCAAACAATTAGATAGAGGGGTTCTGTTTAGCGGTAATTTTGGCAGGGCTCTATAACTGTTCCTACTTGTACAAGGAATGGCTAGCAGTCCTGCTGCTGGGTTTTGTTGTCCTGCTACGTCCCGTTCCACAACGTCTGCTAATAACCGTTTGTCTCCTGGTATATCTTCTCCATGCTCTGACTGTTCTGACATACCACTAACTTTGGCTACAACGCGCACATGTGATAGCCATCCTGGTGACTTGCACTACCTGTGGTTGTACGAAACCAACTCAGCTACCTTCTAGAGGTTGAAGAGCATTGCAGGACTGCAAAGTGACGCAAACAAACACAGCCATGAGAATGTGTCACCCTACAGAACCCCGCCATTATAGGGGGTGCCTTGCTAATAGGCTAATTGTCTGTTCCATTTGCACACACAGCTGGATACATTGATTCACATCACGATGATCAATATCACGTTGATTTACGAAGTGTGAATGATTTGGAGTTACTTGTTGTGGGTAAGGGCACACTATATAAAGGATAAGGGTTTAGGGTGATCAGTGCCCATTGTTATTCATGAACAGGATCAGAACTTTGCTTTCTCCTATTTACAGAGAGAAGGAAAAGTGGCTTTTCTGTGTTTGTATGTACAAGAATATGAGTAGTACTATACTGTGGCCATTTATCAGCTGTTGTGTTTTAATGTCTACATATAGAGAGGATAATTACGGTACGGTGGTTCCCCCAACTTAACAGACGACCCCTCTGGCCCCCTGTTGATCTCTGTTGAAGCTCTCCCGAATGCTTTATCTATATCCCAGGCTGCTGATCACTGTAAGGTGTTCTGAATGAAGCTTATGGATAATCCTTCTGGTTCAAATACAGCAAAAAATTTTGAAACTCCATTGTCCTGGGGAAAAGAAAAAAAAATTCTGGATCTACACTTATAAAATTTCAGTTTGACTTACATAACAAATTCAACTTAAGATAAACCTGCTGTATTTGCAGATAAAAAATGAAGGGACTTTGGCTGTGCCCCAACGCTATGCAAAAAGGAAAGGTATTATTGTGTAGTACCTGTAATACAGGACAGCTGTAGTAGTAGTACTGTGCAGTATCCATATATGCAGGATAGGAGTAGTAGTACTGTGCAGTATCCATATATGCAGGATAGGAGTAGTAGTACTGTGCAGTATCCATATATGCAGGATAGGAGTAGTAGTGCCATGCAGTATCCATTTATGCAGGATAGGAGTAGTAGTACTGTGCAGTATCCATTTATGCAGGATAGGAGTAGTAGTGCCGTGCGTATCCATATATGCAAGGATGATTAGTAGTATGTGCTGTGCCCATATATGCAGGATAGGAGGAATAGTACTCTGTCATGTATCCATGTAATGGGCGGATAGGAGTAGTAGTACGTGCAGTATCCTATATGCAGGATAGAGTAGTAGTGGCCATGCAGTATCCATATATGCCAGGACAGGGAGTAGTAGTGCCATGCATATCCATATAGGCCAGGATAGGAGTAGTAGTGCCGTGCCAGTACCATATTGGCAGATAGGAGGAATAGTACTCTGCATATCCATGTATGCAGGATAGGAATAGTATACTGTGCAGTACCATATAGCAGGATAGGATTAAGTAGTGCCATGGCAAGTATGCATATTAGGATAGGAGTAGTAGTGCCATGCAGTATGCATATATGCAGGATAGGAGTAGTAGTGCCATGCAGTATCCATATATGCAGTATAGGAGTAGTAGTACTGTGCAGTATCCATATATGCAGGATAGGAGTAGTAGTGCCGTGCAGTATCCATATATTCAGCATAGGAGGAATAGTACTCTGTCAGTATCCATGTATGCAGGATAGGAGTTATAGTACTGTGCTGTGCCCATATATGCAGGATAGGAGTAGTAGTGCCATGCAGTATGCATATATGCAGGCTAGGAGTAGTAGTGTGGCCATCATTATGCTATATGCAGTATAGGAGTAGTAATTGCCATGCAGTAAGCATATTGCAGCTCGGATTATTATTGCCATGCAGTATCCATTATGCAGGATAGGAGTAGTCAGTACTGTGCTGTGCCCGATACGGCATAGAAGAATAGTACTTCTGCAGTATCCATGTATGCAGGATAGGAGTAGTTAGTACTGTTGCGTGCCCATATTGCAGGATGGAGTAGTAGTGTCATGCAGTATGCAGATATGCAGCTCGAGTAGTTGCCATGGCAGTATGCATATATGCAGGATAGGAGTAGTAGTGCCATGCAGTATCCATATAAGCAGGATAGGAGTAGTAGTGGCCATGCAGTATCCCTATATGCAGGATAGGATGTAGTAGTTGCCATGCAGTATCCATATATGCAGGATAGGAGTAGTAGTGCCAGCAGTATGCATATATGCAGGATAGGAGTAGTAGTGCCATGCAGTATCCATATTGCATGATAGGAGTGATACTGTGCATCTCCCATATATGCAGGATAGGAGGTATATGCCGTGGCAGTAATCCATACTGTAACAGTTATCACAGGTGTCTGCAATTAAGCTTCATTGCTAATCCTGGTTCTTATGACAACCCAACATTTTTAAAATCCAATTGTCACAGAGACCAAAAAAATTCTGGCTGGGATTACAATTATAAACTATAGAGTTCTGACTTACATACAAATTCAACTTAAGAACAAACCTACAGAACCTATCTTGTACGTAACCTGGGGATTGTCTGTATATATAAACAGATGATAGATAGATAGATAGATAGATAGATAGATAGATAGATAGATATGAGATAGATAGATAGATAGATAGATAGATAGATAGATAGATAGATAGATAGATAGTGTTGCATATAAAGGTGGGTGCTGCGCCTTAGAGTCCTTGGACAGAAGTCCTCAATGTAATCCAAACAAATGGCAGCAATCCACAGTTCAAAAAGGGAAAAATGGAGAGTCTTTATTAAAGTGGTTACGGTTGCAAAAAAACGCTTAAGAAAGGTTTTGTAACCGAAACGTAGCACTTTAATATGGAATAAAGGGTCAACTTTTTTCACTTTTTCAACTATTGAGAGCTGCCATTTCTTTATGTGAAATAGACAGATAGACATGAAATAAAGATCAATGATTTGGTCGTAATAAATGTTAAAAACGGATAGTAACTGTCATGTCTTCAGTTTTGTTCACTTTATTTATGTTACATTTTCTCTTTTGTAAGAGAGTTAAATAAACGGACATGCCGATGGTAGTGTGAACTTAACCTAAGCTCTGTGACATCCTGTATATTAATACTTTGTCCACCAGTCATAACATCCCGGTTGGCGCATGACTTAGGACAGATGCACAAAACTGTGAAAATCGGCATATGCCACATTGACTGTGATGGCTGCAAAAAATATAACTTTTTAATGGATCGGTGCCCACGTTCAATATTTTAACAGACCATGTATCCGTTTCACAGTTATCAACCATAGACTATCCGTTAAAAAAACTAATGTCAGCATACATCGGTGCCAGGGAGAGAAGCAGGGGATGAGCACCGCTCACCCCCACCCCTCTCCTCACTAAGGGGTTAAAATACCAGAAGTATAAAAACGTACATATAATTATCCTATGCTTTGAACATAGAACGCACGATGGAAAAAAAGGAACATATGCTCCAATTTTCAGCCATTTTGCTATTAACCCTAAAAGGGTTAATAAAATATCATACAACGTTTTCTATTTGCTGTAGATTTTTTGCAATTTGGATAAAAGTTTAGTTACCCTATAAACGTGCACTACATCCTACAGGGCACTTTTATCGTTTGTGATTTTAAGTTTAATAGATTCTGACAAAACAGCATAAAAGGGAATTTTACATGGCAGAAAAATTTCCGGGAAGAATTCCGGAATCCAGAATCAATTTTTTCCCTTATTTTTTTGAACAGACGGCACCACAGGTATTTTCCTCACATTTATCAAGAAAGACTTCTTACTACCACTGCTGTTTCTTTGAGAATCCTTAAAGGAGTTGTCTGGGATCGATAAACTGGAGAAATAAAAATAGAACGGATGCGCTTGGTGTTGCAGTTTATAATTGTCACGGGTTACATATTCCGGGTCCCAGGTGCACCCATGTGCCTTACTGTGCCCCCGGAGCCTGCCTGCACGTTGACTCACCTCTCCCGGCTCCAGCGACGGTCTCCTCACTCCCCGTGGTCCGGCACACGTGTTCCTGTCTCCTAGGTTGGGCGCACGCTGGCTATATAAAATATAAAAGGCCAGCACGACAATAATTGGCGCTGGTTGGCCGCCTGCCAAGATAAATTCCTGCCCCTTCCTGTGTCCCCTGCCGGATCTTTGTGCTTCTATGCCTAAGAGAAAGCTTTGTTTCATGCCCTTTGCGATTATCCTGATTTCCCGTTGTGACTTCGATTCCGTTCATGACTCTGATCCTGTGCTGCCTGTCCTGACCTACCGCTACGCCCCCGACTCTGATCCTGTGCTGCCTGCCCTGACCTACCGCTACGCCCCCGACTCTGATCCCGTGCTGTCTGTCCTGACCTACCGCTACGCCCCCGACTCTGATCCCGTGCTGTCTGTCCTGACCTACCGCTACGCCCCCGACTCTGATCCCGTGCTGCCTGTCCTGACCTACCGCTACGCCCCCGACTCTGATCCTGTGTGCCTGTTGTCTGTCCTGACCGTACCGCTGGCGCCCCCGACCTCTTATCCTGTGCTGCCTGTCCCCCGACCACGAGTTTGTCCTGACGATTCGTACCTCAACCTTGGGCTGCCAGCCATGGACAAAGTCCGCCTGCGAACGACCTGGTGGTTCCACGGCGCAGCAACGTCCAAAACCCGCTTGGTGGCAGGCTCAGTGAAAAGCGGGTACCACTTAGACTGCCGGTCCCGGGTGTCGCTTACATCATCGTCCCCCGGTGGGTTCTGTGGTCCACTAACCCCCCTGTACCTGACCAAAAATAATACTAAGCTTTTTTAGATAGCACCATCAAATTCTGTTTCACACATAATCACCATACAAATTATATTACATTCAGAGTACAAACACAGTCATTGAATAAGTGTGGAGGCCCTGATCACAAGAGCTTCAGTCTATAGATGAGGGGGTGACACAAGAGCGTACAACATGAGGATGAGGGGGACACAATAGCTTACATAGTCTATGAGGGTGGACACAAGAGCTTACGACATGAGATGAGGTGGTGACACCAGAGCTTACGTCTATAGGGATAGGGGGACACAGAGCTTACCATTTTGTCACGTGTGCTCCCCCGTCGATCACTCTGTCACTGATCGCGGGCGGCAATCCGTGCTCCTGCATGTGCCCCCGCTGAGCTCCCGGCCGTGTCTCCTTACTCTCCCGTCTCCTGCTGCTTTCCTCCTTTCCTGGACTTCCGTGCGCGCGCCGTCCCCGCCGGTCTCTCATGGTCTCTCGCGCGCTTCTCCGGCCGAGAATTTAAGCCGCGCACCGCTAATTGGTGCACTGGCGAACACCTCACCTTTAAGAACTCGGCACGCTCCTGTTCCTTGCCGATCTTTTGCCTCATAGCCTTAGAAGAGCTACTAGCGTTATTCCTGCTGTTTCCCTGTGTATTCCCCTTCGCGTTCCTGTTTATTCCTCGCTTTCCTGTGTATTCCTGGTGGTTCCCGTCTCCTGAGTCCTGTGTTGGCCGCCTGTAACTGAGTTTCCGTCCTCGTGTTGCTAGTGTTTTCCGTGTGTCCTGTGTTCTCCCTTCCCACCTGCCTGGACCTCCTGGTTGGTGACCCCCGGACTTGTACGCCTACGTTGCATCTCTTCGCCGCCTCCTGACCCCTGTGTCCTGGACCTGTCTCTACGCTCCTGACTCTTATCCTGTGTTGTCTGTCCTGACCTACCGCTGCGCCCCGACTCTTATCCTGTGCTGCCTGTCCCCGACCACGAGTTTGTCTGACGATTCTGTACCTCAACCTTGGCCGCCACCATGGACAAAGTCGCGCCTGCGGAACGACCTGGTGGTTCCACGGCGCAGCAAGTCCAACCCGCTTTGTGGCAGGCTCAGGTGAAAAGCGGGTACCACTTAGACTCCGGTCCCGGGTGTCGGCTTACATCATCATCCCCGGTGGTTCAGTGGGTCTACTACCCCTGGTACCTGACAAAAATAATAATAATCTTTTTTTAGATAGCACCATCAAATTCTGTTTCACAAATCACCATATACAAATATAATATTACATTACAGAGTACAAACAGTCATATGGAATAATAGGTGTGAGGGCAATCACAAGAGCTTACAGACTATGAGGATGAGGGGGGACACAAGAGCTGGTAAATTCTGCTACAGATTTTCACTGTGGATGTCATCTCTCTTGTAATTTTTGCAGATTACTGGTGCTCTATGGCTGACTTTGTTGGAAGAAGTCTGTAGTACTGTATGATATCATTGGATTGTATTTCCTAAATATTTACCCTTCTAATTTTTACCCTTTGTTTTCTTTTCTTGTGCTTACAAATTTACAGCAACCTTTTCTAATAGCCAAAGATTAAGGGTAAACTCATAGGGGCAGATTTACTTACCCGTCCCATTCGCGACCTAGCAGCGTGTTCTCTGCGGTGGATTCGAGTCTTCCGGCGATTCACTAAGGTAGTTCCTCCGATGTCCACCAGGTGGCGCTGAAGTTCCCCGAGGCCCGCCGGAATGCCCTGAAATTCACTGGCCTATTCCTGGTGAAGGTAAGCGCGAGTCCCGCGACACTTTTTTTTTTTTAAATGCGGCGGTTTTTCCGAATCCGTCGGGTTTTCGCTCGGCCACACCCCCCGATTTCCGTTGCGCGCATGCTGGCGCCGATGCGCCAAAATCCGATTGCGTGCGCCAAAATCCCAGGGCAATACAGGGAAAATTGGTGCAAATCGGAAATATTCGGGTAACACGTTGGGAAACCGCGAATTTCCTTAGTAAATGACCCCCATAATATTCCTTTCAGTGCATGTCCTCCTTGGCTGATTACTGAGCCACCAGTGATGAACTTCTTATGGAATCACAAAACTAAAACCACAATGTGTGCAACATTCAATGTCGCACGTTCCTTCTCCCCATGAAAGTTCCTGGACCTAGTGACCCTGGAATGTCTCAACCGACTCCCTCACAGCAGGCAGTGCCTTCTGGTATGTGAGGCCCGGCGTCCTTGGCCATGGGAGGCAGATGCGCGGCAGAAGGAGATACTGCAAAATATAAAGGAACTCGGTATAAGCCATCTGCTGGTGCGTTGCTCCAACCCTAGAGAAGGTCCTGGAGAAGAATAGGATGAGCTGACCGGTCTCCATCATGGCTGTGCTGGATGTATATGCCAGTGACAATTTTATGACATGGCTAAAAACTAAAATTACCACCAGTGGTGTTCCTCTAGCTATGTCCTCCATCCCAGCCACCCCCATTATCCGGTTATGCCTTACATGTGCCAAGAGACGGGTATGGGCAATATTCTGGCCTCTCTCAACAAAGATAGGGTTCTGGTCTGACCCCCTTTTCCTGTGAACTTTTCTATTTATGATTTTTCAGGACATTTTTTTGTTATTATTATTATTTGTTTCGTTTTATTGTTGTTTTTGAACAACACATTTCTAGGATACGTGTTATTTGTTATGTGCACATTGGGTACTTTTTTTTCAGGTTACAGAAGTTTATTTTTTAATTTAATCTTTATTACAGTAATATGCAGTTATCTGGTTTCTTAAATCTTTATAAGAAGAATACTTATATATGTATTCTTGTTTTAATTATGAATGAGGCATTAGCTTAAATTGCTTCTGCTTTTTGGGATTTTACATAGTCTTTGCGGATCACACAATGTTTTGAAGAGATTTTTTAATACAGAAAATCAGAAATATGTAAAGTAGTGTCATGGGTGCTCCCGCAACCCATGTTGGGTTTGTTCCAGAGGGATGGATGCAGTTGATACTATTTCATGCAAACCTGAATCTGATGGCCCATCATGAATCCCGAAAAATGTGTGTAGTATGACACAAGCTTGAATTATAATCTTGACATTGTACGGAGTCAACTAAATCAAGGTGAGGAACGCAACTGGCAAAATACAATGCCAAAGGCACATTCCACATACCAATGTGATAGCTGAAGATGTGCCTCCAAGCACCCAAACTATGCTGAGAGAATGGTCGCTTCCATAGGCCACAATATCCACAGAAACCTAGAGGCATGTGACCCATCACTTTCCTTCTGCATCCCTGCAAAGTCCTTTAACCTTCTCATGCTGCAGGAGATGGGAACATAGAGGAAGTTGTGGCTGGGATTGGGTAAGAAGGAAAGGTTTGTGTGTGTGTGTGTGTATAGCAGTGCTCAATGTGTTTGTGTATAGCAGTAATGAGTGTTTGTGTGTGTAAAACAGTGCTTAGTGTGTTCAATTCTGTGTATAGATGTGCTGAATTGTGTTTTATAGCTATACTGATTGTGTGTGTATAGCAGTGCTAACTGTGTTTGTGTGTGTGTGTGCATAGCAGTGCTGAGTGTTTTGTGTGTGTGCATAGCAGTGCTGAGTGTTTATGTGTGTGTGTATAGCAGTGCATAATTTGTTCATGTGAATGAATGTATGTAGCAGACCTGAGTGTGAGTGAATGAATGTATCAGAGCTGTGTGCTGTGCTTCTGTGTGACTTTTCAATTGGTGCAAAATATATTCTTCATATGGCTGACTAAATCTGAGGTACTGTAGGTCTTATACTCTAAAAAATTGTATATATTTTATGTACCTTTATGTATTTTATGTATCTGAATTTGTGTTTGATTTTAGTCCCAGACCATACAAACTATCATTACAGAAATTTGTGAATGAATGGCTCATGGATGTGATAATGGACTCACTGAATCCACTGTGAGCTTTAATGCAACTCATTGTTTCAACTCAACCGCAAAGTGTAAGATCAGACAAAGTTACAGATCAGGGTCACCGTGTACTCAGATGCACCGTGCCCAAAAGTTTTATCAATACTTTGCTTACTCAATCACTGCAGGATTCCAAACCAAGCCCAAAAATTGCTCCCCATAAGACACCGTCATGCCATAGGTTTCCCTGGCTTAGCATCTGCAAACAAGCTATAAACAAGAGCAATGCCATTGGATGAAGTAGTGTAGAACAAAACGGCAGCCAATGATTTCTGGAGCAGTTGAAACACATTGGGGGCCATTTACTAAGGGCCCGATTCACGTTTTCCCGACGTGTTACCCGAATATTTCCGATTTGCTCTGATTTTCCATGAATTGCCCCGGGTTTTTGGCGCACACGATCGGATTGTGGCGCATTGGCGCCGGTGTGCATGCGACGGAAATCGGGGGGCGTGGCCGAACGAAAACCCGACGGATTCGGAGAAACCGCCGCATTTTAAAAAAAAAGTGTCGCTGGACACACGCTTACCTGCACCAGGAATCGGATCGTGAACTCTGGCGAACCTCGGCGGATTTCAGCGCAGCAGCGACACCAGGTGGACGTCGGAGGAACTGCCTTAGTGAATCGCCGGAAGACCCGAATCCACCGCAAAGAACGCGCCGCTGGATCGCGAAAGCACCGGGTAAGTAAATCTGCCCCGTTGGGGCACATTTACTTACCGATCCTGCCGCGATCCCCGCTGTGCATTGTCCGACGATCATGGACTCCGGCACTATTCACTAAGATTGTGCCCCCGATATCCTGCATGTGTCGCTCCCCACTCAGGTCCCCCGGAGTTCACCTGCTTCTTCACAGTGTATGTAAGTGAATTGTATTGCGACACAATTTAAATGTTAAATCCTGTGCTCAGTCCGAATCCGTCGGATCTGCCCCCCAATTTCTGTCGCATTAAAGCCAGCACTAATGCTCCAAAATCTGACCGCGTGTGACACAATCCCCTTCTAAATCCCTGTCTCAGCGGCACGATTACCGTAAATTCGGAAAATCCGTCGGAAATGCTGCTGCAGGACCCTTAGTAAATAAGCCCCATTCTGTGTTGTGATGGATCACACTTCACATATCAGGAGAACATTTCCTGATTGCTTTGCATACATGTAAAGTTTCTTGACAAAGAAGAGCTAATACCATGCGTTTGTTTTTCAGGGGATAGCCTAGACTTCTAAATTCACGTTGTGGAGAATATTAGTAATTATAGTAATTATTGTAGCATCATGTCAGGTCAGGAAACATGGCCCTCTTAGGAGGCCACAACATCTGGTTTCAGGAGATGGTCCAGAGTCGAAAATCTCTGAACAGTAAAATTTATCACCTCCTCCAGAGGCAAAGTTTTCTGTAAGGTGGACAGCCACTCTACAGGGCAGATATATGGCACCATAATTATGGACTTATGGCCCATCCTATTCTAGTATCGGTTACATTTCTAAGGTTTGGTCAGGGAGACAAATATCCACATAGGTCTGTCCTAAGACCAAGGGGTAAGAACATATGCAGAGCTACAAAAGGAAGCATAGAAGTCGAGCTATGTTTGGTAAAATCATGCTGGAGGCTTGGCTGGATTCAGTGGAACCATAAGAGAACTATGGACTTATGGCCCGTCCTATCCGAGTATCGGTTACGTTTCCGTGTTTTGGGGTGGGAGACAAATATACACATAGGTCTGTCCTAAGACCATTGGGTAGGGAAGTATGCAGAACTCCTAATGGAAGCATAGAAGTGGTGCAGCTATCTTTGCTACAATCATACTAGAGGCCTGGCTGGATTCAGTGGAACCAGTACACCAGTTCTGACCTGTCCTAGTTATGGGAAAGTCCAGATATACCCACCCTCTTGAAACAGCCGGTAGGTAGGGGCGAGTAATGAGGATGCAGCTGGAGGGTAAGAAGCCTTCTAAGTTCAGGATGTTGGAGCCCAGAGGGGCTGTGGTATCACCCCCAAAATCCATTTGTCTAATATTAATAAACATTAAAATCTTATTTTTACAAAGAAACACTGGGCTATTATCTTTAATAAAAGTATTCTGGTGTTCAGCTTTTTAGAGGTTAAATGATGTGGTAGATTTCCTTTAACCTGGGCTGCTCTTTCATCTCGATCAACTAATCCAAACATCTGTATTTTCGGTTTAACTTAAATACGCTACCTGGGCTGGTTTCTGGCCCAATATATTCCCATTATCGACCAGGCTTTAATGTGACAAGAAACTGGTGGTAGTTCTGCCAGCTGACAGGGCTTTGTTTCACTGGGGATAGTGAAAGAGGTCTCTAAGCCTTTCAGGGTTTAGAGAGAATGTTGTGCCATGTCCGGGTGGTCACATGGGCCATTCTTCCGTACTGTACCCTCCTGAGCCCTTTCGCCACCATACTTCTAAAATAGACTTTTATTGATGCCCTCTCTTGCTAAAGATCCAGTCTTGGAAGCGGGGCAGCTGCAGCATACAGTCAAGCATCCTAACTGACACTGCTAACCTGGCCCCCCTCAGACATGAGGGATTTGAGAGAGACATTGGGGCACATTTACTTACCCGATCCTGTCACGATCCAGCGGCGCGTTCTACAACAAGGATTCGGGTCTTCCGGCGATTCACTAAGGTCGTGCGCCAGATGTCCACCTGGTGCGCCGAGGTCCGCCGGAGTTCACCAACCTATTTCTGGTGCATGTGAGTGTGAAAGCCGGCGTGTTTCCGCCGAAATCCTATCGCGTGCGCCAAAAACCCAGCGAATTGGAAAAATTCCAGAAACCCAGCAGAAAAACGTGATTCGGACCCTTAATAAATGTGCCCCATTGGCTTGTGTGACTCGCTGAAGAGAATTCCTGAGGGAGGGTGAATGAGAGAGAGAAATCAGCTCCTTCATTCATCCCTCCCTCAGGAATGGTGGCTCTAATCCCACAGATATAGTCATGAGTGAAAGGTATCGGTCCAGATTCATTAAAATGTTTGCACCAGTTTCCTGTCTGACTTTGCTCTAGAAAGAAGGTGCAAATTGCTTACACAATGGGGCTCATTTACTAAGGGTCTGCGGACCGCATTTTTGTAGGGTTTTTTCCGTTTTGTGCCGCATTTAACAGGGTTTTTTGCACATGCAATCAGATTTTGGTGCAATCGTGCTGACTTTCACGCAACGCAAATCGGGGTGCGTGGCCGTCGGACAACCGGACGGATTCGGACTATGCGCGGGATTTTAAATTCAAATTGTGTCACAAGACAACGCACTTACAAGCACCGGAAAGAAGAAGGTGAATGCCGGACTTCATCTTCGTCAGGACCGGGTAAGTAAGGTAGGGTCAGACAGGGCTCAATAGCACATGTCTGGCCACCGCTGCCAAAATATGTGGTGGTCGTATCCGAGGAAGCTATCTCATGTCTAAGGACAACATGGCTACATTTATGAGAAATTATCTTCACACAGGAACATTTTTTTGATAACATCTAATTGAAGAAATGTTTACGTATGGCAAATTAGTTAAATTAAATGTGAATACCCTGATGGGAATAGCCCTTTAAGGACTTGTTTACATGAATGTCTTCAATCTGTGTGGTGACCGCATTTTACTGACTACACACTGCTCACTACCAGACTGCAGGAGTCTAAGCATCATAGTTATATATGATGCAAGGAATCCCTGCATGATAACAATACAACACAATGGGGCAGATTTACTTACCCGGGCCATTCGCGATCCAGCGGCGTGTTCTCTGCGGTGAATTCGGGTCTTCCAGCGATTCACTAAGGCAGTTCCTCTGACGTCCACCAGGTGGCGCTGCTGCGCTGAAGTTCCCCGAGGCCCGCCGGAATGTCCTGAAATTCACCGGCCTATTCCTGGTGAAGGTAAGCGCGAGTCCCTCGACACTTTTTTTTTAAAAATGCGGCGGTTTTTCCGAATCCGTCGAGTTTTCGCTCGGCCACGCCCCCCGAATTCCGTCGCGTGCATGCTGGCGCTGATGCGCCACAATCCGATCGTGTGCAACAAAATCCCGGGGCAATACAGGGAAATATTCGGGGAAACCGCAAATCGGGCCCTTAGTAAATGACCCCCAATGGTCCCAGAGTAATGCAGGGACTCCTGGCATCACATATAGCGATTCAGACTGTGGAGCGCAGTCACCATATGGTCTGTGTTTCCCCGACCCAAAGTCAGGGGTGGCTAAAGCAGTAGTAAGCTTTATAATCCTAAAAACTGCCATAAAATCTGCACTAACAATGTGTATTCATGTGTGTCTACATCTTAAAAGGACTTCTACCACCAGGATGAAAGATTATATGCAAATGAGCCTGAAGCCCCTCTGGCTCATTTGCATACAGTCCTTCATTCTGGTTGTAGATGTCCCTTAATACAGGAGTAGTAAAAGACAAAATATATAATAGGGGCGGCACGGTGGCTGAGTGAGTAGCACTACAGCCTTGCAGCACTGGAGTCCTTGGTTCAAATCCCACCCAGGTCAACATCTGCAAAGATTTTGTATGTTCTCTCCGTGTTTGCATGGGCTTCCTCCAGGTACTCCAGTTTCCTCCCACATTCCAAAAACATACTGTTAGGTTGTTTAGATTGTGAGCCCCATGGGGACAGGGACCAATTTGACAAGCTCTGTGCAGTGCTGTGTATATAAATAAAGAATTATTATTATTATAATAAATAAAACATATATTGCTATTGTATTGAAATATATTCCTGTAAAAATCTGCTTCCACATATAGAAGATTTTTGGAGTTGTCATGGATGATTTATGCTGCCGTTTTCTTCTATCACTGAATGTTTTTTTTCCTGCCACTTTAGCCTTGGCTTCGATTCCCGGGGAAGGTTTCTTATATAAAGTGTGTATGCAAAGGTCTACCCTCTCAAGATCTCATTCAGCGCCTTCTTGTTTGGCAGCGGTTCGTTGCTTGAAGAGAACAGTTTTCTTATGTGAAGGGCTGAGACGTACACAATTGACCTTTTTAAAACGTCAGGACGGAATAGCCGCCCGTGTTTGTGTACGATTAAAAGGTGATTTTCTGAAGCCTTTTTATGGTTTTGTCAAAAGATTTTTTATAAGGCTTTAAAAAAAAAAAACATGAAATAAACAGCTAAAAAATTTTGGAATAAAAATAACGTTTTTTTACGACAAAAGCAAAACTTTATAGAATTTTACAAGACAAAAAAAAAAAAATAGGCCACGTAAAGTGTGTGTGAATGTAGAGAGGTGATGTTGTCTTATAGGTTATACAGGCGGTCCCCTACTTAAGAACACTCGACTTACATACGACCCCTAGTTACAAACGGACCTCTGGATGTTCGTAATTACTGTACTTTAGTCCTAGGCTACAATAATCAGCTGTAACAGTTATCACAGGTGTCTGTAATGAAGCTTTATTGTTACTCCTGGTTCTTATGACAACCCAACATTTTTAAAATCCAATTGTCACAGAGACCAAAAAAATTCTGGCTGGAGTTACAATTATAAAATATACAGTTCCGACTTACATACAAATTCAACTTAAGAACAAACCTACAGACCCTATCTTGTATGTAACCCGGGGACTGTCTGTATATAGGTCTGTAAATAGAGATAAATATATTTAAAAATAGGCGCAGGCTGAGGAGAGACACTGGTTATTCATATCTTCTGATGAGTGGTACTGACTGGTCCGGGTGGGTCCCTGCTTAGCTTGCTCTCTTAGGCTTCTTGCACACAACTATTGTAGTGCCCTGAGACATTTGAGGACATTTGAATATTTCCCCTATGCAAACTCAGCACTTCTTACTATATTTTACATTAAGGGTTAATTTACATCTATAGGGGCACATTTACTTACCTGTCCTGACGCTTTCCCCAAAAGTGCATTGTCCAACCGAAATGCACTGTGCCGCGATTCACTAAGATTGTGCGCCCGATATCCTGCATGTGTCGCTTCCCCACTCAGGTCCAACAGAGTTCACCTTCTTCTTCCTGGTGCATGTGAGTGCTTGGGCTTGTGACACAATTTGAAAGTTAAATTCCGAGCTTACTCCAAATCAATCGGATCATCCGACGGCCACGCCCCCTGATTTCTGTCGCATGAAAGCCAGCGCAATTGCACCACAATCCAATCGCGTGCGACACAATCCCCAGTTAAATTCCTGTCACAGCGGCGCAAATCCCAAAAATGGTCAGAAAATTTGACGAAAGTGCGGCCGCAGATCCTTAGTAAAGAAACCCCATACTGTTTTGTTGTATACATTCTGTTTAATATTCCTGTATCTGTATAGACTAGTAGAAAGGGTTAAAGGGGTTGTCCTAGAGTGTAAAAAAACCCATTGGTGGCTGGGAGGGGGCTGGTTAAAAAATTTAACATTTAGTTACCTCCTTGGTCCCTTTCGGCGTCCTACAATGCCGTCCTTCTGGTCCGTGCCCCAAGTAAGCATACAGGAGCACGGAAGCCGCAATGTGTTCAGCTTCCGGCAGGTCTGTTGTATAATGCGGGATGGGTGGGCATGGACAACCACCTCAGCCAGAAGCTGAACGCAGCGTGGCTTCCGTGCCTCTGTTTGTTTAGATGGGGTACGGACCGGAGGGATAGCAGCGCAGGATGCCTGTAGCGACCGCTGAGGTTAGTAAATTTTTATTTTTAAACTAGCCCCCTCTCGGCCACCAATGGATTTTTTATGCTCTCGGACAACCCCTTTAATGAACACTGAGAGACATTTCTGACTGTTTCTCTCTATCTCTCGGAGAAGTCATTTTCCACAGATTGTTTTGCTAAAAAAGCAAACTTGTTTACCAGACAAGCAGACAGCCTGACCTTTTGAATGACAGGTGCTGCCTGGAAGTTGTTTACACTTTAGAACCCTAGAATATTATAAAGGGGCTCAGTGTCAGTTTATAGGAAAATACCTTGTCATTGTTTTTGTTCTAAAATGTAACCACTCCTCCCCTTGTAGAAAGTATATAAGAGAACAGTCCCAGTCCTTAGTGTCTTCAGTTAGGGAACATATTTTGGAGGAGAAGACTGCTAGTCAACCTGAGCAACCAGAAGAAGAAGTTGAGATGGGGTTACTCTGCCATAGACCCTGGACACCTAGCCTGTGACCAGGGTACCAGTCTCCTGAGAAAGAGAGGGACAGCTAGCCCAGGCCTTTCCTCAGCACTAACCCTTCTTCTTCCAGGAAGGAGATTGGAGAAGTCAGCCATGGGATTTGCTTGTATTGCTTTGCACCTGAATTTTTTTAGTAAAAAAGGAAACTGCAGACCCCGCCTCTCTGGACTTATTTCCCATTGGGGATCACCACGCCTTACCATCCCTTCCGGGTAGCAGGAAGACAGCTTTAGGGCCACGCCTCATTCGGGCACTGCACCATGTGCTTATCTGGGCTGTTACCTGGGCAAGCACATGGACTAGAGTAGGAGGGAGGAGGGGCAAATGCTCAACCCTCCCCTCTACATAGAAATCCAAGCCACTGATATGTCACAATTTGCACGACATGTGCCCAGTTTTGTCTCGGTGTAATGAGATAACGCAGGCTCACTGCTCCATGACTAGGTGCTATAGACCTCTATGGGGGCTGTGATTCAACCACAAAGTAATAATTTTTTAGATCCCCCATGAGAAAAAGTTAGTAAAATTCATTAATCTTGCAAAAAATAATGGGCTGCTGTTGTGAAGGTGCTCCTCTCCTGTGACGGCCGAGGCCACACACAGCCTGCACTTCTGCAGGCCAAACAAGCAGTGCTGTGCCACAGGAACGGAATATTGGATCAGGTTAAATACATCAAATTATCTTATCTTGTCCCAGCACCTACCTTCATTTTGATACTATGGGGCAAATTTACTTACCTGGTCCAGTCGCGATCCTCGATGGTCCGATGAGGATGTAGTCCGGCACGATTCAGAAGATTGTGCATCCAATTTCCTGCATCCGTTGCTTCCCAGTGCTTGCGACACAATTCTAAATGTTAAATCTTGCGTGTTGTCCGAATCCGTCGGGTTGTCCGATGGCCACGCCCCCCTTCCCCGATTTCTGTTGCGTGCAAGCTGGTGCCGATGCGCCAAAATCCGATTGCGTGCGACACAATCCCAGGCGCAATGTGGCACAAGCCGGAAATCGTCGGGAAACCCGACAAAAATGCTCTCCGCGGACCCTTAGTAAATGAGCCCCTATAAGTTTGCTTTTTTTTTGTTTTATAAAAAATGTATGTTTTTATGTTCTGTATTTGTATAAAATTAACATAGTATTTGTGGATTCTGCATTTGTATAAATTAGCATAGTAATGACTAACATATTTATGTCTCTTGTAATCTAACATCTCAGCAATTTCCTTGTAACACAATTGTTTTTCTTCTTCCTTTTGTTCTATGCCCATATGCACACCTGTTCTCTATGCACAGGCTTTATACTTCGTACAACTGATCGGAGGGGATTGTATGACTCGCTGTTTGTTCAGTATACTTTACAAGGAACTTTTTATAGTTGTAGACTGTTCACAGGACTGAGATCCATAATTTTCAAACCACTGAATTTGTACTGTACACTAATAAAGGGATGGCAACATTCGTTCCCATTTGGATTTCAGCAACATCCTCTAGCCAAATAGTGCTGCTGACTGTGATTTTGCGCTTAGTTTGCATTCTGTCCTGCACTAGTCTGAACACTGCCTTACTCCAGTCCTGGCTGACTTAATTGATTTCCAACACATACATCTGTCTCCTGTTGACTTTGTGGACTGCAGACAGTAAATCTAGCTGTGATGAACAGATGCCTCCTCCAAACACTTTCTGGACTGGAAAACTGATATTTCATAAGAGGACTGTCTGCCCACTTCCCCTTGGTTGCTATGTTTTATCGACTTCCTTATTTTGGATTCTTTGACCCATTGCCTGTCTTCTCACCATACATTTATCTCTTGATTCTCTACTGCATTGTCCTCTCTGTTTTTAATCCATATTTATACAACTATTCTTCTGTGTTTGTTTTCTCCTTTCTATGCCCATGTGTTTTTACTATAACCCAGGAAGGGAACATCCACCATTTATCTCCTACTGCTTGGGGTAGGATGGACAAATAGGTAGGGACAGCTGCGGAATTTATCTTTTGGGCTCACTGTTCATGGGTGAACTACCTTGCCATCTTTGCCCATTCCCTTACAGCAGTATTACTTGTAACAGGCTGATTTTACCTAATGGAGGCTTGGTGAGAAACCTCAGGTTTTCTGCTGTATAGGTAAATAGACACGTCTATAGTCTTCTAACATGTTTTCTTATAAAACTTACCAAAACTAATATTTTAACAACTTCTGCATAACTTGGTGCTTTCACATGATGGGACCTGTATTTTGCACATTTTCCCCGCTGTAGTCTCTAAATCTCAGTTGTCTCATAGCTGGTGGCTGGAGACTAGCTGTTAAGATTCCTCCCATACTCTCCACACAGAACATAAAGGATAATGTGATACATAACTGTCTCTCCCATTCATTAGCAGGATCATCTAGGACACTATAGAGAAGTACTGAGCATTATTCATGAGAATAAAGCACTTCGGGCGAGACAGAAACCTTCTATCAGCTGCAGCAGCTTCTGCCTGTGCCTTTATATTTTCCCACTTCCCTCTACATACACTTTTATGAGATGCGTATGTGAGATGCGGTCTGTCTTTCTCAAGGACGAGAGATGTTAGAAAAAGTAAATCTTGCAGGGAACAAGACAAAGAGACAGAAGAATCTCTGCTAAGATACAAAACAAAGTGCAATATATTTGTACTGTGGAATTTTGCCCAAATTGTTGCTGATCATTCAATTTTCTTAACCTTTTGTAACTTCCCCTTTTTACATTTTTCTCAATTCCCCCAAATCATAATAGAAATCATAAGTTCATGCAGCAGACACTGTACATGTTATGTTTCCTAACCACAATACCATTGTAACATCCGTGTCTTCTGCTGTTCTGTTGAGAAGGCGCTGAACTCTATTTGGTGCTTTTTAGTCGTCAGTCTGAACTGCGCTCTATTGCTGGGCTACTATTAAGCTGTAACCTTTGATCTGGACCGGTAAGGGTTAAGGCTTTCACACCTTTTCATACTGTTCACACCTAGAGTTCTTCTTCTCTTACATCTAGATAGGGCCTAACATTCTGATTGGTGGGGGGTCTCACCCACAGATTATGAGAACAGGGGATCCGATGGTTCTCAGGGATCTCAGGGAGCAATGAGGGGTCTGACTGGGGTAAATCAGACACCTCGTTGCTACCTAAGATGAGGAGCACAATCTCCATCTGTTCCATAGGGGCACAGACAAACCAAAATAGGTGCAGCCTTATTGCTCAGACACCTCTGGCATAGTGCACCCAGACTGCTAACAATTTTTTATTGCACAATTAAAAACTCTAATTGCAGCTTTTGACCTACTAGCACAGCAGATAATATAATTCCGGACAGGCTTACACCTACATATCATGAGGTCGTGGAGTATATCCACTTCCCGGTGACATCGGAGAGAGGACTACAATTCATGTCATGTCACAACTGTTGAGTCATGGTTGTTAAGATCACACTATCCAGGGGCTGCAGATCTGGGGTCACTATGGGGCACATTTACTTACCCGTCCCGTTGACACCGCCGATCTGGAATGTTCGACGAGGATTCGGAGCTGCCGCTATTTACCAAGATTGTGCGTCCAATTTCCTGCATGTGTGGCTTCCCCCGCTGAGGTCCACATATCAGAGGTTGCAATATTACATGTGTAATATAGACCTGGTACAGGCACAATAAGCAGATTCTGAACCCAAGAAAAGTAGGGCTATTAATGTCCGTCCAGTATTAGATCGCAACTATTAACTATACAGGCGGTCCCCTACTTAAGAACACCTGACTTACAGACGACGTTGGTAAGTTACTGTACTTTACCCTTAGGCTACATATTATGAGCTATAACAGTTATCACAGGCGTCTGTAATGAAGCTTTGGTGTTAATCCTGGTTCTGATGACAATCCAACATTTTTAAAATCCAATTGTCACAGAGACAAAAAACATTTTTGCTGGGGTTACAATTATAAAATATACAGTTTCCGACTTACATACAAATTCAATTTAAGAACAAACCTACAGAGCCTATCCTATTAAAGTTGGAGGTCAAGTACAGGACGTAAAGTAGAAAGCAACAAGTTTAAGTAGAATCCTCAGAAGTTTTCAACAGTCAAGAGTATTGCAGCCAGGGACATTTATTGAAGAAGCTGGTCTTTGCGATAAATAATAATAATTTCTTTATTTATACAGTGCACTGATCAGATATTTGTCAAATCAGTCCCTGTCCCCATGAGCTCACAATCTAATCAACCTACCAGTATGTTTTTGGAGTGTGGGAGGAAATCGGAGGACCCAGACGAAACCCATGCAAACATGGAGAAAACATACAAACTCTTTGGTGATGTTGATCTGGATGGAACTTGACCTCAGGACCCCAGCGTTAACTGCGAAAGTAACAGGACAGCAGCTAACATTGGGCCTAGAAGAGGAGAATAGGCAACCGGACTTAGCCGGAGCCATGGCTGTCTACCAGGACAAATCCATGGAACTGGACCAGATGAGTAACAGTGTTCTAGTCATTGTTCAGGAACATCTAGATGGAGAAATATAACAACAAAAATGTAAGGTCTTGTCCATGGCTTTTCTTTTGTGTAGATTATATTTGTAGGAAGATCAGCAGGACCTGAGGACCTGTCCTCCTCCCGCTACTAATGCGGGGGGGGGGGGGGGGTTAGGGAAGGGACTCAAGAACGTGACTACAGCTAGTTATTATGGGAAATCCCATTTTACTGCTTCAGTAATGTACCTTCAGGTTTAAGGGCCCGAGATTAACACAAAATTTTGCTCGCTAATGACTACCTATTATGTTAGATTAAGGTATATTCGTAATTCTTCTAGTCTTAAAGAGTAAGATCCAAGGTAGAGATGATAATGAGGATGCACTTATAATACGGACTGCGCCCATTGTATTTGGTATGTACAGTACGCTAGACTCCGGATTAGGAGTTCAATGGCGCGATACTGTGTCAGCAGAATGGGGCAGACTGGGTGGCAAATAGTTTTTCGTTGTAGAAGGTCACAATTTCAGAAAGTTATATTGGATTCCTTAGGTGAGTATGGATATTTTTATACAGGCAGCTAATAATTTTTTTTAATTTTTTTTACTGAAGAGACCCTTTAAGGAATCCACTGCTGCTGACTTATTCAGCATAAACAGCTGGTATTCAATATTCTTGACCCATTTTTACCTTAAATCTACTTGGTTCCATTAGAATCCTCTAACAGTTAGGCCCCTTCCACACTAGCATTTTTCATGCGCGAGTTCTGCGCATGCTTTTGACGCGCAGAACTTGCATTGCACTCTGTCCCATTGTTTCCAATGGGTCTTTCCTCATTTGCGTTGTTTTTCACGCGCGTGCTTGCGTTTGTTTTGACGCGCGTCAAAATCGCAGCATGCTCTACTTTTGCGTTTCACCCGCGTTTTTCCCGCCCCATTCAAGTCTATGGAGACGCATCAAAAATGCATTGCAAGTGCAATGCGTTTTAAATGGATGGGTTGCTAGGTGACATGAATAATTCCCCTGCTCGAGCTCGAGCATTTAATTAAAAAAACACAGTGAAGAACAGTGAAGAATAGAATAAAAACATTGAACACAGTGAACACAGGATCATTGCCCTGAGACATTTGAGGACATTTGAATATTTCCCCTATGCAAACTAAGCACTTCTTACTATATTTTACATAAAAGGTTAATTTACATCTATAGGGGCACATTTACTTACCTGTCCTGACGTGTTACCTGATTGTCCAACCGAAATGCACTGTGCCGCGATTCACTAAGATCGTGCGCCCGATATCCTGCATGTGTCGCTTCCCCGCTCAGGTCCAACGGAGGTCACCATCTTCTTCCTGGTGCATGTGAGTGCTTGGGCTTGTGACACAATTTGAAAGTTAAATCCTGAGCTTACTCCAAATCAATCGGATCGTCCGATGGCCCGCCCGCCGATTTCTGTCGCATGAAAGCCGCCACAGCTGCGCCACAATCCGATCACGTGCGTCACAATCCCCAGTTAAATTCCTGTCACAGCGACGCAAATCCCCAAAACGTCAGAAAATTTTACGAAAGTGCTGCCGCAGATCCTTAGTAAAGAAACCCCATAGTGTTTTATTGTATACAGTCTGATTAATATTCCTGTATCTGTATAGACTAGTAGAAAGGGTTAAAGGGGTTGTCCTAGAGTGTAAAAAAAACCCATTGGTGGCTGGTTAAAAAATTAACATTTAGTTACCTCCGTGGTCCCTACCGGCGTCCCACAATGCCATCTCTCTGGTCCGTGCCCCATGTAAGCAAACGGAAGCCGCGCTGTGTTTAGCTTCCGGCAGGTCTGTTGTATAATGCGGGATGGGTGGGCATGGACGACCACCTCAGCCGGAAGATGAACGCAGCGTGGCTTCCATGCCCGTTTGTTGAGATGGGGTACGGACCAGAGGGATGGCAGCACAGGCCAGTAGCGACTGCGGAGGTATGTACATTTTTTTTTTTAACTAGCCCCCTCTCGGCCACCAAAGGATTTTTATCTCTATCTCTCAGAGAAGTCAGTCATTTTCCACAGATTGTTTTGCTAAAAAAGCAAACTTGTTTACCAGACAATCAGACAGCCTGACCTTTTGAATGACAGGTGCTGCCTGGAAGTTGTTTACACTTCCGAACCATAGAATATTATAAAGGGGCTCAGTGTCAGTTTATAGGAAAACGCCTTGTCATTGTTTTTGTGCTAAAATATAACCACTCCTCCCCTTATAGAAAGTATATAAGAGAACAGTCACAGTTTTTAGGGAACAGATCTTGGAGGAGGAGACTGCCAGTCTACCTGAGCAACCAGAAGAAGAAGCTGAGACGGGGTTACTCTGCCATAGACCCAGGGCTCCTAGCCTGTGACCAGGGTACCAGTCTCCTGAGAAAGAGAGGGACAGCTAGCCCAGGCCTTTCCTCAGCACTAACCCTTCTTCTTCCAGGGAGTAGATTGGAGAAGTCAGCCCTATGATTTGCTTGTATTGCTTTGCACCTGAATTTTTTTAGTAAAAAAGGAAACTGCAGACCCCGCCTCTATGGACTTATTTCCCATTGGGGATCACCACGCCTTACCATCCCTTCCGGGGAGCAGCAACACAGCTTTAGCGCCACGCCTCATCCGGGCACTTATCTGGGCTTGTCTGCTTATCTGGGCTGTTACCTGGGCAAGCGCATGGACTAGAGGAGGAGGGGCAAATGCTCCTCAACCCTCCCCTCTCCATAGAAATCCAAGCGGCTGATATGTCACATAATTTGCACGACAGCCGCTTGGTTTTGTCTCGGTGTTATGAGAGAACGTGTGCTCACTGCTCCATTACTAGGTGCTATAGACCTCTATGGGGGCTGTGATTCAACCACAAAGTAATAATTTTTTAGATCCCCCATGAGAAAAAGTTAATAAAATTCATTAATCTTGCAAAAAATAATGGGCTGCCGTTGTGAAGGTGCTCCTCTCCTGTGACGGCCAAGGCCACACACAGCCTGCACTTCTGCAGGGCAAACAAGCAGTGCTGTGCCACAGGAACGGAATATTGGATCAGGTTAAATACATCAAATTATCTTATCTTGTCCCAGCACCTACCTTCATTTTGATACTATGGGGCAAATTTACTTACCTGGTCCAGTCGCGATCCCCGATTCGGATGATCCGACGAGGATGAAGTCCGTCACGATTCAGAAGATCGTGCGCCCAAGTTCCTGCATCCGTCGCTTCCCCGCAGAGTTCTGCCAGAGTTCACCTTCTTCTTCCCGGTGCTTGTAAGTGCGTGTCAGAGAACATACAAACTCTTTGCAGATGTTGACCTGGATGGAACTTGACCTCAAGAGCCCAGTGCTAAATGCGAAAGTAATAGGACAGCAGCTAACATTGGGCCTAGAAGAGGAGAATAGGCAACCGGACTTAGCCGGAGCCATGGCAGTCTACCAGGACAAATCCCTGGAACTGGACCATATGAGTAACAGTGTTCTAGTCATTGTTCAGGAACATCTAGATGGAGAAATATAACAACAAAAATGTAAGGTCTTGTCCATGGCTTTACTTTTGTGTAGATTGTATTTGTATGAAGATCAGCAGGACCTGTCCTCCTCCCACTAATAATGGGGGGGGGGGGGGGGGAACAACGTGACTACAGCTAGTTATTATGGGAAATCCCATTTTACTGCTTTAGTAATGAACCTTCAGGTTTAAGGACCCAAGATTAACGCAAAATTTTGCTCGCTAATGACTACCTATTATGTTAGATTAAGGTATAGTCTTAATTCTTCTAGTCTTAAAGAGTAAGATCCAAGGTAGAGATGATAATGAGGAGCACTTATAAAATGGACTGCGCCCATTGTATTTGGTATGTACAGTACGCTAGACTCCGGATTAGGAGTTCAATGGCGCGTTACTGTGTTAGCAGAATGGGGCAGACTGGGTGGCAAATAGTTTTTCTTTGCGGAAGGTCACAATTTCAGTAAGTTATATTGGATTCCTTGAGGTGAGTATGGATATTTTTATACAGGCAGCTAAACAATTTTTTATTTTATTTTTTTTTACTGAAGAGACTCTGTGATCTCCGTCAGCTCCATAGAGATTAATGGAGCAGAATGGTCACGCGTGCCTGTCTGCTCCATTAGTCTGACGGAGCGACGAGGGGTCCGACGGACCTCTCGTTTTCACAGTCTGTGGGGGTCTCAGCACTGAGACCACTACTGATCAGCAAGTTAGGCCCTATCTCGTGGATAGGGGCTAACTTTACTTTGTAGGAAAACACCTTTAAGGAATCCACTTCTGCTGACTTATTCAGCATAAACAGCTAACCCATTCTTAACCTTGGTTCCATTAGAATCCTCTAACATTTATGGTCACCTTTAATTAATATTGGACAACGGGCATCTGCAAAAGTAACTGAACACCCAACAAATCTTCTGAACTTTTTTAGAGGATTCTTCCCTATGATGTGCCTTTTGTTGAAAATAATGGATGACACTTATTCGCTCTCGTCTCAAAAAATTGCATCAGCCAAAATTCCTGATAATTTGCATTTCTAGTCCATACTTGGAGACTGCACATGGGGAGCTCTACCGTCCTGACCTCCAAATCAATCGCACCTATGTGTAAAAGATGGCCTCTTTTTCTTAGTGGTGTCACCGGGTACTACCCTGATGGCCACCCCGACCCTCATCCACAGAGTTCTTCACACTGCTGCATGTCCCTTCTTCTTCTTCCTCCTATTGGTTTACCGTCATAACCGCGCCCTTAACAATCTAAGATAATCTAAGATACTATATCCTCTGTAATAAAAGCCTTCAAATCCCATCTATAAGACTTCTACCGAGCTGAATCTCTGCAATGTGATGTTACCAAAAAAAATAGACTGAGACTTATACACGACCTTAACAGTTTTGAACATCCCCTAAAAACTCACCTTTTTAAAGGTTGGGTCACGCAAAGAGTTTTACATGTTATCGTGCGTTTGGATGGTTTGAAAGTGTTTTTCTTCGTTGCTGGAAGTGGAAGCAGTAACGCACCCCCATGAAGCCTATTTCACAGGTGATATGTGTCAGGATTTTCATCTTTCCATTCTATGGATGCACGCTGACAAAACTGTGGTATTGTGTTAGACATTTAGTGTATATTTACTGTATCTGGCAGACTGCTTTGTTATCATTTACCTTGTTACTTGTGTAGATTTATGGTCTCACTCATTTTGCCACCGTTCTGTTTTCCACGGGATGGTAAGTTATTTATATCTCTTCTATAGGGGTTTAAATGTTTTTATTGTTTAATAAAATGTAAGTATCATCCCTAGAAATGCATCCTTCTTTTTCTTCTTTTCTTTGAGGTTTTCAGCTGCTTCCACTTCCAGCAATGAAGGAAAACGCTTTCAAACCAGCCATACGTATATTAACATGAAAAAACAAATACATTTAAAACGTATCGATCACAAACACCACATGTGATTACACCCTAAAGGAAATCTAACATCTAAACCCATCATGATAAACCAGGGACATTACTCATAGATCCAGGCACCGGGACTGTGGTGATCTTCTTGTATATCTTATCCTTATAAATCAACTTTTATAATTATGCTAATGAGACTGAAGGCCACCTGGGGGCATCAACAGAGCCCTTCCTTGCTGTAGCTTCACACGCTGTCTGCCCCTGCTCCCTCAGCACGTCCCTTTGGAAGTGCTCCTGTGCTTGAATCTGCTATAGTAACTTCCGCAGAGCTCTTCTGGCTCATTAGCATGATTTTAACAGTTGATTTTAGAAAGGAAGGAGGCCATGGATAACAGATATAAGAAGATTACCACAGTCACACTGCCTGAATCTATGAGTAAGTGTCCTTGGTTTATCATGATGGATTTTGGCAGTAGATTTCCTATAAGCAAGTCCTAACTTCATTTCACATTTAAAGTAATCCTCTACCTCTACGTTATTTCCCAGGACACCATATTGTCATATATGACCATGCACTTTGTATTTTCAGTATAATTTATTCATTTTGATGTCTAAAAAGAATGTACCCCAAGAGCTACAAATATGATGGTTGGGGTAGTTAAAATCCTCTATTTGCGCAAACATTTTTTTAAAAAATGATGGGGCTCATTTACTAAGGGTCCTGTGGCCGCGATTCCATCAGGTTTTCCCAAATATTTCCGATTTGCACCATTTCGCTCCGAATTGCCCCAGGTTTTTGGCGCACGCGATCGGATTGTGACGCATCCGTCTTTCACGCAACAGAAATCGGGGGCTTGGCCGTCGGACAACCCGACGGATTCTGAAAAACGGCGGAATTTAAAAAACGATTTGTGTCACAAGACACGCACTCACATGCAACGGGAAGAAGGTGAACTCCGGCACAGCAGCGACACCTGCTGCATATCGGGCGCACTACCTTAGTGAATCCCGAAAGACCCGAATCCACATCGGACAACACGCCGCGGGATCGCGACTGGACCGGGTAAGTAAATCTGCCCCTATAAGTTAACATTTCTCCAACAAAAACTAGAGCTCGCCCCTCCGCTCAATGTTATTTTGTTAGTGTCAGATAATTCCGGCTTCCCGGAAATCGTTTTTTTTCCGTTAGCGTTATGTGATAGTTATTATATTCATTCTACCTCAATCATCATATAATAGTAAATGTTCCTCCGCGTGATCCGCCATTGAACTGCTCCTGGCCTCTGCCGTCAATGCGCATTTAGCAAAAATGCTGCCTTTTTTTTCTTCTTTTTTTTGGATCAATGCTAACGAGCATCACAACATACAGTAAAATAAAAGCAGTATTAAAACATAACTCATCCATTTAACCTGCCGGAATATTCACTCCGCAGCATCAAAGCCTTTAGAATAATTACTGCCGGATGAAGGGGGAAAAAAAAGCCAATTAATTTGAGGAGTTGTTTATGGAGTGTTTTATTTGTTTTTTGAATTTTTTTTTTTTTTTTACTTAGCTTTATGACCCATTTTAGATTTTTCTTACAGCAGCAGCACGTGGCATTTGTACATCATCAGATATTACAGACGGCTCCGAGATGATGGAGGACGTGAGGCTTTGAAGTGCGGTAAAATGCAATGTTCAGGAAACGGCGGTGGAGCTGAGCTTTAAGGAAACACAGAAAAGCTAATGCAATAAATAATGGAAGGTAATCTCCAAAGCAACAGATTGGGGGTCATTTACTAAGGGACCGATTCGCGTTTTTGCGGTGGTTTAACCGAGTATTTCCAATTTGCGCCGATTTTCCCTGAATTGCCCCGGGATTTCGGAGCACGCGATCGGATTGTGGAGCATCGGTGTCGACATGCACACGACGGAGATGGGGGGGCGTGGCCGTAAAAAAACCCGACGGATTCGGAAAAAGCGCCGCATTTAAAAATGTTGCTCGACTCGCGATTACCTTCACCCACGATGGCTCGGTGAACTTCAGTGCGTTCCGATGGTCTTCAGCGCAGCAGCGACACCTGGTGGACGGCGGAGGAACTACCTTAGTGAATCCCGGCCGGACCCGAATCCACCGCAGAGAACGCGTCGCTGGATCGCGAATGGACCGAGTAAGTAAATCTGCCCCATTAACTCTTTTCTTGCCAAGGGTAGCTGCCAACCCTCTCATATGTTCTTGCAGTTTCTGTTCGCATATTTAGGTATCGTGGACCTCTTGGCACTGGAGCCTACGTTGACCATACTAGAGCCGTCGGATAGAACTTTTTTTCTTCATTGTTTTGTAAATTACTCTACTGCGATTTCCTGTTGTGACCCCGGTTCCATTATTGACTCTGATCCTGTGCTGCCTGTCTCGACCTCCTGCCTGTCCCCGACCACAATCTTGCCTTACGATTCTGTACTATGCCTTGGCCACCACCGCAAACAAAGTCGTGCCTGTCGATCGACCTGGTGGTACCACGGTGCAGCAAGTCCAATGCGGCGGGCTATGGCTCTATAAGCACAGCACAGTACTACTACTCTTACCCTGCATATATGACTACAGCACAGTACTACTACTCTTTTCGTGCATATATGACTACAGCACAGTACTACTACTCTTACCCTGAATATATGAGCACAGCACAGTACTACTAATCTTATCCTGCATATATTAGCACAGCAAAGTACTACTACTCTTATCCTGCATATACAGAGACAGAGTTATTCTAGTCCTATTGTGTATATGGCTTATAGGCACAGCAAAGGACTACTACTTCTATACTGTATTTAGGGACACAGAACAGTAATGTTACTCTGATCTTGCCTATATAAGCACAGCAAAGTACTAGTACTCTTACCCTGCATATATAAGCACAGCATAGTGCTACTACTCGTATCCTGCATATATAGAGACAGCAGAGCTATTCCTATCCTGCATATACCTATTGGCCTCAGCACAGGACTACTACTCCTATACTGTATTTATGGACACAGAACACTAATATTACTCTCATCCTGCCTATAGGAGCACAGCAAAATACTCATACTCTTACCCTGCAAATATGGACACTGCAATATATTAATATTCTTATCCTGCAAATACTGCTATCCTGTATATATGAGCAATTCATAGTATTCCTACGCCATGCTTCATATATTGACACAGCATAGTACTAATACTCTCCTATCCATCCGGTATAAATGGGCACAACACAATACAAATAAAATAATGGGATGTATCAAGAGAGGAATAGATTCTCATGATAAAGACATAGTTTTGCCCTTATACAAATCCCTGGTCAGACCACACATGGAATATTGTGTACAGTTTTGGGCACCAGTATATAAAAAGGATATAGTAGAGCTGGAACGGGTGCAGAGGAGAGCAACCAGGATTATTAGGGGAATGGGGGGACTAGAATACAATGACAGATTACAAAATTTGGGATTATTCAGTTTAGAAAAAAGACGACTGAGGGGAGACCTCATTACAATGTACAAATACCTGAACGGACAGTACAAGGTATCTCTCCAAAGATCTTTTTATACCTAGGCCTGTGACCAGGACAAGGGGGCATCCTCTACGCTTAGAGGAGAGGCGATTTTACCATAAACATAGACAAAGGTTCTTTACTGTAAGAGCAGTGAGACTGTGGAACTCTCTGCCGCAGGAGGTTGTTTTGGCGGACTCTATGTACATGTTCAAGAGAGGCCTGGATGACTTTCTGGAGAGAAAAAA
This sequence comes from Engystomops pustulosus, assembly GCA_019512145.1. Lineage (NCBI taxonomy): Eukaryota > Metazoa > Chordata > Amphibia > Anura > Leptodactylidae > Engystomops > Engystomops pustulosus. Next base: position 11,943,950 of record CM033647.1, on the reverse strand, counting down.
TATCACGGGTTATGTGGATAAAACATTTATTTAATTCTTGAAGGTTGGACTTGATGGACTTGCGTCTCCTTCCAGCCTTATATACTATGATACGATGATACTATGAACACTACTATTCTTATCCTGCATATATGAGCACAGCACAGCACTACTACTCTTATCCTGCATATATGAGCACAGCACAATACTACTACTATTATCCTGCATGTATGAGCACAGCACAGTACTACTACTCTTATCCTGCATATATGAGTACAGCACAGTACTACTACTCCTATCCTGCATATATGAGTACAGCACAGTACTACTACTCTTATCCTGTATATATGGGCACAGCACAGTACTACTACTCTTATCCTGCATATATGAGTACAGCACAGTACTACTACTCTTATCCTGCATATATGAGCACAAGCACAAATATCTATTAGCCCTGAATGTTGAGCAGGGACAGTATACTATCTTATCCTGTATAAATGGGCACAACACAATACTACTATTCTTATCCTGCATATATGAGCACAGCACAGTACTACTACTCTTATCCTGCATATATGAGCACAGCACAATACTACTACTATTATCCTGCATGTATGAGCACAGCACAGTACTACTACTCTTATCCTGCATATATGAGTACAGCACAGTACTACTATTCTTATCCTGCATGTATGAGCACAGCACAGTACTACTACTCTTATCCTGCATATATGAGTACAGCACAGTACTACTACTCTTATCCTGTATATATGGGCACAGCACAATACTACTACTCTTATCCTGCAAATATGAGTACAGCACAATACTACTACTATTACCCTGCATATATGGGCACAGCACAGTACTACTACTCTTATCCTGCATATATGAGTACAGCACAGTACTACTACTCTTATCCTGTATATATGAGCACAGCACAATACTACTACTCTTATCCTGTATATATGGGCACAGCACAGTACTACTACTCTTATCCCTGCATATATGAGCACAGCACAGTAACTACTCTACTACTCTTATCCTGCATATATGAGTACAGCACAGTACTACTACTCTTATCCTGCATATATGAGCACAGCACAATACTACTACTATTATCCTGCATGTATGAGCACAGCACAGTACTACTACTCTTATCCTGTATATATGAGCACAGCACAGTACTACTACTCTTATCCTGTATATATGGGCACAGCACAATACTACTACTCTTATCCTGCATATATGAGTACAGCACAGTACTACTACTCTTATCCTGTATATATGGGCACAGCACAGTACTACTACTCTTATCCTGCATATATGAGTACAGCACAGTACTACTACTCTTATCCTGTATATATGGGCACAGCACAGTACTACTACTCCTATCCTGTATATATGAGCACAGCACAGTACTACTACTCTTATCCTGTATATATGGGCACAGCACAGTACTACTACTCTTATCCTGCATATATGAGTACAGCACAGTACTACTCCTATCCTGTATATATGGGCACAGCACAATACTACTACTCTTATCCTGCATATATGAGTACAGCACAGTACTACTACTCTTATCCTGCATATATGAGTACAGCACAGTACTACTCCTATCCTGTATATATGGCCACAGCACAGTACTACTACTACTCCTATCCTGTATATATGAGCACAGCACAATACTACTACTCTTATCCTGTATATATGGGCACAGCAAAGTGCTACTCTTATCCTGCATATATGAGTACAGCACAATACTACTACTCTTATCCTGTATATATGGGCACAGCACAGTACTACTACTCCTACCCTGTATATATGGGCACAGCAAAGTGCTACTCATATCCTGTATATATGATCTTCTCTCATGTTTGTATCCTTTGCACTGGGTCCGCCAATGAGTAAGAAACAACCCCGTGGCCTTGTCCTTAGCTAGGGGTCATCACTAGCACAAACTGGCTCTCTTGGAAAAGTATATTTTCTCTATATTTGAGGCATTTGGGGATATATTTGCCTTGTACAAATGCCAAGTACCCAGAACGGCACTCTAGATTTATCAGCAATATGATTGAAAGCAAAATGGTTTCAATTGTCCTTGATTCGTACAATACATTGGAAGCAAAGGGACTATTTCCCCAGTATTGCAATCTGTGTGGAATCACATTAACTCTGCATCATGAAATAAATACATCAGAGGAAAAATATATTTTAGAATTTATACCTAAATCCCTCTATGATTTCCCTTCCGACTGGAGGGGTCTATACGTTTTGAGATAGACGCTCGGAATTTATAGATGTGCCGGGCTGGAGATGGAATACAGCTGTTTTGTGGCAAATCTTCCTATGAGATATCCTATAAGATATAAATATTCCCTCCAGTGCGACTCAAGTAATATATATTTTCATGAATGTCATTTCCGAGGAAAATAGGAAAGATTTTTATTTTGGAATCTGCTTTCTATATATTTGATGTTTGAACACAGATTTAATTTACAGTGTTGTTCTACGAAGTGTTTCGGCTTCTCGATTGAGGTCTGTTTATTCCTACGTCTTAACTCCTACTTTAGTTTATGTTGTACCATTCAGGGGTGCACAAACTTTTCCAATTTAAAGGGCCACATTGTTGTTTCAACCACTTTCAGGGGCCACAATACAATTTAAAGTGGTTGTACCTACTATTTAATTTATCCATAGGATAGGCGATAAACTGATTGGTGAGTGTCCTACTACTGCGACCCCCAACCGATCATGAGGATGGGACCCCCAACAATCCATAGAATGGTGGTCCCTGCTAAACCATTTAGATGTCCAGTGGTGTTGGAAATTCCCAAGCCCAACACTCGGCTATCTATGGCACTACCGTTATCTGCCTATGGGAGTGCCGACACCACCATACACTTGACACTACCATAACATGACACATGTTAGACCTGCTGCTCAATCAGTTAGTGAGGAGTGATGGGTGGACACATTTAGATGAACTTTGGACAAGTTTGAGAGTCTGTTTACTCCTACCATATATATACTACAACCTTTGAGTCCTCTTCAAACATCCGAAACAGCAATGTACCATATACATCGATCATGTGTTGTTAAATTGAAAAGCCGGTTGTTCAGCAGCTCATCCTCCAGCTTTTCCCAGTGCTGAACCTGAACTTCTGTCTGAAGTCCAGGTTGGGTCCACTCAACCCTATTAGTGAGAACAAGATCCCTATTCTCTGGATTGCTGGGGGTCCCATTCTCGTGATCTGTGGTGGTTCTGGCGATTGGTGGTAGTCCCGATGGTAGATACTGCTAACTTTGTTATTTTGTATCCTATGGATATATATATTATCATAAGTAGGTTGTACAACCCTTTGAAGGGGTTTTCCCACAAAACAATTTAGGCCCTAACCACGGGATAAGGCCTAACTTGCTGATCGTTGGAGGTCATGCTCGGCAATCTTCGTCAGCTACATAGAGATGAATGGAGCAGAATGGACTTGCGCTGTTCATTGGACACTCAGTTCTTGTGATCCATGGGGGTCTAATCACTGAGACCCCCACCGATGAGCAAGTTAGGCCCTATGCAGTGGATAGGGCCTAATTTATTTTGTCGGTAAACCCCTTTAAAGAAGTTCTCCAGTCATTCTTTGTATTTGTGGAAGGTCCCTATAACCCCAACTTTTATTTTATTCATGGTGGCCACCTGAGAATAACATGTCTTTCACTTGTCTTAGGGGGTCAACATGGGGGCACCAGGCTCCCTAAATGGTACAGCCTTCCTGGGTTGTACCACAGACGGCAGCACAGACTCCTATTATACCGGTAGTACTGTTCACAATGTCTCATGTCACAAAGATATAATGGAGAAGACAGTGCAGCCACCCTGACTGTATACTTATGCAATCTTAGATTTTCTGAAGATATACAGAGATGGATTATCACAGTGTCCTCCCAGCAGGAAAAGATAATGCTGGCTCTAGCTGCCCATGTGGTACTGTGCTGGGGAATCAAGGATTTAATAAAGTTTCTCAGCGTTTGATAGAGGAGCGTTTATATACAGCAGAGGAGGCAGAGCTGTGGAGGAGGGAGAGATCGATGGTCTTAACCAATGATAACTGGGTAGGTTTGTCTCAGACCACTTATACAGAGATAAACTATAGTCAAAGATTATAATAAGTTAAAAAGCAGCACATGATCAGGATCTGAAGTAGAAAGTAATAATACAGATATGAGCAGCGGGGAAGTTCTATGTTCATCTCATTCCCATATACATGTACCGTATTTTTCGGACTATAAGGCGCACAAAAAACCCTTAGATTTTCTCAGAAATCAAAGGTGCGCCTTATAGTACAGTGCGCCTTATATATGAACTGTACTTACAGACAACATCTGCTATGTACTGTGCACAGGTCTGCCACCTGCGGGTCATTCATCCTTATAATCAGGTGCGCCTTATAATCTGGTGTGCCTTATATATGAACCTAGACGTTTTAGGAGGAATTTATTGATGGTGCGCCTTGTAGTCCAAAAATACAATATATAACAAGGGCGTCTCCTTCACTACAACTTCTAGTGATAAATGATATCATGCGGCCTTGAGGCTTTCATCCCTTTAGGAGACGTCTCAAGTGTTGGAATTTTCACATTTTGATTGTTTAGGTAAAACTTTCTGTCGTCTTCAACATGACTCAGCATTTCATGACCGAGTATCAATTTTCACATTTCTACAAGCCATGACATCATCCTTTGACATCGGAGAATCACTGAAGACCTCAGATAGTGGGAAGATCTTATATCTGCTGGAACCTGGATCAGTTCTTTTCCCATGTTGTTGGGTTAAGTCCTTTCATTTCTCCAAATTTCTGGTCAATTTACCAAATCTTCTTAATATCCCAACGTTTCAAAAGAGCCGCAACACAAAAATAGCAACTAAAGAATATTTAGCCGAGATGTGAGCTGCATTTATCAAGTATCTATGGCAACAAAGTAACAAAAAACTCAACATGTAGCAGATCTCCATCAAAAACAGATGCATTGTGGTCCATAAAAACCAGTCCAGGTTTTATTTCAATATTGCAGTTTATTGGGGTTCTTAGAAGTACAGGTGTAGCAAACATTAGAGGGAATGTGCCATCTGAATATGACCGATTTTTAAAGAATTTTTGGTATTTTTTATTTATTTTTAATTTTCCATGCCATTGTCTATATTTAAAATAAATCCTAATATCCTGCAGTTGATTATCCATCCATTATATCTATTAATAGACAATTCATCGGCAGATATGTCCAGCAGACACCTCATTATCACCACATATATATAGATAATAATATATAGATAATAGATGATGTCTCCCCCTCCCTGTACAGTGACCTCTATATAGATAACACTGACCCATCATTACATCACTACTGACAATAGATGATGTCACAGCTTATCTCCTCCCCCTTCCTGTACAATGACCTCTATAAGATAACACTGACCCATCTTACTCACTACTGACAATAGATGATTTCACAGCTTATCTCCTCCCCCTCCTGTACAATGACCTCTATATAGATAACCTGACCCTCATTACATCACTATGACAATAGATGATGTCACAGCTTATCTCCTCCCCCTCCCTGTACATGTACCTCTATATAGATAACACTGACCCATCATTACATCACTACTGAACATGATGATGTCACAGCTTATCTCCTCCCCCTCCCTGTACAATGACCTCTATATAGATATCACTGACCCATCATTACATCACTACTGACAATAGATGATGTTCACAGCTTATCTCCTCCCCCTCCCTGTACATGACCATTATATAGATAACACTGACCATCATTACATCCCTACTGACAATAGATGAGTGTCACAGCTTATCTCCTCCCCTCCCTGTACAATGACTCTATATAGATAACACTGACCCATCATTACATCACTACTGACAATGATGATGTCACAGCTTATCTCCTCCCCCTCCCTGTACAATGACCTCTATATAGATAACTGACCCTCATTACATCACTACTACAATAGATGATGTATGTCCAGCTTATCTCTCCCCCTCCCTGTACAATGACCTCTATATAGATAACACTGACCCATCATATACATCACTACTGACAATGGATGATGTCACAGCTTATCTCCCTCCCCTCCCTGTACAATGACCTCTATATAGATAACACTGACCCATCATTACATCACTACTGACAATAGTGAGTCACAGCTTATCTCCTCCCCTCCCTGTACAATGACCTCTATATAGTACACTGACCCATCATTACATCACTACTGACAATAGTGATGTCACAGCTTATCTCCTCCCCCTCTGTACAATGACCTCTATATAGATAACACTGACCCATCATTACATCACTACTGACAATAGATGATCACAGCTTATCTCCTCCCCTCCCTGTACATGACCTCTATATAGATAACATGACCCATCATTCATCACTACTGACAATAGATGATGTCACAGCTTATCTCCTCCCCCTCCCTGTACAATGACCCTCTATATAGATAACACTGACCCATCATACATCTACTGATGATAGATGATGTCCACGGCTTATCTCCTCCCCATCCCAGTACAATGCCTCTATATAGATAACACTGACCCATCATTACCATACTACTGACAATATGATGTCACAGCTTATTCCTCCCCCTCCCTGTACAATGACCTCTAATAGATAACACTGACACCCTCATTACATCCTACTGACATATATATTCACAGCTTACTCCTCCCCCTCCCTGTACAATGACCTCTATATAAATAACACTGACCCACCATTACATCACTACTGACAATAGATGATGTCACAGCTTATCTCCTCCCCCGCCCTGTACAATGACTTTTATATAGATATCACTGACCCATCATTACATCACTACTGACAATAGATGATGTCACAGCTTATCTCCTCCTCCTCTCTGTACAATTACCTCTATATAGATAACACTGACCCATCATTACATCACTACTGACAATAGATGATGTCATAGCTAATCTCCTCCCGCTCCCTGTACAATTATCTCTATATAAATAACACTGATCCATCATAACATCACTACTGACAATAGATGATGTCACAGCTTATCTCCTCCCCCTCGCTGTACAATATCCTCTATATAGATAACACTGACCCATCATTACATCACTTGTGACAATAGATGATGTCACAGCTTATCTCCCCCCTCCATGCACAATGACCTTAATATAGATAACACTGACCCATCATTACATCACTACTGACAATAGATGATGTCACAATCATACCGGAACTCCCCCTGCCTAATTATGACCATGGCTGGTAGCTAGGGAACTCCCAATCATACTGAAACTCCCCCTGCCCAAACATAACCATGGCTAGTAGCTAGGGAACTCCAAATCATACCGTACTGGATACTCCAATCCAGTGTCCAAGAAAATGACCACAATATATATATGTAATAAACTTTCTTCACTTTACTTCAAGTTTTTTTCATATGGAGTGAATTAATATAAATTGCTGTTATACTTTCACGAATATTGGAATTGTTTCTGAAAAAACAAGTTGAATTGAAGAAAGTTAATTACATATATATATTGTGGTCATTTTCTTGGACACTATTCATTTGGAGCTTTATTTGTGGGGAAACGGGAGATCGTCTTGTCCTAGACAACCTGCGTTTTTCTATATTCCCTCCACATACTGAATGTCTAGGGTGTTACCCCCAGTGCTGTCCCTGCCCAGTGACCATGCTCAGCAGAGGCCATGGTAGTAATGTAATATGTTGCATCCCTCCCCCATTGCCTCCATTGGCCTCTGCCAAGCATACACTCACCGGCCACTTTATTAGGTACACCTGTCCAACTGCTCGTTAACACTTAATTTCTAATCAGCCAATCACATGGCGACAACTCAGTGCATTTAGGCATGTAGACATGGTCAAGACAATCTCCTGCAGTTCAAACCGAGCATCAGTATGGGGAAGAAAGGTGATTTGAGGCCTTTGAACATGGCATGGTTTTTGGTGCCAGAAGGGCTGGTCTGAGTATTTCAGAAACTGCTGATCTGCTGGGATTTTCACGCACAACCATCTCTAGGGTTTACAGAGAATGGTCCGAAAAAGAAAAAACATCCAGTGAGCGGCAGTTCTGTGGGCGGAAATGCCTTGTTGATGCCAGAGGTCAGAGGAGAATGGGCAGACTGGTTCGAGCTGATAGAAAGGCAACAGTGACTCAAATCGCCACCCGTTACAACCAAGGTAGGCAGAAGAGCATCTCTGAACGCACAGTACGTCAAACTTTGAGGCAGATGGGCTACAGCAGCAGAAGACCACACCGGGTGCCACTCCTTTCAGCTAAGAACAGGAAACTGAGGCTACAATTTGCACAAGCTCATCGAAATTGGACAGTAGAAGATTGGAAAAACGTTGCCTGGTCTGATGAGTCTCGATTTCTGCTGCGACATTCGGATGGTAGGGTCAGAATTTGGCGTCAACAACATGAAAGCATGGATCCATCCTGCCTTGTATCAACGGTTCAGGCTGGTGGTGGTGGGGTCATGGTGTGGGGAATATTTTCTTGGCACTCTTTGGGCCCCTTGGTACCAATTGAGCATCGTTGCAACGCCACAGCCTACCTGAGTATTGTTGCTGACCATGTCCATCCCTTTATGAGCACAATGTACCCAACATCTGATGGCTACTTTCAGCAGGATAATGCGCCATGTCATAAAGCTGGAATCATCTCAGACTGGTTTCTTGAACATGACAATGAGGTCACTGGACTCCACACTGGAGGTCACTGGACTCCACAGTCACCAGATCTCAATCCAATAGAGCATCTTTGGGATGTGGTGGAACGGGAGATTCGCATCATGGATGTGCAGCCGACAAATCTGCGGCAACTGTGTGATGCCATCATGTCAATATGGACCAAAATCTCTGAGGAATGCTTCCAGCACCTTGTTGTATCTATGCCACGAAGAATTGAGGCAGTTCTGAAGGCAAAAGGGGTCCAACCCGTTACTAGCATGGTGTACCTAATAAAGTGGCCGGTGAGTGTATATGTCACTCAGGAGGATGGGAAGATGCCACTTTCCAGTCTGTGTTTCCACAGTATATGACATATGAGAATAGCGTATGCACAAAACTGGGATGTGACTCTAGCCCAAAATAAAACAGGTTTGGGACTTATAACCCATCAGCAAGCCTTGCAGCAGTGTCATAACACATAACAGTGGGGGCAAGGGAGGTTATAGGATATCAAAGCATTGGGGGTAAATCTTCAGGAGGTCTGCACAGGGGGTCATATTATATATGGTGGTCCACCTAAGGGTTATTGTTTATGGAGGCACAGGGGTTCATAGAATAAATGATTGCAGATAATATTAAAGTGACCCTATTGTCATATGGTGCACATATCTTACAGTATATAATGGAGACTCAACAGGGTTATATAGTCTGTATGGGGCTCTCTTTATGGAGTTGTTATCCACAAAATTTGATGAATATCACTAAGTGGTAGCTTTATGAATGGTTTCCTTAGTAAATACAAAATATCATCATAATTACTCAGAAAACAAGCAAATCATGATGATGAAAGGACCTATAAGGGGGTGTATTCAAGCCTAGTGACCGGGATAGTATAAAACAAGTCACATAAAGCCTAGTAGTATCTAGTGTCTATTCCATTAAGGGGTCTGTGAAAAGCTGGGTACTTTCATTGGCACCATAATGGCTGTCATTGATTTTGCTCTTTAAATTGTAATGTAAATTCCTCTTCATGGGTCCTACTGCATTTCACAAATCTCCCGTTTTATCGGCGAGGATCCGCGGCTCGTGGAGGCAATAGCGGTTTTATTAGTGTTTAAGTGGCAAATCACTCAATCTGGTTTTCTCATCACAGATACATACAAATGAGGGCTCGAATGTCATTTTCCAGCTCATTTTACCACTAATGTGACCTCTGCATATGGCAACCGAGATGTATTCTGTGACTTGAACAAATGATGTGTCGCAAAATGAAATACATAAGAATCCATCAAAATAATTCTACATAATTCAATAAAAAACTAAAGAAAATCTACAGACGGGACCTGTCAGAGGGATGAGATATGTCTGCCTTATTGTGCTGTGTATTATAATACCTGGGGAATATTATTCAGGATTCTGCCTGCTGCTGTTATCCAATAGGCTTTCGTTTCTGTAATTCTTACGTAGACATGTGAGTTTCTATGGCAACAGACTACAAACACTCTGTGTAGTCTGATCCTGTATTTGTATTCTCTCATATTTTTTTTCTCTGCTGTAACTCTTGTGTAACCCTTAACGCAATTAACATTGGGAAGGTGGTGGATTAAGACTGGTGTGGGTCCTGGGCTGTATGAATATTATAGCCCCTACAAGTCTGGGATTCACTTCCTACATATGGTACTAGAATCAGCTACTTGGGAAATAGAGGATGGGTCCCTTCAGTCTGCTTTGAAACTGCAGCTTCAGGACCTTTGGAGGACCTTCAAAGGTCTTGAAATGGCTCTTTAATCCCAATGGGCCCCCTAGAAGACTTGATCCCCGGGTCACCGCCCAAACCGCCTATATTATAATACACTACTGGGAAGCTTAGTAAGAAGTGAAGGTGCATATGTAAGGTCCTCAAAACTAAGAGACACTTTAGAACTCTTCTATGTCTCACATAAAGGGCTAAGTAATTGGATACTTCCAACCACTAGTAATGCAACCTGTATATTCCTTGCTCCCGTTCCGGCAGTGCAACTCTGATCCTGTCTGATCCCGACTTTAACCTTCACCATGTTTATGGATATTCCACCAACCTTGCCCTCCTACGTGTTATGTTCAACTCTTAATTCTATTGTGGACTACACTCCAATCCATCTTGATTGGCCTTCTAATGAGGTTCCTTAGGTATGTTCCTGAATACCCTACTTCTTCTTAAAGGAGGCATCCCATATAAGCTAAACATATGGCCTTTTAGGTAATCATCCTTCGATATAAGCGTATCTTACTTAAAAAAAAATGTGGTGCACCATGGATGAAGCCCGGTGTACCGTTTTCACAAGAGGAACAGGACATTGTCAAGCAAGGTTGAGTAGGAGTTGCTGGATGTTGAAACTGGACAAGAGCTGGTACATTAGACCTCACCCACTAGAAAGGTAATCTAATCAAAAATGAAAAGTCCATATTTACTAATTGATGTTGAAGGAAACTGCATACAGATTGTGACCACGACATCTCCAGCAAGCCTTTATAAAGCTATGGTTTTGGTTCCAAATCAAATCTGCCTGGGTGGAGTGCTGCAGTGGGTCCATGGTAGTAGGTCCACCTGAGTCACCAGCGCATGCGCAGTGCATCTGACGAGGATAAGGGCTGTACAACTTGACTACCGCTTAGTATGCAGAAGCAAGGTGGACTGCTAGATGCACTGTGCATGCCCTGGAGGCTCATGGGAACCCAAACTTTTTCACTGTATCATAGTAGATTATGATATAGATTTGGAAGTGGTAGCGAGGGGCTAAAACCACCCACCAAATGTTATAGTGGGAAGGACCTTCACCCAGGAAAACCTCATACATGTTCCTGCTCTCAGTACACATGAGCTATATCAGGACTTTTGAAGGTCCTCTAAAGGTCATGAAACATGAAGACAGATGGGAGGCAACTTTTATTCCCTAAGAACCTTGATTTTAGGACCATAAGTAGGAAGTGATCCCAAAACTACCGGACATTCCTTTGAATAGTGGAAAATAAGGAGATTGTTTAGACTGGCAAATGGGTTACAGTATATACCCAGATATAATATCGCCACCCCGTCTAATAGTCAAGGATTCTGAACCAAGAACCTTCTAGTTACTCGGATTCTGTAACATAAAAATCAGTTACGTAAACAAGACAAACTCAAAACCGTTGCCCTGGAAGAAGCAGCGTGGTGGAAGTGAACACTTCTTCATATCGCTGGAGCATAACTGGATCCCCATGATACGTGTATTGTATCTCGCCTTGCGCTACGCCGCACGTTATTGTTCCCAGGAACACAAGCAGGTGCTCATTGTTGTCTGTGCCGGTGCTGAAGGTCGTCACATAATGAAGACATTCAGCTTGTACATTGTGTCTTTGCTAATTGCCGCAAATTAAAAGGCTCTCGGTTCGGCTGGCGTGCTGCGAGTTTACAAATATAGGATTTGGCGATGGGGTAATGTGTCAAAATATTGTTAGCGTGTCATTTTTATTTCTTCAGAATAAACATAATCGTTATTCTAAGCCGTAAAAATTGCATTCCCTCCACTGTGTCACAGCACCTCTCCCTGGGAATAATGCGGCTCGTGCTCAATTTCTTCTTTGACCAAAAGATTAGAGATTTATGTTTTCGTTACGCTCAGAATTAGCATTTTTTTGCACTGGATGAAATGGAACATTATGCAGAAAATGTACTGATAAAATATGTATTTATACATAGAGCAGAGGCACCTCTAGAGTTCTCTTCAGTCGGGGTCCAATACCCTAGACATGGCAGAGTGGATTTTCAGCAACCCCCCTTCGGCACCAAATACATAGAGCACATGCCCCATTAGCCCTCCATAGCTACACTTGCAGCTCCATGTATGATAGTAAACAGTATATGAGAGTGACTCATCAAACACTTAACAAGTTTTGGGGTAATTTTTAAAAAATTTTTTCCAAAATTTATTGTAAAAGTCACAAATTTTTAAGCACCACTATTTCTGCACCATAATTTGTAACTTCAGGGGGGGCTGCCTTACATGGTAACCAAAAGAAGCTCTGTTTTCCTTATTCCAACCTGGAAAAAGTATTTGCATATTTTCCAGAATCCCTGAGTGGAGCATAAATGGCTGTAAATCTTCACACGCCTGCAAGGCAGCCTTAATTGGCAAAGTCTCCATAAGGAGAACTTTTACTTCCTTATGGAATAGATGCACTGATTTGACTTTAATTCTGTATCATGTCATTAGGCCTCTTGCAAGTCATGCTTGGTTTCAATTTATTCCAGTTGGTATAAATAAATAATATGTTCTATATTTGTTATAGAAACACAAATATGGTAAGACTAATAAAAAATCCTAAAATGTTTGCTGGTGTATTAAAACATATATATATTTGTCATCACTGTAGAATGTATTGGCCTGTATAACCTGTCACCACTGACAACCCCCACAGCCACCATTCTTCTAAAAAAATCTTTTATTGAGGCTGTCTGCTACTAAAGATTCAGTCATGAAAGTGGGAGGAGCCCCACCATACAGTCAAGCTACCCCGCCTCCTAACTGACGGTAACACTGCAAATTTGGCCTTCCTCAGGAGTGATAGAGGGGTAAATGAGGGGCTTAAGAGAGACATTGGCTGTGTGTAACTTGCTGAAGAGAAATCAGCTCCCTCATTCCCCCTACCTTGGGAATTCTCTTAAGCGGGAAATTTTTACTATCTTGTGATGTCACACCCCTCTTCCATGCTCCCAGTCTGGGAGGGGGAGGTATGGGGGTGTGCACAATTAGCAGCCCAGAGTGCCGGACATCTTGTCCTGGGGCTCCGGCCTGCTAATTAAAAATCTTTTTTTCTGGTCGATCCTTGCATGTCAACATTAAAGAAGACCAGCGCCAGGATAGGAAGAAGATGAGCAGGGGTGAGTATAGTTTGTTTTTTGATAAATGAAGTGGTTGTTTTCCGTTAAGCAAATGCCCACTCGTTGGGCCTTATTTTTTTGCTACTAATTTTGATTTCATCATAACATATCGTCCTGACTCTAAGGCCAAATACAAACGACTGTATGGGGGACGTATGTATGGCCCCAAGCTCGCAGGTGTACATACATCCCCCATAGACGATATGTGCGGTGCCGTACCACTCCGTACACAGGAATAAGACAGGACATGTCTTATCTTTCCCCGTGTGCATGGCTGTACACGTGCATCTCCATGCAGAGGGGAGGGGTCATGTATGGGCATATGGCTCGTTGGGCATACGTTCGTGTGAATCCAGACTAAGAATGTTAAAGTGGTATTCCAATCTGGGCATTCACATTTCATTTAATTCATTTGCCATTTGAAAACATTTCTTCAATTGGATGTTATTAAAAAAAATGTTCCTGTGTGAAGATCATTTCTCATAAATGTAGTCAATACCTCCGAGGCTACTCCTAAAAAGGTCTATCCCCTGGTGTTGTCATTCCTGTCATTGGACATGACTTAGCCACCGCCATTTCTACTTACTAAGAATTTGCTCCAGACAATGTTCCTGTTGTGAAGCTGTTCCCCCCAATTTTCATCTCTAAGTTTGGCTGGTGGCCACCTTGGTCTATTGATGTCCAGGATTACAATACATGTGAGGTCTGGGCTAGATCTAAAGCATCTCATCGTTATCCGAAAGGGGCTTCTATAGACTCTCCCTCTTCCAATTGATAGAAAAAATCTTTAACATCACATTGGTGGGAGTCTGGCACCCAGGATTCTCATATCATAACTTTTCTTGGCAGATGAATAGAATGGCCATTCAATAGGACAGGAAGCAGACAACTCTCTTCTCTGTGTAGTGGTCAGAAGTGGCTACTGCATATCAGCTTTCATTTATTGAAACAAGAGTTAAGAAGCAGTAACTCTAACTTTACATAGCTCTATGTAACTGTGCCGCTACATAGAGAATGGAGCTGTAATGTTAAAAGATACCTGTAAGGGAAGACAGACAGGACAGTGAACCCCCAAACTGTTACCAGCCTACATAAAGAACAATCCCCCTCAATGTTTAGACACTAAACAAGACTTACAAACAACACAAAAGTGAGGTCAGAAGTCCGTGTCACAACAAAGATAGGGAATACGCACAAAATCAAAATGAAATGGGATAGTCAAAATCAATAGATCACAAGTAAGCTAGCTACAAATATAACCAGCACCAGTACTAGCTGTGAACTGAATACTCAGAGAACCTCAGCTGCAGATGACTGGGGCAGAGCTCCGTCAACCGCAGCAGTTAACTACCGCTAGATCAGAGCAGAGCTGCACAGGGACTATTAGTGCAAAAGTCCAAACACAGTCAGAAACCTAAAGCAAAGTTCACACTAAGAAATGTCACACAAAATCACAGAAGGAAAGTTAATGCCTCCTAAGCCGCATTCTGCAGACAAAATAAGATGCTGGGATCAACATTACAATACCACAGATAAATGCAACTCATCCCACAAAAAACAAGCCACAGAGGCCACTGGGCCGTGTACTAACCTGGCCGGACTCTGGGAGCTAAGGCTACACCACGCCCCAGTAGCATCTATAGTTAATTTACATAATTCTAAACTAAAGTTTTTAACAAATTAGGTTATGTTCCAGGATTATTAAATTATAGATTAGGGCAGAGGCAGCAGAAGGAATCTACCATCACATCTACTTCTGATGGTCGATTCCTCATGGTAGGTTTCCTTTAAGGCTATATTAGAATTGTATACATTCATACTGAATGAATAAATAAATGTATACAATATTTTTCTGCTATAAGAACCAACATGAAATGCTGCTCAGCCACTTCAGGGTTCTCTCATGAATCGTACACTTGGCTATAGGTCACAGTTTTCTTCTGGCTTCCATGCACGGAGCGAAGCAAGGAGACTCTACAAACAGCCTGAAATGAATAGGTATTTTCTTAAGCTCTGCTGCGGCTGGATGCATTCAGGGAACGTCTATGGACAATCTTCCCTGCGCTACAAATTTCACACACTCAAGTGGTTATTGTAATCTTGGGAGAATGGAGCCTCGGAGATGACATTGTGCCGCGTGTGTGCTCAGTATGCTGAGGGGCACAGTGGTAATATCGAGACGTTTATTCATTTTCTAGGAGTATTCTAGTTTATTTCACTCTTACTTAAAGGCAACTGCCATGCTGTGCCCATTTACCCCCTACTATATATGTGCTTGCCAACAAAAAATGACCATGTCTACCTGTCCACTACTTATCCCAACCTCATCCTGTCTACCGCTTACTACTCACCTCTGATTGCCTCACGCTATGTCTGAATATAATTCCTGTTGTGTATATGCAATCCAGCATTTAATACCCCTTGCAGGAGTTGAAGTGGTTGAACCACCATAGTAACTTATCCCTAATCAAAGGTGGGACCCCCAGTGATCGGGAGACGGAAGGACTGAGTATAAGCATGGTTTCCCATGTTTTTTATAGCACCTCTGGGACCTTGTCTGGCACATAGAGATGTTTTCTATTTCCCCCATGGCTAGGTGTCCCAGTGGTTCATAAGTTTACACTTGCGTTCCTCCTACAGATGGACTTTCTCTCCATTGCTGGGACTAGGGTGGAACTGGACCACCAGAGTGCCAACCGATCCTCCAGGAAGTAATGACACATAATATTTGTCTTCCAATGTCCAAAAAAAGATCAACTATGTTTATATAGCAAGGAGATTCAGAACAAGATGGTAGGTCAACAGAGTCTGGTTTACAGTGTAGGCTTAAAGGTGCCCTATGTAAGTGACCAGCAGCCACAGAGTGAAGCAGAAGTGCCCCAGGAGTGGTGATGTTGGAGTGCCTGAACTCACTGGAGTGGGATCCCAGTGGTAGACAGCACATTTAGGCTACATTCATAACACATTTTTGCCCTCTGTTGTAAGTGTCAGGATCAGTGGTAGTGGATCCTCTGTACCACCAAGGACGATGACAGCCGGCACCTGGGACCGGAGTCTAAGTGGTACCTGGTTTTCACCAGAGCCCGCTGCAAAGCAGGTTGGACTTGTTGCGGCATGGTACCACCAGGTCGTTCCACAGGCGCGAGTTCGTCCATGGTGGTGGCCAAGGCGAAGTACAGAATCGTAAGGCAAACTTGTGGTCAGGGAAAGGCACGAGGTCGAGACAGGTAGCACAGGATTGGAGTCGGGGACATAGCTTTCGGTCAGGACAGGCAGCACAAGATCAGAGTCAATAACGGAACCGGGGTCACAACAGGAATTCGGAATACAAGCCAAGGGCATAGATAAGCTTTCTCTAGGGCTGTGAGGCACAACGATACGACAGGGGACACAGGAAGGGGCTGGAATTTAAACAGAAGGGGCGGCCGGCCAGTGCCAATTATCGGCGCGCTTGCCCCTTAAATCTCAGGATGCCGGCGACCGCGCCCTAGGATGGGGGGGGCGCGCTCCATACCGCCGGAGTCAGCTCTGGATCAAGGTGAGGTGACATGACTGGGTACTTCCCTGAGTATACAAGAGTATATTGGGGACTGTCAGGGGAGGAGCACACAGATATCAGATATTCGGAAGGTCGGGTCGTTTGGAATAGATACCGGTAAATTAATTTGCTATCTTGGGGTCACAACGCGTTTCAGAGTTCATAACTCAAAACATAAGATAAAAACAAAAACAAACTTGATGTAAGATCAACATCCTAAAGTAAGAAAACATGATGTTTTTATACTCTTTTAGTCTCATTTCACTTGATAAAGGAGTTGTGAACTCCAAAACGCGTTGTGACCCCGAGATATCAAATAAATAATTTATCTATTCCAATTGACCTTCCAAATATCTGTGTGCGCCTCCTCTGACAATCTCCAATGTACTCCACTATGCTTTGATCATGACTGTCTTGGCAACTGTGTCTCGATGACCTATGTCACTTATCTATGTTCCCAGCTATGCTATGGTAATCCCATACTGCCTTACGGTGCCTGGATATATGAGTAAGTGTCCCTGGTTTATCATGATATTGGCTTTGATGGTAGATTTCCTTTTGTTTCAGAAATAGTCCGTCCCATTCCATTATTCCACGCTGCCAATGAATGATGATGAGGACATTGTAAGGCCACCAGATGCTTAGAAGTACCTACTTGACCAAGGCATCTGAGGGGTGTCAGTTGTAGGTAACACCTGAAACCCTCTACAGATGCCATTATCATCTCTATGTAGTATCAATGAGATGCAGTTACATTTATGTGATGAACAACTACATAATTTCGTGACAAATAGTAAAATTTCTTCAAGTGGAGCAACCATAGGAGGTTTTATAGAGTTAGTGGGTAAATGTAAAAAGTTTGCCACTTCATATTTTTTTGAAATGTACATAATGTACCGTAAGAGCAGAAGAGGACAGATCACACCAGGAACATGGAGTTTAATTGACTTGAATTATTTAATAGCAGATACATAGTGATTCAAGATCAAGGCTTCTAATGTGTTCGGAAGCTTGTCCTTGTGTACCAGGCTGTTTATTGCTTTTCACTGTGTACACAATGTGCAGTTTTAAAAAACTTTATAAATATAAGAACGTTTTTAATATATGTACAGAGATATCAGCTGTTTTCTTTACTCATTATTATTTTTTCTCACTGAGAGTTTAGTTTCATGGGTTTATAGCCACAAGCTTCTGTAGAGTTGGTTTCCCAAGATGGACTGTCAGCTCGCAGAGGTATCAGATTACAGCTTTACATAGAGGTCTATGAAGGGGAAAAGATTATAAAGAATCAGAGACATAGGGGGATGTGAAGGAAACCGTGACATTTCGGACCTCTGAAGGGTACGCAAGGTCACTTAGTTATCTTTTTTTTTAGACACTCCCAGAACGCAGAGGTTTTGGAAGGCGTAGGAAGTGATTTAAAGTTGTCCACATAACTTCCGGATATGGCACAACAACAAATCACAACCCTGAATAGCTATAAGATCCTTCTCACAAGCCTCAGTGAAACAGAACCTTTTCAACCCAATTAAGCTGCCACCAGTTCTCCTATAATATAAGCCCGGTCTGTATCAGGATTATATAGGGTGAGGAACCAATCCAGTAGCATGTATATAACCGAGACGCGGACATGGGATTCATGGATTGAGATAAAAGAGCAACACAGGTTAAATTTTGTATTTTAATTGCCATAAGGGCACACTAAACAATATATATAGTAGAGATATAGGCAGTTAAGCAGAGTACAAAATACAAAGGTAAAACTACAAGTATCAGCAGTTCAGTAATTTAGTTACCTTGTCCACACCTTAAGATCTTCCTCTGCACTTGATGCGAAATTGGTTCCCAGACAAAAAGCATCAAAGGTTTTCTGATTATATCAGGCGCAGAGCCAGGAGGGGTCATGGGTCCCTCCTAGCTGGTATTACATCCAGAACCTTGGAGATGTCTTAGCTTCTCAAAGGAAGTCGTAAGGTCAGGGCTCTGGTATCATTGGATCCGAGTCAATACCTGGATCGCATTGACACCAAACCCATTTGCTATGGTCCCATCCTGAGATTTGTATATCTCTGGGCCCAAGGATGCTGGAACCTAAATAGACATATCGATATGTTATCTGGGGACATAGGTTCCAAAAAAGTATTTCGTCTTGGGCTGAGATGGACCATAACTCCATAACCGTCCCTAATCAACATAGCTGTGGAGATCTTTTAAAGCAACCCCTCCTGGAGTGATAGTAACACCCAAGCTAGCTCAATTAGGCTAATTAAGCTGAAGCTGGGGAGAGGGGGTGGGAGTGGAGGATTTTAGTAGGGCCTCCATTCCCCTGGCCTTATTTATCACAGGAGACATTTATCATATGCTGGAAATTTGTGCGCTGGCGTAGGATGAAAGCCCTGCCTCTCCAGATACATCAGGCTCCATCTGGCGTAGAATTGCGCTATTACCATCTACAGTTGTAGGCTATAGTGAATGTGCAGGTGTGGGCGTTATTCCAATCCACCGCAGCCATGTCCCCTTTAAGTCTGTCCATGCCTACTGGCGTAGGAGCCCTGGTCTATGTCTCCAATTCAGTGCCGTGATTCTGTGTAACAATCTCCATGATGTTTCTGAATAAGAGTTTAGGCTCATGAGTTTAGGCAAACAGCCACAAAGGGGCAGATTTATCAAGTGTCTGAAAGTCAGAATATTTCCAGTTGCCCATGGCAACCAATCACAGCTCCCCTTTAAAATATTCATGAGCACTGGTAAAATGAAAGCTGAGCTGTGATTGGTTGTCATGGGCAGCTCATAGAGATATCAGATAACAGCTTTACCTAGAGGGCAAGAAGAGGGAGAAAGAAAGAGACACAGAAACAGACATAGGCTGCTGCAGCTAATATTGCGTTTCTTTCTCACCCCAAGTGCTTTATTCACATCAAAACTGCTCAATCAATAGGGATTTTCTATAATATTCTTCATAGGGGCAGATTTACTTACCCGGTTCGGCGCGTTCTCTGCGCTGGATTCGGGTCCGGCCGGGATTCATCAAGGTAGTTCCTCCGCCGTCCACCAGGTGGCGCTGCTGCGCTGAAAAGCATCTGAACGCGCTGGAGTTCACCGGGCCGGACCAAGTGAAGGTAAGCGTGTCCCAAGCGACACATTTCTTTTTTTAAATGCGGTGGTTTTTCCGAATCCGTTAGGTTTTCGCTCGACCACGCCCCCCGATTTCCGTCGCGTGCATGACAGCGCCGATGCGCCACAATCCGATCGCGTGCGCCAAAATCCCGGGGCAATACAGGGGAAATCAGCGCAAATCGGAAATATTCGGGTAACACGTCGGAAAAACGCGAATCGGGCCCTTAGTAAATGACCCCCATAGTGTTTGAGAGTTTAGGATCACATGCAGATAATCTTCACTTCCCCACCTTTGTGACAACTGAAAATTAAAAAGAGAGTCTGAAGGGGTGGAAATACTTTAATGTAGAATACTAGCTAAAAATAGTGTTACTCCTCATGTACATACATGTGGTAGCTGATGTTATATCTGTGGTGGCTTCATCCTTGGTCAGCAAGGTGCAGCAGAGCCAATAACCATTGTTCTGCCCTTACTAGTGTGAACACTACTCTGTTTCTGTAACCTAGTTAACCTTCTGTAATGGAGCCCTTATCCTATCAGGGTTTGAAAAAGGATTCTAATATTATATAACATGTTCCGGGAATTTGTCCTCAAAGTTTGTTATACAGGCGGTCCCCTACTTAAGGACATCCGACTTACAGACGACCCATAGTTACAGACGGACCTCTCTAGCCACTGTGACCTCTGGTGAAGTCTCTGTATGCTTCAATATAGTCCCAGACTGCAATGATCAGCTGTAAGGTGTCTGTTATGAAGCTTTATTGATAATCCATTACAGCAAAATTTTTGAAAATCCAATTGTCACTGGGACAAAATTAAATTTTTTCTGGAGCAACAATTATAAAATATACAGTTTCGACTTACATACAAATTCAACTTATGTACAAACCCAAGGAACCTATCTTGTAAGTAACCCGGGGACTGCCTGTAGTTCACACTTGTCCAAGCTCACAATTCTTCTGTCTGCTCATATCTGGTATGCTCTGACCCCTTGGCTTGTCTTTCTGATATTCCCCTATTGTATTTGGTACTTCGTTGTCCTCTAGGTTCTTGACTCTTGCGACTTTTGTTTGTCTTGTCTTTTTGTTCCTCATCTGTTGTAATCAATTTGATTTAGGCCACATTCACACGAACCGAGGACCAGGTGAGTACATGTTGACGTGCGGCAGACAAGGAGGTGGTAACCCCTCCCCTCTCCATAAGCGATAGCGACGCACTGCCGTACAGACAGACAAAGACAGAACATGTTGTATCTTCTTTTCGTGTACAGTGCGGTACGGTGCCACATGTGTTTGCCATTTATGGGGACGTATATATGTTTGCATGATGGTTGGGTGAATGGGGCATTAAGCAGGGACTGCCTAGTTACTGGACAGTAAGTAGGTAGGTACCATCTGCTGGGTTCAGTTTTAGGGCTCACAGTCTGTGTCCGTCCCAGTGTTCCCAGTCTACCATATTACAACTGATCCTGAAAATCCACTTTAAAGCAGGCTTTATACTTCTATTCACCAATTTCTATAATGTTGGTGCTTTGAGGGAAGACTGAAAGGTTTGGAAAGTTACTGGCGAAAATGTCAACAAGGTCTCACACTTCTTCCACCAGTATATTACAGACCAAACCTTTATCTACATATATTATATAATATTTTAGTGTATAACCCCACATGTCCACAAGAAATGGATTTTAGTTCGAGCTTGAGATTCTTCTGTCTGCTCATATCTGGTATCTTCTGACCCCCTTGGTTTGTCTTTCTGATATTCCCCTAATGTATTTGGTACTTCGTTGTCCTCTAGGTTCTTGACTCTTGTGACTTTTGTTTGTTTGTCTTGTGTGCCACACTCACACGACCGTAGCCCGACGTGTGCGCCCCCAGTCGTAGCCCAGGTGAGCACATATTGGCGTGCGGCAGAAGAGGAGGGGGTGACCCCTCCCCTCATCCAATTACATATTTTTCCTGTATTCGTTGGAATTTCATATATTCTTTTTTCCAGGGCTGCTATGATCCTCCAGACAGCCTCGGTTATGACATTGTCAGTGCTGACAAAGCACAAGTAGCCCCCAGTAATTGGCATTGATCACAGCACTTCAGGGGCTACACGGCCAGGATCAATCCTTATGACCGGTGCCGAAGGGGCCATCTTCTAGAAGATTATACATGGGACAGCTGATGTCTTCATTATCAAATCCCTGTAGTTGTAGGATCTTTCCTGTGATTTTCACGTATGTGGTAATGCAGGGAAGGGTTAACATCCACAGGCTGCTACTGTGTTGACACCGTACGGTAACAAGTCAGTACAAAACCATTACAATCTGCACCAAGAAAACTTATAATATCTGTAACTGATTTTCCGAAAAACACCGGATTGCACTTTTGCATCGATTTAGCATACTTGCCTAGGATACAGTAAGTAACTTTTTTCGGATTTACGCCATACGTTTACGTACTTTCCTGTGTGACTTCAATCAATGTTTCCATGGCAGCATCCCTCGGTTGGGAATACACAGTGATAGTAATTAGTAGCCACGGCTCAATGGCGGCTTCCTCAGACTCCTGCTAACCCTTAGCTCCACAGAAAAATCTCTTTTAGCAAGAATTATGATTTGGTCGTGACCCGAGTGACTGTGAGGAGAGATATGAATTGCCCCCGTCATTGTTATTAAATGGAGATGTTGTGGTGGGAGTCACCGGGGAGATAAGGGGGACACAGGGGAAGAGTAAATACATTACTAGAGGTAAATGAGGTTAAGCTAATAGTAGATTGATAGAACATGTAGTGACCGGAGACATAGAGGGAGAGTAAACACACATTAGATCATGGCGGACAGTTCCCAGTGATGAACTGATCATCGGGACGCTCATGGGAGGAGGTTTTTTCATAATTTATTATCAGTTCTTAGAATAGGCAAAAGGTATGAGCCATTCAGGTCTGGGTTTGCCGAGTGTGGCCGAACCCCAAACCTGACAAATGTGCGGTGGGGGGTCATGGGTATTGACAGGGCCGGCTCCAGGTTTTAGTGGGCCCCTTCATGGGCCGCCCTCCACTCCAGCTACACTGCCCTCTCACTCCAGCCACACTGCCCCCCCACCCCCTGTACGCACACTGTATCCCCCCTCCAGCTACACTGCCCCCCTCCAGCTACACTGCCCCCCCTGTACACACACTGTATCCCCCCTCAAGCTACACTGCCTCCCCCTCGAGCTACACTGCCCCCCCTCGAGCTACACTGCCCCCTCGCCCCCCCCGAGTTACACTTCCCCTCGAGCTTCACACTGGCCCCCCTCAAGCTACACTGCCCCCCTCGAGCTACATTGCCCCTCGAGCTAACACTTCCCCCCTCAAGAGGGAGCAACACTTCCCCCCCTCGCCTCACTGCCCCCCCCTCGAGCAACACTGCCCCTCGAGCTACAACTCTGCTCCCCCTCGGGCTACACAGTCCCCCTCAAGCTAATCACTGCCCCCTCGAGCTACAACACTGCCCCTCAAGCCACGCCCCCCCCCTCGAGCTACACCTGGCCCCCTCGAGCTACACTCTGCCCCCCCCCTCGAGCTAACACATCCCCCCTCAAGCTAACAACCTGCCCTTAACACTGCCCCCCATCGCGCTCAACACTGCCCCCCGAGCTACCCTGCCCCCCCCCCTCGAGCTACACTGCCCCTTATGGAGCTACACTGCCCCCCCCTCTAGTGCTACACTGCCCCGA
>CM033647.1:11862880-11919427 GCA_019512145.1 Engystomops pustulosus | reverse complement strand
ATCAGAAACTGCATGTTAGGTCCATGGCGAACATTGAGGGATTGGTGGTTCGGTGTTTGGGTTCTCGTCCTTACGGGTAACACCCTCAATGTTCACCCTTTAAATGGCCACGAAGGGGAGTGTACAAACATTATCCCTAGGATGGTTTGGCAATTAGATCTCTATTGGATACGTAGAAGCTATATGTCCAAGCTCAGCTATCAGAAATAGGATGAACAAGTCAGTCTCGCTGCTGGTACACTACCAGTGCCTGAGGCTCCGCTCTGCTCTATAACATTCGGCGCCACATTTACTGAAGCCCTATGCCAGTTTTTTTGCGTCTGCTTTGCATACTCATGGTCGTGTTCACGACTATACGTGTACGCTGAAAGGTGTGTTCAGTTCCGTGTGTGGTTGGACGGGTGCCATATTTAGGTCATGCCGATGGGAGATAATTTTCCACAGTGCTCTATATAAAGGTTGCAAAAGGTGTCGGTCACAGTGCAGGGGACACCAGATTCATTGAGAACCTGCACCACAATTCTAAATCTGGCCCCTCTAAACACCTATTGCATAGTACTTGGTCACTCAGATATAACATTATGTCTAAAGGGCAAGATGTTATCCAGCTGTGTAAAAGTACAGAATAATTCTTATCAACTCACAGCTCCCCATAAATATTGATGACGCACATGGTTACCAATCAATGAGCCTTTATTTGGTTGCCATGGAAACAGGAGAATATTCTACGTTTTACACAGCTTGATTAAATCTGCCCCATACTCTTCACAGCTCCCCTGCCGATAACATGCTGCCTGCAGATAGGACCTACATACATCCCTCATCTCCTACCTGCCTATAACATGCTGCCTGCAGATAGGACACTACCAATTCCAATCTGCTCAGCTCCCCTCTCTATAACCTGCTGACTGCAGATAGGACACTAGTACAACGCTGCCATCTCCTCCTGCTGCATAACCATGCTGCCTGCAGATAGACTAATGTACAATTCTGCTCAGTCTCCTCCTGCTCTATAACGCATGTCGTTCTGCAGAGAGGACCTATGTACAAGATGCTCACACCTCCTGCTCTATACCATCTGCTTACAGAAGGAACCCTATGTACACATCTGCTCAGTCTCCATCCTGCTTCTATAACATTGCTCCTGCAGATATCACTGTGTTACATCTGCTCAGCTCATCCTGCTCATAACGGCGCCCTCAATAGACATCATTAACAATCTGCTCAGCTCCTGCCTACTCTATAAACATGCGCCTGCAAGTAGGACACGTAATATCCCAAAAATCTGCTCATCTTCCTCCTGCTCCGAAACATGCTGCCTGCGATGGACCTGTGTACAATCTGCTCAGCTCCTCCCTGCTCTATAACATCTGCCCTGCAGATAGGACACTGTGTACAATCTGCTCAGCTCACCCTGCTCTACTAACATGCTGCCTGCCGAAGTCGACATATGTACGATCTGCTCACCATCCTGGCTCCCTATATAAATGCTGCCTGCCAGATAGGAACCACTATGTACAATCTGCTCATCTCCTCCACCTATACACGCTTCCCTGCATACAGGACACTGATATCAATCGCTCGCTCCTCCTGCTCTATAACATGCTGCCTGCAGATATGACATATGTACAATCTGCTCAGCTCCTCCTGCCTCTATAAGCACTGTCTATGGCACAACTATCACAAATCGCTGATTTAGTCTCATTTTTCTATTCTGTAAAATATTAAACAAGCTACAATTCACACAACTGTATTTTAATAAGACTGCCGGAGTTTCATACCCGGTCCAGTGTGACCCGGCCTAGTCGTTTCCTCACCGATTAGTAGAGCCGCCGATGAACGGCGTACTTCTATTTCATGTAAAGAGGAGATAAAAAGCCACATATGATATAGTGGTTTTATTATCGGTTCAGTCCTTACGTGTCCGGCACGATGTCACTACACCGCTCCTTCGTGCCAGAAAAGAACTTTAATCTTAACTCAAATATCCTCTCCGGCCATATTTAGAAATAGTAACAGAGAAAACCATTATGAAAGAAGGAGGGTCGGAGAACCCCCGCTTGTGGTGTTCAGAGCAGGCCTGAGAGGAGAACATATATGTGCAGAGTGCATCAGGGCTCTGTATTGTTGTAAAAATTGTAGGTAATCTTTTAGTTTTCTCTCCAGGTAACCAATGTCTAGAGTAGCTTTGTGCTCGTGCAATATCATGACGGAGCACGGGTCACTGACATCTGTGCCCAACCACTACTTACCAGGCAGGGGAGCCAGTGCTCCAAAATCTGGGAGCAAACCTATAGTAACAGGCGTCGGCCCGGGGAGGGTCGGGCGGTATTTGGAGGGGAGTTGTGGGTTGCTTAAGTTGAGTTTGATGTAGTTCGGAACTGATACTTTTATCATTGTAATCCCAGACAAATTTTTTTGGGTTCTCGTGACAATTGGATTTTAAAAAGGTTGGGTTGTCATAAGACCTCTTACACTAAAGCTGTATTACAGCACACCTGGAACTGTTTAGCGTTAGTTGTAGCCTAAGTGATAAGTACAGTAAATTACCACCATCCAGAGGTCTGTTTGTAACTAGGGTCCTGTAAATCCGGTTTCTTAGTAGGGGACCGCCTGTCGGAAGAAAAAAACAGCACAGAACCAGTTACCGGTGCATAGAAATGAAGATAGAATCATTCTCCACAACAATCCACAAGAATTTTCAATCCGTATTTCCCTCAAGAGCAGAGCGTAGCACTGATGCCATTCAGCTGGGATGATATGTCTACATCTATTGCAATTTGTATCTTTCACCGTCTGTATGGTAGGTTTCCACTCTGAGTTTCTACGATTTTTCAGAATGCAATCTTAAAGGTGTCCAACTCATTGGGGTCTTACTAGGGCCCGAGTTCGCGTTTTTCCCACGACGTGTTAACCGAATATTTTCCGATTTGCGTCGATTTTCCTTATTGCCCCTCGGATTTTTTCGGCTCCGACGCATCGATTGTGGCCATCGGCGCGGCAGCACGCAACAGCACAGCTGGGTCGTGGCCGAGGACAAACCCGACTTGGATTGTGAAACCCTGCGCATTTTTAAAAAAAAAAAATGTCTCGCAGGACTGCGCTAACTTCACTCAGCCCAGGCTGGTGAAGATAAGTGCAGTTCCGGGAACAGGTTGGACTGCCACAGATCTGATAGCGATCACCTATGGTGTTAAGCAGATCGGAAACTGCAATGTTAGGGTCCATGGCGAACATTGAGGGATTGGGTTCGGCGTTTGGGTTCGTCCTTACCGGTAACACCCCCAAATGTGTCACCCTTTAAATGCTGCCAGTGTACAAACATTATCCCTAGGATGGTTGTGGCAAATTATATCCTCTATTGGATGAACGTAGAATCTATATGATCCAAGCTCAGCTATAGAAAATAAGGATGAACAAGTCTCTCTGCTTGCTGGTACACTAGTTTGGGTTCGTCCTTACCGGTAACACCCCCAAATGTGTCACCCTTTAAATGCTGCCAGTGTACAAACATTATCCCTAGGATGGTTGTGGCAACTTATATCCTCTATTGGATGAACGTAGAATCTATATGGTCCAAGCTCAGCTATAGAAAATAAGGATGAACAAGTCTCTCTGCTTGCTGGTACACTACAGTGCCTGAGGCTCCTCCTGCTCTATAACATTCTGGGCCACATTTACTGAAGCCCCTATGCCAGTTTTCGGTCTGACTTTGCATACTCATTCGTGTCACAGCTATACTATACCTGAAAGGTGTGTTCCAGTTCCGGGTGTTTGGACTGTGTGCCATATTTATCATGCCGAGTGGGAGAGAATTGTGCCACATGCTCTATATAAAAGGTGCAAAAGGTGTCGGAACAGTGCAGGGGACCCCAGATTCATGGAGAACGCAAAAGGTGTCGGAACAGTGCAGGGGACCCCAGATTCATGGAGAACCTGCACCACAATTCATAAATCTGCCGCCCTCTACACACCTAGTGCATAGTACATTGTCTACAGATAGAACATTACGTATAGGGGCAGATTTATCAAGCTGTGTAAAAGTCAGAATATTCTTATCAATCACAGCTCCCCATGAAAATATTCATGAGCACTGGTAAAATAAAATGAGCTTTAATTGGTTGCCATGGGAAGGTGAGAATATTCTGACTTTTACACAGCTTGATAAATCTGCCCCATAATCTCCACAGCTCCTCCTGCTCTATAACATGCTGCCTGCAGATAGGACACTATATACAATCTGCTCAGCTCCTCCTGCTCTATAACATGCTGCCTGCAGATAGGACACTATGTACAATCTACTCAGCTCCTCCTGCTCTACAACATGCTGTCTGCAGATAGGACACTATGTACAAGTGTGTACTAGTATCCTATCTGCAGGCAGCAATGTTATAGAGCAGGAGAGCTGAGCAACTTTGTACATAGTGTCCATCTGCAGGCAGCATGTATAGAGCATGAGGAGCGTAGCAGATTGTACATGTGTAACTATCTGGCAGGCATTTTATAGAGGCATGAGGAGCTGAGCAAGATTGTACATAGTGCCTATCTGCGGCAGCTGTTATAGAGCAGAGGAGCTGAGTAATTGTACACAGTGCCTATCTGCAGGCAGCATGTTCTAGAGCGGGAGCGAGCCGATTGTCCATATGTCCTATCCTGCAGGCACATGTTACTATAGTCAAGGAACTGAGCACTATGGTACATAGTGTCCCTATCTGCAGGCAGCATGTTATAAGCAGGAGGAGCTGATCATGGTTCATAGTATCCTATCGCTGCAGGCCGCATTTATAGAGATGAGTAAAGCGAGCACTTTGGTACTAGTGTCCTAATCTGCAGGCATGCATGTTATCGAGCATGAGGAGCGGTATGCAGATTGGTTACATATTGTACTATTTCAAGGCATGTTATAGATCATGAGGAGCTGAGCAGATTGTCATAGTGTCCTATCTCAGGCAGCATTTATAGAGCAGGAGGAGCTGAGTAGATTGTACACAAGTGTTCCTATCTGCAGGCAGCATGTTATATAGCAGGATGAGCTGATCAATTGTATATAGTGCCTATCTGGCAGCAACATGTTATAGAGCAGTAGAGGAGCAGATTGTACATATTGGCCCCCCTAAAAATCTTTGGCTGCAGGCACATGATTATAGAGCAGGAGGGAGCTGAGCAATGTACATAGTGTCCTTCTGCAGGCACATGTTATAGAGCAGGTAGAGCTGAGCAGTTGTACATAGTGCCTATTGCAGTCAGCATGTTATAGGCGAGGAGCTGAGCAGATTGTACATAGTGTCCTATCTGCAGCAGCATGTTATAGAGCAAGGAGAGCTGAGTAGAATTGTACATAGTGTCCTATCTGCCGGCAGCGTGTTATAGAACCCGGAGGAGCGGAGCAGATGTACATAGCGCCTATCTGCAGGCACATGTTATGAGCATAAGAGCTGAACAGGTTTTACACTTTCCTACTGGCAGGCACCATGTTATAGAGCGGAGGGATATTAATATTTAGATTGGTGGTTAAACAAATCGAAACTCAGGAAACTCAGACATTTTGGAATTATAACGCAATTAGTCATCTTAAATATCCCATTATAATTAACAATTATAGAAAACAATAGTAATTTCATACAACAGCAAAAAATGATCATGATGGACCCTAATTCTTTCCGTCCATGACTCCTGCACCTTAGTACATTGTAGGACCTGATTTTGATAGAGATGAGCGAACAGGCCGTATCGAGCTTGATGCTCTGTCCGATCATTAGGGTACTATCTCGAACTGCTCGTTACTTTCGGGACGATGACTTCGCCGCTCGGAAAATGGGCAGCGTCTCCCGCCTTGCTTTTTGGGCGCCAGAAACAAGCCAATCACAACCCGGAGAGCTCGTGCAGTAGCACTCCACCCACATGACGTGTTACCCTTCACTGGAGCAGTGGGTTTTGGCTGGCCAGAATCAGGTTACCCTTGGATAGACTAGGCCGCTGGCCGCGCTTCTCGGATCATTCTGTGTCTTTCCCCTGGGATGGCCGCTAAGGGAGAGAGCTGCTGCTGGTCAGGTTTAGCGTTAGGGTGTTCTATTAGCTTACTGTTAGCAGGAGTGATTCGGCAAAGAACCCCACACCTCTTAAGGGCTACAATACGTTCGACTACTTTTTATTTTTAATTTGCATCTATTACCATTTTGTGAGGATGAGCAGGGGGAACTTGCTACCACCGTTGTGGTTTAGCTCTTAGTGGCACACTATCCATAGCACAGGCCGAAGTGGCAAAATTCAGTAGGGGTTTTGGATTTCTATTAGGCAACTAACTCAGTGTCATCTCATCTGGCATAGTAGTGGGCTTCCTTTGATACTGGCTAGAAAATAGCCATAGGATGAATACAAACAGCTCTGAACCTACAGTACGTTCTATATATTTGATTTCTGGTTTGATCTCTGGTGGCTGTAGTTTTCTTCTTCTTCTTCTGCCAGAGTGATGTACTTGCCAATTCTGAGCAATTTGTAGTGAGACTTGCGACCGCGGTGTTCTGCGCTTAGTGGCGCACATCATCCGATAGCCCAAAGGCCGAATTCAAAATTCAGTAGGGGTGTTGGATTCTATTAGGCAATACTCATTGTCATCATCATCTGGCATATATGTCTTCGCCTTTGATACTTGGCTAGAAAGTAGCCATAGCAATAGTGATAATGATTGTTTGGTTTTATTAAAAACCGCAAAAAAAACCAAAAAAACACAAAAAAAAAAAAAAAAACCAAAAAAACACAAAAAAGAAAAACAAAAGAAAGTAAAAAAAAAAAAAAGTTATAAACTCTTCGCCTTTTAAATGTTAAAACACCCGAGGGCTGGGGTAAGAGGACGAGGGCGGGACGTAGGGGCGTCCAACTACTGCAGGGGTGTCAGAGGGCCGTGGTCCTGGGCGGGGTGAGACACCACCTGCGATGAGGGGAGCAGGGAACTCCGCAGATCTACACTCCCTAGGTCATGTCTGAGTTACGGGATCGTGGTAGAGCACTGGTTGAGGCCATAACCGTGGCGAACAGGTGATGTCGTGGATGGCTGACAATGCTTTCGAATCAATTTGTCCACCCCCAGTCAGTCTCCACGCAGTCCCCACCCATTCACCGAAAGCGCCATTCCTCCCGCTCCTGCACCTCATAGCCTCCTCCCCCCCAGTCTGGCCCCTCCCATGAAAAATTTGCCATTTGAAACCGGCATACTTTTTTCCCCCCGTGAGGAACTGTTTTCTGGACTCTTCCCAAGTCACAAACCACTTGTTCCGGTTGCTGCTGAGCAATTTTCCGATGCCCAGGTTTTCCACCGTCAAGTCTGTGGTGATGATGCCTTCTTGACGTAGTGGAAGTGTGTAAAGAGGTGTCCGACGATGAAGGATACACGTTTGTACGACAGTGTGGAGTTGTTTGTCATGGAAGGAAGGTCCGAGGGGGATCAGACTGCGGGATCGAGATGATGAGGTTACAGACACCAATCGGGTTGAGATGCCTTTTGAACAACAGTGCTTTCTGAGACGGAGGAATTCCTCGAACAGAACAGTGGAAGAGGCAGTGTGGGCCAGACGGAGAGGCAGAGGCCAGAGGCCGGTGCATCAAGCGCCAAATGTGTCAACTATGAAGCTCCGTGGCGAGGGGGCTCTGCGGCGAGGGGCTAGATCTGCCGAAGTCCTGGAGGTTGCGTTAAGGGAAACACCGGATGACCGACGGACTGTTGTGTGCAACATTTTGTCCAAACCAGGCTCAGCAAGGAAGTTTCCACCACTACTAGCTTAACTACCACACGCGGGTTCTGCTGCATGCATATGAAATGCTAAGCACCCCACCTCATTTTCAATCAATCCCCGTTCACTGCTCCTGCCTTGTCACCCCGCACTGCTCCTTCCCCTGTGTCAGGCTGCCTTCAGCATCCCCCTGCCCAGGACCCCTGGCCCAAAACCCCACGTCGCCTCCACGTCCTCCCATCATCCAACCACCGTTCAGCTCCCATACCCCGACGCTGAGCGGAAACGCAAATATAGTGGCAACCCCACCCCTACCGCCCAGCCAGTAATGTGCACATCTCCAGATTGCTTAGCCTGGAGATGCTGCCTATAGGCTAGTAGAGACCCGAGGCTTTTCGCAACCTCATGGGCGGCGCCGCCCCTCGGTATGTCGTTCCCCAGCCCGCCCTACTTTTCCCCGATTTTCCGTCCCAAGCCCTGCACCAGCACGTGTCAGACAACATCATCCGTGGCCCTGACCCACGCCGTTTCTGACAATGTCACCTGCCACGTACCACGTGACGGTTCTCTGGCTGTCTGCCCTGTCAGGTGCCCTATATATCGCTTACGTCACGATTGGGTTAACTTGGTGGAGGCTGGTACCGAGTCTAGGTACCCTGGGGCTGTCTCATATACTGCCGACGGCAGCGGGACCGAGGGATTGCGGGGCCTACCTCGGTCCTGGTTTCCAGGCCTACTATGCCTCCCCTCCTCCCACCCCTCCTCCACCCCTCTCCGACTAACACCATCCCGTGGCACTGCGCCATCAAGTCGGTAGCTCTATGCACAGCATCAGTGCCGTCCTAATCGACAGCAGCGGTCCAAACTTGCTGAGCCTAGGCGACAAAATAGCACAACCCCATCCGCCCAAGAGCTATTACACGGGCATCACGGCGCAACTGATCCTGGGGCTGGCAAAACGCTGAACCTCAGCGGGAATGGGTTGTGTGTGGACAGGCCGTAACCTGTGTCTGCCTGCAACCGGCAGATGACACATGTGCCATGCCTGGCCCATGTGTTAAATCTGATAGTGCAGCGTTTCCTCCAGACATCCCCCCTCTGTTCTGATTTGCTCACGAAGGTTCGCCGCATCTGTTGCTCATTTCAGGAAGTCCAGCCCAGATGCTGCCACTCTCAGGGCAGCGGCATCGCCGTCTCCAACTGCCTGCCCTCTCACCGACGTTGTGCGACGTTCCCCGGCTCAGCTCCTCCTGCTCTATAACATGCTGCCTGCAGATAGGACACTGTGTACAATCTGCTCAGCTCCTCCTGCTCTATAACATGCTGCCTGCACATAGGACACTATGTACAATGTGCTCAGTTCCTCCTGCTCTATAACATGCTGCCTGCAGATAGGACACTATGTACAATGTGCTCAGCTCCTCCTCCTCTATAACATGCTGCCTGCAGATAGGACACTATGTACAATGTGCTCAGCTCCTCCTGCTCTATAACACGCTGCCTGCAGATAGGACACTATGTACAATCTGCTCAGCTCCTCCTGCTCTATAACATGCTGCCTGCAGGTAGGACACTATGCACAATCTGCTCAGCTTCTCCTGCTCTATAACACGCTGCCTGCAGCAGGGGTGCACCTGCCATGGGGCAAGTTGAGCATCTCGCCTCATGTGGCGTGCCCCCTGCTCGTCGAGGGGGCGGCACCATGCTCCCGCTTCTTGCAGGCCAGCACCAAGCTCCTGCACGTCGGACAGGACTGTGCTGCAACCTTCCGTCCGGCACCTTGCTCCCCAACACACCTTGCGCCTGCCCCCAGCCGCCGCCGACATCTTGCGCCGCCCCCTGCTGCTGCCAGAATCGATTTCACGCCATCCACATCCGCATACCTCCGCTCCCGCCCCCCACTCCCCGCACACCTCTGCTTCTGTTTCCCCCTCCGCTTCCATCTCAACCCTGCACCGCTCCCTTTACCACCACCCCCCTCTAGGCTCCCTGCTCCTCCCGACCCTGCTCAAGCTCCATGCTCCCCCCTCCGCTCCCGGGTCCCCCCGTATCTATCTTATACTACATGGTGATGCTGTATGCATTTTATACTACATGGCAGCACTATGTATTTATTTTATACTACATGGCGGCACACTGTATCTATTTTATACTACATGGCGGCACACTGTATCTATTTTATACTACATGGCGGTATGTTGTATGCATTTTACATGTTGCATGTTGTATGATAAAGGAGTCCAAAAATAACAAATATAAGTAGATACTACAGTCACAGAGCCTGGAGCTATGAGTAAATGTCTCTGGTTTATCAGGATGGATTTTAATGGTAGATTTCCATTAAAGGGTTATTCTGGGAATATGAACTTCTGATACATATCTGCAGGCAGCATGTTATAGAGCAGGAGGAGCGGAGCGATTTGTATATAGTGTCCTGTCTGCAGGGAGCAGTTATAGATGTAGGAGGAGATGAGCAGATTGTACATTAGTGTCCTATCTGCAGGCAGCATGGTTATATAGGGGAGCCCGGATGCGTGAGCAGATCGTACATAGTGTCAGATCTGAGGCAGCATGTTAGAGAGCAGGAGGAGCTGAGCAGATTGTACACAGTTCCTATCTGCAGGGCAGCATGTTATAGAGCCGGAGGAGCTGAGCAGATTGTACACAGTGTCCTATCGCAGGCAGCATGTTATCGAGCAGGAGGAAGATGAAGCAGATTTTTTTGTATATTAGTGTCTATTGCAGGCCGCATGTTTATAGAGTAGGCGGAGCTGAGCAGATTGGTTAATGTGTCCTATTGAGGCCAGCATGTTATAGAGAGGATGAGCTGAGCAGATTGTACACAGTGCATTATCTGCAGGCAGCAATGTTATAGAGCAGGAGGAGATGAGCAGATGTTACATAGGTCCTATCTGTAGCAGCATGGTATAGAGCAGGATTGGTGCTGAGCAATTGTACATAGTGTCCTATCTGCAGAACGCATGGTTATAGAGCAGGGAGGAGATGAGGCAGAATTGTACATTAGGGTCCTATCTGAGGCAGCATGTTATCGCGCAGGAGGAGATGAGCAGAGTGTAATAGTGTCCTACTCTGCAGGCAGCAGGTTATGAGAAGAGGGGAGATGAGCAGATTGGATGTAGTGTCCTTCTGCAGGCAGCTGTTATTAGAGCAGGAGGAGATGAGGCCGATGTATGTAGGTCCTATCTGCAGGCAGATGTTATCGAGCAGGAGGAGCGGTGAAGATATGGGGCAGATTTATCAAGCTGTGTAAAAGTCAGAATATTCTCACTTTTCCATGGCAACCAAATAAAAGGCTCATTTTATTTTAACCTGTGCTCATCGAAGATTTCTGGGGAGCTGTGAGTGATAAGAATTATTATGTACTTTTACACAGCTGATAAATCTTGCACCTTAGACATAACTGTTCTATCTGTATGACAAGGTACTTGCAATAGCGTGTGTAGAGGGCGCAGATTTAGAATTGGTGCAGGTTTCTCAATGAATCTGGGGTCCCCTGCATGTGCGACTCCCAGACACCCTTTTGCAACCCCTCTTATATAGAGCATGTGGCCAAAATTCTCTCCCACTCGGCATGACCTAACCATATGGCACCCCGTCCAACCCACCCCACGGAACTGTACACACCTTTCAGCGTACGACGTATAGTGTGAACACGACCCCATGAGTATGCAACAGCAGACCGACAAAAAAATGGGCACATAGGCTTCAGTAAATGTGGCCCAGAATGTTATAGAGAGATGGAGCCTCAGGCACTGTAGTGTCCAGCAAGCAGGAGGAGACTTGTTATCCTTATTTTCTATAGCATGAGCTTGGACCATAAGTTCTACGTTATCCAATCAGAGATAAAATTTGCCAAACCATCTAGGGATAATTTTGTACACTGGCAGCATTTAAAGGTGAACATTGAGGGTGTTACGTAAGGACGACCCCAACACCGAATCCCAATCCCTTAAGTTCGCATGGCCTAACATTCGCCGTTTTCTGATCTGCTTACAACCACCACCAATAGTGATCGCTAGAGAAGGTGGCAGTCCAACCCCCAGGCCCGGCGACAGCACCGGTCTTTACCCAGGTTAAGTGCCGGAGGCCGCCGGGGTGCTCTGGAGGGTCCCATTGGGCCCCCGGATAAAGTGTACCAGTGTTGCTTTAAGACACTGGTAAAATGATCCTTTCAGCTGTTTGTTCGTTTTCTGCCTCATGCTGCGCTCCTATGAGAATCCGAAACCACCTGTTCTTGTTCCCCATGTATGGACGCTTGAAGCCGGTGAAACATCTTGATGACGTCAAAGATACACGTGTGACGGCTTTCAAGGTGGCGCACAGCGGGGCAGACGAAGAAAGATGAGCTGTTCCTGCGCTGCTTCGGAGCACCGAGGAAAGGTGATTGCTTTTTCTTTTCCTGGAGGGAGGGGGGAAGTGTGCTTGGGGGGGCAGTGTAGCTAGAGGGGGGGGCAGTGTAGATCAAAGGGGCAGGTAGCTCGAGGGGGGGGGGCAGTGTTAGCCGAGGGGGCCAGGTAGCTCGATGGGGGGCAGTGTGGTTGTCGCTTGGGGGGGCGTGTAGTAGAGGGGGGGGCCAGTGTTGTAGCTCGAGGGGGCAGTGTAGTGTAGCTCCGAGGGGGGGGGTTGGCGTGTTAGCTTGAGGGGGCAAGTGTAGCTCGAGGGGGGCCGTGTAGGTTGAGCGGGGCTGTGTAGATCAGAGGGGGAGCAGTTTCGCTCGAGGGGGCAGTGTTGCTCGAGGTGGGC
The DNA here is from genome assembly GCA_019512145.1 of Engystomops pustulosus. Taxonomy (NCBI): domain Eukaryota; kingdom Metazoa; phylum Chordata; class Amphibia; order Anura; family Leptodactylidae; genus Engystomops; species Engystomops pustulosus. The sequence continues at coordinate 11,906,936 of CM033647.1, read as the reverse complement.
AGTGTCGCTCGAGGGTGGGCAGTTTGCTCGCGGGGGGAAGTGTAGCTCGAGGGGGCAATTGGATACGAGGGGGGGCAGGGTAGCTTGAGGGGGGCAGTGTTAGTCGGATGAGGCAGGGCAAGGTGTGAACTCGTTGTCTTGGCGGGGCAGGGTTTGGGCAGTGTAGCTCGAGAGGGCGAGTGTAGCTCGAGGGGGCAGGGTTTAGTGTAGTCGAGGGGGGGAAGTGTTTAGCTCGAGGGGGAGGCAGCAGTGTCGCTTGAAGGGGGAAACAGTGTGTGTACAGGGGGGGCAGTGTAGCTGAGGGGGGAGGGGCGGGGCAAAGTGTTGTAGCTGGAGGGGGTAGGGAATACAGGTGTGTCAGGGGGTGGGGGGGGCAGTGTGGCTGGATTTGAGAGGGCAGTTGTAGCGGATTTTCGAGTGTCGAGGCGGACCATGAAGGGGCCCACTAAAACCTGGAGAGGCCCTTCAATAACCATGACCCCCCACCGCACATTTGTCAGTTGGGGTTACGGCCACACCTCGGCCACCCAGACATGAATGGCTACTACCTTTTGCCTTTTCAGAACTGATATAAATTATGAAAAACTCCTCCCATGAGGTCAAGATGATTCCATTCATCACGGGAACTGTCCGCCATGATCTACTGCGGTGTTTACTCTCCTCTTATGTTCGGTCACTACATGTTATATTCAATCTACTATTGTTAACTCATTTACCTATAGAATGTAGTACTCTTCCCGGTGTCCCTTAATCGCCGGTGACTCCAACCACAACATCTCATTTAAAAACAATACGGGGGCAATTCATAGCTCTCCTCACCGTCACTCGGGTCACGACCAATCATAATTCTTGCTAAAAGAGATTTTTATGTGGAGATAAGGGTTAGCCGGAGTTGAGGACGCGCATTGAGCCGTGGTACTAATTACTATCCGTGTATTCCAACGAGGGATGCTGCATGGAAAACATTTGATTGACGTCACACAGGAAAGTACGTAAACGTATTTTTTATGCTAAATCCGAAAAAAAGTTATTACTGTATCCTAGGCGGAGTATGCTAAATCGATGCAAAAGGGCACGCCAGTGTCTCGGCAGGAAAATCAGTTACAGATATATACAGTTTTATTGGGTGCCAGATTGTAATTGTTTTGTATGACTTGTTACCGTACGGTGTCAACACGGTGGAAGCAGGTGGCTGTAAACCCTTTCCCTGCATTAACACCATACGTGAAAATCACAGGAAAGTCCTAAAACTACAGGATTTGATAATGAAAGACATCATCGTGACAATGGATAATCTTTAGAAGAGGGCCCATTTGGCACGTGGTCATAAGGATGATCGGGCGTGAGCCCCTGAAGTGCTGTGATCATGCCAATTACTGGGGGCTAACTTTTGCTTGGTCGCAATGACAAGTCATAACCGAGGCTGTCTGGAGGACAAGCAGCCCTGGGAAAAAAGAATATATAAAATTGCAACGAATCAGGAAAAAATGTAAGTGGAGGAGGGGAGGGGTAACCCCTCTCTTCTGCCGCACGCCAATTTATGTGCTCATATGGGCGACGACTGGGGGCGAACACGTTCGGGCTACGGTCGGGTGAGGTGGCCCACACAAGGACAAACAAACAAAATCACAAGACAGATGTCAAGACCTAGAGGACAACGAAAGTACCAAATACAATAGGGGAATATCAGAAAGACAAAACCAAGGGGGTCCGAAGATACCGATATGAGCAGACAGAGAATCTCAAGATCGAAATAAAAATCCATTTCTTGTGGGACCTGTGGTTATCACACTAACAATTTATATAATATAAGTAGATTAAAGGTGTGGTCTGAATATACGGTGGAGACTAGAAAGGTGAGACCTTGTGACATGTTCGCCAGTAACTTCCAAACACTTTAGGTTTCCTCAAGCACCACACATTATAGAAATTGGTGAGAGAAGGATAGAAGAGTATAAAGCTGCTTTAAAGTGTTTTCAGGATCAGTTGGTATATGCAGACTGGAAACACTGGGAATGGAACACAGGACTGTGAGCCCTAAAAACTGAACCCCGCAGATGTACATACCTTTCTTACTCGTAACCCCTAGGCAGTTCCAGTAAACTAGGAGACAGTCCCTGCTTAAGCCACATTCACCAACCATCATGCCGAACCTATTACGTCCCCATAAAGGCAAACACATGTGCACCGTACGACTGTAAAAGAAAAGAAGATTAGATAAGATCAACATTGTTCGTCTTTGTATGTTCTTTACGGCAGGCGTCGCGGATCGCTTAGGGAGAGGGGAGGGTTACACTAATTGGTTATGCCGCACGACGTCAAACATGTACTCACTGGTCCTCGTTGTGTTGAATGTGGACTAAATCAAATTGATTACACAGATGGGAACAAAAAAACAAAGACCAAAAAAAAGTAGCAAGAGGCAAGAACCTAGAGGTAACGAAGTACCACAAACAAGAGGGGATATCAGAAGACAAGCCCAAGGGGTCAGAGCATAACCAGATATGAAGACAAAGAATTGTGAGCTTGGACAAGTGTGAACTACAGGCGTCCCGGGTGTTTACGTACAAGATAGGTTCCTGGGGTGTACAAGGATTGTAAAACTATCGGTCGGTCTGGTAAAGGTCGGAGTCTTAAGTAGGGGACCGGTGTTATAAACAACTATGAGGACAAATTCCCGGAAAATGTTATATATAGTAGAATCCTTTTTCAACCCTGATAGGAAAGGGTCATTACAGGAAGGTTAACAGGTAAAGAAACAGAGTAGTGGTCACATAGTAAGGGCAGGACAATGGTTATGCTCTGCTGCACCTTGCTGACCAAGGATTTGAAGCCACCACAGATTATAACATCAGCTACCAATGTATGTACATGAGGAGTAACATATTTTTAGCTAGTATTTACATAAAGTATTTCCACCCCTTTCAGAATCTCTTTTTAATTTCAGTGTCACAAAGGTGGGGGGAGTGAAGACTTATCTGCATGTATCTACCATGGAAAGCAGTGTGACCTAAATCTAAAACACTATTGGGTCATTACTTAAGGCCCGATTCGGCGTTTTTCCGAAGGGTTACCCGAATAATATTTCCGAATTTGCGCCGATTTAACTGTTATTGCCCGGGATTTTTGGCGCAACGCAACGGATCTGGCGCATCGGCGCTGTACATGCACGCGAGGAGGAAAATCGGTGGGGGCGTGGTCGAGCGAAAACCCAACGGAATTCGGAAAAAAAAAGACATATTTAAAAAAAGAAAATGGGTCGCTTGGGACGCGATTACCTTCACTGGTCGGCCCGGTGAACTACAGCGCTGTTCAGATGCTTTCAGCGCCAGCCAGCGCCACCTGGTGGGACTGGCGGCAGGAAACTACCCTTGATGAATCCGACGGACCCGAATCCAGCGCAGGAAACGCGCCGGACCGGTAAAGTAAATTCTGGCCCCTATGAACGAATATATAGAAAAATCCCTATTGAGTGAGCAGTTTATTGTGAGATTAGACTTGGGGGAGAAAGAAACGCATATTAGCTGCAGCAGCGATGGTCTGTTTCTGTGTTCTCTGATTCTTTCTCCCTCTTCTTGCCCTCTAGTAAAGCTGTTATCTGCATTATCGTATGAGCTGTCAGTCCATCTGTTAGACCGCAGTCGTAACATTTTGGGGCAGCATTATTCACGTGTCTGAAAGTCAGAATATTTCCAGTTGACCATGGACAACCAATCACAGCTCAGCTTCATTTTACCAGTGCTCATGAATAGTTTAAAAGGGGAGCTATGATTGGTTGCCTGGGCACTGGAAATATTTCTGACTTTCAGACACTTGAGTAAATCTGCCCCCTTGTGGGCTGTTTGCTTAAAATATGCGCCTAAAACTCTATTCAGAAACATCATGAGATTGTTACACAGATCACGGAACTGAATTGGAGAAATTAGACCAGGGATCCCACGCGTAGGCATGGACAGACTAAAGGGGACATGGCTGGGTGGATTGGAAAAAAAACGACCAAACATGCCACATTCACTATAGCCACAAGGTAGCTGGTTAATAGCGCAGTCTACGCAGATGGAGCCTGATGTATCTGGAGAGGCAGGGGTATTCCCTCAGACAGCCGCAACAAATTTCCAGCATAGATAAATGTCTACTGATGATAAAATAGGGCAAGGGGCGATGGAGGCCCTACTAAAATCCTCCCACCCCACCTCCTCTCCCCAGCTTAAGCTTAATTAGCCTAATTGAAGCTAGCTTGGGGTGTTACTATCACTCCAGGAGGGGTTGCTTTAAAAGATCTCCCCAGCTATGTTGATTTAGGGACGGTTATGGAGTTATGGTCAATCTCCGCCAAGAAGAAGACTTTTGGGAACAGATGTCCCCCGATAACATATCGTTAGAGATTGATTTGGCGAACACTAAAATGCTCGGGTACTCGGGTATCGAGACGAACTTTTCCGATGATCGAGTGCTGTTCGAATAACGAACCCCCATTAAGTCAAGGGAGAGACTCGAGCATTTTCAAGGGGGACCACGGCTCTGCACAGGGAGGGCCCCCAAAACACAGGGGAACCTCAGCAAAGGATGGAAACACCACGGAAAGGACAGGAAACAGCAGGGGCCAGATGCATGGAGCCTTGAGCTGATAATGCCACCATATGCCAAAATTGCGATTCTCCTCTGCGTTATGTTTTCTTCGCTTCCGCTCCCACATGGAGACTTCTGCAATAAACTATCGGTTTACCTCTTATGGGCGAAAGGATCTAACTGTGTCCCTCTCCCAACCGTATTGTCTTTCGGCAGTAGTCCTAGTCCTTTTTGTTTTCCTGTTCGTTGCTCTGTTTGTACGACTTGTCTCCGACGTGGACCGAATGAAAGCTAGATAGCATCTAAACATTGCAATTAATTGCCCGGACACTATAGGGACGGGCATGCAGAGGCAGCTGCAGCAGGTCCCAGCAGGCTAGCGGTGGCATGGCGACATACCATAAATGGACCAGGCTTCAAACCAATGGGTGGCAGAGAGGAACCAAAGGAGGTGAGCAAGAAGCGATCCAAATAATATCGGTAATGATAAAAGTTTGCCAGTATATTTTGTGGATTACACAGCAGGGGGCGACAAAGTTAACATGGGAAGCAATGGGGACAAACAAAAACCCAAAACTGCTGCACCAGCTCGTTTGATAAATGGGGACCATGTATGTGGCAGTGATACTAGTAGTTAGATAAAGGTGCTGCAGTTTTAAAACTATGTTAGTTGGATCTTGGCATGACGAGGCTGGCGCTCCGCTTGCCATGCGGCTTTCGCAATCCAAGTCATGTAGAGGCCTAATACCCAAACAGCACTTCTAAGAACCTTTTGTCAAGATCAAGTGTACGTGAGCGTTCTTATAAGTTTTAGGATTTTTTATGGCGGTGGTGAGGGGATAGGGAAGGTAAACAATGCGCAAGAAGAGCTGAAATAATACCCTAAATGGTAAAGTTGCAAGTAGATTTTGTGGATTACACAGCAGGGTGGCGACAAAGTTAACAACTTTTGATGTGGAATGCCCTGTAATAGCTCTGGGGATGGTGTGACCCTTTTATCGCCTGTCTAAGCAGTTTCGCACCGCTGACTGTCGTTAGCGACGCACTGCTGCGTGCTAGAGTAGCCTGATGGCGCATGCCCACGGATGGTATTCGGAGGAGGAGGGAGGTGGGGTGGGGATGGGGTGGGAGGAGCGTTAAGTAGGCCTTTGAGACCTGGACCATGGTAGGCCCCAAAATTCTCTGCGTCGGAAGTATATGACCCCGCCAGGGAGACTCGGTCCCAGCCTGCAACAAGTTTAAGTGTAGTTAGCGATTCTTGATAAGTTGGGGATATGGAGGGGTGAGGGGAAGGTAACCAGATGCGCAAGAAGCGCATGATGAGCATGGAAGCCTGGCTCCGCTGCAGGCGAGCTTTGCCAAATCCAAGCCCGGTCTCTAGGCTAATCCACCAAACATCACTTCTAAGAAACCGTTTGTATAAGATCAGTGTAAAGTAGGTTCTATAAGTTTAGGGCTAGCCGGGTAGGGGAATGTAAACAGATGCGGAAAGAAGCGGGAATTAATACCCTAAAATGGTACAAAGTTGCTATATTTTTGGGATAACACAGCGGGGGCAGACCCACAAGTACACACTTTGATGTGGAATCATTGAAAAACAAACCAAAATTTCTGCATGCAACCTAGTTTGATAAAGGGACGCTGTAGGCGGCAGCTATATGAGACTTTTGGAGTTGGTAGCAATGGAGACAAGTTTGGGAGGCTGATATGGAGACAATTTATTTGGAATAGTGCCTGGTGTGGCAGTCCCAACAGTTTTCATAACCAGAGGTGAGCAGGTAGGTGGGCCCTACAGTAAAATGGGAATAGCTCGTGCTGTATGTGGCGGCAGTCCAAAAATGTTTCAAACCAGAGGGAGCGGTAGGTTGGCCCTCCAGTCAAATGGAATAGATTGAGTGCCTGTATGTGGCAGTCACAAATTCTTCAAACAGAGGAGCAGGTAGGTGCCCCTCCAGTAAATGGATCGATTGATGCTGTATGATGGCAGTCCCAACATTTTCAAACCAGAGAGCAGGTTAGGGGCATGCAGTAAATGGAATAGATTGAGTGCCTGTATGTGGCAGTACCAAACTTGTTCAAACCAGAGGAGGGTAGGTGGCCTCAGTAAAATGGAATAGATGAGTGCCTGTATGTGGCAGTCCCCAAAAAGTCTTACAACCAGAGGAGCAGGTAGGTGCACCTCCGTAAATGGAATAATTAGGAGTGCCTGTCTGTGGCAGTCCCAAAAAAATTCTCAAACCAGAGGAGCAGGTAGGTGCCCTGCAGTATAAAGGAATAGATTGAGTGCCTGTATGTGGCAGTCCCAAAATGTTTAAACCAGAGGAGAGGTGGTGGACCTCCAGTAAATGGAATAGATTGAGTGCCTGATGGGGCAGCCTCACAACATTGTCAAACCAGAGGAGCAGGTGGGGACCCGCAGTAAAATGGAAAGATTGAGTGCCTGATGGGGCAGTCCCAATGTTTTCAAACCAGAGGAGCAGGTAGCGTGGCCTCCAGTAAAATGGAATAGATTGGTGCCTGTATTGGCAGTCCCAAAAATTGTCATTCAACAGGGAGCAGGTAGGTGGCCATGCAGTTAGTAAAATGACAATAGATGAGTGCGACTGTATGTGGCAGTCCCCAAAAATCGTTTCAAACAGAGGAGCAGGTAGGGGAGCTTCCCCAGGTAAATGGCAATAATTGATGTGCCTGATAGTGGCAGATCCAAAATTTTTTTAAAACAGAGGACCGGGTAGGTGGCCCTCCAAATAGAAAAAATGGAATAGATTGAGTGCCGTATGTGGCACTCAAAAAATGTTTCAAACAGAGGACCGGGTAGGTGGCCACTCCGAAAAATTAAATGCCTGAAGTACTATCGCAAGAGAGTGGGCCCTGTCAAAAAATAGCAGTTTCCTCTGCTTTACTGTACAAAGGAGGAGGAGAAGGAGGAAAATGGGGAGGAGGAGGAGGAGGAGGGGGTGGATCCAATTATCAGGTCTGAGCTGCCTTCACTGGTGGAGATGGAAATTCTGAGAATCCAGACCTTTATGCATCTTTAATAAGCGTAGCCTGTCAGCGCGTCAGTCGACAGGCTGTGTAAGCTTATCGGGATGATTGCCACCAGCTGCACTGAAAACCCGCTCGGACAAGACGCTAGCGGCCGGGGCAGGCAAGAAACCTCCAAGGGTAAGCGAAGTTCGTATTGCCAATGTCAGCTTTGAAACTAGTAGAGTTGTGGGAGTTGTGTGACATTTTAGGACGATGGATGGTAAGCTACGTTACTCCCTCCCATCTTTTCTGTAAGATCAGCCCTACTCTGCCGAGGATGGGGACAGGTGACAGGGTCGTTGCTGGGGGGTGACATTAAAGCTGGCCAAAAGCCTTTGTTGTAAGCGTACCCATGCCAGTGCTGGAAAAGCTGCCTGCTCGCCTACTCTCCCTCGCTACTTGTCCCGCAGAAATACGCATCTGCGCTAGCGCGTCAGAGGAAACTGTTTCAGTCGTGCACCAAGGGCCTGATGCGTATCATTGAATTCTCACACTCTTTCATCTCAGGGATGAGAGTGGAGTAAGATTTTGTTGGTACGGGGGCAAGGACGAGAGTGAACAAACCAGTAATCGGTGCTGGAATAATATTCTTGAACGCTGAGGGTCCGGGAAGGCAGCCTAGCATGAATCTGCCATTATGAGCCAGAAGAGTTACAAAGCGTAAGATTCACTCCCCTCACTGGCCTATCATGCTTACGCTTTCCTCCTCCTCCAACCTCCTCCAATCTCTTTCTCTGCCCATACACGCTGAGTGAAGGACTCAACAATGGTCCCCTCTTGTGTCTCGCCAACATTATCCTCCTCGTCATCCTCATGCCTCCTCCACCTCCACTCCTCCGATATGCCGTTGAGAAAAGACCATCAGGGTGCTTTGGCTATCAACAAGTGGAATATCTACCCCGTTCTTGTGACGAGACGGCAAAGTTCAGACCTTCATAGGCTGACCAGAGAGTTTTTCAAAGGCCAAGCAGCGGGATGGGTTGAGGCTGGATGATGGCGGCCATCGCCCAGACATCTGTGTTGATCCTCAAAGTTTACTCAGCCACTACAAGATAATCAGAAAGTCCACGTTCCACTCCATTTGTAGACTGGAGGAAGTGACTGATCCTGACTACCACAGTTCATGGTGGAAGTGACATTCTGCAGTCTACAATCCGCTCGGCGTGCTGGTAAACTCTGGATTAATCATGGTCAGTGTTGAATTCCACCTCGGTGGGGCAGTCGCACACGTGGTGAGCGGGCAGTTGGAGGCGGCGCTGCCGCTGCGCCTGAGAGTGGCAGCATCTGGTGGACTTCATTGAAATGGAGCACAGATGCGGCGCACCTGCGTGAGCAAATCAGACAGATTGGGGTATGTTTCTGAGGAAAACGCTGCACTATTCGATTAACACATGGGCCAGCATGGCGCACTGTGTACAGTCTGCCGGTTGCAGAGCGCCACCGGTTAGGCCGTTGTTCACAAACAACCATACGGCTTGAGGTTCAGCGACAGGTGCCAGCCACAGATCAGTTAGCGCAGTGATGCCCATGTAATTAGATCTTGGGCGTGGTGGCATTTTGTCGCTAGGTCAGCAGTTTTGAGCACCGCCTTGCTGGTCGTTAGCGAAGGCACTGTGGATTGTTTGCCTAGTAGCTACGATCGGATGAGCCGTGCACGGATCTTAGTGTAGTTTTGGCGGAGGAGGAGAGGTGGACGGGGGGTGAGGAGGAGAGAGGAAGGCATAGTAGGCTGAAACACCTGGGACCGAGGTAGGACGGGCCCCGCAAATCTCGGCGTCGGCAGTATATGAGCAGCCCCAGGGTCAGACTCAGACCGGTCCCAGCCTCCACCAAGGTTATTAACAATGGATGTCAGCGAAGTATAGAGTGCCATGCCCGGCAGCACTCGTCACGTGTCCGTGGTCAGGTGGAAACCTTGTCGAAAACGGAGTTGGTAGGGAAGGAGATGTTGTCTGACACGTTGGCTGGTTTGCAAGGCTGGGACGGAACATAGGGAAAAGTCTTGAGAAAATGGACCCCTCCGACACTATGTACAATCTGCTCAGCTCCTCCTGCTCTATAACATGCTGTCTATGGCACAACTATGCACAAAATACTGATTTTATCTCATTTTCTATTCATTAAAATTTTTAACCAAACTAACAACTTCACACAACATTATTTTATAAAGAATTCCTGAGTTCATCCCTTCTATGTGACCCGGCATAATCTGTTCCTTCACATATATTAGATCCCGCCGATCATACGGTTACTTCTAATTTCAGTGTAAAATGATGATAAAAAGCCACATGTGATAAGTGGTTTATTATCTTTTCAGCCTTACGTGTCCGGCACAGATTACACGCGGCTCCTCTGCGCAGAAAATAACTTTATCTTAATCTCAATAATCCTCTCCGGCCATTAATTTAGAAATATTAAACAGATAAAACAGACATTATGAAAAGAGGAGGGTTCGGGAGACCCCCGGCTTGTGTGGGGTAGGAGCAGCCGAGGAGGAGAACATATGTAATGTGCAGGATGCATCAGGCTGCTGTATTGTTGTAAATGTATTTAATCTTTTAGTGTTCTCATGGTAACCAAATGTCTAGAGAGCTTTGTGCATCGTGCAATTAATCATGACGGAGCACGGGCACACTGACATCTGTGCCCAACCTCTACTTACCAGGCAGGGGAGCCAGTGCTCCAAAATACTGGGAGCAAACCTATAGTTCAGGCAGTCCCCGGGTTACGTTTGGAGGTTTGTTCTTAAGTTGAATTTGTATGTAAGTCGGAACTGTATATTTTAGGATTGTAACCCCCAGACAAAATTTTTTTGGTCTCTGTGACAATTGGATTTTAAAAATGTTGGGTTGTCATCAGAACTAGGATTAACAATAAAGCTTCATTACAGACGCCTGTGATATCTGTTATAGCTGATTATTGTAGCCTAAGGCTAAAGTACAGTAATTACCAACATCCAGAGGTCCGTTTGTAACTAGGGGTCGTCTGTAAATCAGGTGTTCTTAAGTAGGGGACCGCCTGTCGGAGAAAAAAACAGCACAGAATCGTTACCGGTGCCATAGAATAGAGAGAGATAAAGTCATTTCTCCACAACAATCCAAAAGAATTTTACAATCTGATATTTGTCTCTCAAGAGCAGAGACGTAGGAGCAGTGCAGTGAGCTGGCACACAGATATGTCTACATCTACCTGCAGTTTGTATCTTCACCTTTGTATCGTAGGTTTCCTCTGATTTCTCCAGAGTTTACAGAATGATATCTTAAAGGTGTCCAACTCATTGTTACCGAGGGCAAATAAGTAATTTAAAGGCAATTTAAATGTAACTACAACTTAACAGTTAAAAAGTTTGGATGGAATGGAAGCCTTTTTTCTACTTACCTCCGAACCAGGGAGGAGAAGCTCAGAGGTGATGCTCCCGTTACAGCCTAGTAGAGGACAAACCCTTGAGGCTACCTGCCCATCAGCAAGTTCGTTCTGAGAAACTGGGTGCTCTGAGCGCTGGTGGGGGAGATTTACTGGACTGAAACCTTGAACCTTAACTGTCCTCTCAAACCCCCAGTGCCCCCAATCTTTCCTCATAGTAACCCCCACACCGTGACTGCTACATTCTCCTCTCAACTAAGAAACCCCCACACCATGACAGTAATATTCTCCTCTAAGTAACCCCCACAAGGCCCGATTCGCGTTTTCCCGACGTGTTACCCGAATATTTCCGATTTGCGTCGATTTTCCTTGAATTGCCTCGGGATTTTGGCTCACGCGATCGGATTGTGGCGCATCGGCGCTGGCATGCACGCAACAGACATCGGGGGGCGTGGCCGAGCGAAAACCCGACGGATTTGGAGAAACCGCCGCATTTAAAAAAAAAAAAAGTGTCGCAGGACTCGCGCTTACCTTCACTCAGCCCGGCTTGGTGAAGATCAGTGCATTCCGGGGAACTTCAGCGCAGCAGCGCCACCTGGTGGACGTCGGAGGAACTGCCTTAGTAGATCCGGCCAGACCCGAATCCACCGCAGAGAACGCGCCGCTGGATCGCGAATGGACCGGGTAAGTAAATCTTCCCCACTATCACTGAGGGAAAATAAATAATTTAAAGGCAATTTAAATGTAACTACAACTTAACAGTAAAAAAGTTTGGATGGAATGGAAGCATTTTTTCTACTTACCTCCGAACCAGGAGGAGAAGCTCAGAGGTGACGCCCCCACTACAGCCGAATAGAGGACAAACACTTGAGGCCACCTGCCCATCAGCAAGTTCGGTCTGAGAAACTTGCTCTGAGCACTGGTGGGGGGGATTTACTGGACTGAAACCTCAAACCACTGGACTAAACCGACTGAACATTCTTGTAGATAACTTTCCGGGCCATGACAGTAACATTGTCCTCCCAAACCCCCCGTTACCCCACTGTTTGGCAGTAACATTTTCCTCTTAGTAACCCCCACACCATGACTGCTACATTCTCCTCTCAACTAAGAAACCACAACACCATGGCAGTAATATTCTCCTCTAAGTAACCCCCACACCATGGCAGTAATATTCTCCTCTAAGTAACCCCCACACCATGGCAGTAATATTCTCCTCTAAGTAACCCCCACACCATGGGGAAGAAGGTGTCTGACGGTCTCATCAATAGTCCTCAACTCCTGGCCTTAGAGGTTTCCCTTCCTGGCATCTGACAGTAAGACACCAACCCAGTCGAATATTCCTGAGGCCAGTGATGTGTTCCAGGTTATTTGGCAAGTCACATCAGCCAGAAGAGAGAGTGTCCATATAGTATTATCTTGCCCTGGAGGACCTGACAACTCTGGGCATTAGACACTAATTTTAAATACAATGTTGTAATACTTCACTTCTCCTGTGGTGGCGCTGCAGGAAACAGAACACCCGCTGCCTGGTTCCTGTGGAGATCACCGCTAATCACTTCTCTTCTTTCATTATCTTTAGATAAGTCTAAAAAAATGACATTTCTCTCAATGTCTTGAGGAGTGCGCTTTTAGCAGTCGGCGAGTGGCGCGCACCACTTCAGAACTGTTCAGCATTGATTTCTGTGACTTTAAATGGCCGAGAACAAAAAGCCATTGATTTGAGTGGAGAGTGGACGGGCCTGAGTGGCCTCCATAGCTGTGCTGTAATAAGCTGGGCTGAAGCCGCAGGAGTCGTTCCACCTATTGATCCGTTAGATGTACTGATAGACATGAAGCTCTAGGGGTCCTTGATGTCCTCCTGAGCAGCACCCCCCTGTTATGTCACGCTGAGTATATATGTAACGCTCAGTGTGGTGTACGGGTAAGGTGATGTAGGTGTCACATCACTGCCGGGTGCCAGATGCACTTTATAGAGTCTTTTGTACGGCAGAGAGGCAGGCCCAGGGGTGACACCCTCCCCTCATCACAATTACATATTTTTCCTGTATTCGTTGCAGAATCTTATATTTCTAGTTTCCTAGGCTGCTATATGATCCTAAAGACAGCCCTCGGTTATGACATTGTCAGGCATGACAAAGCCCAAAGTGCCCAGATACTCTGGCATGCATCACAGCACTTATAGGAGGGGGGATAAGGCCCAGGACAATCCTGCATGACCGAGTGCCACAAAAGCGGGGCATCTTCTAGAAGCATTACATCGGGACAGATGAGATGATGTCTCATTATGCAAATCCCTGCTAGTTTTAGCGATCTCTTCCTGACTGATGTTCACGTTATAGCTGGTAATGCAGCGCGAAAGGGTTAACAAGACAAGGCCCGCCACCGCTGATGGACACCGTAACCCGGCAGAGTAACAAGTCAGTACAAACCATTACATCTGCCACCAAGAAAACGAATTTATTGATCATATACTGTAATAACTGATTTTCCGAAGAACACTGGATTGCCCTGTGCATCGATTTAGATACTAGCCCAGGCTACAGTAAGCCTCCTTTTCGCGATTGACGCAATACGTTTACGTACTTCCCGCTGATGACTTCAATCAATGATTCCATGCGCAGCATCCCTCTTGCGCGAAATACCACTAGTGTAGACTAAAATTAGCTAGCACGGCCTCCAATGGCGCTTCCTCAGACTCCTGACCCCTTCCCCAATGCCTAACCTTAGCTCACAGAAAACTCTTTTAGCAAGATTATCGACATTTGGTCGGACCCGAGTGACTTGCTGCAGGAGAGGATATAGAATGCCCCCCTGTCATGCATTTAGTAATATGGCCGATGTTGTGCCGGGGAGTCACCGGGATGGATAAGGAGAACAGGGCGTAAGGTAATACATTACTAGAGGTCAAATAAGGTAGCTAATAGTCGATTGATAGCAACATGTAGCTAGACGGAGACATAGAGGAGAGAGTAAACACACATTAGATCCTGGAGGACAGTTCCCAGTGATGAATTGATAATCGCGGACGCTCATGGATCCGAGGAGGTTTTTTCGTAATTATTATCAGCCTTCGTAGATAGGCCCAAAATGGTATGAGCCGCATCAGGATCATGGGTTGGAGTGTGGCAGAAACCCCAAAATGACAATATGCGGCGTGGCCGGGCCGTCAATAGCGGATATTGACATGGCTGGCCTCCAGGTTTAGGGGCCCCTTCATGGGCCCGCCCCTCCACTCCAGCATACACTGCACTACTCACTCCAGACACCACTGCCCCCCACCCCCTGTACACACACTGTATACCCCCCTCCCCGCTACACTGACCCCCCTCCAGCTAACCACTGACCCCACTGTTGGCCTACTACACACAATGCTATACCACACTCAGCCTAGAATAGCCTCCCCATCAGCCCCTACACTGCACACAACCCTCGAGCTTACATGACCCCATCGCCAGCCCTACACTGCCCCCCTCTCGAGACCCCCTACAATGCCCCCCCGAGTTACACTGCCCCCTCGAGCCTAACACTGCCCCCCCTCAAGCTACAAGCCCCCCCTCGAGCTACATTGACAACACTCGAGCTACACTCCACCCCCCCTCGAGCAACACTGCCCACATCGAGTACACTGCCCCCTCGCAGCACAACACTGCCCCCACCCCGGAGCTACACTGCCTGGCCCCCTCGAGCCTTTATAGCATACACGAGCCCCTCAAGTACACTGCCCCCCTCGAGCTACAGCCCCCACCCTCAAGATACACTGCCCCACCCCTCGCATGCGGAACCATGATACCTGATCCCTTAGAGCCCTACAACTCCTCCCCCCGCGACGCCCCCCATACACAGACAACACTTCATAAAGACGACACACACCCCAATCGAGCTACACCTGCCCCCCCCTAGCGCTACCTGCCCCCCCCCCCATCCGAACGCTACACTGCCACCTTTTGAGCCTACACTGACCCCCCCTCGTCGAGCTACACTGCCCCCCAAGCTACACTGCCCCCTCCCCTCCAGGAAAGAAAAAAGAAACTCCCGTATCCTGTTGCTCCGCAAGCAGAGCCAGAGAACAAGTGCAATCTTATCTTCGGCCTGCGCCGACTAGTATGCGCCAGCCTTGAAGCCGTCACACGATGATCTTATGACGTCATATGTGCAAGGACTTTCGGAGCCCGTCAATACAGTGGCCGGCAACACGCGACAGCGGTGTTTTCGGATTCTCATACAGCGAGGATACCGAGCATTGAGGCCAGAAAACTACACAGCTGCAAGGAGGAATCTTTGTACCAGCTGCGCTCTTAAAGCCCAACACTGGTACACTTGAGCCGGCCAAGGCGCCCAAATGGGAACCACCCACCCAACAATCCAGCCACCACGGCGAGCCCAGGCACTGCAACGTGGTAGAGAAAAAGGGTGGAAACGCTCGTACGCCCGAGGGACCGTCTCTGGGGATGGAGGCCCGTTGGACGCCCCACAGATCTGATAGCGCATCACTATGGGTTGTTAAGGCATAGCAGAAATGCAATGTTAGGAGTCCAATGGCGAACATTGAGCGGTTGCGGTGCGCGGGTTTGGCTCGTCCGTCACCGGTAACACCCTCAAATGTGTCACCCTCCCATTGTAAATGCTGCCAGCTGCTACAAACATTATCCCGTAGGATGGTGTGCTGGCAAATCTATCTCCTACTAGTGGGATGAACGTTAGACTATAATAGATCCAAGCTCGATATAGAAAATAAGGAGGAAACAAGTTACTCTGCCTGGCTGGTACACTACAGTGCCTGAGGCCCTCCCCTGCTATATAACATCTGCGGCCACATTTTACATGAAGCCCCTATGCCCAGTGTTTTCTGCGTCTGACATTTGAACCATAATCATTGATGTCGCATCTTAACTGTCTGACCCTACAGCTATACTAAACTGAAAGGTGTGTTCGTTCCGGCACCACGGCGGGTGTGCGTGTGCTTTGGCCGTGCTGTGCCATATTATCCATCCGAGTGCCGGAGAGAATGCGTGCAACCCAATATGACCTCAATATATAAAAGGCCTGACAAAAGGTGTCGGAACAGTGCCAGCCGCCGCGACCCCAAGAATTCATGCAGAGACTGCACCACAATTCATAATCTCAGAGCGCCCTCTACACACCTAGTGCCATCGCTACATTCGTCTAACGATTAGCACATTAGCTATCAGGGGCCAGATTTATCAAGCTGCTGAAAGTCAGAATATTCTTATATCAATCACAGCCCCCATGAAAAATTCATGAGCCCAAGCGCGCTAAACTAAAATGAAGCTCTTAATTGTGTTGCAATCGCCCGGAAAGTGAGAATATTCTGACTTTTACACGCTGAGTAAAATCTGCCCCATAATCTCACAGCCCTCCTCTCTGCTCGCAAACATGCCTGCGCCTGCCCAGATAGCAGACACTACATACAATCTGCCCATCTCCTCCTGCTCTATAACATGCTGCCTGCAGATTAGGACACTACATACAATCTGCTCAGCTCCTCCCTGATCTATGAACCCTGTGCCTGAAGATAGCCGACCCTATGCTACAATATGCCCCCTCAGCTCCTCTGCTCTATAAAATGCTAGCCTGCAGATAGGACACTATGCATACAATCTGCATCAGCTCGTCTGCCCATACATGCGGCTGCAGATAGCCCCAGACCTATGCTACAATATGCTCAGCACCTCCTGCCTCTATAACATGCTGCCTTACAGATAGCCGACACTATGTACCATTGCATCAGCTCTCTCCTGCCTCCTTATAACATGCTGACCGGAAGATAGCCGACACTGTGACCATACTGCCTCAGATTTCATCCTGCTCTATAACATGCCTGCTGCCAGATAAGGACACTAGGCCTACCATTCGCTCAGACTCTCTAATCTATAACATGCTGCCTGAGATAGGCACACTATATACAATCTGCCAACAGGCTCCTCCTGCTCTTATAAAACATGCCTGCCTATGCAGATAGCGACACGTGTACAATACTGCTCAGCTCCTCCATGCATCTATAACTGCACTGCCCCTGCCAAGATAGGACACGGCTGCTACAATCTGCTCAAGCTCTCCGGCGCTATAACATCCCTGCTATGCAGATAGGACAATATGCCTACAATCTGCTACAGCTATCCTGCTCTTAGAACATGCTGCCCTGCAGATAGGACAACTAGCTACAATTGCTCAGCTCCTCGCGCCCTCTAAAAATGCTGCCTGCAGACGGACACTATTACAATCTGCCCTCGCTCCTCCTGCCCACCCTCTATTAACATTGCTGCCCTGCAGTGATTACACTATGCTACAATCGCTAAGCCTCCTCGCCTGCTCTGAATAACATGCCTAGTAACTTATGGCAACACTATGCCAACAAAATACTGAGTGCGCTCAATTGAGCATTTTCTATGTCAAGTAAAATGTTTAACCAACTAACAACTTCACAAACATATTTTATAAAGAATTCCATGAGTTCATCCCTCTATGCGACCCGGCATACCAAATATGTCATTCAGATATTCGATCCCGCCGCCGCAGATCATACCGAACGTACTTCTAATTTCAGTGTAAAATGATGATATAAAAGAAGCCCACATATGATAAGTGGTTTATTATCTTTTCAGCCTTACGTGTCAGCGCACAGATTACACGCGGATCTCTTCCTTGCAAGCAAAAATAACCTTTATTTAATCTCAATAGCCTCCCGGCCATAATTAGAAATCTTAAAAGAATAAAACGACCTTATGAAAAGAGGAGCCGGTTCGGGATTACTGGAGACACCCTTTAGGCACTTGTGGGGAGGTCGGGTAGCAGTAGCAGAACGAGCGAGGAGAACATAATAGCTAATGGCAGGATGCACATCAGGACAGGCCTGACATATTGTTGCTGTGCTATAAATGTCATTTAATTTTTAGTGCTTTCTCATGAGCTAACCAACGGTAACATAGAGAAGCTTTGACCCTGACATACGTGCAATTCATCATGACGAGAAGCACGGGTACCCTGACATCGGTGCGCCCCACCACAAAGTACAGGAAAGCGCGACCGAGCCAGTCCCCAAAATACTGGAGCAAACCTATAGTAACAGGCCAGTCCCAAGCGTCAAGTTTGCGCGAGGTTTGTTCGTAAGTTGCGCTTTGTAGGTAAGTCGGACTGATATTTATCATTGTAATCCCCGACAAAATTTTTTGCGTACTCCTGATGACAATTGCGTTATTTTAAAAATGTTGCACGGTCGTCTAAGAATCAAATTAACATAAAGCCTTCATTACAGACACCTTAGAGTGAAATAACATGTTATAGCCTGATTATTGTATCCTAAGATACAGTACACTAATACCAACATCCAGACGCGTATGTTGTAACTAGGGCCGTCGTCTGTAAATCAGGCTGTTATTAAGATAGAAGCGGACCGCAGGACGAGAGAAAAAAACAGCACAGAACGCTCTACCGGTGCCATTATGAAGGAAGATAAAGTATTTCTCCACAAATCAAAAGAATTTTACAATCCGGGTATTAGATCTCAGAGCCAGAGCGCTTCAAGCCACTGAGCAGGCTCAGCTCGCGAGATAGATATGTCTAAATCCTATGTGCCCAGTTTGCTATCTTCACCTCGTGTATTGATAGCCCGTTTCCTACTGATTTACGACAGAGTTCTCAGACGGATAAATCTAAGTGCTACTCCCCAATCTCATTGCGGGTCATTTACTAGGGCCCGAGATTCGGAGTTTCCCGAGTGGTTTAACCGAATATTCCGATTTGCGTCGATTTCCTTGAATTGACCTCGGGATTGATTTTTGGCTCACGCCGACGGAATTGTGGCCCCGATCGAGACGGCTGCGCCCATGCACGCAACAGACATCGCCGGGTGGCGTGGCCCGAGACGATAAACCCGACGCGATATTGCGAGACAAAAAGCACGCATTTTTAAAAAAAAAAAATTTGTCCGACAGCGACTCGACGAACTTACCTTCACTCAGCCCGACGCTGGACATGAAGATAAGCTGCAATTCAGAGCGGAACTTCAGCGCAGCAGCGCACACTGCCGTGGATTGATCACTACCCCCAACGGAATGTCGATGGCAAACTGACTCCCCAGTAGTAGAACGCGACCAGACCGAATCCAACGCCCAGAGAAGACCCGCCGACCCCTGGATAGCGAATCGGAGGACAGGGTGGCTGAAGTAAATCTTCCAACTATCACTGAGCAGCCGGGAAAATAAGAATGTAACGCAATTAAATGTAACTACACTTTAACAGTAAAAAAGTTGGATGAATGAAGCCCATTTTTCTACTACCTCAGAACCAGCGCGAGGAGAGAAGCTCTAGAGAGTCGCGGAGCCCCAACTACAGCCGGGCCGAATCAGGACAAACACTTGAGGCCACCTGCCCATCAGCAAGTAACGCGATCTGAGAAACTTGCTCCTGAGCCACTGGGGAATGGCGGCGAGCGATTTAATGGACTGAACCTCGAACCACTGGAATAAACCGGACTGAACATTCTGGTCTAGCTAGAAAACTTTCCGGGCCATGACCGTCACATATGTCATCCCAAACCTCCCCGTTACCCCACTGTATGCGCGCGTAATGTTCATTTTCGTGTTTATAGTAACCCCACACCATGACTGATACATTCTCCTTCAACATAAGCAAACCACAACAACCATGTCAGCTAATATCTCCCAAGCTAACCCAAACCATGGCCTAGAGAGTCAATAGTCTCTACTAAGCCTAACCCCCACACCATGCGTAGCTAAATTCTCCTAATAAGTAACCCTCACACCATGGCAGTAATATTCTCCTCTAAGTAACCCCCACACATTTGTAGCCCTAATATTCTCCTCTAAGCTAACCCCCACACCATGAGCATTACTATTCTTCTCTAAGCTAACCCCCACACAAATGGTAGTAATATTAACTTCCTTTACGCTAACCCCACACCATCGTGCCCAGTAATGGAATATTCTCCCTCTAAGTAACCCCCACACCATGGCCACAGATAATATTCTCATACTAAGTAACCCCCACACCAATGGCAGTAATATTCTCCTCTAAGTAACCCCCAACCACCATGGCAGTAATATTCGTCTCTAAAGTAACCCCCACACCATGGTGTAATATCTTTTCTTAAGTAACCTACTGCAGATACTCTCTAAGTAACCCCCACACCATGGTAGTAATATTCTCCTCTAAGTAACACCCCACCAATTGGCCCATAATATTTCTCTAACGTACCCCACACACATCGGGTAGTAATATTCTCTCCTAAGTAACCCCAAGCACTGGCAGTATATTATTCTTCTCTAAGTAACCCCCACACATGATGCGATGAGTAATATTCTCCTCTAAGTAACCCCCACACATGCCGAATTTCTCCTCTAAAGTAACCCACCCTGGCAGACTATCCTACTAGTAACCCCAGACATTAGTAATATTCTCCTCCTAAGTCCCAACCCCACACCATGCAGTTCGAATATCCCCTAAGTAACCCCCACACAAAGGCAATAGTAATATCTCCTCTAGTAACCCCCACACCTGCGTAGTAAATGTCTCCTCTAATAACCCCCACACCCATGTTGTATTATTCTTCATTAATATCTTTTCTTATTTCTCCTAAGTCACCCCCCACACAATGGAGTAATATTCTCCGCTCTATAAGTAACCCCCCCACCAGGCAGCTATATTCTCTTCTAAGTACCCCCACACCATGGCTAGTAATAAGATTCTCGTACCACAACTAAGCGTTAATATCTGACCCCACACCATGGCCTAGTAAATTCTCCTAAGTAACCCCCACCCCATGTCCTAATGGTTCACAAGTAGTAATATTCTCCTCGCCATAGTAACCCCCACACACATGGCAGTTAATATTTCCACTCTAAGCAACCACACACCATGGGAGATAATGTTCTCCTCTAAGTACAACCCCCCATGCATAACAGTTCCCAGTAGTAATACCTTCTCTCTAAGGAACCACCACACCCATGGCATTAAATTCTCTCTCACATCTGTAACCCCCAACCATGGCAGTAGAATTTCTCTAAGAACCCCACCATGCAGATATCTAATTACCGCCCCTATGGTAAATATTCTCTCTTAAGTAACCCACACCATGGATAATAGTCTATACATCTAAGTAACCCCACACTCAACTGGCAAGAGCTAATATTCTCTAAGTAACCCCCACACCATGGAGTATTCCTCAGTCACGAATATTCTCCCTAATAACACCGTGGGAAATTCCCTAAGTAACCCCCACACCATGGCAGTAGTAAGATTTCTCTCTAAAGAACCCCCACACCATGGCAGCTAAATTCGTCCTCTAAGGAACCCCACACACCAGGCGATAATATCTTCCCTAAGCTAACCCACACCACCATGGCAGTAATATTCTCCTCTAAAGTAACCCCCAACACCATAGACAGTATAGATATTCTCCTCTAAGTAACCCCACACCATGACGCATATATTTCCTAGTAAGTACCCCCACACCAGGTCCAGTAATATTCTCCTCTAAGTAACCCCCACACCATGGCAGTAAAAGAGTAATATCTCCTCTAAGTAACCCCACACCAGTGGTAGTAATATCTCTCCTTAAGCTAACCCACACCATGGCTCGTATATCTCTCCTCTAAGTAACCCCCACACCATGAGTAGTAATATTCTCTACTATGTAACACCCACACCATGGTAGTAATATCTCTCTGCTAAGTAACCCCCACACCATGGTAAGTAACAATTTTCTCCTCTATGTAACCACCACACATGGCAGTAATATGTCTCTCTAAGTAACCCCATCCCATAGGTGTACAGTAATCTCCTCTAGAACCCCACACCATGGATAGTAATATCTCTCTATGTAACCCCACACCATCTGGTAAGTAACATCCTCTAAGTAACCCCCACACCATGGTAAGTACAATGTCCTAATCTAAGTAACCCCACACACATGCGCAGGCAGTAGTAATATTCTCCTCTAAGTAAACCCCCACAACCATGGCAGTAATATTCTCCTCTAAGATAACCCCACACCATGCAGTCGTAGTACTATAGTCTCCTACTAAGTAACCCTCACACCATGGTGAAATTCTCCTCGTAGTAACCCCACACCACGGCGTAGATATTCTCCTACTAAGTAACCCCCACACATGGCCCCACGTAGATATCTCTATAAGACTCCCACACCAGGGTTAGCTAATATTCTCCTCAGGTAACCACCCACCCCATGGAAGTAATATTCTCTCCAAGTAACCCCCACGCCATGGCAGTAATATTCCGCGCTAAGTTAACCCTCACCCCATAGCAGTAATATTCTCCTCATGTAACCCCTACACTATGGAAGTATATTCTCTCTCCTAAAGAGAACCCCACGCCATGTGCGTAAGTAATATCTCCTCAAAGTAACCCTCACCCCATCGCCGTAGTAATATTCTCCTCTAAGTAACCCCCACACCATGGTAGTAATATTCTCCTATAAGTAACCCCCACACCATGGCAGTAGTAGTATTCTCCTCTGAGGAATCCCACACACCATGGCAGTTAATAATTCTCCTCTATAGTAACCCCCACACATGGACAGTAATATTCTCCTCTATGTAACACCCCACCATGGAGTAGCAAAGATAGTAATATTCTCCTCAAGTAACCCCACGCCATGGTAGTAAAGATCTATCCTCATGAAGTAACCTCACCACCATGGCCAGTATATTCTCCTCTAAGTAACACCCACACCATGGCAGTAATTTCTCCTCTAAAGTAACCCTAATCATGCAAGTAATATTTCTCTAGTAACCCCACACCATGGCAGTATATTCTCCTCTAAGTAACCCTCAAGTACACGGCATAAATTCTCCTCTAAGTACCCCCACACCATGGCAGTAAATTCTCCTCTAAGTACCACCACCACACATGGTAGTATATATTTCTCTAAGGTAACCCCCCAAACCATGGGCAGTAATATTCTCCTTTAAGTAACCCTCACATCATGGTGTAGTAACATTCTCCTCTAAGTAACCCCCACACCATGGTAGTATATTCTCCTTAAGTAAACCTCACACACATGGGCTAGTAATATTCTCCTCTAAGTAACCCCCACCACAATGGCGAAGTAATATTTCTCCTTAGTAACTCACACCATGGCCAGTAATATTCTCCTCTAAGTAACCCCCACACCATGGCATAGTAATATTCTCATCTAGTAACCCCCACACCATGACAGTAATATTCTCCTCTAAGTAACCCCCACACCATGGTAGTAATATTCACCTCCTAAGTAACCCCCACACCATGGCAGTAATATTCTCCTCTAAGTAACCCCCACACCATGGAAGTAATATTCTCCTCCAAGTAACCCCCACACAATGGTAGTAATATTCTCCTCTATGTAACCCCCACCCATGGAAGTAATATTATCCTCCAAGTAACCCCCCACGCCATGGTAGTAATATTCCCCTCTAAGTAACCCTCACACCATGGCAGTAATATTCTCCTCTATGTACCCAACCATGCAGTAATATGTCCCTCTAAGTAACCACCCACACCATGGAATGTAATATTACTCCTCCAGTAACCCCACACCATGGCAGTAATATCTCCTCTAAGTGACCCGCACACCATGGCAGTAATATTTTCCTCTAAGTGACCCCCACACCATGGTAGTAATATTCTCCTCTATGTAATCCCTACACCATGGAGTATAGTTCTCCTAAAGTAACCCCCACCATGGAGTAATATTCTCCCTTAAGTACCCCCCACACCATGGTCAGTAATATTCTCCTCTAGTAATCACCCCACAACCATGGCAGTAATATTCTCCTCATAGTAACCCCCACACCATGACAGTAATATCTCTCCTCTCTAAGTAAACCCCACACCATGGTAGTAATATTCACCTCTAAGTAACCCCCACACCATGGCCCCAGTAATATCTCCTTAAGTAACCCCACACACATGGCAGAAAATATGCTCCTAAGTAACACACACAACAATGGTAGTAATATTCTCCTCTATGTACCACCAACCCTGGAAGTAATATTCTCCTCCAAGTAACCCCCACGCCAGGCATCGGTAGTAATATTCCCCTCTAAGTAACCTCACCATGGCAGTAATTTCTCCTCTATGTAAAACACACACCATGGCCAGTAATATTCTCTCTAAGTAACCCCACACCATGGAAGTAATATTCTCTCTAAGTAACCCCCACACCATGGCATGAGTAATATTCTCCTCTAAGTAACCCCCCACACCATGGCAGTAAAGTCTCCTCCAAGTAACCCCACACCATGGCAGTATATTCTCCTCTAAGTAACCCCCACACATGGCCAGTAATATTCTCCCTAAGTACCACCCCACACCATGGTAGGATATTTCCTCTAAGAACCCCGACCCATGGCAGTAATATTCTCCTCTCAACCACTCGCCACTCATATGGCAGTAAAAAGTCTCTTTACCCAGCACCCAACTCCCAACCTATGTCCCCTTTTGTGCCATGGAGAGAAAAGGGAAGAAGGTGTCTGACGGTCTCATCAATAGCTCCAACTCCTGGCCTGTAGGTTTCCCTTCCTGGATCATGACAGTATAGACACAACCCAGTCGAATATTCTGAGGCGCAGTGATGTGTCCAGGTTATTGGTCAAGTCACATCCGCCAGAAGAGAGAGTGTCCATATAGTATTATCTTGCCGGAGGACCTGACAACTCTGGGCATTAGACACTAATTTAAATACAATGTTGTAAACTTCATTCTTTCCTGTGGGGCGCTGCAGGAAAAGAACACCCGCTACCTGGTTCCGTGGAGATCCCCGCTAAGAATCTCTTCTTTCATTATCTTTAGATAAGTCCTAAAAAAATGACATTTTCTCAAGTCTTGAGGAGTGCGCTTTAGCAGTCGGGCAGTGGCGCGCACCACTTCAGAACTGTTCAGCATTGATTTCGTGGACTCTAATGGCCGAGAACAACACAAGCCATTGAATTTGAGGGAGAGTGGACAGCGCTGAGTGGCTCCATAGCTTTGCTGTAATAAGCTGGGTGAAGCCGCAGGAGTCGTTCACCTATTGATCCGTTAGAGTACTGATAGACATGAAGCTCTAGGGGGTCCTTGATGCTCTCTGAGAGCACCCCCTGTATGTCACGTGGAGTAATATGAACGCTCAGTGTGCGGTACGGGTAAGGTGATGTAGGTGTCACATCACTGCCGGGTGCCAGATGCACTTTATAGAGTCTTTGGCAGAAAACCCGGGATCAATATTGATCAAGGCCTTGGAGTGGTTGGCGGAGGGTGAGGGTCTACGTTTTCCAGTCCTCCCCCCTGTGATCATCGCCATGGAAGCTGGAGCCTAATAAAGCCCCCGGAATGTCATGTAATGCTACCAAACCTATGACCAGGTGCAATATCAAGCCCCCCTGTGACACTGAGAATTAAGGGGAACAAGACTCCCATGCTGGTAATTGCGGAGGGGCGTTTGACCACCGGAATTGATACGATCGTTATCCTATATCCTATGAATAGGGGTAAACAATGTCACCTTTTTAATAGAAATATTTAAAAAGTAACCCTTTTAAAAGAAATCTACCATCACAATCCATCATGATAAAACAGGGACACTTACTCATAGATCCAGGCACTGTGACTGCGCTAATCTTCTTATATTTGTTATCCATGGCCTCCTACCTTCTAAAATCAACTTTTAGAATTATGCTAATGAGCCTGCGGTGCTCTGTTCTGTAGCTTCACAGACTGTTACACTGTGCATGAGCTTGTCTCCCCATTTACATTGGGAGTCCGCTCTTCGCTCTGCCTAATCTCACACAGTGGGTAGAGGAAAGTGCTCTTGCACACTGTAAAAGGCAGAGAAACTACAGCATGGAGGGGCTCTGGTAACACACGCCCTGCAAAGCCCTTCTGGCTCATTACAATAATTTTAAAAAATGATTTTAGAAGGAAGGAGGCCATGGATAACAGATATAAGAAGATTAACACAGTCACAATGTCTGGATCTATGAGTAAGTGTCACTGGTAAGTGCCCCTGCTTGCTGTAGCTTCACAGGCTGTTACACTCTCCCTGTCTCCCCCTTCTCCCTCAGCACTTTCCCCCCTGGATGGAGAAGTGCTCCTGCACAGTGTAAAAGCCTGTGAATCTGCTGTTGTAACACCCCCAGAGCCCTTCTGGCTTATTAGCATGATTTTAAAAGTTGATTTTAGAAAGAAGGAGACCATGGATAAGAAATATAAGAAGATTACCACAGTCACGGTGCCTGGAGCTATGAGTAATGTCCCTGGTTAATCATGCTTGGTTTTTGATGGTAGATTAAGGTGAAAAAAAAAAATCTTATTGATTCCATAAAAGTCTGAACTATTGTATGAAATATCACACAGCTGCATCAGTAAAAATCTAAAAGAAGTTATAAATTACGATCTCACAGTACAATTGGTCCCCTACTTAAGAACACCCGACTTACAGACGACCCCTAGTTACAAACGGACCTCTGGATGTTGGTCATTTATTGTGCTTTAGTCCTAGGCTACAATAATCAGCTATAACAGTCATCACAGGCGTCTGTAATGAAGCTTTATTGTTACTCCTGGTACCTCCTTATGATAACCCAACATATTTTTAAAATCCAATTGTCACAAAACATTTTTGGCTGGGGTTACAATGATAAAATATACAGTTTCGACTTACATCCAAATTCTCCTTAAGAACAACACCTAAACAACTCATCATACGTAACCCGGTGTACTGCCTGTATAGGGGATAAATGTCTGATGTTTGGGGTTCCTCCTGGTGTCCCGCAAAGTCAATTAACCGTGTTAACAGTTTTGTCTTGCACACAATTGACTTCAATTGGATTTCTGGGACATCACACGGACCATTGATCATTATGGAGGAGTCAAGTTGGGATTTGCATCATCAATCGCAGCCTTGTCTATACTGGATTTTAGATCAAACATGAAACGGTCAAGATGACCAGAACGTTGCACGTATTGTGATCTGTTGTACTATATGTGAATATAGGCTACATATTGGGGGAAGGCTTATGTTTTTTTCTGCATCTATGTAATAAAAGAAGAAAAAATATTGGAATTTGCTCCTTGTTTTATTCCATCAATGAAAATTACAAAATCCATTTAATTACACAGCACTCCATAAAATGCTATGCAAAAACATATATAATTCAGTAAGATAATGGCTCCTGCAACATGCCCCCACCGGGGACTAGCCTTTTCGTGCGCTGGAGGCGACAGGCCAAATACGTAGTGCTTGGCGTTGGTGCGGTCACGGTGCTTGGTATGGGGACCGAGGGCTCCATACAGCCTGGCAGGTCCAGCCAGCGTTGGTGTGTGCAAGAAATAAGGAGGGAGAGCTGATGTACTGGTTCTCTCCCTGGGCAAACCCCTGATGGTCTGTAAGTAGGTCCCGGTAATGGTGGGAGCCCATAGTGGTAACAGCCATAACCAGGGATCAGACGGAGGCAACGTTGTGCAATAACTCACTGTTCGTTAGTGAACAACAGGTTAGCAGCAACGCCCAAAATAGCCAACAGAGATGTGATCTGTTACTGCGTGGTCGTGGAGAGTGGTTCGCAGGAATAATACACCAGCCTGGTGGTAGATACAGGTTGGGATAATTGAGAAAGCTGCAGCTCTGGATTAGAGTCTCCAATCGCGTGCGCCAAAAACCTGGGGCAATTCGGGGCAAATCGGAAATATTGCGTTGTTCGACCCTTAGTAAATGGGCCCACTGTCTCTCTACTCACTCAGACCATGGTGGTCTGGACGCTGACAGGCAAAGACCATGAGGTCAGAGCAGCTAAGACCATGTGCTCCCCCTGGTCAGGTGGTAGCACCTCTCCAATCACACTCCAGTTTACAATACAGCCACATAATTGGATAACATCTTACACCCATTTAACTAGAGAGAGACCCCCACAGATCACGAAAACGAGGAGTCCGATGGGGTCCCACTTACCTCCGTCAGACCCCATCAGCCGGCCATGATTGTTCTGCTCAATGAATCTCTATGGAGCTGACAGAGATCTTGGAGCGTGGAGCTCGGCAATTTCCGTCAGCTCCATAGAGATTAATGAAGTAGAATGGTCATGCGCGGTCATCTGCTCAATTAATCTGACGCAGTGAAGAAGGGTCCGACGGACCTGTGGGGGTCTCAGCACTGAGGCCTCCACTGATAAGAAAGTTAGGCCCTATTCCATGGATACGACCTAACTTTCCTTTGTAGGAAAACCCCTTTAAATACAATCTGTCATGGAAAAAACAGATAAAAAACAGGGACATAAAAGATAGTGAAGAAAAAGGAAAAATGAGATCAT
This sequence comes from Engystomops pustulosus, assembly GCA_019512145.1. NCBI lineage: Eukaryota > Metazoa > Chordata > Amphibia > Anura > Leptodactylidae > Engystomops > Engystomops pustulosus. The sequence continues at coordinate 11,878,650 of CM033647.1, read as the reverse complement.
GAGACTATGCCCTTAAAGGGGTTGTCAGGGATAAAGTTACATCATGTCAACAGTGCACTGCCTATAAATCCATAGTAAACCAGGGACACTTATTCATAGATCCAGGCACTGTGACTGTTTTAATCTTCTTATATTTGTTGTCCATGGCCTCCTCCCTTCTAAAATTTTGCTAATGACCTGGAAGGCTACCCTAGCCCCTCTGTGATGTGGCTTTACAGACTGTTACACGGTCTCACCCTCCCCCCTGCTCCCTCAGCACTTACACAGTGAGCACATTCTGCCAGGGGGGCGGGGGGGGGAGACAATGTAACAACCTGTAGAGCCAGGTTCAGGCTCATTAGGATCATTTTAAAAGTTGATTTTAGAAGGAAGGAGGCCATGGATAACACATATAAGAAGATTACCACAGTCACGGAGCCTGGATCTATGAGTAAGTGTCCCTGGTTTATCATGATGGATATTGATGGTAGATTTCATGAACTGTGGAGTAAGAAGTCCTGGTACCTGAAGAACCCATTAGGGTCCACTAGACACTAGTATGAGGTATGACTTTTGAAGATTTAAGCTTTAAGGTATACGTCCGGTCAATAAACATCTTCATACGGACCGCGCGTCTTATCACCTTCATTCAGTACATCTGCTACGACAGCCACCGCCGGAATAGTAATGCCGAGCCCCGAAGGACTTCCTACCGTCTGCCAAGCAAAGAGATGAGAGGACACTTATCTTGATTTTAGAGCTCCCCGGAGGCTCAGCCTTACATATCCGCATATGTATTCACCTCACATTGTAATAAAAGATAAAATATGAATCAATAGAAAAATAATCTATAGACAGTCGGAACGCTTACCCAGATTACACCGGACTATCATCCGAACGGTTTGTGCTATCAAATCCACAATAAGTACAAATTGCATGTCCTTAGTATAATACAGGTATATTATCCGGATAGTATTGTAGGGGCTGCAGTGCCCCCTACTGGATTTAGAGAGGTCATTTGACAATACAGAGAAATATCACTTGTGTGTACAGAAGAAATCCAGATAATCCAGTGATCCGGGGATTGAAGTGACAGATTATTAGAAATTGTAAACCACTGGATGAGATAGAGATTAGAAAGGGGGCACAATAGTCAGAAAATCACTATGTATCTATCTAACTCATATCTATGGAGGATATTTGTCAGGGTTTTTGCGCCATATTAGTTGCTATTATTTTCCCCAATCCGCCATCTTCATGCCAGTGGGGCAAGGAGGGGTGTAAAGGGAAGGAGTGCAGCCGGCTAGGAGTGGGCCATGCGGGGCATTCCTGTCCCTACCCCCTGCGCACTGGCTTCAGGCCAGTAAATTCAAATATGTCCAAAGTGCTTATGAGTCTGAGGGGCTCTGGTGGGTGTTTTCAGAGCCCCTCAGTGCTCCAGCATCACTGGCTGTTACAATGAGCAGAACATGTCTCTCCTCAATGTAAAGACAACACTGAGGGTCTTTAGAAATACCAGAGCCCTTTCGACTCATTAGCATAATTTTAAAAGTTTATTTTAGTAGGAAGGAGCCCGTGGATAACAGATATAAGAAGATTACCACAGTCACGGCGCCTGGATCTATGACTATGATCTATCATGATGGATTTTGATGGTAGATTTTCCTTGAAGACGTTTTACAACGGGGGTATGAAAATAAGAAACTTTTTTTTATAAAAAAAATGTCCACTGAAAAATATTTGAATTGGCTTGAGCTGTTACGATGTTGGGGAAAGCAGCAGAAGTGAGGGCCCAAAACAGCCGTGAATTCTGTAGTCATCGGAGAAGTCGCCATTGGTGGTCTGAGTCAGAGACAGAAGAAAGGGAAAAGAGAATGACTAAAGGGTGGCATGCAACAGGGCTCGAGTTTGAGTACAGTCCAGGGCCTGTGGTCCACCAGTGGTTACCCCTTTGATTCGACGTTGATGGCTTCTAGTTTGAGTTCATTGGAGGACCCTGGCTATAGGTCACTTCTGGCTGCGGTTTTATTGGTCTAGATTGGCCTGGGGATTGTAAGTTTGGGGAGCTTGGTCTGGGATCTGTATTGTCTGTGGAATGATTTAGCTTGTGTTGTTTAGACATGGGAAGGAAGGAGACTCAAAACAGCAGTTGGGGGTTGTTATCATGGTGGTCAGATACAGAAGAAAGGGAAAAGAGAATGATGAAGAGGGCAGACTTGATAAAGAAGGGGGGGGGGGGGGGGGGCAAGATTGAGTATAGTCCAGGGCCTGTGCACCTCCTGACGAAGCATCAGCGAAACGCGCGTCGGGGTGTACCTGCTCGGCCTTCCTCCTGATTGCCCTCTGCCTGTTTTTACTATGCCTGCGGGTAAGTGCAATATGTAAAGCCAATAACTGTATACACCGGAAGGTACCTCCGGGGTATTAAATAGGCTAGAACTGCATTGCTATTTACCCTCTTTCACTTCATTGGCCCTATTTTTGGGCACTGTCACTAACATTTTTGACATGCTTTCACCTATGGGGCTCTAGACGGAGGGGGGCCGTTTTGGTATTCTGTGTGGTCCCAATTGTTATCTGGGACACCTGGTTCCCTTGGTATATTTTTAACATGAATTGTATATTGATATGTGTTTGACTTGGAATACTATGAATAAAAAGATATGTATTTTCTTTAAGTAATGATTTGCCTAGCTCTTTTCTCAGGGCCTGTGCTCTACCTAATCCAACTGTTGTTACCCCGACCTCTGAATAACCACGGATGGCTTCTTCCATTCTGGAAATTGTGTTAGAATCCTACACTACTTTAGCCTGACTGTTGCCTTTAAAGGGAACCTGTCACCAGTGACTCCACCCACACAAACCACACAGAGTACCTTTAAGATTTCTTTATATATGTTCCACTATCCATGGGATTAGAGCGACCATTCTACTAAAAAACTTTTAAATTCTTGCCCTTTGTTACTCAAAAGTCATGAAGGCGGAGGAACAGAGGCATAACTTGAGGGGGTGCAGAGGTTGCGATCGCACCCGGGCCCAAGAGGTTTAGGGGGCCCTTATGGTGTCACTTTCCCATATGAGAAGACTATTACTATAAACCATACATTATAGTCGGGGGCCTGGCACAGTCTTTGCACTGGGGCCCATCAGCTTCTAGTTACGCCACTGCGGAGGAATTCTCTTCAGTGAGTCACACTCAGCTATAGTCTCTCTCAACTTCCTCACTTCCCCCCTCAGGGGGCGAGGTTAGCTGTGTTAAAGGAAACCTACCACTTGTAGTGGCAGGTTTCTGATGGAAATACCGGGCACCAGCTCAGGGTGAGCTGGTGCCGGAGCTTACCATGCGCGCGGCTCTCATTCACTTCCTATGTAGCCGCGCGCACGGTAAGCGCCGAGCGCGTACCTGCCTGCGCCGGCTATAAAGTTTAAAAAGTGTTTTAAACCGCGATACCGCGGTTTAAAACACTAATGAAAATAAGCTCCGGCACCAGCTCACCCTGAGCTGGTGCCCGGTATTTCCATCAGAAACCTGCCACTACAAGTGGTAGGTTTCCTTTAATGTCAGTTAGGAGGCGGGATAGCTTGACTGTATGCTAGAGAGCCTCCACCTCCATGATTAGAGCTTTAGTAACAGAGGGCATCAATAATAAAGGTCTTTTTTAGAAGAATAGTGAGTCTGATCCCATGGATAGAGGCATCAGTGGAACATGTAGAAAGACATCTAGAAGGTCCTGTGTGTGGTTTGCGGGGGAGGGCCGCTGATGGCAGGTTCCCTTTACTAGTAAATTATGTATGTTTCTAAAGTAACAAATAAAGCTACACGATTCAACCATAGGTTATCACTGTGTGACTGATTACTGTGCCTATAATTGGCTCGCATATATAATAACCGGCTCATCTATGTAAGCTGCACAAGACAACAGTTTATCCTAATCTTAGTAATTTCCTAAAGCCACAAAATGGAGGGGATTTAGGAGATGAAAACATATCAGGAAAGCCGTCTTCTACACGACAGCGGAGATATCACAATTAATACAATGAGTGGAGGGATATAACGGGTCTCATCAAGACTTGATTGTAAGGGAGGTTCTCTTATAATTCTGGACTTTTAATTATTTTACCCAGTAGGGAACGATGTGGGGGGAGGGATATGTATCCTGTACAGCATGAAAAATTACTCTACCTTAGGCTCCACTCCAGTCCCATTGATTTATATGGGAATCTGTGCTGGTAACATCGGCTTGTAGCATAGACCCCCAATAGAATGAAAAATTGGGCAACAGCCCCTAGTGCACCGGAAAAAGCTCATTTGCATGAAGATTAAAAGTAAATTTTCATTGGTGAATGGGTAAGGTAGGTCCTAAAAGCCTACAATTTGCTCATGATGATTTTTGTAGGGTTATGTAGGAACAGGGAGAAAAATAAAAAGAAAGTTTGTTAGCCACTTCACGCATAAGGGCGTATGCACTAGAGGTCAAAATTAGAGAACACACAGTTTTCTAAATGTCAAGGTCATTGGGGCAGATTTACTTACTCGGTCCATTCACGATCCAGCGGCGCGTTCTCTGCGGTGGATTCGGGTCCGGCCGGGATTCACTAAGGCAGTTCCTCCGCCGTGCACCAGATGTCGCTGCTGCGCTGAAGTCCGCCGAGGCCCGCTTGCATGCCCTGAAATTCACCGGCCTATACCTGGTGAAGGTAAGTGCAATGCGGCGGTTTTTCCGAATCCGTCGGGTTTTCGTTCGGCCACGCCCCCTGATTTCCATCGCGTGAATGCCGGCGCCGATGCGCCAAAATCCGATCACGTGCGCCAAAATCCTGGGGCAATTCAGGGGAAATCGGCGCAAATCGGAAATATTCGGGTAACACGTAGGGAAAACGCGAATTGGGCCCTTAGTAAATGACCCCCATTGTGTAGTGCTGTGTGAATATATCCTAAAGTGCAATCTATCTGTATTTTAAAGATGACCTTTCAACTCAATAAAACAATCTAGCTGCATAGGGCCGGCGCCATCGCTGGGCATGCCTGGGCAAGTGCCAGGGCCCACTATTCCTGGGAGGGGGGCCCACATAAGGCTGTACATAAGGAATCTATGGGGCGAGTAGGACTGTACCTAATGAAACCATAGGGGGTAAGGGGGCTTTATATAAAATACCCATGAGGGGACTGTAGATAAAATAACCATGGGGGGCTGTTTGGAATGATAAACTAGGGAATATTTTAGGAAACAAGAGACTATTTTAATTTATTAATTTCTAATGCCACCACGTGAGTTCACTGCAATGGGGCCTACTGATGCTCTGTCGCCCAGGAGCCTACTGAAACCTGGAGCCGACCCTGTAGCTGCACATACTATAGGAAAAAGCTCCCTAGCCCTCCCCCAGTTATTGAACTGTTAAATTTCTAGCTTTATCGTAACATACTGAAAAGCTGTGAAACACTGAGGCACGTAGCGGTCCAATTGACGGACCTAACGTATTCATGAGGGGGTGGTCTGAGGCCAACTGAGTACGCGGTGACAGAAGCATCGACCCTGCATTTCATATGGTATGGGAGTGGCGGTCTGGGAGAGAAGCTGAAGAAAGGGGAGTGCCTCGGACCACCTCCTCATTAATACGCCAGACCACTGTATGGTAGCTCCGTCGATAGGACCGCCAGGTAGGTCTGTGTTTCACAGCTTTTCGGTATGTTCTGATAAAGCTAGAATGTGCATTATGTGCAGCTAGATTGTTTTATTGCGCTGACAGGTTCTCTTTAAGCTTATTTCTCACATTGTATAGATTCTAAAGCAAAGAATAAAAATGTAAATGAGATCAAAATTACGGAACACTCTCAGATACCTGCAAGTTATTGGTGTTAATCTGCCACCTGGTAATAATTTCCTTAATTATCTGACAAACCCGATGTAACTGCCACCTAACTTTCCAGTTTACACTGACTGCAAAAATGGTGTGCCATCTGAAACCCTCCGGGCAGCAGGTTATCCAATTAAAGGCCAATGGGGAGACCCCATCAGCCACAGCAAGAGAAGTTGGTCGTTCCAAGTCCATGATTTCTAGAATATTGAATATAATAAAAAAGAAACAAAAGTATAAATATATAGCGCTCTCACTGGGTTTATAGGGAATATGGGGAAATAGACGGCAATTTAGCAGGTCACTGTAGGTGTAGGGGAGATTAGGGCTGCTGGCTGCAGTACTCTCTTTACGGTACATATTAAAATAGTAAAACCGCAGTTGTAGGAATTAGTTGTTTTTTCCTCTTTACCTACAACTAATTCTAGATTATTGCATCTTTATAACATGACCCTCAACAGACAAACGCAAGAGAGGACAGGATAATGCAGAGAATCCATGGGCAATCTGTTCTCACGGCAGGCTGGAATTGCTCTCCAGTTCGATCAGAACCGGGTTAATGATCTGTCTTAATCATTCAGGGGCAGAGTACTACCCGTCCATCGCGATCCAAGCGGCCGTCGTTCTGGCGGTTGGATCGGGTCCCCGGACGGGATTCATTAAGGCGTCTCTACTCCACCCAGGTGGCGCTGCTGCGCTGAAGTTCCCCGGATGCCTCAGGTTCACCGGCTATCTGGTGGAAGGTAGTGCAAAATCTCGCCAACACTTTTTTTAAAACAAAGTGCGGCGGTTTTGTTCCAAATCCGTGGGTTTTTAGTTCGGGCCATGCCCCCGATTTCTGTGCTGTGCTCATGCCGCGCGATGACGCCACCAACCGATCGATGCGCCAAAACCTGAGGCAATACAGGGAAAATTGCGCAATTGGAATATTGGGGGTAACACGTCTGGGAAAAACATGCGAACGGGCCTCTGAGTAAAGACCCGATAATTTGTCATGGGGGAGGAGCGGGGGGGTTGTGTTTTGGTGAGGTTTGCTATGATAAACTAGGGAATATTTTAGGGTAAAAAGTTCCCATAGTATAAAAACTTTAGCTCGTCCTACATGTCCTCAAACAGCTCCATACACCAAAGTATGAAAAAGTTACAGGGGTATGAGAATATTGCAATGCAAAGACCTTTTTTTTGGAATACAGGAAGTGAAAAATGCGTAAAAAACTGATGTCTCGCACATGTTTTCAGATTTTGGAATCACATTACATAACATTGCAGTCAGCTGGATAAATACTACAATGTGGAGGCTGCAGATCTGCCAGCAGGGGGCAGAGTAACACAAGTTTTCCCAATTTACCTGACATAACCTCGTGTCACTGTGTGCGCTGCCTGACTGAGGACATGGTCTCCGTATGACATGAAGTGACATGAGAATAATATCTTCTATTATGACTATTCAGGATACGGACTCCAACGTGATCGCTGTGCGGGAGGAATTATCGTGTAGGTGCCTTACAGATTGATTGATTGATTGACCTAGATATTTCTCATACAATAATTTCCCAATTGAAAAGTTATTTATTTTTGTGCTCTGATATATAGTTATTATTATTTATTATTATTATTATTATTATTTGAATATACAGAGAAAACACTGTATAAAGTTTCATCATAAGCTGCAGAGATATGGAGAATATTCACGTCTCGCAGCAGAGACGTCTTTCATCAGCTGGTGTCAATAAGGCTCATTTATTAACAAATCCGCGGAACGCATTTTCGTCGAATCTTGGAAATTTTCGATATTTGAGCCGCTGCAACAGCTATTTAGAAGGGGATTGTGTCGCACCCGATCGGATTTTGGACGATCCGACTGATTCGGACTTAGCGCACGAGTTAATATTCAAATTGTGTCGCAACCAATGCACTTACATGCACCGGGAAGGATATACTGTAGACAAATTACTTTTTTTTTTGTTCCTGTGACTATAGGATATTCACAATTTTGGGATATCATGGAAACAAGGATTATAGAGGACCTGCATATATATATTTTTTTTACGAGAGATGTGTTTTTCTTTGAAGGTGCAAACTTTTTGTTGCATTATTAACCATTTTACCAAATGTGATCTGAGTACCTCTGTTCTGATGATTGCTGTGTACACTTCCCCATGCTGTGACCTGTACTTGCAGGTTCTCCGGAGGTGCGGGGCGCTGACCATGGCTCTGGTGCTGAGTGACTGGTGATCTTCAGATGACGAGGAAGACGTTGGGAGTACAATGTTTCTTTCATGAGACGGCGCTCTGTGGGCAGAAGCTGAAGATGCGTCCATGGACGGGATCCTGGCGTTGGATAATGCTCATTCTCTTTGCCTGGGGGACATTACTCTTTTACATCGGAGGACACTTGGTGAGAGATAATGATAACCCCGACCACTCCAGTAGAGAACTTTCTAAGATATTGGCCAAGCTCGAACGGTTAAAGCAGCAGAATGAAGACTTGAGAAGGATGGCCGAATCCCTCAGGTAAGAGATAGTCTGCGACTATTTCATGTACTTTTTCGGCCTTGTATTATGTTAGTTGGTTATCTGAATGGATTTCCTGCGTTGTCTTCGGGTGAGTTGTGTGGTTATGATCAAGAGATTTACCTTACATGTCCTTCCGCTTCCTGACGGTCGTGTATTATGTGTGTACTGCCAGGGATTTGTGCCAAAAATTGTCATGGGTGCGACCCATGCCCCCTCTCTATGCTCCAGCACGCCCTCAGCTTCTCGCCTGTCCCCGTTCCAGCTCCGGCGGTCCCCCCAGAAGATTTAAGGGGCCAGCGCACCGTTGATTGGTGCTGGCCATTCCCAGAATCCCTTATAACCCAGCCTCTACCTGCACACCTGGCCGGATCTTTGTGCCTCATAGCCATTGTGAAAGCTTGCTATCTATGCCTCGTGCCCATACTGCGATTTCTTGTTGTGACGCCCGGTTCCGTTATGGACTCTGATCCTGTGCTGCCCGTTTCGACCTCCTGCCTGTCCCCGACCACGATCTAGCCTTACGATTCTGTACCTCGCCTTTTCCCTGCACCGTAGCCAAAGTCACACCTGCGTAACGACCTGGTGGTAATACTCTGCACCAAGTACAACCTGCTTTGCATCGGGCTCTGGTGAAAACCGGCTACCACTTAGACTGCGGTCCCAGGTGTCTGCACGTACGCGGTGGCCCACTGGGTCCACTGCCGCTGGTTCCTGACAAATGGCTCCGTCTATTGCTATTGGTGATCACGGTGTAGAGAGAGATGTGACAGCGCCATTGTACAAGAGGGTCCTCTGATGATTAACCTTCAGGATTACACAGTTGATGGATTATCATGACTCCCTGGTTGCCCAACTCAAGTCCCCAGGTCTGTGGTAAACATCCGCCCAATGTCTGTGTGTGTGTGACAAAACAATATTCTGTATCGCAGAGCATAATACACTGATCACAGCTTCTTGTCCTCTACTGGGACAGGACATTGGGAAATAAAATTATAAATACAACTGCTATATGTCCTGTAAAAAACAAGTCCTCGTGTGATTATAGTCATAAGAATACAAGGTCTTGGAATACAGTGACGAAAAAGGTTTTTATGCAGTTTAGGAACAGCAGGACAAGGATTGGATCTAGAACTCAGAAGACAGTTTACGTTAAAGCAAACTACCATCAAAATCAAGCATGGACGATAAACTATGGACACCAGGGCTCATACAAACAGGCTTGCCCACTGCGCATCCACATAAAAAAAGCAGACGTGTGATGTCTGTGTTCAGTCTGTGGTGCTGCAATTTCTCGCTCACTGTCTGCGCATCCGTGAAAAAACAATTTATAGGAGCATACGATCCTCGAAAAACGCTGGTCTGACCCCTTACACATAGATCCAGGCACTGGAATTTTCTTATATTTGTTATCCATGGCCTCCCAAAGTCAACTTTTACAATTATGCTAATGAGCCTAAAGTGCTTCTAGCACTGTTCCCAGGGTCTCTCCAAGCTGTAGCTTCATAGGCTGTTACACTGTGCAGGATCACTTCCCCCTCCCATCATGTGCTGAAACATGCAACTTCCTCTGCTGCAGTAAGATTACATCAGAAGAAGGGGTGGGGGTGCTGTGGGAGAAGGAAAGGGGGTGTTGTAACCCAGCCTTACATAATGACCATGGGGGCAGATTCCTACATATACATGCGAGTGGCTGATAGCAGGGAACAATAGACTGCATATAATAGAGGTCAGCCTGCTACGATAGGAACTTGTAGTGTGAATTCTTCATTTTTCACTTAGGACAACATATTAAAACTTTCCCCGAGTATGAGAAAAAACGCCCGATTCATCATGAGCGGAGTCTCTCCCACTTCATCCTCCTCTACAGCCAAATCGTATGAGCTCTCATTTATATCCCCAAAGGTTTTCTTGGATTCTGGGAATGTTTTGTCTTTTGTTTTTTACTGAAAGAGAAGGATCTATTTCGCCTAATCCCATCCCCTCATTGCATTAAAAAAAAATCTACCATCAAAATCCAGCGAGAACTTAAACATCATACATTATAAAATCAACTTTTAAAATTATGTTAATGAGCCAGAAGGGCTCTGGGGGTGTTGCTACAGCCCCTCGATGCTGTAGCTTCAGAGGCTGTTACACTTTCTCCCACTGCTCCTTCTGCTCTTTTCTGTCTGTTGAAGTCTCTTATAGTGGGAAGGGAGATGTGCTCCTGCACAGTGTAGCAAACTATGAAGCTACACCCACATATGGGCTCAGGTAACACCCCCAGGAGCCCTTCTAACTCCGTAAACTACCATATATACTCGAGTACAACCCTAGTTTACTCGGCTTATACTCGAGTAAAAACAATATAGGTTTTACCAGGTTTTTGTGGTAAAATTGGGGGCCTCGGCTGATACTTGGGTCGGCTTATACTCGAGCATATACGGTAATTTAAAAGTTGAACAGAAATGACTACTTATAAAATCTGGTGCAGAGATCCCGACATCGATTTTTCTCCTCAAGCTCCTCCCACACACCCTTACTCTTCCTGTTTGTAACGTTGCTGCATATTATAGATACTTCCTTTTATTTATATGGGTACTCACTCCATTGCTGTAAAAAAAAAAAACCCATTTTTTATTTGTTTATTTATTTTTTTCATTTAATTAAAATATATTTTATTATTATTTTTTTTTTTTTACATTTTTCCCCTGAGACTCCTCACTTCATAATCCTACATTTTCCCCTCTAACAAAGTCAAACATAAACTGCATAAAACATAAAAGCAGCAAAACAGGAGGGAGGGGGGGGGGGCACCACCCCATCGATTTCACATGTGCGGACGCCCAAAGCAAAATTCACTGAGTCATGTGCAATATGTCCGCTAAAATAAAATGGGTCATTGCCTGGAGACGGCGCGGCTTGTGGTATAGAGGGGACGGGCGCTTTGTGTAGTCATCTGTACATCGAGGCTTTTCAGTCTCTGTTCTTCCTCAGGTTGTTATCGCGGTGGAGGATTTATTTTATTATGTCTATATATACTTTTATGTTGTGTATTGGAGTGGTGGTGGGGGTCCATCATTTTAGGTTCTCGCTATTTTTAAGCAGTTTTATGTCCAGTCTCCGGTGGACGTCGCAAATGAGTAATAAAGGATAAATCGGTGGGGATCAGTGCCTGGACCCTCGCCAAACACACTAAATGGGGGTCACACCGCGCTCTGCTGTTTTTGTTAGTCTTTGAATTGAGCACCAACATTAAAGCGGACCTTAACACATTCAAAATAAATACTTCATAAAACAAAAACTATTATTATAAAACTTTGCCCTTATCCCTAAATGGTTCCTGTACATGGCAGCATTTTTCTGATTGACAGGTCTCATTGCTACAAACATACTGCCGGTATAGTCCATGTACTTATCAGGAGGTAGATAATGCAACTCAAAGTTGAGAGAGACAGACAGGGATTGTGTGTGACTCTGCTCTGGAACATCATTAACCACTTCATTGTCATGTAGTAGAGCAGTTGCCTGAGCATTAGTGACATGATACATGTGCATTGTCATGTAGTAGAGCAGGTATCGGAGCATGGTACATGTGCTTAACCATGTGGTAGAGCAGGTATCTGAGCAGTAGTGACATGGTACATGTACATTACCATGTGGTAGAGAAGGTATCTGAGAATTGGTGACAAAGTACATGTGTATTGTTATGCAGTATAGCAGGTGTCTGAGCATTAGTGATGTGGTACATATTTATTGTCATGTAGTAGAGCAGGTGTCTGAGCATTAGTGACATGGGACATGCACATTGTCATGTAGTAGAGAAGGTGTCTGAGCATTAGTGACATGGTACGTGTGTATTGTCATTTAGTAGAGCAGGTGCCCTGAGCATTAGTGACATGGTGCATGTACATTGTTGTGTAGTAGGACAGGTGTCTGAGCATTAGTAACATGGTGCATGTACATTGTCACGTAGTAGAGCAGGTGCCTAAGCATTAGTGACTTGGTATGTGTGTATTGTTATTGAGTAGAGCAGGTGCCTAAGCACTAGTGACATGATACATGTGTATTGTCATGCAGTAGAGCAGGTGCCTAAGCACTAGTGACATGGTGCTTGTGTATTGTCATGTAGTAGAGCAGGTGCCTAAGCACTAGTGACATGGTGCATGTGTATTGTCATTATAGAGCAGTTCTGACCAATTAGTGACATAGTACATTGTAGTTGTCATGTCGTAGAGCAGGTGCTAAGCACTAGTGACTGGTGCCTGTGGATTGTCATGCAGTAGAGCATGTGCCTAAGCCCTAGTGCATGGTGCATGGTATGTCATGAGTAGGCAGTGACTGGCATTAGTGACATGGTGCATGTACATTGTCATGCAGTAGAGCAGGTGCCTAAGCACTAGTGACATGGTGCATGTGTATTGTCATGTAGTAGAGCAGGTGACTGAGCATTAGTGACATGGTACATGTGTATGGTCATGTAGTAGAGCAGGTGCCTCAGTATTAGTGACATGGTACATGTACAGCGTCATGTAGCAGAGCAGGTGCCTGAGCATTAGGAATTGGGGACTGCCCTACCAAGTAAGGGGCAGTGCAAAAAGAGAGGGACCTGAAAAGTTAGACTGTAGGTACTTCACATGGCAATAGAATAATAACCTCCATGCTTTACCCTGCTGCCTTTAGAACATCTTAATTTATCTTCACTTAGTTTTGAAGTCTTATTTTCGGGGTAAAGTACGAGATGTTTTGGATGAAGCGCCTCCATGCATAAGCAGACTTAGCTGTCCATGTACACGAGGCTGAGCGCTCGCAGACTCCTCTCCCTAATCCCTTCAGAGAGAGATCCTCGTATGTCAGGTATTCTGATCGATAACTCCGCCAAGCCTGGACTAATAGCGGGACACGGGCGCGCTGAGAAAGTTGAGATGTGCCTCGTTACCATGGCGCCTCGTGAATGGCGGATCAATAAGACGTTCTTCTTTTATATCTCAGCACTTACCTCTTTGTGCGCCGGGCCTCGTCTGCGGGGTCTTCGTGTGTTCTTGTGAGAGTCTATTATGTGAGGCGGTGTTTTATTTAGGACATTTCTCGACGCGGTTTGGAGGCAAAAAAAATTTCAGAAACGCTCGGTTTTAGAAAAAACTGGTATCGCTGCTACCAAGATGCATCCAGATAGTCAAACTTTATGAAAGAACGTGCATAATATGGTAAAAAAAAACTTCTCTTCAATTAAATTGTTTTACCGTATACTCCAGAGCTGCACTCGCTATTCTGCTGCTGGTGCAGTCACTGTGTACATACATGACATTACTTATCCTGTACTGATCCTGAGTTAACCTCCTGTATTAATACCCCAGAGCTGCACTCACTATACTGCTGCGTGCAGTCACTGGGGTACAATCATGACATTACTTACTCGTACTGATCCTGATTTACATCCTGTTTCTCCCCAGAGCTGTACTCACTTCTGCTGCTGTCGATCACTTTGTACTACATGACATTACTTAGTCCCTGTACTGATCCTGGTTGCATCCTGTATTATACTCCAGAGCTGCATCTACTCACTATTTCTGTCTGCTGGGCCAGTCACTGGTACAGACATGACATTACTTATCCTGTACTGATCCTGAGTTACATCCTGTGTGTTATACTCCAGAGCTGCCGCACTTTCTGCTTCTGCTGTGCAGTCACTGTGTACATGCATGACGTACTTATCCTGTACTGATCCTGAGTGCCTCCTGTATTATACCGCAAGCTGCCTCACTATTCTCTGCTGGTGCAAGTCCACTGGTGTCCTACTAGACATCACTTATCCTGTACGATCCCTGATTTAACATCCTGTTAGTAACTCCAGAGCTGCACTCACTATTCTGCATGCTCTGCAGTACTGTGTATACAGACATACTATCCTGTACTGAAGTCCTGATTACATTCCTGTATTATACTTCAGGACTGCACTCACTATTCTGCTGGTTAATCATTATACGAAAGTTAATTGTACTAAGCAGTTGTTGAGGACTATAAGAGTCACTGGTAAACATAGTTGTATTGGAGAATCGCACTTCCTTTGATATCAATAATAGAAACTTCTCTTCTGCTAACAGCAGCATTATAAATACACAGCGGTGGAGTATAAACTAAAATGACAGTCGCTTAGTAAGGTAAGCATCAACATTGTCCAAGAAGCCCTTAAAGAAGACAGTGATGCTAATTTTATTGCTGCTCAAATAGTAGTTGATGCTTTCCAACGGGGCTTTCATTCCTGGAACCACGTGCCTAAATGGTGATCGAGAATTATGTGGAACTGTTGTGACCTCTATTTGGTACCTTTTCACTCATTTGCATGCAGTCATACAATGGCCCCTGAGGGGTAAAGGGGTTACACCTGGGGAGTAGTTTGGCTACCAGAATTGGGGATCTCTCTGCCCCGGATTATGGCTGGCCTATGTCCTTTTGGTCGGGGGTTGAATTGGCTTAAAGGGAGTTTGCAATGATTTGGTGTAGGATCCCAAATAGGCCAAAAAGGTTTTTTGTTTGCCATGTTATCACAGAGCCCGCACAGTCAGTCTCAGTGTCCGGTTTGGCCCGAAGCTGAACCATGTTGTTTGCTCCCATTCCCTTTCAGTGGAGCTGTAGCTACAACTGTGGACCTCAGGCCCACAACAGAGATACTGGGCCCTAGCTTTCTGAACTCTGAGCCTGTGGATTCTAAGCACCGAATACGTCCATGTATGGGACCGGTACCAGGGTAGCCCCTATTAGAAAGGTCTGGCCGACCTCCTAACATATTCCTATGCTAACGAACCCATTATCATGATAATTACCGGCAATGAAGAGCCGTGCGCGGCCGCATATCTAATTGACGCGATCGATCTCTAATACAACCTAATCTGACAACAGAAGCTGACATGTAAAAAAAAAAAAAAAAAAAAATTGGAAATTCCATATTCCGTCTTCAGAAAAGATGACTCCTCTAAAGAAAAATCCGATCTAAAATGCGGCGTGTAACCATCAATACCTCTGATAATGATCAACTAACAAACTACTGACGTCTAATCCTGTCTCTTAAATCCACCAGTCTGCAAAAACAATAGTATCCGGGAGAAAAATTCACCTCCATCTCCGACTCTTCTCCGGTGCCAACTGTCAGGGGAATTGGAGAGAATCCAATGCCGGAGGAGTCTGGATACATCTTCCACCAAGGCCGTCGTGAGGGTGTATGAGCAGTTGTCTGCGCAGTGTATAGGGGGGGCTTAAGGGTTATTGCCAAAAGAAGAAACTTTTAATCAATATGTAAATGACTACTTGTAGTCATCTGGGCCGGCCCCCAGCAGCCAATAGTCACAGCGCCGGGACTGACACGTCACAGCCTCCAGACACGTGTGTGTGCACCGATGACCAAATGTACAGGCTCTTCTTAGATTATCACGTACAAGACT
>CM033647.1:11663580-11858871 GCA_019512145.1 Engystomops pustulosus | reverse complement strand
TCAGACCAGCCCTTCTGGCACCAACAACCATGCCTCGTTCAAAGGCCTCAAATCACCTTTCTTCCCCATACTGATGCTCGGTTTGAACTGCAGGAGATTGTCTTGTCCATGTCTACATGCCTAAATGCACTGAGTTGCCGCCATGTGATTGGCTGATTTGAAATTATGTGTTAACGAGCAGTTGGACAGGTGTACCTAATAAAGTGGCCGGTGAGTGTATATCGTTACACGTTCGTATGAGTTGAACGTGTAAAATATGTTATTTCCTATTAATTGTTGACCAGTTACTCATTAGAGGGGATCAAAGCCGTAACTTGTAATATCTGCATAGAGGGTTAATTGAAAAGGTCACGGTGACTCGTCTCTGCTTCCTTCTGAGCATAAGAGATATAATGACATGCTAAGGGCTTATTCACACATCAGTAGTTTTCGTCCATGAGCCATCGGTGTTTCCATAGACTGTTGCTAGGAGATGTGAACACGAAAAATTGCAGTCTTAAAGGAAATCTACCATCAAAACCAGGCACTTACTCATAGATCCGGGCACTGTGACTGTGGAAATCCTCTTTTATATTTGTTATCCATGGCCTCCTTCCTTCTAAAATAAACTTTTATAAATATGCTATAATGAGCTCGAAGTGCTCCTCCTTCCTCTGTAGCTTCAAAGGCTGTCACACAGTGCAGGAGTACATCCTTCCATGCTATTAGTTACAGCAGGTAGAGAGGGGTCTGGTCTAGTAGAGTTTGCTACATGGTCGGTAAATAGAATGAAGATTTGTAGCGCTTGGGATCAGAGCGGTGGAAGCCACATTGATGGGGCAATCGCAAGACCCGCAGTGGCCTGAATTGTCCCATTATGCTTGACCTACTCTACATTCGCGTCGGTGGGTTTCTGGGATAAATGCTCATGAGAAAATTTGGGTATCCACATCAATATTTACATCATTGTAACCCCTATTCAGGATTATGTGCCCCCTCGCCCCCCTTGCATTTCCTAGAGAGGACACCACCGGCCACTTTGCCTAGGGAGGGTGCCCCCTGCTCGCTTTGCCTAGGCAGGATGCCACCCGCCCCCTTTGCTGAAACAGTACAAGTCCTCATACAGAACCAGAGGAGACGACGGTAGTTTTTACGGAAATCAAAAGCCGCTTAATCCGCTGTAGCTGGAAATCCGCCGCTGTACGAGATCTGTCAAATCTTTGGCCTCGTCTCCTCCGCCAACGCGAACCTTGCACCATCGGATTGCTATGACTGAGTAGTAGAGATCTGTCATGACTGACCTGCAAAAGAGGCAGAAGCATGACAAACAACACAACATTACAATGACATCCACATCACGCATGAGGATTTTTATTATTATCACATCAACCCTAAAAATTTGTACAAAATAGAGTCTTGAGTTTTCCTTAGGATATCCTGCTATGATAAATGTAAAGACTTTGTTCCACCAAAAAAAAAAGTATTCAAATCATAGACTCCTGCTCATCCACCCTCTAGAATTTCTTAATATCTTAACTGTTTTACCTATTTAAAAAAAAAAAAATCCACATATGCAAATGAGCTGTAAAGAGTCACTTATTGCATAAGATGAGTCAATTCAGACACCCCTATCTTGGGTTATGTAGTACCCAGAACCATGGTTCTGGTGTCACTGTAAAGATGAGAATCTCAACTTTTAAAAAGCATCAGGATTGTAGTTCTAGATGTTACAGAACTGGAGAGAAGACTAGATGCTCTTTTTATCTAACACAACGGACCCCTATTCTCATCCTCTATGGAAGTCCCATCACTGAGACCCCCCACCGATCAGCAAGTTAGCCCCTTTCCACAGGATCGATGTAACTTGTTGTCCCTGGAGAACCCCTTTAAAGACATATTTGGGAATGCGAACTGCAACTCAATTCTTAATTGTACATGGTCACAAGAACCATGATTAGCTGCTACAGAGCCTGATATGGGGGCACCTGAAATGACACTACTCCTCCCGCCTTACAGGGAGGGGGAGGAGATAAGCTGTGACATCATCTATTGTCAGTAATGATGTAATGATGGGTCAGTGTTATCTATATATATGTACAGGGAGGAGGTCACTCTCCACCTGTGCTCCTCTGTGGGCCCCCCGGAACCTGCCGCGGCTCTCACCTCTCCTCGATCCAGTGCTGGCTCCAACAGGCCTG
Source organism: Engystomops pustulosus (assembly GCA_019512145.1). Classification (NCBI taxonomy): domain Eukaryota; kingdom Metazoa; phylum Chordata; class Amphibia; order Anura; family Leptodactylidae; genus Engystomops; species Engystomops pustulosus. Next base: position 11,856,694 of record CM033647.1, on the reverse strand, counting down.
CCCGTCCCGGACCACGATACTGTCTCACGATTCTGTACTTCGCCTTGGCCGCCACAGCGGACAAAGTCGCACCTGTGGAACGAGCTGGTGGTACCACGCTGCAGCAAGTCCAACTCGGGCTCTGGTGAAAACCGGGTGCCACTCAGACTCCGGTCCCAGGTGTCGGCTTACATCATCATCCGCAGTGGTCCAAAGAACCCACTGCCACTGATCCTGACAATAATGGTGCTTTCAATGGAGGTTTTACATTTATTGAGATCCTTTCTGTTTTAACTGTGATGTAAATGAGGTGACTACTGTGAAGAAATACCCTGCAGAGTTATAGCAAGAGTTTTTGGTAATGTAAAGAGTTAAAGAATATTTACCATCACAATCAAGCATAATAAACCAGGGAGGCTTACTAATAGATAAAGGTGGTCGGATGGTTTCCAGATGCAGGATCCTCCTGACTTTCACACTAAAAGATGCAGGAGCTTTTCAGCAGAACATTTTTCTGCCTCCCGGGCACGGCCAGCCCTCTCCATTCCTGACCCAATAAATCCATGGAAGTTTCACGAAATAACACCTAATCTAAACTGATATATCTAACATCCCTGGACTTTCTAACCTAAATTGGTTAATGTTGATGTCTAATGTTTCTAGAACCTTCCCAAGGAACTAGTCCACCAATTTCCCGATTGTGGCACTTCATTGCAGACCAAAGTCGTAAGCCCTAGTGATGACGGGGAATTAAGCAGATGAGGCTTTGACAAGTAGATTGCGTCACATATCCTAGCGTGTGGGAATGATCCTATATTATCGCTGCTTTTATTATACTGCTGTATTTCGCCCTCACTATACTAATCATTTCTATTACATTTTCTGCACAAATCACCCCATTTTATCGTCTGTTGCAATAGGCGTCTGACATACATACACGTTCTGAGGAGTGTGGCCGCATTCTGCGACCACCGCGTCTGCTATTACGAATGTGTCCTCAGGGATTCCTCATCTTAAGACATAGGGATGACTGAGCGGCGCGTGAGAGGATGTCATTGTTCCTAGCAAGCATAACACGCTGATTCCGCATGCAACATATATAGTAAATCAATGCTTGCCCTGTAGTCATATGAAAAAATGAGGACCGACGTTAATCCATTACTTTCTCCTCATCCCCCATACTGCTGTCCTGACGGAATGTGCTCGAATAGTATTAGTGACTGACGAACACTGTACTCCCGAGCTACGTGTGTGTAAGGGGCCCTGCGTTAGTTTTTCGATATGTCACTCGTGTTATATTCTACCCCTGGTATTAATCCAGACCGACACTTACGTCGATAGAATCTGTTTGAACACGACATAACAAACATCTCATCAAAATTCTTGTTAAAAAACAAAAAAGGATTGATCCAACCTGTTTGGTTTAAAAAGACGTTACTTGTGAAAATACACAACCGATTGCCCGATTCATGAGCTCCAGCTTTCCCAACCGCAGAAGAGAAGTAAAGTAAATATTGGCGACCATCATCTTGATTCCGAAGTGGTGGACATGTATGATGTGATTATAGAAGATCCTTAAATAAACCTTTCAGAGCCAACTCGTCCAACAGACAAACAGTCCAAACTTTTCCACACTTTGCCTTGGCCAAGCCCACATGTGCGAAGCGATGTTGGCCATAACCACTTAGACATGGTTGGGCTTCAACCTGCATGGCGTTGTGGTGGAGAGACCCACGTTTAAAGATATCTACCCACCCGAATAAATGACTGCATCCAATAGCCGAAGTGCTCCAGGCTCCATTAACAACACCTATGGAGCCCTGGAGCCCCTCAGCTCATTTGCATACAGTCCCTTCATTAATGGTGGTAATTTTCCGCCCTTTAAGGTTAACTTCAGATGAGTATTTTGGTAGGTGTGACAACGATGTGAGGCAACCATATCCCTGACCTGAACACAGGGAAGGACTCCATCCTTTCAGACATGGAGCCAGAAGTCCAACATCCATGACGAATAGATTATCAGTATGATACTGCTCCTACAGAGACGGGCACTGGTTTGTATCATATCTTACTATGATGCTTTGAGTTCTTTCCTTGTGTCAGTGTTTGGTTCATGAAAAGTGGCGCAATATGTGTCTCAAAGATGCCAATAAGTCCATATATATGGCCACTTACTCTCCAAATGAGATTTGTGCTGTGTTTTGAATTTTGTGGCCCCCTGGCAGTTATTTGCTTAAATCTTAAAAAAAAAAAAACTAATAAACTTGATGTAGACAGGCAGTCCCCTACTTAAGACACCTGACTTACAGACAACCCCTAGTTACAAACGGACCTCTGGTATTTGGCAATTTACTGTACTTTAGCCTTAGACTACCAATATCAGCTGTACGTTATCACAGGCGCCTGTAAAGCCTTTATGATTACTCCTGGTTCTTAGACAATCCAAACATTTTTAAAATCCTGTTGTCAATACAAAGACCAAAAATAATTTGGGGCTGGGTACAATGATAAAGTATCGGTTCCGACTTGCATACAATTCACGAAGAACAACCCTACATAACCAATCATGTCCTAAAAACCCCGGACTAGCCTTCAGCTTATGATTTAAAACTTTCCTTTATTCCATTTTCCTTTTTTATTATTATTATTTCAAAAAACATTGTTTTTTTTCCTCCGATTTGTCCAATGTTTTTTATTTGTAGTTCAGTTGCGAGTGGCCTCTGATATTATGCAGACGCCCCATCCCGATGCTTCTGACAATTTCCTTCCACTCCCTGATGCTATTTTACTTATTTTTGGAGGACAGAATGCCCTAACCACATGGCAATATACCCCACCATCCGAGAAATACCAGATGAAATCCTATGGAGCCCGGGGCGTTACTGTGGCGGGAATCACTGGGACGGCTACCGAAGGGTATTAATCGTACACTCAAATTCTGCCGAACCGGTCTCTACTTCATACCAGTTTAAGGAAACATCGAAACTATCAATATCCAACATATCCGGTGCAGACAAATGAATTGGACGAACGGCCTCATCCTTGATAACTACCAATGTGCCCCCATCGCAACAACACCAGAGCGACTAAACTCCAGCTCCGACTAAGCGGAAAGCGTTTAAGCTGTTTTACATGAAACAACTACGCCAGGAAGTTCCCGTTCCTTGAACGTCCGGTTCAGAACATGACGGTGAAAACACTCCCATAATCCGTTTATCGATCCGCCGTTCAGTTGAGCGCGGTAGCTCTCTCCTGCTTGCCATTAACTGACGTATATCAGTACGTGTAACACTGCATATGTGCAATTAGAGCGACATGAAGGTTTTTTTTAATAACTCGAGGTTAAAACGACATGCCGTTTTACCGATGGTTCAGCCGTCCTAGGAGCCCCGCCACAGCCTTTAAATCACTGTGCGGAGCCCACCTGCTTGGTAGAGCATTGTGACCACAGAACTTCTCCAGGCCGAACAAGAGTCCAAAGGAAGTTTAGCTGGCTACCGACTCCCGACGGAAAAATCAACATTTTCCAGTACACGAAAAACGGCCCCCATCTCCAGACAGAACCATTCACCTGTTTTGTACTGTAGGAAGATTTTTTTTTTTTTTTTTTTTTTGTATAAATTCCTCCATGAGATGATTCTTAAAAAAACACACCTGTTTTCTTGGCATTGTCTTGATCACAACACAAATTAAATAATATAAAAAAATTACCTATTTATAACTTCTTGGAAATTGCGGAGGAGACGGGATATGTCCTATGATGAGACACCCGTACCGAATTGGTAGACCGAGGTTCGTACTCTGTCGTAAGACTCTACTGGATACTATTAGGGAAGACACAATTTCTCTTTTTATGAAAAACCCATCTCCATATACACCTATACAGTCCGGCTACGCCCGGCAAGTAGGTGGTATTTTGGCAGATGAGTCTTAAATCCACATCTCCACCCTTCGTACCACCCAACATCTGCTTTCGAGGGAAGTCAAGATATTTAGTCGACGTGTACAGCTTACTGATACCTAAATTCAACTTAATTTTGAACACAAAATACACTGTAGCTTAAAGCTTTTCCCGGATTTTAGGGAGATTTTTCCACCAATAATTATTTCAGTAATCTTATGTTGGGAATTTTGCTGCAGACGTTGTTATTCCCACTTCAGGATTTATCTATCAGAGCAGACTGTGTAATGGTTATGATTCCCCTAAGGTGAACTGATTACTGTCTGTGTCTAAAAGGGAAACTCCATGTGATCAATTGTTCAGGGTGCCCTTCTTACAAATTTACATTATTGCCTGCTGGGGGCATATGCGATCCCCATGGGATTATCGAGATCCCTCACATCAACTGTTCCACGTAGGAGATTCATTCACGTTTATAGTGACTGTCCAGGGTTACTACATCTCAGCTGCATTTACACTATTAAAATACCCTAGAAACCCCTCAATATAATTACAGACCTTATGGTTCGTGAAGGGTATTGGACGGCAGCAACAAGCCACCAAACCCGATGTTGTGTGCTGAGATGTGGTGTCAGTCAGATCCGGTGACAAATTAATGAAGCCGCCAAGGGTTGCATGCCATAGGCTGTCTGTGAAATGTGGACCCGCGTGGAGGCTCGGCACCGTAACAAGGGGCGACTTGAGGTCCCGATCAATAAGAGGAGAAAAAAGAAGGGAGATGAGGGCAAAAGTAGGGGGGGAGGGAAATGAGGGTATAAAAAAGAAAGACAAGAAAAAGATATACACCTATTTCAGGAGTTTCCTCCTCTTGTGGTCTCCTCCCCTAATAGGTTGGCATCCCTACTCGATACCTTCCATAGGTTTGCTAGGGGCTTCATTTGCCTAGATATGGCTTTTTGGCCACCAATCCCCAACTACTCGTCCTCGGAAGGCCCGACGCAAACACATCAGTCACTCTTCTCTATTAATGACTTGTCCTTGATCAGCATCTGTGGAGTGTAATCTCACTGTCCATCTCCTATCGCAACGGTGGACAACGGACCCCTGTTCTCGAGGTCCTATGGGACCCCCACTAATCACAAGTACGGCCCTATCCTGTAGAGGGCCTAACTTATCTATGACTGGGAGAACCCCTTTCTCATTCCACCAGAAACTATGCAATCTGTATGTGCATATTTTACATTCTTCAAGCTGCACTTCAAAATTCTGCATTCTACTTTGACACAGTCCTACATCTGATGCGTAACGCCCTCACAGTCATATCTAAATTACAGAGTTTTTCTGTAGCCATACACGTCTGTGTTTATTAGGGTTGGAAAGGAATGGTATGAAGATGTTGCCTCTGAAGCTCTCAGAATATGTAAATTGCGGGCATACAACAAAGTTTCTAAGCCCGTTGCAGATATACCCTGTGTAAATTGTAAATAAGCTGAAAGATAACCCGACACTTTAGTATGAGGTAGCATTCATGTGTGTTTTACCTTTTTTTATTTGTAACTGATCTTGTGGCCCTGATAAATACGGCCCACTGAGCCATTCCCTTTCTTTATATCATGACTTTAAAAGGGTTGTCCGCAATAGCAACTTACAGGAAGTGTCGGATGGCTGGTGGTTCCCACCGATGAAACGTAGTCACTCCGGAGGAGCCAATAGTCTCACTAGATGAAGACACCCATACTTGCCGCTCCCTCGGTCTAAGGAGACGCAGGAGAAAATGTTCCTTGTGGTCCGTGGGAAACCTTTCACCTATGCCTGTAATAGTCCTCATATAGATGTAAGGAGCAGCAGCAGTAAGTATTGCTCTCTCCTAGCCTCGTCCCACCCCTACAGGGGACAAACCCATCGCTGGACTAACCCTAGTCCATGGGTCGTACTAAATTATCGAGAGGCAGATGAGTTTATATCGTTTTCCACTATCCAGGAAAATGTCTGATTGCCGTGGTACTACAATATGAGATCTCCCATCACACAAGAACAGGAGTCCCCAGATGACGGGGGCAGTCACTGGTATCAGACTACCTATGACAAAGCTAAGTGTAACGTTGATGGTGGTCCAATAGAACCTGTCAGCTGTTTAAAACGTCCCCTAAGCCATAAGCTTGCCCATTCATGCAGACTAGGGTTTAGGGTGTTCAAGCTTTTCACCTTATCTGGTTCCCAGGATTCCCGGGATAAAGGCGGGGGTTAGATTAATTTAAGTCAAAGTTCCGCACCCTTTGTGCTGAACTCTAGCACTTTCGTTTCACTAACTTGATCCGTGACCCTTCCACGTTTGTAATTGTAAGAGCCGATTGACACCGTGACCGGCCACTTTTCCCGTGATTCTAGAGGTGTGGGCTTGAGACTAACTTGAGTTAGTTTTGTTGATAAAAAGGCAGCGGGGGCAGCGGGGCTCCCTACACTGATACCGATCCGCTACTTCCCCTACCTCACGCTGCGAATATTACGACCCCCAACTACGTCTGCAGTGACCAACCGTGACCCTCCACTGTTGTATTGGTAACGGATCGACTCCTGTTTCTGTGAAGAGTAAAGTCTCAGGGATCATCATCGATGGAGATAAGTTGCGATCACATGGACACAAACTTTAAAAATTCTTTAGCCAAATAAATTGTATTGTATTTTGTCTTTTAAACTTTGTTTTCCTCGTCTGAGCAAACAGACTGCATTCTCAAAGCCTGACTGCCCCCCCATCCCGTCCCTCCTCGTCAAGAGTGACCAGAAAACTGTGTACAATCACCAAGTGGGAATTTGCCTTATCGCTGTTGACTAGTGGACTCTGTTGTGACTAGACTTGTTGTTTTGGGTGCCTTCGCCTGTAGATGGATGAGACTGTATCCTAGTTGTACAACTGTCTGTCTTTTTTGCCTCTGTCATGTCAATTTCCTTAACATTAAGAGAAAAAGTGGTGGTGATGATTATTCTTACTGAATTCGGAGCAGCGCAGGACGAGGTGTCCATACGTTGCCTTACGCAGAATTTGGTGAGGTCACCATGCTCAGAAAACCAGTTCAAAATCCTCGAAAAATCTGCAAATTGCCATCTAAATCCTGGTATTTATGTTGCGACACTATACTGCTAATCTCTGCGATGAATTCAATCCACGTGGAGGTGAATAACCGTAAAGAAAGTTTCGGCTAACTTCTCTAGATCACATACCACCCCTAAAGAGGAGCAAACCACTTCCGGACTCCCTGATTGTAGCGTATAAAATGGCAAAAGGATAAGCATTGAAATCTACATGTCCAACATCCTTAGACTTTTCCTCAGTGCCTCGCTGCGCCAATATTATAGTATCATGGTCTGCCTGTTTACCACATGGCTTCTCGTCTCATAACGGAAATTGGAGTGAGTTGAGAACACTCACCTGGCCATCCCCACTAAACAAAACAAGAGGCACAAACAGGGACTTGGGGTATACTGGCAGTTCCATCCGTGTTCGAGTCTTTCAAAATGTTTCTCAAAATTGTTGCATCTACTGGTTTTTTTAATTTATTTTTTGCCACAATTGTGACTTTTTTGTCAACCCACCTTCAACTTCAAGAGCAATTTACCTACCCAATTTTATCAGAAATCCAGAATTGGTAAGATGGATTTAGGGAAGTGGCTTTTCAAACAGGGGGCAAATTTTGAAACAAACCACATCGTTCCCCCGTGTCGCAGGAAAAAGTTGGAAAGAACTGAGTCAAAAAGAATGCTAATTCTCTCCATACCATTAACGGTTGTCAGGACTTTGTTTTTATTAGGGCTGGTAGGGCTGCAAGAAGAAATTAAGCATAAGTCGCTTCTTCCCGTCCCCCTTTCTCCTCAACCACCTCGCCCATCACTGCTGGTCCTCTGTTTGTATTACAGGACGGGGTCCTGACCCGACTGACCTGCATCCCCTCTACTACCTTGAACCAGTACGGTGAGTATATCTTCTTTTATTCTTAACAATACCCCCCCCCCCCCCCCCCCCCGGCCTTGTATAAAAAAAAAAAAAAAATCTATACATGTGTCAACCCTTTTAAAACAAACCTCATCCTATCAAAATGTAAACAAATTGCCCCGAATTCCCCGGTGATTTGGCCGCACAATCGATGTTTTGGCGCTTCAGCCCCGGCTATCACGTTGACATAAAATCGGGGCGTGGCCCTCAGCAACCCGACGGATTCAAAAAAACGCGGAATTTAAAAAGAATTTGTGTCGCAAGATCAAGCCTTACAATGCCCCGGGACAAAGCATGGAACTCTGGCGGACCTCGTCCGGCAAGCTGACACCTGCTGGATATTCGGCGCACGGACCTTAGTGAATGCTGTCAGACACCCGAATCGGGCGTTGGAGAATGTCGCCGCTCACATCCGCTGGACCCCGTAAGCCATGTTCCCCATTGTCTCAAGTTTGATATACCGGTGCATAGCGGATAACTATCTCCTTGGTGAGGTCCAACGCTCAAACCCACAATAACTGGTGTCTGCTCTCCACCGTCGCTGGGTTGCGCTTTCCTATTCTAGTACTTGCATTCCGAAATGCAGTTGACATTGATTGCTCAGTAAATCTTGGGAGGCTCTTGAAAATAACCAAACAGCATCGGAGCAGAGACCTGGAATTGTAGATTGGCCTGTAAAAGTTCTATTTAAGGGGTAGTCCGAGAAACAAACCATAGCAGTTCATTCTAGAAGTAACTTCAACTCTAACAATCTTTGGAATATTTTAGTGGTTTGGCAGCGTAGGCCAAATCCGAAGAAATCAATGTGGAGAGAACTTGGACACATGGATCAGTTAGGGTTTTTTTGGGGTGCTGACTTTGCAGGACAATCCAGAATACATCTATTTTGGCATTGCTCGAGCACATCTTGCAACTGAATGCTCCGGGAGCAGGCAGCACAGATGCTGAGCTCAGGGAAGGTGACAGTCTCACGCAGTTTGTAACAAAACACTGAATTATATGTATCCAAACAAACATGTCTCGTCTTCTGGCAGTTTATGAAGAACTAACTCTTTAAATCCAGTCTCAGGTTTTACCACATACGTGACGGATGATGTCCATACAACGTTGTCCAGTTGACACATCTAGTAACTTTCACCAACCAGCATACTTTCTTGTCAATCCTAGTCCAAAGAGAGGAGATAAAGTTTCTTAGCAATGCGATAGACCACTTGGTATCTCCAGTATGGGACCCGTTGTTTGCGATCGATTCCCCTGAAAAGCAGACCCCAAAAACCCTGGGTAACCCTCCCCAATCAGATACAGAATACGTGGGCTAGTACCACAGTTTACCATACATAAATTTTGCCCAGCCATAAAATGGAGGCATAATGGGAATATATAGTCCTGGCACTCCTCCTGTTCGTAAAAGATCACTTCCAGAGTTCTCATATAAGATAGTGTTTACTATTCTCACCATAGGTGATGATCAGAGTTTTTTTTTCCTCCCCCTCCCTAAAGGCATCTACCACCAGGATGAAGAACTGTATGCAAATGACGACCCCCTGGGCCCCTTTCAGGACAGGGGGACAAATACCTAGTTTGCACACCTGTCCCAACGCCAGCCCTGCCTCCTCCTCATTTTGTTCATTTTTAAGGGGTTGAACCTTAATAGACACAGTATTCCCTGTCCAATGGAATCTGATCTACACTTACACACCCCAAAATGGAGAATGGGGTACAAAAAGGTCTCCTGAAATACTCATCCCGACGAGGTGCGGGTGAAAATGCACACTTAAACTCATTCATGTTCTATCGCGGTTCTTCAGGACTTTGTTGATCCTTCGAGTACCTCATCACAAACTCAGGCAAATTTAACCGGGCTAACGTCTAGAGTAGCAAACCGTTGGGTTGATTGCTCGGTAGGGGCAACCAAAATACAGAGGCCAGGACGTTTTCTTATAGAAAATATGGAGACCAACAGCCTTGTAGGGGAACGGAGGGTAAACATCTGATGATCACTCTGTAATATAGGATGTGATCACGCAGGAGAGGTGATGGGGGGGGCGAGAGCGCGGGGGATGGTGCGCGGGTGATAAAAAAAATCGCAGAGTCATTAGTTATCATGTAAATACTTATCATGGGCATTGTATAGCAATGTTGTAGGGGACCGAAGAAAGTTCTACCTAGAACATAATTAAAGATATAAAAATAAGAAAGGGGGAAAAAAGCACCCAATGAAACGGAAAATTCCCAGTAACGAAGGTTTACACTTACAAGGCCATAAGAACGGAGGCAGGGTGTACGTAGGTACCGGGGCACGTAGGTTGGTGGGACCAATGAATGACAGGTCGGAGGGGAAATTATCGCATTAAATTTCTATGGTTGGCAAGCAAGATCTCACCACACCACCGATTAGTGTGCCCAGGTGGGCGAGATCGTCCCTCTATTCATAGGTCGTACACTCTGTCTGTCTTCGGCAGTGGAGGAGACCACTTCACCCCAGTCGGGATGGTGAATTACTATAACAGGTTACAAACCCAATGAGGTATGACCGCCATTAATTACCGATAGTTATTCCATTTTCCAGCACACGATAAGATCTCGCTACCGGTCAGCTTGAATCATGTTATGTAATTCGCTGACTACATTCCCTTCATTTGTCTCCAGTACACAACGAACACTTGCACACTCCTGCTTCTTGTTTGCGGTGAAATACGGACATTTGCGTATGCTCTAGGGAGTACTATGTCCTGTGACCGTGGAGCCCAAGACTGGTGGTGGTTAACATTTTCTTTCTATAATTACATTCTGAGATTGTGTTCAGGGCGTAACTACCGTATGGAGACACTAGATCCCCCTGTGATAGTGTAACTGCTATATGTCTGTGGCAGCACGGCCCCTACTTAAGAACCCCCACTTACAGACGACCCCAGTTCACACCCGACCCTCTGGATGATTGGTAAGTTTATTGTACTTTTAAGCCCAGGTCTCACCTAATCAGCTGTAATCGTTTATCAACACGTTTGTACTGAAGACCTTCTTTTTAATCCTGGTTCTTATGACAATCCATGTCACAGACCCGAAATAGTGCTGATCCTACAATATAAAACATATACACTCCGAACTTAACATACAAATTCAACTAAAAACCAACCTACCGAACCTATCTGTACTTAAAAACCCTGGGACTGCTGTATATGGTATTTTGTGTGTGTATTTGCTGTATGTGTGTGTACCTTCCTTTATGTATGTGTATATGTTTGTATGTTTATGGCTGTACTGTGTTCATATGGTGGTGTAAGTTGGTATGTAAAGCATATAATGTGTGTGATTGTACTCACATTCCAAGTTGTGAAGGGAGGACATTCAAAGACTGCTATGGGGGCACGTGCCTCTCTGTTACGCCCCTGTTCAAGACCACCAGCAAGACACGATGTGGGGAGAATCATTCTACATTAAGACAACTTTCAAGAAGACGCATCATCTTCCTCCCCCCCGCGTTCCCCCCTGGTTTCTCGTTCTTCTTTTCTCCCGCAAAAGCGCCACTTTTGGCACGCCGTTGCAATAACGCCACCGGTGAGCAACACTGTGGCGTGAACGAATATACATTAGTCATGAATTTAATCTTAATAGGGTGGTTAAATTTCTTGATTCCACCACTATGACACCCCACTGACACTTTAGTTGTTAATGCTGTGCCCACCCATTCAGAGTCTATAGAGATAACTGTCTATCTAATAGGACAAGTATCCCACTACCTGGTATACCTATCATCATAAGATTTTCCTTTCAAACGCAATGACTCTACTCATCTTATTTCCGATCGCCAAATTCTCCTAGTCTCATTCTATATCAAGTTTCATAAAGCCCAAAGTTATATCGCCATTTTTTGAGTGTCGAAGAAGAAGCCCCACCCATTAGGTGGAGTTTAGACCTCCCTGTTGTCCTCGTGCCGCACCACTTGCAGCAAGTATTGCAGCATCATCCAGGGACGTCCCTCTACAGAAAGGCAGACTCATGGACCTAAATTTTGTTTCTCTCTTCACACCTGTGTTAAAAGAGCTGTAAACGACTGCTTAGGTAACCACCAACTAAATAATACTGTAGTTTCTAGCTGCCATGGGTGGATTGGGGCCTCCATTCTAATAAGCTGTCGCTCAGGCAGCAAGATTTAGGTGCCCCCTCGGCCGGCACATCTTGAATTTCTGACCAACACGACATCTTGCCTAATATGTATTGGATTATAAATATCCAGTTTTGGTGCAAGACCAGGCCCCAGCTTCTAGGGACCCATGCCCCCAACAATTTAATACTGAGAAGGGACTACAACCAATGAAATCCCTCTTAAATCTGTAACCTACTCTTAATACAGCATGCATCACTTGCTCCATTTCAAGAATCTTTGAAGGTCCTCCAAGGTCTTGAACCCCGGATTAAACAGCGAGACGGGATTTCCTACCATTCCCCAAGACGATTCTAGTACCGCCGTGTAAGAAGTGAATTCCAACTTGGACTGCTTGGAATTTCTATCTTGCTGGCGATACTCAAGCTGGTGTTATTCAATTTAGGATTACCACCACTATAGCAAAGACGCTCAGTGTCGTCATGGTCAATTCGCTATTATATTTTTGTTCACTTGTGTCCTTTTTGAGGGTCTTTAGCCAAAATATGAATGGCACACAGATTAGATTGAATTGGTCCAAGGTCAGACCAGCATAAAACACTGGCTCCTCCATGGATTGCCCCATTGGCTTGTTGGGCATGGTGCTTACACTAACTCATTCGCCGCAGCGGTTCTCTCTTAACTTCTACACTTGCCTGCATGGTTGTGGTCAAACGGTTTGCAGGTAATTCCTCCAAAACGACAATTGGACACCAGACAAAGTCACAGGACACACTACCATGAATTAGCGATGGTCCATCTTCCCGTGACTATAATCAAACAAGCGAGCACCAACATTTACCTATATGAAAGAATAAACCAAAACAAGCACATTCCTTGGGACTGTTCATTCCATTGCATTTCTTCCGCTCTATTATGCTAATTGAGTAGATTTCAATAGACGACAGAACATCCCCCCCATCTCTCGATCTATGAGGAAGTTGCGGCCAATGCAGCGCCTAAACAATTCTCTTATCTGGCAGCGGTCTCATCCATTAATGGATGTTTTGTTGACCGTTTTCCTGTTAGAATTTCAAATGCATTTCATGGGGAAGATAGACGTGACGAATGAGGAGCCTTCTTCTAACCCTCAGTAAGTACATGCAAAAGCTGGGCGGCATGTGATAAGGGGTGGTAATGCTGCGCCATTAGCAGGGCTACAGTGTGCCCATACTCAATATGAAAGGAACGGGCGTACTGGCAATCTCGAATAAAAGGAAAGTTGACAAAAACAGGCAATATTATTTACTGATATTATAATCCGGATTTGCCGAAAAGAGCGATCAAGGACTATTCTAAGAGCTGTGTATCGTGACATCATCTATTGTCAGTATGATGTAATGATGGGTCAGTGTTATCTATATAGAGTCATGTACAGGAGGGGAAGGAGATAAGCTGTGACATCATCTATTGTCACTAGTGATTGTAATGATGGGGTCAGTGTTATCTATATAGAGGTCATGTACAGAGGGGGTGAGGAGATAAGCTGTGTGACATCATCTATTGTCAGTAGTGATTAATGATGGATCAGTGTTATCTATATGAGGGCATTGTACAGGGAGGGGGATGAGATTGCTGGGACATCATCTATTGTCATTAGTGATGTAATGATGTCAGTGTTATCTATATAGAAGTCAGTTGTACTCTGGAGGGGTAGGAGATAAGCTGTGACATCATCTATTGTCAGTAGTGATGTAATGATGGTCAGTGTTTATCTATATAGCGTCATTGTACAGGGAGGGAGGAGATAAGCTGTCAGCTCATTGTCAGTATTGATGTAATGATGGGTCAGTGTTATCTATATAGAAGCATTGTACAGGGAGGGGAGGAGATAAGCTGTGCATCATCTATTGTCATTAGTGATGTAATGATGGGTCATGGTTATCTATATGGGACATTGTACGGGAGGGAGGAGATAAGCGTGACATCATCTATTGCAGTGTGATGTAATGATGGGTCATTGTTTTGATCATAGAGGTCATTGTACAGGAGGGGTAGGAGATAGGGCGGTGACATCATCTATTGTCCAGTAGTGATGTATGATGGGTCAGTGTTACTATACATAGAGGTCATTGTACAGGGAGAGGAGGGGAAAAGCTGTGACATGATCTATTGCTCAGTAGTGATGTAAGTGATGGGTCCAGTGTTATCTATATAGAGGTCATTGTACAGGAGGGGAGGAGTAAGCTGTGACATCATCATTGTAGGGAGGACGCCCCCCGCCCGCTTTGCCTAGGGAGGACGCCCCCCGCCCGCTTTGCCTAGGGTGGATGTCCCTTCAAACTCATGAATGCTGCCAGTCTTGGGTACACTGCAGCCATCTCCAAGTGTTCCCATCCGCGTCCGTCTCACCCCAATGAATGTGATCTGAGGAAAGTAGACGTTTGCCTCCCCCTCCATTCGATGAATATGTTGCTGTGTTACCTAATTTGTAGTCTAAGAGTCAGTAATGAGTTTTGATTTTTTTTTTTTTTCCTCCTAGCTACTGAGCACAATTAAAATTGATCGCAGCAACACTAATCTAGAGGTTACTTTTATTCTGAGGCTGGGAATTAATTCTCTTCGGCAGACCAGAATGGCTTTTTATAAGCGGCGTTCAGCCGTCGCTTCACCCAGAGATAAGACAGACGTCCCCTGTGCCCCCGGATGATACCTCCTGCCGTATGAAATTGTCCACATCGTTCCTCGCTACAACCTGTAGTTATTTCATTTAATAGCCGCTGTTTTTTTAATGGCTATAAAGATTCAATTTCATTTTCAACTCAAAGACATTGATTTTATATGTAGGTATCAGCGACGGGATGTTGGCATTTCTGAATACACTAATAGGACTGGAAGCAGCCCTGGTAATTGCTCTTACATAGGACTTGACAGATCCCCCGGGACAGGTTGCCAACTTACCTTTCCACTTTCATCAGATTTTTTTTTTATTTTGGATTGTTTGGTATTGATTGAGGTGTAACGTTGGCCAATGGACAAGTCGAGCGTTGTCGTCCTAAAGTCGTAGCTCTTGGCAGACGTACACATTGGCCTCATATTTTACCGATTCCACCAAAAACTACAGAAATAAATATTTTGGCATGATAACAAAACATCCATTGCTTGTAGGAGAAAATTAGATGCCCTATTCACTAGCATTGGTCCATAAAATGTTGTATGAACCCCATATTCTCTGTGGACCCTGGAGATCAAAATTACAAAACTATTATCTGATCTCTTGATAATAAATGAAATAATGTAATCTCCATTGATCAACATTTGATGGATTTTTTTTGTAAGGGGTCACCATGCTACCAGAACCATGTTTTACAAAATGACATCAGCCGGCTGGGATCGGCATGCTGAATAATATGAGGGCAGCACGGTTGGTCAGTGGTTAGCACTACAGCCTTGCAGTGCTGGGGTCCTGGGTTTGGTAAGTAGTAAACCTTGATAGTAAAAAGCACCAGTTTATAGTAAGTAGGACCCCATTCCATATAAAGCAGTGACCCTTTTTAGTACGCAGGACCCTTTTTGATACAAAGCAGTGACCCTTTATAATACATAGGACCCTTTTTCATATAAAGTAGTGACTTTTTATAGTAAGTAGGACCCCTTCTCATATACAGCAGTGACCCTTTATAGTAAGTAGGACCCCTTTTAATATAAAGCATATACGTAAAACTAGAGTGACCCCTTTATAGTACGAGTACGACCCCTTCTCATATACAGCATTGACCCTATTATAGTACCTAGGACCCCACCCCTTTTTATACTAAAGCAGTGACCCTTTATAGTAAGTAGGACCCCCCTTTCACTATAAGCTAAGTTACCCCTTTTATATAAGTAGGAACCCCGTTTCATATAAAGCAGGTGCGACCCGTTTCTAAGTCAAGTAGGCACCCTTTTCATATAATCAGCAAAGTGACCCTTTAATACTGGGTAATAGGACCCCCCCTAGGCGACCCCGAAGTGTAGCCCGCCTCCCCCTTTCAGTATAAAGCATGAGTGAAACAATCTGAGGGCTCAGAACCCCTTTAATAGTACTTATCTCTCTCGGGGACCACCCCGGATGATACCTCCTGCCGTATGAAATTGTCCACATCGTTCCTCGCTACAACCTGTAGTTATTTCATTTAATAGCCGCTGTTTTTTTAATGGCTATAAAGATTCAATTTCATTTTCAACTCAAAGACATTGATTTTATATGTAGGTATCAGCGACGGGATGTTGGCATTTCTGAATACACTAATAGGACTGGAAGCAGCCCTGGTAATTGCTCTTACATAGGACTTGACAGATCCCCCGGGACAGGTTGCCAACTTACCTTTCCACTTTCATCAGATTTTTTTTTTATTTTGGATTGTTTGGTATTGATTGAGGTGTAACGTTGGCCAATGGACAAGTCGAGCGTTGTCGTCCTAAAGTCGTAGCTCTTGGCAGACGTACACATTGGCCTCATATTTTACCGATTCCACCAAAAACTACAGAAATAAATATTTTGGCATGATAACAAAACATCCATTGCTTGTAGGAGAAAATTAGATGCCCTATTCACTAGCATTGGTCCATAAAATGTTGTATGAACCCCATATTCTCTGTGGACCCTGGAGATCAAAATTACAAAACTATTATCTGATCTCTTGATAATAAATGAAATAATGTAATCTCCATTGATCAACATTTGATGGATTTTTTTTGTAAGGGGTCACCATGCTACCAGAACCATGTTTTACAAAATGACATCAGCCGGCTGGGATCGGCATGCTGAATAATATGAGGGCAGCACGGTTGGTCAGTGGTTAGCACTACAGCCTTGCAGTGCTGGGGTCCTGGGTTTGGTAAGTAGTAAACCTTGATAGTAAAAAGCACCAGTTTATAGTAAGTAGGACCCCATTCCATATAAAGCAGTGACCCTTTTTAGTACGCAGGACCCTTTTTGATACAAAGCAGTGACCCTTTATAATACATAGGACCCTTTTTCATATAAAGTAGTGACTTTTTATAGTAAGTAGGACCCCTTCTCATATACAGCAGTGACCCTTTATAGTAAGTAGGACCCCTTTTAATATAAAGCCCCGGATGATACCTCCTGCCGTATGAAATTGTCCACATCGTTCCTCACTACAACCTCTGTAGTTATTTCATTTAATAGCCGCTGTTTTTTTAATGGCTATAAAGATTCAATTTCATTTTCAACCTAAAGACATTGATTTTATATGTAGGTATCAGCGACGGGATGTTGGCATTTCTGAATACACTAATAGGACTGGAAGCCGCCCTGGTAATTGCTCTTACATAGGACTTGACAGATCCCTCGGGATAGGTTGCCAACTTACCTTTCCACTTTCATCTGATTTTTTTTTTTATTTTGGATTGTTTGGTATTGATTGAGGTGTAACGTTGGCCAATGGACAAGTCGAGCGTTGTCGTCCTAAAGTCGTAGCTCTTGGCAGACGTACACACTGGCCTCATATTTTACCGATTCCAACAAAAACTACAGAAATAAATATTTTGGCATGATAACAAAACATCCAGAACCATGTTTTACAAAATGACATCAGCCGGCTGGGATCGGCATGGTGAATAATATGAGGGCAGCACGGTTGGTCAGTGGTTAGCACTACAGCCTTGCAGTGCTGGGGTCCTGGGTTTGGTAAGTAGTAAACCTTGATAGTAAAAAGCACCAGTTTATAGTAAGTAGGACCCCATTCCATATAAAGCAGTGACCCTTTTTAGTACGTAGGACCCCCTTTTTGATACAAAGCAGTGACCCTTTATAATACATAGGACCCTTTTTCATATAAAGCAGTGACCCTTTATAGTAAGTAGGACCCCTTCTCATATACAGCAGTGACCCTTTATAGTAAGTAGAACCCCCTTTTCATATAAAGCAGTGACCCTTTATAGTAAGTAGAACCCCCTTTTCATATACAGCAGTGACCCTTTATAGTAAGTAGAACCCCCTTTTCATATACAGCAGTGACCCTTTATAGTAAGTAGGACCCCCTTTTTTCTGATGCTGTTTTACTTTGAGAGTGACCCCCTTTTATAGTAAGAGGGGTACCCTCCCATGATTAGTCTCAGTCTGGAGGAAACCTCCAGGACCTAGAAGACAGAAGAAGGAAATGACGGGTACTTTGTAGCCTGTGAGAGGGCGATGACTAATATCTGTATATGAACGGGTTGCCAGAGAAGAGTCACTTTTGCCAGAGAAAAGATCCTTTTGGGCCAGAGAAGAGTCACTTTTGGCCAGAGAAGAGTCACTTTTGGCCAGAAGAAAGTCCCTGGAAGAGGTCCTTTTGGCCAAGAAGAGCACTTTGGCAGAGACCACTTTTGCCAAGGGAGAGTCACATTTAGAGGCAGGAGGAGTAGTGGTCCATTTCAAGCACTAATCATGGTCTCGTGACCCATGTACAATTAAGAAATCTTATCCTTTCAATCGCATCAGAAGTGGTCCTAAGATAAAAAAAAACTTTCTAGTTGCCCATTGAACCAATCAAGCTCAGTTTTATTTTATATAAGCATCGTGGAAAATGAAACTGAGCTTGCTTGATTGGTTGGCATGGGTAACTAGAACAGTTCTGCTTCTCACGACACTTTGGATAATTTCCCCAATGAGGACTTGGATCTTGCGTTGCAGTTGTCATTCCCAAATATGTCTTTAGAGGGTTCTCCATGGCACAAGTTGCATCAATCCTGTGGAAAGGGGCTAACTTGCTGATCGGGTGGGGGGTCTCAGTGATGGGACTTCCATAGAGGATGAGAAAGGGTCCGTTGTGTTAGATAAAAGAGCCTCTAGTCTTATCTCCAGTTCTGTAACATCTAGAACTACAATCCGATGCTTTTTAAAAGTTGAGATTCTTATCTTTACAGTGCACACCAGAACCATGGTTCTGGGTTCTACATAACCCAAGATAGGGGTGTCTGAATTGACTCACTTATGCAATAGTGACCTCTTTCAGCTCATTTGCACTGTGGATGTGATTTTTTTTTATAAATAGTAAAAACAGTTTAAGATATTAAGAATTCTAAGAAACAGTCAATTCATACCAGACCAGAGAGGCGTGGTAGTTTCTGGATAAAATCGGGAAATCATAGGTCACACAGGATAACACTTGGGAATAACACAGACACTCACACAAATACGTAAGAGTGTATCACCGTAGGTAGGAATCGCCGCTGTACGAGATCTGTCAATCTTTGGCCTCTCTCTCACCGCCATACGCCTGCACCATCGGTGTGACTGAGGTAGTAGAGATCTGTCATGACTGACCTGCAAGAGGCAAAGACCATGAACAAACAACACACATTACAAAATGACATCACATCACCGACATGAGGATTTTAAAATGTATTTCACCCTAAAAATTTGTCACAAAATTTGAGATTTTCCTTAGGGAATTCCTGCTTTGTAAATGTAAAGACTTCAATATTCAAATCAATACTCCTGCTCCACTCCCCCTCCTTCCACCTCCAATCCTCATAGACTGTAAGCTCTTTTGTCACCCCCCCTCATCCTCATAGTCCTTTACCTCTCTGTGTTTCAACCCCCCGTCATCTCATAGAACTGTAAGCTCTTGTGTCACCACCCCTCACCTCATAACTGTAATGGTCAACCCTCTTCTTGATTACGTCTTTGTCCCGTCACATTCTTCCTCATTCCAATAGACTTAACTCTTTGTTCACCCTCCTCATCCTCATAGACTGGTAAAGTCCTTGTGTCACCCCTCCAAGCTTAAGTTCTTGGTCCACCAATCCCATATACTGTAAGCTCTTGTGTCACCCCCTCATCGTCATAGACTGTACAAGCTCTTGTGTCACCCCCCTCATCTCATAACTGTAAGCTCTTGTGTCACCTCAACTCACTCTCCATAGACCTTAACTCTTGTCTCCTCACCCTCTGCCTCATAGACTGTAAGCCCTTGTGTCACCGCTCATCCTCCATAGACTGGTAAGCTCTTGTGTCACCACCCACCCCCTCATCCTCATAACTGTTAAGCTCTGTGTCTTCCCCCTCACTCATCCTCATAGACTTAAGCTCGTTGTATCCTCTCATCCTCCTAGACGTAAGCTCTTGTGTCACCCCTCCTCCTCATAGACTGTAAGCTCTTGTGTCACCCCTATCCTCATAGACTGTAAGCGTCTTTTGTCAACTCCTCATCCTCCTCGGCTGGTAAGCTCTTGTTCACTCCCCCCTCATCCTCATAGACTGTAGCTCTTGTGGTCACCACGCCTTCATAGCTCATGTCCGCAGCGAAGGGTAAGTGCTCTATTTAGATTACTTCCATCAGCCATGGGCGGCCAGGGGGTCCTCCTCATAGACTGGTAATCTCTTTGTTCACCCACATCGGTGGTCCCGCCCTGCTATAGCCACCCGTGGACATGAAGTTGGTAACTGTGATGTAATATACTTAAGCTGCGGAACCTATCGCACATTTTCCCATATACAGCTAGTGTTACAGCTGCCCGTTCCTATAGGGTCCTATTAACTAACTAATCTTTTAGCTAAAAATAGTTTCCCTTAGATCCACATAAATCAACTTGATATTATATTCCCTGACACTAGGGAAGGCTTCACCAGCCCCTCCCATCTACTTCACTCTTCCCATGCCCGCGTCTCTTTTCAGCATTTCGTGCATATGACTGGAAGGCATCCTCACAGGTTTTTCCTTTAGCTTCCTACCATTACAACTACACCATGTCATCATCCTGATCACATAAAATCACATCAAGCAGCCTCCATAACCTTACCACTCTCCTCCTCCACGAGGCTGCTGTGATTTCATGTGATCAGATAACATACATGGGTTAGACATCTTGCATATGTAACAGGACCTTTGACAAGGTCCCCTGGTCAGGGGACTAAGTGCCCCAATGATTAACAGACCTCTCTATACAGCAGCAAATTCTAGACCCGTTCACTCAAGGAACAAGGAGCAGAGCAAATACTAATCCTGTAATATGCAGGGCTTCATTGACTCATAGTTGTCATTGGCCTCGTATCAGGGTTCTTGCATATAAGTTTACAACCTGATTTTTTTTAACCTGCAATCCATGGAAAGGTCCATTTAGGATAAGGCAATGCTTTGTTAACCATAGCTTTTGATAACCGACACACATATGTACATACATATACACACGACACACATGCATACATATGCAGAGATATGTACACACATACATATACACACAGCAGATACATGAAAACCTATAATTCTTCCCCCGTAACCATGTGCTGATCACCCATAATCGGAGTAATTCATCCACACTCTTGGGAGTTTCATTTCGGTCCAAATGTTTCATATTCTTCACTCGCTCCTTGGGACAAATCCAAAATTCCTTGGCTTGCCGTTGTGTATTGCCCTCCTTAATATTTTCATGATTTTCCTTTTCCATGCCAAGCCACTAATGAAAAATATTGACAAAAAAAATTGAACTGTATCCAAACCATGAAATTTCATTTATTAATTGAAGTAAAGCACTAAGGGATGGAATACTGGGTGTCCGGACTGGCTGGGAACCCCCAGTGATAAGAGTGTAGGGATAGTCCACAAGTCCAAGAATCCCTCACTGACAATGCCGACACCAGTGTACATGTGTGCCAGCAGTCCTATGTAAGCGAATGAGCCCGTGCAACCCCCATGAATCTGACACATTACTGTGTTATGGAACAGGCCTAGTAGGAATCCCCTTTAATTCAATAAATCAAGGCTAAGGTCCCTCTAGTGGTGGTCTTCAGGTAGCCCACCGTGCTGCTTCTAGAGACCCTTCCAGTTCAAAGGCCACCAGCAAAAACAAACAAGTCCTTAGATGTCGTTCATGCACATAAGAAGGTCATTTATGAACAATATCAAACTGAACACAGCCATTTTTTGTATTTTAATTCAATTTAGCATTTCAGTCACTTGTGCGTGACCTCAAGGTCCAGTGCACCCTCTATTTTCAGTGAGGGAAATAGCTCGTCTACCAGTAGTGAGCAGTACAACAGGACAAAGAGGAGTCACCAGTGCAGGCCAGGGGTGATCTGGTGAATACAAGTCCATTATAGGTGACAACCTCTCCCCCCCATACTGATTACTGGATGCAAGCCGTGAGGACCACCGGGCTATACCGGCCTTGCGTCCGAACGTATTCCTTCCTTGCTTTCTCATCCTGCTCTTCTTTGTTCCAGGCCGGCGTTCACTAAGGCATTCCTCCGGCCTCCAAAGATGTCCGCGCTGCGCTGAAGTTCCCCGAGTCCCTCCGCCGGAATGCACGAGCCTATACCGTGAAGGTAAGGCGCGTGTCGAGCGACACTTTTATATTTTTTTTTCTTTAAATGCGTCGGGTTTCGTTCAGTCAGCCACCCCCACCCATTTTCCTTGTTCCATTCCCCGCCATCTCCACAATCCCGATCGTGTGTCGCCAAAATCCCGCAATACATCGTTACAAAAAAAATCGCGCAAATCATCGCAAAATTTCGGGTAACACGTCGGGAAAACCACAAATCGGGCCCTTAGTAAATGACCCCACTGTACTCCTAACACCTAGGTGATGCACTGCAGACCATGTTGCCAGCATACACAGAAGAGATGATAAAACAGAATAGCTGAGAAGCAAGAACACTTATTTTGCATGAGAGGCTGAGGCACAGTGAAGGACAAAAATAGTCTAGTCCGCGCCAGTGCCATGTCGGAGGATGTGGTGGTCACAGGAAACTAAACTTCCCCAAACTCAACTTTATGTTATTAAAGCAAACCTATCAGCAATATTTTTCCACTTAACGCACAAGTTTCCCATATAGCTCTGTTTAACTAAATTTTTCCTCCCTTGACTAAAATTAATCAATTCCCTCAATCCCCCATAGAATCAACTTATTACATGCTTACCTGGCATACAGTGAAGATCCTTCTCACAGTCGAAGCGTGTGTACTTACTTCCACCCCACTCATTCTCTCTCCACGTCTCCTCCTCACCATTCGCACACTTCATGTCACCTAAGGGTAAGTCCTTTAAGGCCTTTACCCACTAATATTGCAAAATAATCGTCCCCAAGCATGGGTAGATTTGCAAAGTTAGGGGTAAAGTACCTTGATGACATCACTCCTTCACCTATCCGATCACTGAAGTGCTAATGGCGAGGAGTAATGGGAAGGAGATAATGAGTGAGATAGGAGGAAACACCGACCCCTTCTGACCTTCGCTACAGATCTCCATGTATGCCAGTCGATAATAAAGTTATTTTATGGTGATTATCGGAACAATTGTAAGCTAATGAAGGAGCGTTTGGTTTAATAGGCTCTACGAAACCTGTTCTACCTGTTATGTTCGTTAAAAACTCTGGTTACCTCTTCCTTTCAAACCAGTATCTTGTTTTTTTTCACACTTTCCACCTGTCTCAACCTTATTTACCGGACATGTTCTGGAACTGGGGCATTACAGACCTCTTCCCCCTCTAACTTACTACATTTTTGTATGACCAGCTAAAAAAAAACATTACCCATACATATGCAACATCCAGAATTGTGACCATACTAATCCCACCTTACCGAGCACTCTAGATGTTGCTTGTACAATCTCTCGATCTGTTCTTTGGTCCTTCACGGCTGCTCCTCTAATTCCCTATCTACTTCCTGCTTTGCTCGCCCTCCTTGCTCCAGCCGGACTTCAGGTATCCTAAAAATTTAGAGAAAGTCAGACAATTTATAGGAGCAGTCAAAACTTGTCTCCAGTGGGTATGAAAAACTGACATAACATTCTACCTTCCAGGACCTTAAGCTGTAGTCGTACTTTAATAAGGTCCTGGCAGGGCGTTTGTTCATTACTATACCGAATCACATGACCCTCCATCTGCTGCGCATTTTATGGTCAGGAATCTTTGCTGATGATGTAAAAGACGGAGCTTCACTTTACATCCAAGCAAAGCTGAGCAGGACTATTAAGATGTATATTGTATCCATTACCTCCTCTCCTGCCCTCTCCCCCCGACTAAATGGCCAACCCCCTTTCATCCCATTTAATCAACTTGTTTTTCGTTCTCAAATTATCTCTCCTGCCTACTCTCTCTTTGCTCATTACACCTCTTTGAACCCTTCCCCTCCCCTGTAGGTTTCGTTTTTCCACTGTATTTTGTTCTTCGTATATTCTCATGTATGCTGTCATTCTCTGCATCAATCAGCGATTTCTCATCCCCTTTTGTCCTGGAATTTTCCAATCTAAACTTTCGCCTACTACAGTCGGTCCCTCTTCCCACTCTACCCCCTCGACCACCAGGGAAGGACTTGTCAGCAGGTTTCGATTTAGACACGCTGTAGTACCCCCCGGGAGACACAGTATGATAATGTATCTGGCACCTCCACCCTTCATACATTTTATTAGCATCGCCTCTCACAGGCTACAATGTACCCGTCATTTCCTTCTTCTTCTCTAGGTCCTGGAGGTTTTCCTCCATGACTGAGCTAATCATCATGGGAGGGGGGGGTGGTACCCCCTCTTACTATATAAAGGGGGTCACTCTCAAGAGTAAAACAAACACTCAGACAAAATTGGTCCTACTTACTATAAAGGGTCAACTCTTCTTATATTAAAGGAGTGTTCCGCTTCCATCAAGGTTTCATTCTTTATAACAAGTTTTACTACATACTACTTTATACAGTGGTCCTACTTACTATAGGGTACACCTGCTTATATGAAAAGGGGGTCCTACTTACTATAAAGGAAGGTCAACTTGCTTTATATGAAAAGGGGTCCTACTTACTTATATAAGGGTCCAAACTGCTTTATATGAAAGGGGTCCTACTTACTATAGGGTCACTGCTTTATATGAAAAGAGGGGCCTACTTCTATAAGGGTCACTGCTTTATATGAAAAGGGGTCCTACTTACTATAAAGGTCACTGCTTTAATAGAAAAGGGGTCCTCTTACTATAAATGGTCAATGCTGTATATGGAAAGGGGTCCTACATTACTATAAAGGGTCATGCTGTATATAAAGGGGTCCTACTTACTATAAAGGTCACTGTTTGTATCATGAAAAGGGTCCTACTTACTTAAAGGTCACTGCTTTGTATCAAAAAGGGGTCCTACTTACTATAAAGGGTCATCTCAAGCGCTTTATAAGGCATGCTTGTATCAAAAGGTCCTACTTACTATAAAGGGTCACTGCTTTATATGAAAGGGGCCCTACTTACTATAACATGGTCACTGCTGTAAATAATGAAGGGGGTTCTACTACTATAAAGGGTCACTGCTTTATATGAAAAGGGGGGTCCTACTTACTATAAGGGCCACTGCTTTTATATGAAAAGGGGTCCTACTTCTATAAGGGTCACTACTGTTTATATGAAAGGGTCCCTACTTACTATAAAGTGTCACTCTTTATATGAAAAGGGGTCCTAACTTACTATAAAAGTTTCACGCTTTATATGAAAGGTAGGGTCCTACTTACTATAAAAGGGTCACTTTCTTATATATAAAAAAGGGGTCCTCACTTACTATAAAGGTCCTGCTGTATAGGTAAAAAGGGTCCTACTTTACTATAAAGGGTCACTGCTGTATATGAAAGGGGTCCTACTACATAAAGGGTCAACTGCTTTGTATCAAAAGGGTTCCTATGTCTTATAAAGGGTCACTGCGTATATGAAAAGGGGTCCTACTTACTATCAAAAGTCACTATTTAATATGAAAAAGGGTCCTATGTTTATAAAGGTCACTGCTTTGTTCAAAAAGGGTCCTGCGTACTAAAATAGTGTCACTGCTTTATATGGAATGGGGTCCTACTTACTATAAACTTGTGCTTTTACTATCAAGGTTTACTACTGATACCAAACCCAGACCCCAGCACTGCAAGGCTGTAGTCTAACCACTGACCAACCGTTGCTGCCCTCATATTATTTCAGCATGCGATCCCAGCCGGCTGATGTCATTTTTGTAAACACATGGTTTCTGGTGGCCATGGTGAGCCCTACAAAAAATCACATCAAATGTTGATCAATTACCGTATATACTCGAGTATACTCTTTTCTGGCCCAAAGTGACTCTTTTCTGGCCCAAAGTGACTCTTCTCAGCTCATTTGCTTATGGCTTTGGATGAAATTTTCTATATCTGAATAAAATTTGCCTTTTTCAATTATAAAGGTTAATTTATTCATAAAATGTCTGCAGTGATTGGATACGAGTTACAAAACCAGATCTATATGTTATGCAAAGTTACCAGTCTCATAATCCGGAATAATCTGGCGCCTCTGACATCTGCGGTGTCTCTCTGTCTTCTTACGTTCACAAGTCCTGTGGAAAAAATATGCAGCAGAAACAAATAAATGAATAAATTCCCCCTCTCCTCGTCTTCCCTTGTGCAGATGACTGACGGCCGCGTCTATGATTTCCTTGTCATTAATATTAGTTGAATTTCATGCCTACAGGCGGGAGCATTGCAGTAACGGGGCGGCATCCCGCGCTCGCCACTTCTCCGAGACGCTCCTTCAGTCTGAATAAAAGCCATTACCACTTGTCACATTTTTTAGATTTGTGAATTTCAGCTGCAGGAAAATGTCGTAAAAAGTTTAATTATATGTAATGGGTCATAAAAGGGGGTTTTACACTAATGGGATATTCCCATTCATTATATTTTGCCCTTATCCACAGGATAGCGCTCCGGGAGAAAGCGTAAGGACGAGGGCCCACAAGCCCCCCATGTGCCTGGCATATTCCAGCTCAACACTTAGTCCATATTTTTAGTAGTCCCATAAAAGGAGCATTTTCACTCCATTTACATGGGGTACCCCGGGAGCACTGACCCCTCCATTGTTGTGATTTAAGCAAAATCTAACTAAATCATTGTAGGTGGTAGCAAGATGGTGAAATAAGGAATTCTATTCCAGGATTGTAGCTGCACTTTGATTACTGGAGCAGTGTCCTCACACTGCTGTGATCTCGGCTCTCTGAATGACACTTCTCCATAGCCCCCTCTGCTGCTGCTTTTACTCAAATGAAAAAATTTCTTTAAAAAAATGCTACATCCTTTATAGTAAAGAGTTTAGTGACCTGATAAAGGGGTTTTTCAGGAACATACAAATTTCTCTGGGAGCCGGTTGGGTAAAAAGAAAACATACTTGCCGCAATCCGGGTTGCTCTACTGCTCAGTTACTTGCGGCTTTCAGGTCTGCCTCCAGCTAGGAAGTTCCTTAGGAGGGTCCTAGGTACCGGCTTCAGCCAGTGAGTGGGATCCTGGGAAGCTCTGGAGGTCCTGGAAAATAGAACTGACACCCGGTGGTCCGAGGGGGGCCATTCAAACTCTGAAATAGGTCCCGTGACCAATGCACCAAATCATGGCCAAAAACTGATAGTGCCTGAATGAATTGGCAACCAGAGTTTTATTAGTATGCCCTGACTCCAGGGGGTTTTCCATATTCCTGGAAATCCCCATTAAGGTCAATCTATCATCAAAATCCATCATGATAAACCAGGGACATTAATCATAGATCCAGACACCGGGACTGTGGTATCTTCTTATATGTGTTATCCATGGCCTACTCCCTTCTAAAATCAAATTTTAAAACTATGCTAATGAACCTTAAGGGCTCCAGGGGATGTTACCAGAGCCCCTCCGTGCTGCAGCTTCACAGGGTGTTACACTGTACAGGACCACTTTCCCTGTGAGAGATGACATCATGTCAGAGGTAGGGGAGATGTGTTGAGGGAGCAAGGGAAGAGACCAAGTAACAGCCTGTGAAGCTACAGCACTGAGGTGCTCTGGTAACACCCAGTAGCTTTTCAGTCTCATTAGCATAATTATAAAAGTTGATTTTAGAATGAAGGAGGCCATGGATAACACATATAAGAAGATACCACAGTCCCCGGTGCCTGGATCTTTGAGTAATGTCCCTGGTTTATCAGGATGGATTTTGATGGTAGATTTCTTATTAAAGGGATCTTCTGCAGTGGATTTTAAAGGGGTAGTTCCAACTTGTTATCCCCTCTCGACAGAATCATAAGAACGGGTCCTGTTCTCTTTCATTTATAAAACGGCAGGTCGAACATATTGAGCCAAACTGCTGAGCATAGCGCTCAGTCCTCTCCTCCACTCCCATTCACTATATATAAATGCTCTTGAAAATATATTCCACTGCACCACACACACACACACACACACACACACACACACACACACACACACACACACACACACACACACACACACACACTTAAAATGGAGCAGTCCAGTACGTGTGACATCACATTTGTGACCCTACCATTGTAATTATATGGAGAGCCGGCCGTTAAGCATCTCGGCACTCTCATTCACAATGCTGCTTGTACATTTTCCCAGTTGGACTCGTATCAGGAGTTTCATGCATATGTAAGACCAGCGCCTGGTGCTATTCATGCAGCGCGTGCTGCACAAGGTCACCCTGGTATCTACATAAGAGAGAACAAATGAGGCCGCACTCCAACTTTTACTCTGCTGTCGATGTTGTATTATATGTACTATTAACATATATTTTATTACATACATTGCCCCCCATGTAATTGCCATGGACATGGATGTTACCAAGTATATTGGTGGTTCTTATACATTTTGGCTGGAAATTACTTATTTCAGTTGTTATCCTGCAAGTCGTTTTACCATAAATATCCATCACGGTAAACAGGGGACATTACTCATAGATCCAGATTATCAGGGTGTGGGGTTTATCTACACTTTTATTTAGTGTCTGGCATATAGAAAAAGAGCGAAGAGACAGATCAGAGATAAAAGATCCATGAAATGGATAAACCGCAAATTGACACACTTCAGCTCTGCTACATCTCAGCTATAACACACACAGAGTGCCTCCCTCCACTGGATAAAGATCTGTAGCTTGTAGGCTAAACTTTGCACGCTGCTTGCCAGCAGGAAGTGCCTGTGTCTGAGCTGAACTCATAAGGGGGTGGAGGCAGAGAGCAGTGCAGTGTGCAGACAGGAGAAGCTATTAATCTGCCCTGCCCCACCATAATCAGAAAATTTACAGTCGGATCCGTACGGTCGGATTGTGTTCAGCAGGACTGATAGAGACAGGTTTCTAATTATATCTGTGAAATGTTTTATTTTTGTTAATAACAGGGAATTAGAGAATGTCTTATTTTGTTATCCTGAGTATATATAAGAATCTTGTCTTGGTGGATATAAACCCTTAAAGCTTCTCTAGTGCAGAGGTTGTATCTCAGGGAGTAATAGAAAGGATCTGTAGTACAATTCTCTCATGGATGCTTCATAACTCCCCTTCAGTCGTATGGAAATCCACAGAAGACACAGTGTGATATTCCCCTGAGCCGCGCCAAGCTCTGCCGTATCTCATGACCCATGTTACTTCATATATTCATGAGATTCTGCGAGTAGGATTCTACATTCCCATAAGGAATATTCTGATAACTGATAGCACAGGCGGGAAAATGTGCATTTCTATCACGTCTCCCAGGAAAACATGTTAGATGATTCACAAGTTACAATGTCAACATTTGCTGCCGTGCAAGTACGGCAATACTTGGTGGCTGTGGAGAGGGACTGTCTAACCCCATGGACATTGGATAGACCCTGACCAACTTTGGTGATCCCATGGCCATTGCCAACACTCTCTAATCCTCCGCTGATCTCTTCTCATCCTGCCCCGTAGATGATGTAATGAGATGTTACCGCTA
The DNA here is from genome assembly GCA_019512145.1 of Engystomops pustulosus. Classification (NCBI taxonomy): domain Eukaryota; kingdom Metazoa; phylum Chordata; class Amphibia; order Anura; family Leptodactylidae; genus Engystomops; species Engystomops pustulosus. The sequence continues at coordinate 11,827,046 of CM033647.1, read as the reverse complement.
AATTATTGCGCTCCGTGTTGTTGAGATTGAGCGGAGACTGGTGGAGAGTCTTGAAGGGTCCTCACCATAGAGTTGTCATGTATATAACGCCTTTTGGTATCTCCCGCCATTGTATGCCTTTTTTTTTTAAATATTTGTACTTTCATGGGGTTGGACAACCCCTTCAGTGCTGATGCCCTGGGACATGGTTCCATTTGTTAATTTTCATATTATTTCTATGATTTGGCATTTTGTTACAGTCTTGAGCTCCAGCTTCATTGCCAGCAGCAGAGCGCATGTGTGTATTGTCGTGGCTGCCGGCACCGGAGCCGGAACTACTGCACATACACGGTGCTCCCTAAATTCACAAGCCGTATATATGTCTGGTGCAAAAGCACATACTGGGGCACATTTACTTACCCATCCCGTTGACACCGCCGATCCGGAATGTCCAACGAGGATTCGGAGCTGCCGTGATTCACTAAGATTGTGCATTCAATTTCCTGCATGTGTCGCTCCCCCGCTGAGGTGCGCCGGAGTTCACCTTCTTCTTCCTGGTGCATGTGAGTGCTGATCTTGCGACGCAATTTGGTTTTTATATCCCGCGGTTTGTCTGAATCAGTTGGGTTGTCTGACATCCACGCCCCCCGATTTGTGTCGCATGCAAGCCGGCGCCGATGCGCCACAATACGATCGTGTGCTCCAAAAACACGGGGCAATTCAAGGCAAATCTGAAAAAAACCCCGGTGAAATCCCGACGAAAAGGCGGTGTTTGGACCCTTAGTAAATGTGCCCCACTATCTCAGCTGCGCAACTTTGCCGCATAAGGAGGTGGTATACTAGGGGCTCCCACAGCCCAGGCTAGTACACGCCTATTAGCCTCTGCTGAACATTTGCATATTTGTAAGATAACGTTTAGATAAGGTTTGGAAATGTACAAGGATTAGAGAAAGACGGAAGGAGGAACCTACCATCGGATCCATTCCTGATGGTCGTTTCCTATGATGAAATAGGTAAAATATAATAATAAAATGTATTTATAAAACTCTCCTTTTCTTGATCCCAGAACCCAAAGGATTGCAGCAAAGCAAAGAAACTAGTGTGTAACATCAACAAAGGCTGCGGCTATGGATGCCAGCTTCACCACGTGGTCTACTGCTTCATGATTGCCTTTGGCACGCAGAGGACTCTCATCCTGGAGTCGCAGAGCTGGAGATACGCCACCGGTGGATGGGAGACGGTCTTTAAGCCAGTCAGTGATACGTGTACGGACAGGTCTGGCAAGTCCACAGGACACTGGTCAGGTCAGTCTCTTACTCATGTCCCTTTTGAGCAAACGTAGCGCTGATGTGTCCATAATCTGGAACGCTGCCTATGACCCCATGTGTTCCTCTAGAGATAATATAGCCATGGCGGCATCTGTCAGCAGCCATTACACTCTCTCGTCTCGCCATTGACCTTTATTTTCCCCGTGATATGACACATGTGAGTAGACGGCACGATGAAATTCATGGAGTGTGATGTTTGTGTCCTTGAAACGATTTACTCATTAACACCCGTCTCGCTATCCGCCGAGCGCAGCCTTGCTTGACTTGCGTTGCGTGTAATCTCTTGTGAGCCGTAGATTTGCAGGTTTTTTTCAACCGGAAAGTTTTTTCATTTGATAAATTTAGCCAGCACCGCCCTCTTCGCCCCCAAATCCATTTACCATTGTTTAGGTCCTTAGATTTGAGTGTTTCGCACTACAATAGGCTGCTCGGTAAAACGCGGAGGTAGTTGTCATGGGGTCCGGTCAGCCTTCTCACCCTTATCTTAGGACAATCTCCTTGCCTGTTCTTTGGAGCCAATGATGTGTGCGCAATATTCCAGTAGCGCTTCAGCTGGCACCAAATCCACTTTCTTACATTTTACACATGTCAGCAAATTCTCTCTATTATTAAGTGAAGCACTTAAATCCTACATATGCTAATTTTGACCTATTAAAAAAAAAAAAGTTGTAATCCACCTCACGTCATGATCCAAAATGTCCACTGGAAGTTTCCTAACTAAAGAGTCCTGGACTCTACACTGATTGCTCCTCAGCTTCTCCCTTCGACTCTACTGTCCATCCAGGAGATCACTGGTCCCATCACTGGTGTAGAGCAGAGTAGTTGGCGAGCATTTAGTACAGAAATCCCAAAGCCTTAAAGGGGTTGTCCACTTTACCTCATGGGTTTTTGTCGTGTGTGAGGGCAGGATATGAGGTATTTTACCAATACAAATCTATTAATAGTTCTGCTCTGCTTTCTTGATATGTAAAGTGAAGCCTCCTGTCTTATACCTCATCAGCCAGAGATTCCTGACCATAACATGGCCGCAGATGGAGGGTCATGTGATCTCGAACTGTCCAGATGATAGTAGTGGCAGGGCGATTGTCCATGCACATGATCCTCCATCTGCGGCCATTTTATGGTTAGGAATCTTTGGCTGATGAGGTAAAAGACAGGAGGCTTCACTCTACAAATAAAAAAAGTGAAGCAGAACTAGTAATAGATGTATATTGGTAAATTACCTAATATCCTGCACACACACACACACACACACACAAACTTACACACATTACGAAAACATGAGGTAAAGTGGCCGAAATAATACAAAAATAATTGATCCTAGACAACCCCTTTGAAAACACAAGGGGCCTCCTTTAACAAAACTATGTGAGAGTACAACTCTGCCAGTTGCTCATGGCAACCAACCAGAGCTCAGCTTTCATTTTATAAACTGCTGTGGAGAAATGACAGCTGAGCTCTGATTGGTTGCCATGAAAAACTAGAACAGTTTTGATCTCAGACACTTTTGATAAATCTCCCCGAAGGTGTTAGCCATGCAGTGACTATACCTGTTCATTTAGGTGTGACTTATACTTACACACTATCTACTACATACAGGGGTCAGTGTGTCACACAGGCATCCAGTCCTGGCCGCCGCCGGGCTTCCCGAATCAAGTCCCTGTGTATGGTTTTCTCTTGTTGTGTAATGTTCATGATCATTAGTGTCTATGGCAGTGCCCCCACAGATCTCAACATTAATTAGAAGTTAGCGGGCCATGAAGCGTGATGGCGGCTGGCAGCCGCGCCAAACACTGGAGAAGTACACGCAGTGTGACTGCGCCGCCGCTCTCCCCATTTCTAGAAACTGTAAATGAGCCGAATGAGTCATCGCTGCGCAACAATCACATATAAGTTATAATGCGATCAATGGGGCGAAGGAAGGACGTAGCATGACTGTACTATACGCAGGTGATTAAAAGCGAGTAACCCCCTGTCCATGATAGAACCTGTTATGGTCCACCACAAGAGTGATGTGCAGATCAGACCTTCAAGTTTGGGTTTGGCCGTCTGACCGGGACATATTGCCGGATTGGCAGATGAACTGGCAACTTGATGCACCTAGAAATTAGCATTAGACACCCCTGGACAATCATAGCCCTGGCTAGTTATTCTCTGTGGCTACTTCGGGTCCACTCATCTCTACAAGAGACCCCTATTCACCGTAGAACGTTATAGATGCTCTCCCATCCGCCATTTGATGACCATTTTTGGGAGTTTGACAAGAAAGGATTAGCTTAACCCATTATAAATGGTTTCGGTGAGGTTATTTGCCATCACAAACTGGTTGGTAGGTTTGCGAGTCCCAAGAAGGCTTGAGGTCCTTACAGGTAAGGGAACTGGATAACTTCTATCTATCTAGATCAAGAGGTCCTCCAAAATCTTCTCCTATCCAGTCACTGCACAGAGACCATTTACTTGACCTGGATGACGATACCTCGCACACTATGTGATTGGGGGCTTTACTGTTTAGAATGGGTCTACACAGTTTTCTCAACAGCATTCCTTATCAAAACTAATTTGATATACGCCTTTAATGAGATTTTTCATGGTGAGAATGTATACACATATTGCACAATCTCTGGTAACTTACTCCTAGATCCAGGCACCGTGACTGTGGTCTTCATTGTATATTTGTTATCCATGGCCTCCTTCCTTCTAAAATCGGCTTTTAAATTTTGCTAATCAGCCTAAAGGACTGCCCTAGCCCCTCTGTGATATGGCTTTATAGGCTGTTACACTGTGTCATCCTCCTCCCCTCTTCTTCCTCAGCACTGGGGTCGGGAAGTAAGAGTTCTCCTTACGGAGACTGACGATTTAAGGCCACCATGTGTAGTCTTATAGCCGTGGATGCTCCACTAGGGGGATTCTGGGAAAATATGCAAAGTTTTCCAAGATAGGCGTGGCTTTCCTTATCCCATATTGGAAAACTTTATATATTTCCTGCGCAGTGAGCACTTCCTGCTGTATTCTCAGTGCTGAGGGAGCAGGGGGAAGGGAAAGAGTGTAACAGCCTGTAAAGCCAGATCACAGAGGGGCTAGGGTAGACCCTCAGGCTCATTAGGATTATTTTAAAAGTTTATTTTAGAAAGGAGGAGGCCACAAGATTCCCACAGTCTCGGTGCCTGGATCTATGAGTGAGTGTTCCTGGTTTATCAGGATGGATTTTGATTGTAGTTTTCCTTTGACTAGGATTAGCTTGTTTTATCTGTGGGAGGGCACACCTTTGTTATTGTTCTCCACGGCCTCAGTATTTGGTTTTATATTTGGGAGAATATCCAAATACTATGTGAGATATCATGAAGATGTGAATAAGTTGCCGCCATGTAGCCCCTAGTGTGGGTGTGGTGGGTGAATAGGTCATCCGCAATTAGGAAATTATTGCTTTTAATTGCAATATGCACACAGGAAATTTCTTGAGATAAGGTGGGTATATTGAGAAAGGGGGGGGGGGGGATTTGGGATAGTCGCCAGGGTGTCTGCTATACTTTAGTGTGGGAGTTTTAATGCAATTTACGAGATTAGTATATGTCTGGTCTGTAGATTGTCTGCACCAGTAACCATCTCACAGACACACACACATATACACAGGCATTATATTAGTAGCATTATATTTGTTAGACTACAGTAAATGGATTGTGTGTCTGTAAGTAGCAGCAGGACTGTGAAAAATGCATTTATATTCGAATGAAAAATTCAACTTACACTGTTTTGTTCTTGGATCTCTGCAATTGAACTGCTCTGCAGCCCCTCCCCTCTGACCTGACTGCTGTACTGTAGTATTCAACTAGAAGCCTGCAACAATGTTGCACTCGGTGCTAATGCAGCTCAGAGCAGTGTGAGGAGACGCCTCCAGTGCTCCAAATTCTGCTACAATCCAGTGCAATACAAAACCATTTCTCACAGTCCTGCTGCTAACAACATACATATAGGTATGGGTTTGATGGGTCATAAAATTTTTTTTTTTTTGGGGCTTCTAATTTTCTATCCTTGGGTTGTGTCCTTCCTAGTGACACAGTGATCAGCGCCCGTACATTAGCACCACATTGCTGAATAATTGGGGCGACTCGCGGCTTTATTAATCCATTCCAGATCTTCTCGCTCACCCGCTCTACAGTGCACAATGAATTGTGGGAAATAAAATGTTCATCTGTCTGATCTGTATCATCCCTGCTATTACACCCCACTTCTACTCCGCAAGTGTGCAGAACAGGACGACAGAGCTCCGATCCCACGATAAAATATTCATACATATTAATGAGGGGTGATATCTGGAGGTATATACCAAACCGATATCATGCATATATGTATATCATGTGTTAACTTTTTCCCCGCTTCAGAAAAACTGGATCTACACCTGTATTACCTAGTGTATTAGTATTGGGCTGAGGATCAGTGATCTAACAGCACTCGCATAGCGCTGTGCTCAGCAATTTCCGACACTTCTTAACTAATATATAGAGCATCAAGACAATTGCGTGACCTTGCACCTTATCAAATAGGAAGTATGGGACCACCGTTCTCTAATGTGTGTGGGTCTGAACAGTGAGGGTCCGGCTGTTTGGCCCTGCACCGATCAGCTTGTGGATAGAGTATAGTAAGCAAAATTGGTATAATCCCTTAAAGGGGGTTTACCAGGAACTATCATTGATGGCCTATGTGTGGAGTCTCCGCGCCCAGCTCTTCCACATCGCAAATATAAAAGATACAGATTCCCTGTAGGGTCTGGAAGCCATAGCAGTTTACTTGCATGGAGAGTCGTGACTGTATTGTTGGCGTCTGACCACCACATGGCGCGGCGTCAACTTCTTTCGGCTTCCTGCAGTCTAGAGGAGACTTTGTATCATTTAGCCATTCTTACCTGAGGGCTGAATTACCTTAGGGCTTCTCCCTTCATGGTCTCAAAGGATTGCGGGATTGAAGTATGTCTAATGCTGGAATAGAACTCCTAAGATTTTTAGGATCGGGCATGTTGAAACCCATCTGCCTTATCCTGGTCTCCCAAGACATCAGCCATCATCAAACAGTCAACTTTTTCCACCAAAATCAGGTTCGGCCTCTGTGGTCACACCTCATGCTAGACCGTGGTTTAACCTTTTATATATGGGAATGCTACATGGCATTGAACACATTTTTTTTGTCCATGTGTTCAAACATACTATTATGTGTACATTCATTGTCTGGGGACGCTCCCTCGTATGATACATTGAGCACATTCCTCCGCAGTGCCCTATAGATACACTATTTATCTTCTAATGACTTTTCTTAAAGCAAACTTTCCTGAATGTGTATAATGGAGCCATATATACCCTATGAACAATATTGTATACTTAAAGGGGTTGGGCACTTACCATTGAATTTCTTCCCTTAGACATGGCTCTGCATGTAACTGTGCCTCCTTTAAGAGCTCCAGCCCTTCCCTGTTCACACCGTGCTGCCCTCTGCATGTATATATACTACTAGCCCTCTCTCACTGCTCTAGTAGCGTCACCCACTGGCGTCTCTCACAGTCTGTTTCACTGCCAGAGTCTGGGAGAGGTGAAGGGGAGGGAGCGGGAGGAGTCATAACTCCTGCTACAGCTCCTCCTATTCATTAGAGCTCAGACATGCAAGCAGAGATCCACGGAGAGTCTGCACACAGCAGTAAAGTAAGTATTAAGACTGCTGAATCATTTGATGAACTTTCAGGAATTATTATTAAGGCCGTAAAAGGCTTATGGGCAACTGATGTAAAAGAGTGGCCAACCCCTAATATCTATCCATAGACTTTCACTTTTTCTCTGCTTTCCACCGAGTGGTGTTCCCCTTGCAGTCCCTTCTTAGATTCTTCCTATTACCATGCATGCCGATCTGTCTACTTACCTCTTCTTTCTCTTTGACAGCCTACTGCACTGGATCCACCAATCCTCTGATGGCAGCATACGCACAGAAGTGTAATTTTTTTATAATTTTTTTCCCCCATTTTATCTGTCCCTCCTCCCCCAGCTTTATAGAGACAGCGAGGCCGTGCATCAGTGGTGTCATTGTTATTCCAGTGCAGTGGCCATGGATGTAACATACTTGCACCACTTGGCATCTGGAGTTGGCAGATTGATGCATCGGCCCCCTGGGTGGTTTTAAAATGACAGTCCTGTGCACACACAGCATATAAAGTATAGAATACATGGGGAGAGCACACAGCACCTTATAAACCCAGGACTTATCACCGGGCTATATAGAGCTGTGGTCACATGCAAGTTTTTGCATGCTTTTTGGAACAAAAAGGTTGAATGTAGCAGCAGGGAAGTAGCATGTTATAGAGCAGGAGGAGCTGAGCAGATTGTACATAGTGTCCTATATGCAGGCAGCATGTTATGGAGCAGGAGGAGCTGAGGAGATTGTACATAGTGTCCTATCTGTAGGCAGCATATTATAGAGCAGGAGCAGCTGAGCAGATTGTACATAGTGTCCTATCTGCATGCTGCATGTTATAGAGCAGGAGAAGCTGAGCAGATTGTACATAGTGTCCTGTCTGCAGGCAGCATATTATAGAGCAGGAGCAGCTGAGCAGATTGTACATAGTGTCCTATCTGCATGCTGCATGTTATAGAGCAGGAGAAGCAGAGCAGATTGTACATAGTGTCCTATCTACAGGCAGCATGTCATAGAGCAGGAGGAGCCGAGCAGATTGTACATAATGCCCTATCTGCAGGCAGCATGTTATAGAGCAGGAGGAGCTGAGCAGATTGTACATAGTGTCCTATCTACAGGCAGCATGTTATAGAGTAGGAGGAGCTGAGCAGATTGTACATAGTGTCCTATCTGCAGGCAGCATGTTATAGAGCAGGAGAAGCTGAGCAGATTGTACATAGTGTCCTATCTGCAGGCAGCATGTCATAGAGCAGGAGGAGCCGAGCAGATTGTACATACCTATAATAACTATACACCCCTATAATAACTATATACTGTCCCCCTATAACTATATACAGTCTCCCTATAATAACTATACACCCATATAACTGTATACAGCCCTCCTATAATAACTATACATCCCTATAATAACTATATACTGTCCCCCTATAACTATATACAGTCGCCCTATAATAACTATACACCCCTATAACTGTATACAGTCCTCCTATAATAACTATATACTGTCCCCCTATAACTATATACAGTCATAGATAAAATAATATTGTTCTCATCCTCCAGCGTTCCCCCGATGTGCGCCGTCATCATCTTCCTTCTCGGTGTCGGATGTAAACAAAGATGGTGGCGCCCTGCTACAAGCAGCGCCGTCGTCGCGGTGCCATGACGTCACACGCTGAGACGTCACGCACTGCGCCGCTAGCGGCAAGGGGCCGCCATCTTTGTTTATATGCGATCGTCTATGGCAGAGCAGGGAACTTATTGTTCCCTCGCTCTGCCATAGACGAAAGTGAGGAACATCCAGCGAATCGGCCGGGGAGCCCAAAGCCAACTACACATTTGGTGGGGGCCCCTTTAAAGTGCTAAGTGGTGGGGGCCCCGGGGCTTGCGCCCCTGGAGCCCCCCCTATGATCCAGCCCTGTGTACCACCAACTTAACATTATACAGATGAGATATACCCCGTTTCCTGATAGCAGTGGCCTTTTTTAGACCAATAATAATAATAATTATACAGATGATGATTCAGGAATGTTTGAGGAACACAACAAAGATGCCATGGGAAACCTTCAGAGGTCTTGTGGTGCCCAGGACTCGATGGGTCAGAGGGAGACTTATAATAATAGGTGTTTTTAATGTTTATACTATTATAATATGTAGAACAGATGAATGTGGATACTACATAACTATCCTCTCATTTCTGGCTAATCTATTGTCTAACGTGCTTATAATTTCCATCATTTACACTCCAGTTATAGGGACGTGGCTGCATCCATTTTCATTGAGACCTTTCATTATAAATTTGTTCCAATCAGTAAGCAGAAAAATTTCCTCCCATCATAATAGCGAGAAGCTGTAATTTTCTGTCTGCTAATGTGCAGCCTTCCTCCGTCTTGTTAAAGGAAATGACCAGAAATTCAGGGCATTACTTCTACAAGAGTCACTTACCCCCACAGGTCGGGGGGGGGGGGGCGGTGGTGCTCATCACTTTGTGAGAGGCTTCTGCTAAAAACCTTGCATTTAGGCTAAAACTTATGGTCAAGGTATGGTGTAGAGGTCAAGGTATGGTACAGAGGTCACAGTATGGTACAGAGGTCAAATTATGGTACAGAGGTCAAAGTATGGCGCAGAGGTCAAGGTATGGCACAGAGGTCAAGGTATAGTAGAGCATGAGATTAAATCCAAGAAAGCCAAACCCCACAATTTCGGTCATCAATCAGCATGTGAATGTTAACTATGGCTTCAGCGGAGGAGGCGGAAGGAGAATTTAAAGGGATGAAAAAAATCATAATTTTTGAATAAGTTTTGAATTTTAATTAATTAATGATAAATACCACATCCTGAAATTTTTACTCTGGCACAAGGTTCAATTATAGATTGACATGTAATAGGACTTTCTATAAAGGAATTGCCTAACTGATATCTCTGAGAGAATTATAATGGTGTATAACACTTTTATAGAAATCCCCATCATTACATCACTACTGACAATAGATGATGTCACAGCTTATCTCCTCCCCCTGTACAATCACCTCTATATAGATAACACTGACCCATCATTACATCACTACTGACAATAGATAATGTCACAGCTTATCTCCTCCCCCTCCCTGTACAATGACCTCTATATAGATAACACTGACTCATCATTACATCACTACTGACAATAGATGATGTCACGGCTTATCTCCTCCCCCTCCCTGTACAATGACCTCTATATAGATTACACTGACCCATCATTACATCACTACTGACAATAGATGATGTCACAGCTTATCTCCTCCCCTCCCTGTACAATGGCCTCTATATAGATAACACTGACCCATCATTACATCCCTACTGACAATAGATGATGTCACAGCTTATCTCCTCCCCCTCCCTGTACAATGACCTCTATATAGATAACACTGACCCATCATCCCTATTCAACTGCACCACTCTGATGCTCTATGTGACTGATGTAGTATGCAGCTTTTATTCAGAGCAGACGGGTAGTTGATTGCAGAGAGCTAAGAGCACACTATAATTTTCGAATACACATCTATTTTCCACCATTCTGCTGCTACTCCCTACATACTAATACAACTCCAGATGATAATATACAGCAGGGAGGGCGACATTTAGATTTCTAGAAAAAAAAATGTTAAGTCTCTGATGTGACTTTCTTATTTTCCACAGATACCCCCAGTACGAGTTTATCAGCGACAACTCCATATCCTGGTCAGCCGGCCTGCACAATAGATACACAGAAAATTCCTTGAGGGGCGTAATCCTAGATATCCATTTCTTATCACAGTCTGACTTTCTTGTTTGCACCTTCTCCTCGCAGGTGAGTTTTACTAAGTAATGAATGCGGCAATGAGCAAATATTTGATTCTCCCGGGGCTTATCAAAAAAAAATCCCACACGGTGACGCTTGTCATTTGCCTTATCAATATGGAGCATAGCCACATCACCAGAGGTCCAACCACATTGACGTATGTGACGGGGCACTTCTCCCTCGCTGCACTTATTGATCCTCTCCCGACTATAGAGAGATCTGTCACCATTCATCAGCTCTCGTCTGTGGTGAAGGGCATTATGGGATATAGTAAGAACTTAATTGTTCCCCCGTTCTCTCCAGTTGTTGCATTACTACAACCCGCAACCTGGGCCATGTTAGGAATCATAGTACTACAAGAGTTGGCGATCCACCGGTTGTAGACGACCGGCCCGACTCCTCATTCCCCTCAAATGTATTCAGGGCTGTTGATTTTTTTTTATTTTTATTTTTTTGCATTTTCTGAACTCCTATTTAAGGTAATTTTCGGAGCGGCACGGTGAGTGTTTTGTAATTTAGTTTAATGTTGATTTAATAGATGAGATATTGATGGAGCTTTCAGGTTGCACTAAGTAATAAATCTCGGAGGACGGACTCACTTTATAATAGCGGCCGCATTGTCGTTCCGTTAATCCGCTCTGCGTATTCTCTGGGCTCTTTTGAGGTGAAGGTAGAAATGATTATATAATACAGTTTTGAACATTTTTCCTTTTGCTTTCTGGTCTGTATTGATCACATGCGACAGGATAAGTACCGGTGGAAGTGTAGAGGTAAAATATGGCTAATATTAGGGAACGTTTCGCTATGGAATCATTCGGATCAAAATGAGGGGTTGCAAAGAAAGACAACAAAGAGTATCACTAATGTTGCGTCGTAATGCCACCCCAATGCCGCTGTGGCACCCCTATGTCGGTGAACGCACCTGGTCTGTTGCCTCAAAAAACTAGACCGATAAATCATATTGTACCCCACAGAGAGAGGGGAAAGGAGGACAAGACTATACTCATAAGAGAATAACCATAAAAAATGAATCTTTATTGGTACAATGTTGACAATAAAAACTGATTTGATGTTATAACAACAAAAAAAGGGACCAAGGGTAGGGTGCCCAAGGGATACAGAGCAATCAAAAATGGTGAAACATTGATGAAAATGTTGCGAGGAAACTGGATGCAAGTTGTAATGGGGGCATATGGAGAGCCGCTTGAGTGGTGAATGTATAATACATAGAGTGGGCGTGTAATGTGTGAAAGGGGTCTCCAAGAAATAGATTCCAGTCCTTACCAAATGATGGGGGTAGTATGCTCCACTGTTCGGGATGAGTGCGTCCCCGACGTGGCCTTCGGCTCTGGATGAGCCTTCGTCTGGGGGTGAAGACGAAGGCTCATGCAGAGCCGAAACGCACATCGGGAACGGCTAGATATGGGGCTATGTTTTATGCTCTGGAAGGTTAGATATGGGGCTATGTTTCATGGTCCAGAAGGTAAGATATGGGGCTATATGGTCTGGAAGGTAGATATGGGGCTATGTTTCATGGTCCAGAAGGTTAGATATGGGGCTATGTTTCATGGTCCAGAAGGTTAGATATGGGGCTATGTTTCATGGTCTGAAAGACTAGGTTTGGTGCTATGGCTAATGGTGTGGAAGTCTAGATATGGGGTTATGTTTCATAGTCTAGAACACCATCAAATAACTTCTGGTATTTTAGCTCCTTGGATTCCTGTTACATGAGCAAAAGAGGATTAGAGGGAATAGCTGCAGTCACTCCTCTGTGATTCAGCTTGTGTGTGTATGTGTGTATGTATGTATGTATGTACATACAGCATCGGCCCTGGTAACTTCCAAGATACTGAAGCTTCACATCTCGCTACATCCATATAACAGATCGTTACCATAAGGCTGGTAATTTATTACAATTCTGTCTGACACATCCCTCTGCATGACCCTGCTAGAAATAAGTGACCCATTTGCCCTCTTCAAGGAATATTGATGCAAGGAGCTGACATCTCCTGCCGTTCTGGGATGTCATTCTGACACTTATGTAGCAGAGCTGACAATACTGCTTCTGCTTGTTGTATATTGAAGGGACGGTCTAGGTGTGGACAGAGCAGTGACTTGCTATGTGACAGAGATGGTAACGCTCTACTTTACATGTTCTTCCACCAGTCTTTCCATGAAGAGGACCCTGACCACATTTGGGCCTGGTCTCTGTGAGGCTTATGAATTGTTCAGTTATTGTCATCGGTCTCATGAATAAAGCAGTAGATCATTTGGGAGTCCCACCTATTTATAGGATTATTTTGTGATTGTAGCACAACTCCTGTAGGTTTTGGACCTTCTTTCTATCTTAGCCTACTGCCGGAGGTCCTGAATGATCTCCCAATTTTACATTAATCAACCACTTTAAAAATCAATGGCTAAACCTCCTGTCCTTCATTCCCTCTGACCCTTCTTCATTAATCACTCCGCTTCTGCTACTCTAGACAGTTAGTAGCTGAAGGGGCCCATCATACCTGGTTACACATTACCCAAATGTGTGTATGACTAGGGTTTGGCCATTACAGAGGACTTTTGTTGGTTGTGTAGAATTGTTATTTAAAGGTGGAACTGCACTATTCCAAAATTCACAATATTGATCCTCAGCACCCCCCACCCCCGGACAGCCATTATTCTCTGGGAATAAGCATTTTTGTATTTTGATAGACCAGGTCTTTTGGGACACGGCAATACCCAACATATTTATGATTTTATACAATTTTTTTTTAAACCTACATTTGTACTTTAACCCTATGCAGCCTGATTGTTCCTACTATATACTGCAATAGTGCAGTGTTACAGTATATGGAGATCTATAGATCTGTAAAAGTCTGCCACTGGCACACTGCTAGAGATCTTCCTTAATGACAGGTTCCGGAGTCTTTTAAATACGATCAAAGCCAACATGGCGGTGCTTTACCTGTGGCAGTCAAAGGGTTAACGCACATGATTGGTGCTATCTTGAGTATTACCCGGCATAAATGGAGAGGGCTTAGCCCGTGAGGCCTCCCCATACTCCATTAACATACAACTATTTTACAAGTTGTTAAGGGGTTAAAGAAAATCTACCATCAAAATCCATCTCGATAAACCAGAGATTGTTATTTTTGTTATCCATGGTCTCCTGCCTTCTAAAATCTATTTTTAAAAATATTCTTATGGACATTACCAGAGCCTCTCTTTGCTGCAGCTTCACAGGCTGTTACACTGAGGAGATGATCGTCACTTTATAAATCCACAGGCTGCAGGGTTAGTGTGTATGGTCAGTAACCTTTCATCTCCAGATACAAATGTCAGTAAGCGCCGATCCTGGTGGTAATTACCGGCTCTGAATAACACATGAGCGATGGGCCAGGTCATAATGTGCCGGATGTGTAACCTATGCGCTGTGTCTCCAGAATTAGCTCCAGAAAAAGAAAAATATCTTTATTGTACTTTAAGCAGCACAGTTTTGTCACATCCCAGCAGCGGCGCCGGTTGTCTCTTCATGACCGGTAGATCATAGCCGGTAATGTAAGGCCTGACGAAGGGACTCGCGGCTGCAGAATAAACGGCACAGGCGGCGGAGCATTATCATCTGTTATCTGCTTCCTGCTGATATCTTCACTGCGCTCCTGGCAGATAACTAAAGTGCATAAAGATGGCTTTTTCTACATCTCACAAATGTGTGTTAGGGATATATATTAAAGGGCATCCCAAGCTAAAAAATAACGGCAAAAACCAGTTAATACTATATCGGATGCAGCCAATGGGGCTACACAAGTGCCAACACATTTTTTTTAAGTTCTTAATCTGAGGAGTTGTTCCTTCCCTTTCCCCCACTTTTTGATAGGGGAAGAAAACAATCCATATCCTTGCTGAAGCACCGGACTGGGCAACTGGCCCACAAGAGAAACTGGGCTAGTGCTCCAATAATGCCAAACCCAAGATCTATGCTCTTGCCCAAGTGCATAAAAAAAATTTGTAAAAGGAAACTTGTCACCAGAAGGTTAAATTTCAGTGGTGACAGATTCCATTAGGCACTGATAAGTACAATCCATAGATGTTATGGTCATACCTTCACTGCCTTCCGTTCGTGCAATATGCCATGATAACATTTACCTGGCTCCCTGCCAGCAAGTCCTGCTCAAGTCCCGGGGGATGGCTCATTTCGAATAGCATACAGGTTCCGCTCTGCCCCCGCTCGTCAGTATGGAACTCTCCCCCTACCACATCCACCCTGGGCTATTACTACACATATGGACGGTGCGCATGCGACATTCGCTCACCGCGCAGGTGCAAGGTTTCCTGTGCGGTGAGCCGACGTCAGAAACGGAGTGTTGGGCACAGGGTGGATGTGGGAGGGGGAAAAATTCAATATTGATGAACGGGACCAGAGCGGAACCTGTATGCTAATTACCCTACGAACGTTGCTATTTAAAATGTAACCTTCTGGTGACAGGTTCCCTTTAAGCCCCATTCTACAAAGATCTGCGCTCCCCCGTAAACCTTCCGTAATACCCCACAAGGATCAGGAATCTATGTTTTTTCTCTTGTCCAAACCAGTTTCCACCAACGCACCAACCCAGGTGTCGGCCAAGGAGACAGACTGGAAGCTTACTGCTCCGAGGAAGGGGATGAGGAGCCTAATGCCCGCCTCATGATAGGCAAAACTTTGTAGCCATTAATGATCGGGATAACAGTTTTATGGTTTTACAAGGAAAACTGCCTCTATATAGCTAAGAGTCTCCACAAGCGGCAAATTTTTTCCCGGCTCTGAGGGGTAGCATTTTTCATCGAAAAAAGGACACAGAAGCGTATGGAGACTTGTTTTTCATGCAGTGCTCTATGGGTCAGATGTGGGTCTAAGATAATTAGCATAATAAGTCTCTGTATACCACTGTGTCTCAGAATCACCACTGAGCTGTACTTGAGGCAGGCATCCGGTACGCCTGTACTGTACTGATGAGCGGCAAGAATCCTGGAACAGTGCTGTCTACAGGCCCTGGTCACTGGCTTGGCTGCTGTTAGTCGATTTGAAAAGCAATTGTAGAGTTAATGGAAAAACTGTGCAGCCAATTAGCATATTTTTCAGACTATAAGAAGCACCTTACTAGAAGACTCACCCCAGGTTTGGTCATCCAAAAAAAGGAAAAATATATTTGACACCACTTAAAATTTCCCCTTTTGTCAAACACAAGAACGGCACACACAGTTTTGCTATTGGCTCTCGCACAGCTCTGCTACATCCATACAATCACACACAGGCCTTCTACATTGATTCATTCACACACCTCTGCTACCCTCACTCAGGTTTGCTACATGCATTCACTCACATAAAGGCACTGCTACATACATACATACACACAACTTTTCTTTAAACCCAGTTCCAGCCACAACTTCTTCTCCTGGCCCCATCCCCTGGCATGAAAGGGTTTAAGGACCTCGCAGGAAGCATCTGATCATGTACATACTTCTGACATCACCCTGAAGTCCTGGAGCAATCCTCATCGCAGGACGAGCAGGGAGAGAGTAGTGCAAAGGCTCTGCTCTCTTGAAGATCATGTGAAGCGCTTTGTCAGCTCTTCGCCCGTTCTCCAGGACAGTGGTCAGGAGGGTCTGGCAGTGCAGGATCCTCCTGACTTTCACACTAAAAGATGCAGGAGCTTTTCAGCAAAATTTTTTCTGCACCCGGGCAAGGACCAAGGCCTCTCCTTCCTGCCCAAAAACAGTGGAAGTTTCACGAAATAAAATAATCTAAAGCTGATATATAGAACATCACTGACCTTTACCTAAATTGGTTAATGTTGATGTCTATGTTCTAGAACCTCCCAAGGTCCAAATTTCAAGACTGTGGCACTTACTTGCAGGCAAAGTATGAAGCACCCTAGTGATGCTGGGAATATAGCAGATGAGGATTTGACAGATTATTGTTGTTCTAGCTTGTAATGATTGATTCGCTGCTTTTATTATACTGCGATTTCCCTCCATACAAATCATTTCTATTACATTTCTGCACAAATCCCAATTTCTGTGCAAAGCGCGAGATACATAAGTTCTGAGAGAGTTCCCCATTCTTCACCACCGCGTCTGTATTGAATGTGTCTCGGGATTCTCCTTAGACAGGAGGGATGACTGAGCCGGTGCGGAGAGGATGTCATTGTTCTGCAGTAAATGCTGATGCAGCACAATATCATATAAATCAATGTGCGGAGCATGGAAATGAGGACAAGCGCTTCTCTCCCCATACACTGTCTGACGTGAATTGCCAAATGTAATTTGACTGACGAACAATGTATCCCGAGCTAGCGTGGGGGGAAGGGGGTCGTTAGGTTGTCATTCTGTTATTTCTACCCCTGGTATTAATCCAGCCGAACAATTGTCGTAGAATCTGTTTGACACGACATAACAAACATCTCAATCAAAATTCTTGTTAAAAAAAAAAAAAAGGATTGATCAACCTGTTGGTTTAACGGTACTTGTGAAAATAACACAAACCGATTGCCCGATTCATGAGCTCAGCTTTCCCAACCGGAGAAGAGAAATAAAGTAACATATTGCTACCGTCATCTTGATTCCAAGAAGTGGTAGACTATGTATGATGTGATGCATCAGAAGATCCTTAAACCTTTCGAGAGCCAACTCGGCCAACAGACACAGTCCAAACTTTTCCACACTTGCCTTGGCCAAGCCCAACATGATGCAAAGCGAATGTTGGCCATACACGTGACATGGTTGGTTTCAACCTGCTGGCGTTGTGGTGGAGAGACCCACGTTTAAAGGACATCTACCACCAGAATGAATGACTGCATGCAAATGAGCCTGAGGTGCTCCAGGCTACATTAACACCCATGGAGCCTGGAGCCCCTCAGGCTTATTTGCATGCAGTCCTTCATCCTGGTGGTAGATGCCCTTTAAGGTTGATTTCAGATGAGGATTTTTGGTAGGTGTGACACAGATAGTGAGGCAACCATATTCCATGACCTGCACACAGGGAAAGGACTCCAATCCTATTCATATATGTAGCAAGAAGTCCCAACATCCATGAAGAAGTAGATTACAGTATGGTACTGCTGTCCTACAGAGGAACAGGGACTGGTTGTATCATATCTGACTATGATGCTTGGAGTTCTGTCCCTTGGATCAGTGTTTGGTTCATGAAAAGTGGCTGCAATATGTGTCTCAAAGATGCCAATAAGTCCAATATATATGGCCACTTGGTCTCCAAAATGAGATTTGTGCTGTTTTTGAATTTGTGCCCACCATGTCAGTTATTTGCTTAAATCTTAAAAAAAAAAACTAATAAACTTGATGTATACAGGCAGTCCCCTACTTAAGAACACCTGACTTACAGACAACCCCTAGTTACAAACGGACCTCTGGATATTGGCAATTTACTGTACTTTAGCCTTAGACTACAATAATCAGCTGTAACAGTTATCACAGGCGTCTGTAAGCTTTATTATTAATCCTGGTTCTTATGACAATCCAACATTTTTAAAATCCTGTTGTCACAAAGACCAAAAATAATTTGGCTGGTGTTACAATGATAAAGTATATGGTTCCGACTTACATACAGATTCAACAAAAGAACAAACCTACAGAACCTATCTTGTACATAAACCCGGGGACTGCCTTCAGTTATGTTTAACTTTCCATTTATCCATTTTCCTTTTTTTATTATTATTATTTCGAAAAAAAATGTGTTTTTTTTCCTCCGATTTGTCAATGTTTTTTATTTGTATTTCAGGTCTGCCGAGTGGCCTATGAGATCATGCAGACGCTCCATCCCGATGCTTCTGACAATTTCCACTCCCTGGATGATATTTATTATTTTGGAGGACAGAATGCTCATAACCAAATTGCAATATACCCCCACCATCCGAGAAATACAGATGAAATCCCTATGGAGCCTGGGGACGTTATCGGTGTGGCCGGAAATCACTGGGACGGCTACTCGAAGGGTATTAATCGTAAACTCGGCCGAACCGGTCTCTACCCTTCATACAAAGTTAAGGAAAAAATCGAAACTATCAAATATCCAACATATCCGGATGCAGACAAATGAGTGGACGACGGCCTCATCCTGGATAACTACCATGTGCCCATCAAAACACCAGAGCGACTAAACTCCAGCTCCGACTTAAGCGGAGACGTTAAAGCTGTTTTACATGAAACACGACGAAAGGAAAGTTCCCGTTCCTTGAACGTCCGGTGCAGAACATTGACGGTGCAAAACACTCCCATAATCCCGTTTATCGATCCAGCCGGTCAGTTGAGCGCGGTGCTCTCCTGCTGCCATTAACTGACAGTATATCAGACGTGTAACACTGCCATATTGTGCAATTAGAGCGACATGAAGGTGTTTTATACTCGCAAGGTTTTAAAACGACGATGCCTGTTACCGATGGTTCAGCCGTCCATAGGAGCCCCGCCACAGCCTGAAGCACTGTGCGGAGCCTTCCTGCTTGTGTAGCATTGTGACCACGACAACTTCTCCAGTCCAAGAGTCCAAAGGAAGTTAGATGGCTACAAGACTCCTCGAAGGAAAAGTCACATTGTCCAGTACAAGAACGGCCCATCTCACAGACAGAACCATTCACTGTTTGTTACTGTAGGAAGATTTTTTTTTTTTTTTTTTTTTGTATAAATTCTCCATGAGATGATTCTTAAAAAAACACACGTGTTTCTTGGCATTGTCTTTGATAACAAACAATTAAATAATATAAAAAATTACCTATTTATAACTGCTTGGAAATTGCGGAGGAGACTGGATATGTCTATGATGAGACCCACTGCCGAGTGGTAGACGAGTGTTCTTACATCTGTCGTAGGCTTCTTATTGGATACTATTAGGGAAGACAAAATTCTATTTTTATGAAAAGACCCATCTCCACTACACCTATACAGTCCGGCTCGCCCGGCAAGTAGGTGGTATTATGGGCAGATGAGTCTTAAATCCAACATCTCCCACCCTTCGTACCCCCAACATCTGC
Organism: Engystomops pustulosus; assembly: GCA_019512145.1. Classification (NCBI taxonomy): domain Eukaryota; kingdom Metazoa; phylum Chordata; class Amphibia; order Anura; family Leptodactylidae; genus Engystomops; species Engystomops pustulosus. Next base: position 11,807,244 of record CM033647.1, on the reverse strand, counting down.
TTTCGAGGGGAAGTCAAGATATTTAGTAGACATGTAAAGCTTAGATCACTAAAGTAAACTTAATTTTGAACACAAAATTACACTGGTAGGCTTAAAGCTTTTCCAGGATTTTAGGGAGATTTTCCACCAATAAATTATTTCAAGTAATCTATTTGGGAATTTGCTGAAGACGTTGTTATTCCCACTTCAGGATCTTATCTATCAGAGCAGGACTGTGTAATGATTCATGTTCCCCTAAGGTGAACATGATTACTGCTGTTCTAAAAGGGAAACTCCATGTGATCAATTGTTCAGTGGGTGGCCCTTCTTACAAATTACATTATTGCCTGCTGGGGGCTATATGCGATACCAGTGGGTTAATCTAGATCCCTCAGCATCAACTGTTCTAGAAGATTTCATTCACTGTATAGTGACTGTCCAGGGTACTACATCTCAGCTCATTTTCTATTAAAATACCCTAGAAACCCCTAATATAATGACAGACTTAATGTTCGGGTTCGGCCACCCGACCCGGAAGTATTGCTGAATTGGTGGCAGAAGTCCGGCAAATGAATACCCCAAGGTGCTAGCCATGGCTCTGATTGGCCCAGTGAACTCCCCCTGTCCAATCATAGACATGTCTAGTTGCTAGGGGCGTTCATTTGCCTAATTGGCTGTTTGGCCACCAATCCGCCAATACTTCAGTCTCGGAAGGCCGAACGCAAACACATCAAGTCCACTCTTCTCTATTAATGACCTGCCTTGATCAAGCATCTGTGGAGGTGTAAATCTCCTGTCATCTCTACGCAACAGGGGGACAACGAACCCCTGTTCTCGAGGTCCTATGGGACCCCCACTAATCAGCAAGTCAGGCCCTATCCTGTAGATGGGGCCTAACTTACTATGACTGGAGAACCCCTTTAATCTATACCAACCCGAAACTGCAATCTGTATTGCATATTTACATTATTCTTCAGAGCTGCACTCAAAATTCTGCATTACTTGTGGACACAGTCTACATCTTGATGGCGTACGCCCCTCACAGCATAATCTATACAGAGTTTTCTGTAGAATACAGCGTCTGATGTATATATTAGGTTGGAAAGGAAAGTGTATGAAGATGTTGCCTCTGAAGCTCTCAGAATTGTAAAATTGGGGCATACATCAAAGTTTCTAAGCTCGTGTGCAGATAATACCACTGTGTAAATTGTAAAATAAGGCTGAAAGATAACCCGACACTTTAGTATGAAGGTAGCATTACAATGTGTGTTTTACTTTTTTTGTACGTCTTGTGCCCATGTATACGGCCCACTGAGCCATTCCCTTTCTTTATATCATGACTTTAAAGGGGTTGTCCTGCAATAGCAACTTACAGGAAGTGTCTGATGGCTGGTGGTCCCACCGATGAGAACAGTAGTCACTAGACGGAGGAGCCACTAGTCTCACTAGTATGAGACTACCCATACCTTGCCGCTCCGCTCGTCTATAGGAGACCAGGAGAAAAATGTCTTGTGGTCGGGGTGAAACCTTTCACCTATCCTGTAAATAGTCTCATATAGATGTAAGGAGCAGCAGCAGAAGTAATTGCTCTCTCTACCTCAACCCCTACAGGGGACAAACCCATCGCTGGGACCACCTAGTCATGGGTCTACTAAATTAATCGAGAGGCAAGATGAGTTTATATCGGTTTCCACTATCCAGAAGAAGTGTCTGATTGCCGGTGGTCCTACTAATGAGATCTCCCTGATCACAAGAACAGGAGTCACCAGATGCGGGGGGAGTCACTGGTATCAGACTACCTATACAAAGCTAAGTGTAAGTGGTTGATGGTGGTCCAATAGAACCTGTCAGCAGGTATAACGTCCCCTAAGCCATAAGCTTGCCTTCATGCAACTAGGGTTTAGGGTTTCAAGCTTTTTCACCTTATCTGGTTCCCAGGATTCCCGGTGATAAAGGCAGGGGGTTAGTTAAATTTAAGTCAAGTTCCGCACCCTTTGTGCTGAACTCAGCACTTTAGTTATCACTAACTTGAATCCGTGACCCTTCCACTGTTGTATTGGTAAGCCGATGACACCTGTGACGGCCATTTTCCCGTGATTCTAGATGGTGGGTCTTGAGACTAACTTGAGTTAGGTGATAAAGGCAGCGGGGCAGCGGGGCGTCTGACACTTGATACCGATCCAGACTCCCCTACCTAACGCATACGAATAGTACGACCCTCAACTACGTCTGCAGTGATCAACCGTGACCCTTCCACTGTTGTATTGGTAAGCCGATGACTCCTGTTCTTGTGAAAGGTAAGTCTCCAGGGATCATCATCAGATAGGAGATAAGTTGCGATCACAGGACAACACTTTTAAAATTCTTTAGCCAAAATAAATTGTATTGTATTTTGTCTTTAATTGTTTTCTCAGTCTGAGCAACAGACTGCATATCTCCAAAGCTCTGACTGTCCCCCCTCCATCCCACCTCGATCATAAGAGCGACCAGAAAACTGTGTGTACAATCACCAAGTGGGAATTGCCTTATCGCTGTGGACAGTGGGCTCTGTTGTGACTAGACTTGTTGTTGGAGTGCCTTCAGCCTGTAGATGGATGAGACTGTAGCCTAGTGTACACACTGTCTGTCTTTTTGCATCTGTCATGTAATGATGCCTTAAAATTAAAGAGAAAAATGGGAGGATGATGATTCTTACTGAATTCGGCAGCAGAGCAGACAGAGGTGTCCATCGTTGCCTTAGCCAGAATTTGGTGAACCAGTTGCTCAAGAAACCAGTTCAAAATCCTCGAAAGTCGGCAAATTACATCTAAATCTGGTATTTATGTTGCGACAACCTAATCTGCGATGATTCAGTCCACAGTGGAGGTGACTACTCGTTAAAGAAGAGGTTTCGGCTAACTTCTCTAGATACATGACCACCCCTAAAAGAGGAGCAAACCACTGCCGGACTCCTGATTGTAGCGTATAAAATGGCAAAAGGATAAGACAATTGAAATCTACATGTCCAATCCTTACTTTTCCCAGTGCCTCGCTGCGCCAATAATTATAGTACAGGTCTGCCTGTATTACCACATGGCTTCTCGGCTCATACGGAAATTGGAGTGAGTTGAGGAACACTCACCTGGCCATCCCCATCTAACCAAAACAGGCAACAAACAGGGGACTTGGGGTATAACTGCAGTTCCATCCGTGTTCGATCTTCAAAATGTCTCAAAATTGTTGCATCTACTGGGTTTTTTTAATTTATTTTTTTGCCAAATTGTGACTTTTTGTCAACCCACTTCACTTCAGGCAATTTACTCCAATTTTATCATGAGAATCCAGATGTGGTAGATGGATTTAGGAAGTGCGACTTTTCAAAAAGGGGCAAATTTTGAAACAAATCCACACCGGTTCCCCCAGTGTCGCAGGAAAAAAGTTGGAAGGAACTAGTCAAAAAGATGCTAATTCTCTCCAGACGTTAAACGGGTTGTCCAGGACTTGTTTTTATTAAGGCTGGAGGGGCTGCAAAAAGAATTAAAAGCATATAGTCTCCTCCTCCGGCTCTCCCGTTCTCCTGCAGCACCTCCCCATCACTGCTGGTCCTCTGTTTATATACAGAGACTGGGGTCCAGACCCGACCGCTTGCATCCGCCTGCTACTACTTGAAACTCAGTAGTTGAGTATATGCTTCTTATTATTTTAACAAATCTCCCCCCCCCCCCCCCCAGGCCTTGTATAAAAAAAAAAATTATGACATTGCCAACCCTTTTACAACCTCATCTATCAAAATGTAAACAAATTTATCAGGTTTTCCAACCCACTATAAGAAATACAACAAAATCTGCAAAATACACCCATCCAAAAACTGCCGCATGAGACCTGCTCAATTATAAATTCTCTCGAATCGTTTTTTTGTCAACCCAAGACTTGAAAGTTGCGAAGCAACACTGCTAACCACTGGGCCAACGATGGACTTTTATTTATGTTTTTTAATTTAAACAAAAACACTACAAAAAGTAAAATAGCATAAAAACAATATATATAACATCTAGTACAAGCTGAAGCCAACAACCAAACATATAAAACATTTTAACATATAAATATCACGCACTTTCGTCTGGTTTCCCGACGATTTCTGATTTGCCCTGAATTGCCCCGGGATTTTGGCGCACACGATCGGATTTTGGCGCTTCGGCGCCGGCTTTCACGTGACATAAATCGGGGGGCGTGGCCCTTGGACAACCCGACGGATTTAAAAAAAAAAGAATTTGTGTCGCAAGATCAGCACTCACATGCACCGGGACGAAGCAGGTGAACTTCGGCGGACCTCGGCGCAGCAGCGACACCTGCTGGATATTGGTGGCACGGACCTTAGTGAATGCCGGCAGACCCGAATCGGCGTTGGAGAATGCGCCGCTCAATCGCGACTGGACCCCGTAAGCAAATGTTCCCCATTGTCTCAAGTTTGATATCCGGTGCATAGCGGATAACTATCTCCTTGGTGGAGGTCCAACGGCTGCAAACCCCACAATAACGGGTGTCTCCTCTCACCGATTGCTGGGTCCTTCCTAGTTAGTATATTGACTGCCGAAATGAGTGACATTGATTGCGCAGAAATCTTGGGAGCTCTTGAAAATAAACCCAAAAGCATCGGAGCAGAGACCTGGAATTGTAGGATCGGCTGAAAGGTTCTATTTAAGGGGTAAAGTCCGGAAAAACCAATAGAAGTTTCATAGAAGTTAACTTCATAATCTACAATCTTGGAATAATTTTAGTGGTCTGCAGCGTAAGCCAAAATCCCAAGAAATCAATGTGGAGAGAACTTGACAACAGGGATCAGGTTAGGGTTTTTTTGGTGCTTGGACTTTGCAGGAACAATCCAGAAATACATCTATTTTGCATTGCTGAAGCAGCTTGCATAATGAATGCCTTCCGGGGACAGGCCGCACAGATGCTGAGCTCAGGGGAAGGTGAGCAGTCACGCAGTTTGTAACAAAAACTGATTATATGTATAACAAAGCAAAATGTCTCGTCTTCTGCAGATTTATGAAGACTAACTCTTTAAATCCAAGTCTCGGTTGTACACATAGGATGGATGTCCAATAAGAACTTGTCCAGTTGACCACGATCTAGTACATTTCACCTATACAGATACTTTGCTTGGTCAATCCTAGTCAAAGAGAGGGATAAAGTTTCTTAGCAATGCAGATATTACCACATTTGTATCTCCAGTATGTGACCCGGTTGTTCTATCTATCCCTGAGAAAGCAGACCCCAAAAACCCTTGGTATACCTCCAATGAATACAGAATAAGTGGGGTCTAGTACCACAGTTTACCATACATAAATCTTAGGCCCGAGCCATAAAATGGAGCAGTAATGGGAATATATAGCCTGGCACTTCCTGTTCTGTAAAGATCACTTCTCAGATTATCTCATATTTAGATAGTGTTTACTATTCACCATAGGTGATGATCAGAGTTTATTTCCTCCCCCTCCCTTAAAGAGCATCTACCACCAGGATGAAGAACTGTATGCAAATGACGACCCCTAGGGCCCCTTTAGGACAGGGGGACAAATACCTAGTTTGCACCCTTCCCAACGCCAGCCCTGCCTCTCCCTCATTTTGTTCATTTTTAAAGGGGTTGAGCCTTAATAGACCAGTATTCCCTGTCCAGAATGGAATCTGACCACTTACACCCCCAAAATGGAGAAATGGGGTACAAAAGGTCTCCTGAAATGACTCATACCGGACGAGGTGCGGGTGAAAATGCACAACCTTAAACTCATTCATTTCTATGCGGCTGTTTGCAGGACTTTTAGATCCTGCGATACTCATCACAAAAGGCAGAGATTTACCGTAACGGTCTGAGAGCAAAACCGTTTGAGTTGCTCATGGCAACCAATCAGAGCTCAGCTTTCATTATATAGACAGCTGTGGGAAAGTGTAAGCTGAGCTCTGATTGGTTTCCATGAGCAACCTGGCCGATAAATCTCTCATTTTATCATGTATCTATCATGGCATTTATACATTTTAGGGACCTTCTACAGAGACAGATAATAAGGCCATGAAACAGGAAAATTCCCAAGAACAATGTACACTTACACCATGAGACAAGATGTACTTACCGCACTGTGATCGGTTCCATAAATCTCTATGGGGACCATGATCTCACCACGAATTGTGTGCCCAGGTCATGGCCCCCATTATGGTCGTGTGCATGAGGCCTACCCCATAGGATGGTGTTATATAATAGGTTACACCATGTATTTATACTAGTATTGCTACAGTCAGTGATCAGGTTAGTAATGCGGACACAACATAATTTTTCTACAGTCACACGAACACTGAACACTGCTGCTGCGGTGAAATACGGGACATTTGCGTATGCTCTAGGTGGTACTATGTCAATGTGACCGGTGGAGCCCAGACATGGTGGTGGTAGAACATTTTCTTTCTATAATTACATTCTAGAGATTGTGTTCAGGGGCGTAACTACAGCGGTAGGAGACACTATGGATCCCCCTGTGGATGTGTATATGCTATATGTCTGTGCAGCCGGTCCCCTACTTAAGAACACCCCACTTACAGACGACCCCTAGTTACACACGGACCTCTGGATGTTGGTAAGTTATTGTACTTTAGCCCCAGGCTACAATAATCAGCTGTAACAGTTATCACAGGTGTCTGTAATGAAGCTTTATTATTAATCCTGGTTCTTATGACAATCCAATTGTCACAGAAACCAAAAATATTTAGCTGGATCTACAATTATAAAATATACAGTTCCGACTTACATACAAATTCAACTTAAGAACAAACCTACAGAACCTATCTTGTACGTAACCCGGGGACTGCCTGTATATGGTATTGTATGTGTGTGTATTTGCTGTATGTGTGTGTATCCTTCACTTTATGTATGTGTATATTGTGTATGTATGTTTATGCTGTCTGTGTGCATATGGTGTGTATATGCTGTATGTAGAAGTATATAAATGTGTGTGATTGTAACTCACATTAAAGGGTGAAGGGAGGACCATTCAGAAGACTGCTATGGGGCACTGCCTCTCCTAGTTACGCCCCTGTTCAAGACCACCATAAGAACAGAGTGGGGGAGATGCATTATACATTAAGAAAACTGTCAGAGAAGACGCATAAATCTCCTCCACCCCGTCAGTTTCCTGCTTACTCCCGCAAAACGCCACTTTGGGCACGCCGGGGCATAGAGCGGGCCGCCGGTGAGCAGACATGGGCGTGAACGAATATACATTAGTCGAGATTAATACTTATAGGGTGGTTTAAATTTCTTTGGTCCCACCACTAGGACCCCCACTGACACTTAGGTTGTAATGCGTGTGTCCACCATTCGGAGTCAATGGAGATAACTTCTATCTAATAGGACAATTATCACATATCCGGTGATACATATCTATCATAAGATTTTCCTTTCAAAATAGAAATGACTCTACTCATCTTATTTCAGATCGCCATAATTCTCCTGGCTCATTATATCAAAGTTAATAAAGCCCAAAGTTAATATCCCAGTTTTTGAGTGTCGAAAGAAGAAGCACCACCCATTAGGTGAGTTGAGCCTCTTGTCTCAGGCAGCACCACTTGCAGAAAGGTAGGGGGCAGCATCAGGGGAGCAGTCACCTGCTACAAAGCAGATCATGACACGTAAATTTTGTTTCTCTTCACACCTGATGTTAATAAAGCTGTAAGACACTGCATAGAGTAACCACCAACTAAATAAATACTGATCATTTTTTACTGCATGGGGTGGATTGGGGCACCATTCTATAGGTCGCTCCAGGCAGCAAAGAGTTTAGGTGCACCCCTGCCGGCATCTTGAATTTCTTACACCGAATCTTGCCTAAATATGTAGTGGATTATAAATAGGCAGTTTGGGCAGTAGCCCAGGCCCAAGCATTCTAGGGGACCCATGCCCCCAAAATTTATACTGAGAAGGGACTTCACCAATGAAATCCTCTTAAATCTGTACCTACTCTTAATACACATGCACACTTGCTCCATTTCAGAATCTTTGAAGGTCCTCCAAAGGTCTTGAAACCCCGGATTGAAAACAGCAGAAGGGATTCATCCTCCATTCCCCAAGAAGCTGATTCTAGTACCCGATGTAAGAAGTGATTCCAGACTTGGACTGCTTGGAATCTATCTTACTGTGGGAGTACCTCAAGCTGATGTATTCAATTGTAGGATGTACAATCCTATAGCAAAGACGCTCAGTGTCGGCATGGTCAATGCCGTCTATTATATATTTTGTTCACTTGTTGTCTTTTTGAGGGTCTTTAGCCAAGAATATAGAATGGCACACAGATTAGGATTAATTGGTCCAAGGTCAAGAACAGCATAAAAACATGGCTCCTGCCATGGTTGGCCCATTGGCTTGAGTTGGGCATGTGCTTTACATAGACTCATTCAGCCGACAGCTGTTCTTCTTAACTTCTACACTTCCATGCATGGTTGGGTCAACGGTTGGCAGGTAATCTCCTCAAAAACGACAATATTGGACACACCAGGGACAGTCAGGACACTACCATGGAATTGCGATGGTCATCTGACCCTGACTATATCAACAGCGAAGACCAACATTTACCTATATGAAGAATATCCCGCACATTCCTTGGGACTGTTCATTCCATTGCATTTCATTCCAGCTCTATTATGCTAATTGGGAGTAGATTTCAATAGGACGACAGAACATCCCCCATCATCTCGAGTCTGAGTGAGGAAGTTGCGGCCAAATGCAGCGCAGCTAAACAATTCTCTTATCTGGCAGCGAGTCTCATCCATTAATGGAAATGTTTTGTTGACCGTGTTCCTAGTTAGAATTTCAAATGCATTTCATGGGGAAGATAAGACGTGACGAATGAGGAGCCTTCTTCTAACACTCAGTAAGTACATGCAAAGCTGGCGGCATGTGATAAGGAGGTGGCATAATGCTGCCCATTAGCAGGGCTACATGTGTGCCCATAATCAATATGGAAAGGAACGGGCGTACTGGCATCTCACAATAAAAGGAAAGTTGACAAAAACAGGCAATATTATAATTACTGATATTATAATCACGGATTTGCCGAAAAGAGCGATCAAGGGAATATTTCTAAGAGCTGTGTATCTGTGACATCATCTATTGTCAGTAGTGATGTAATGATGGGTCAGTGTTATCTATATAGAGGTCATTGTACAGGGAGGGGGAGGAGATAAGCTGTGACATCATCTATTGTCAGTAGTGATGTAATGATGGGTCAGTGTTATCTATATAGAGGGTCATGTGATAGCGAGGGGGGAGGAGATAGCTGTGTACGTCATCTATGTCAGTAGTGATTTAATGATGGATCAGTGTTATCTATATGAAGGTCGTTACAGGGAGGGGGATGAGATATGCTGTGACATCATCTATTGTCAGTAGTGGTATTAAGATGGGTCAGTGGTTATCTATATGAAGTATTGTACAGGGAGGGGGAGGAGATAACTGTGTACATCATCTCTTGTCAGTAGTATGTAATGATGGTCAGTGTTATCTATTAGAGGCATTGATCAGGGAGGGGAGGAGATAAGCTGTGACATCTATTGTCGTAGTGATGTAATGATGGTCAGTGTTATCTATATAGAGTCATTGTACAGGGAGGGGGAGAGAATAAGCGGTGACATCATCTATTGTCAGTAGATGTAATGATGGGTCATGTTTTCTATATAGAGAATTGTACAGGGAGGGGAGGAGATAAGCTGTGACATCATCTATTGTCAGTAGTGATGTATGATGGGTCATTGTTATCATATATAGAGGTCATTGTACAGTGAGGGGAGGAGATAAGCTGTGACATCATCTATTTCGTAGGATGTAATGAATGGGTCAGTGTTATATCATAGAGGCATGTGTACAGGATGAGGGAGGGATAAGCTGTGACATCATCTATTGCCAGTATGATGTAATGATGGGTCAGTGTTATCTATATAGAGGTCATTGTACAGTGGAGGGGGAGGAGATAAGCTGTGACATCATCTATTGTCAGTAATGATGTAAGATGGGTCAGTGTTATCTATATAGAGGTCATTGTCAGGGGGGGAGAGGAGAGAAAGCTGTGACATCATCTATTGTCAGTAGTGATGTAATGTGGGTTTCTATAAAAGGTTTTTGGCAATCCTTTATAAGAATCCTATTACATGTCAATCTATAATTGAACCTTGTGCAGAGTAAAAATTTAGGATGTGGTACTTATTCAAAAATTATGTGATTTTTTTCATCCTTTAATTCTCCTTCCGCGCTCCCTCTGCGGAAGCTGTAGTTAACATTCACACACTGGTTGATGACCGTAATTGTGAGGTTTGGCTTTCTTGGATCTAATCCGCGTGCCTCTACTATACCTTGACCTCTGTACCATACTTTGACCTCTGTACCAACTTTGACCTCTGTACCATACTTTGACCTCTACAACCATACCTTGACCTCTACACAATACCTTGACCTCTACACCATACCTGTACCATAGTTTTAGCCTAAATGCAAGGTTTTTAGGAGAAGGCTCTCGCACAGTGATGAGCACCAACCACCCACCGCCCCCCCCCCCCGACCTGTGTGGGTAAGTGACTCTTGTAGAAGTAATGCCCTGAATTTCTGGTCATTTCCTTAACCAGACGGAGGAAGGCTGCACATTAGCAGACAGAAAATTACAGCTTCTCGCATTATGATGGGGAGGACATTTTTCTGCTTACTGATTGGACACAATTGTTAATGAGGTCTCCAATGAAAATGGATGCAGCCACGTTCCGATAACTGGAGGTAAATGATGGAAATTATAAGCACGTTAGACCAATAGTTAGCCAGAAATGAAAGGATGTTATGTGTAGTATCCACATTCACTGTTCTACATATTATAAGATAACATTAAAAACACTGTTATTATAAGTTCCCCCTCTGACCCATCGGGCCTGGCACCACAAGACCGTGAAGGTTTCCCATGGTTCTCTGTTGTGTTCCTCAAACCATTCCTGAATCATCATCTGTATAATTATTATTATTATTATTGGTCAAAAAGGCCGCTGCTATCAGGAAACGGGGTATTATCCATCTTACAATGTTTACGTTGGTGGTACACAGGGCTGGATCATAGGGGGGCTCCTGGGCGCAAGCCCCAGGGCCCCCACCACTTCCCCTTTATATGGGCCCCCACCAAATGTGTAGTTGGCTTTGGGCTCCCCGGCCGATTCGCGCGATGTTCCTCACTTTCGTCTATGGCAGAGCGAGTGAATAATAAGAACCCTGCTCTGCCTAGACGATGCATATACACCAAGATGGCGGCCCCCTGCCCGTGTTACCATCACGGCACCGCGACGACGGCACTGCTTGTAGCAGGGCGCACCACTTTGGTTTACAATCCGACACCGAGAAGGAAGATGATGACGGCGCACTCAGGGGAACGATGGAGGATGAGAACAATTTTATTTTATCTATGACTGTATATAGTTATAGGGGGACAGTATATCGTTTATAGGGAGACTGTATATAGTTATAGGGGGACGTCATATAGTTATTATAGGGGTTATAGTTATTATAGGAGGAACTGTATACAGTTATAGGGTTGTATGTTATCATATGGGGGCTGTATATATTATGGGGTGTAGTTATTATAGGGGGACGTATATAGTTATTATAGGGGTGTATAGTTATTAGAGGGGGGACTGTATATAGTTATTATAGGGGAACCAGTATATAGGGAGAGCTGTATATAGCGGTTGCTGGGGAAGCTTGCATACGCAGTTGCTGGGGGAGCTTATACTACAGCAGTTGCTGGGGGGAGCTGTATACAGCTGTTGCTAGGGCTGCCGGTCCAGCGTTGCTGGGGAGTGGTATATAGCGATTGCTGTTCCCTGTCTGGACTACATTCGATGGGGGCCCCAACCAACCTTGATACGGCCCGTGGTCATGTCAAAGTAACCTCAGCCAATGGCTCAGGAGCAAGTTTCTTCATCAAACATCAGCCTCTGCGGTATTGTCTTCTTTCCAAAATGTACCTGGTGCCATTTCGTCCCAGGTTGGTGATGCCTGCAAACACTAGCTACTGGACATATTCTCAGTCTGGATTATAGGGTTCCCCCCCCCCCACTCCTGCTGTATGAAGTCCTGAGGCAGGGTCAAATCTTAGTGAGGGCACCTGGGACATGAGTTCCGGGACACCACCAGTAGGAGGAAGGACCCTTCACCAACTTGCCTGCCCCACAACTCCTGCCCCATGACCAAATTCACATGGTGGTGACTTTTGGCTTCTTTGGAGCCGTTACGGCTACTGTAGATGTCTTCTGTGACTAATTATCTACTGTATGTGGTACTTTTACTTATTGGCTATTGTGTGGGGGTCCGATTACTTTTTTGATGACTTTGGTGGCACCACTACTATATTGGCAACCGTGTTGGGGGATGTTACTATATTGTGTTACTGTAGGGACATAATAAGATCTCTCTGGAGAAACAATAGTGCCTTAAAATTTTGAGGTGGTCCATTTGGTTAAACATGAATAAAGACCTTTTTCATTCTTGTTATTTGGGGGTTTAAAGTTACAAAAGATGGGAGAAAAGGTTTTTTTTAGTATAGTATATATGTTTTTTAACTTTTCAAATGACCTCAAATTCCCTAGATTGTCAATGGTCTTTTTATATAATATATAGTTTCAGGCAAACTATAACTATAGGGATGTGTTTTTTTTATGGCATAGAGAGAATTTATTTATTGGGAAATATTAATGTTATATTACTGTATTTATAATATTTTGTGTCTGTGTTTCTCCTGGGCACGAAAGACCCATATGGGAAATTGTAATTTTTTTTTTACTGCATCTTTGTTTTGTATTATTTCTTCTAATTTCAGTTCTGGTGTTGTTTTTATGTACTGAACTTGTTTTTTTTGTTCTGTACTTACTGTAAGTACTGGACTTGGTTCTGCTGCTCTATTTTTGTATACAACTTGAACTTGAGGCTGTATTTATGGTGTGATTTTGGTTCTGGTGCCCTATTTATGTATACAATTTGATTATAAGGTTGTAAATATGGTGTGATCTTGGTTCTGGTGCTGTATTTATGTATAGAACTTGATTATGAGGCTATATTTATGGTCCTTTGGGCCTGGTGCTAATTTTATGTGTACACTTTATTATAGGCTGTAATTATGGTGTGATCTTGGTTCTGGTGCTGTATTTATGTATAGAACTTGATTATGAGGCTATATTTATGGTGTGGTTGGGCCTGGTGCTATATATTTATGTGTACAACTTGATTATAAGGCTGTAAATTATGTGGGATCTGGTCTGTGTTCTTTTTTTTGTGTGATCTTGGTTCTGGTGCTGTATTTAACTGGTTCTGTTTTTGAATGTGTTCTGCCTTCTGGATGTATTCTATTAACCACAACACTTTTTGTATTTATGGATGTATAGGGCTGTCTATAGTGTATGTATGGAATACTTGATAATATGTTCTTCAATCATTTGGATAATTGAGCTGGGCAAATAACCTCTTTAACTCCTTCAAAATCCTATTTAACTTTTTTCCTTTACCATGTACAGAGCTGTGTAAGGCTTATTTTCTGCGTAACAAATTTTCCTTCTCAGGTGAAATTATTTTTATTCTATGCCGGGTACTGGGAAGCGGGAAGAAAAATCCAAATGTGATGAAATTGGCATAAATGTGATTTGTGATTGGAGAGTGAGACCACATGACCAGAGCGAGGAGTATGACGGTTGGAGAGTGCCACAGTCAGTACGTCAGTTAGGAGGAGTGAGTGGCTGACAGGGAGTTAGTGCTGAGCATCACCCTCAGAGCACAAGCTCTTGATCAGGCCTACTAGGTCCTCAGTTTATCAGCTCTACACTGAGTGACACAGGACAACCAGGGTAAAGCTGCAGCTTCCAGCATGGACACAGTACATCCCAGCTGCCCCTGCATCCAGGCTGGTGACCCAACTCCTGAGGTTTCCCTCTCCAAGATCACTCAGTACTGCTTTGTACAGAATCGTTTGGCCTTTTTGCTGCTGTTGGTTACCTTTTATGCAACACATTGCCCTCCGCTGGTCCCCTGCTACGGCTGTATCACCATCAGTGGGCGCCCCATCTATCTACCAGGGCCATACTTACAGACTACTCAGACTCTAAGGGCTCCCCCAGGAGAACCAGTACTACAGCCTCTCCCCATCTAATTTCTTACACACACACCTGCTGAGACCTGCCAGGCTGTAGGACAGCCCTCCGGTCCCCATACCACACCGTGACATCAGCATGTCCTAGCTGCAACCGCCAGACCTCTCCGGTATTCCAGGCCCTAAGAGAAAAAGCTAGGCCCCGGTGGGGGATGTTGCAGATTATAAGTTTGTGCCTGGTGGTGTTCCCAGAGAGGGGAACCTGTGAATGGAATGTCTTTGTGTGAGTAAGGTTGGACCTGGGTTCCTCCTCAGGTCTGTTTGCTTAGGTTTTTTGATAACAAATTGTGCCTTGTGCCGCCTGCGATAGTCACAGGATATTGAATAAGTATCACGTTATCAATGTCTTACTTCAAGATTTCTATGAGAGAGGATAAGAATGTGACGTAGGGACTCCATGTGGCCGGACCCTCGGTGTATCTTGAGCTGGACCCGGTACAATCCTCTTCCCCTCAGATTACCGCTGAGGTTCTCTCTGCACTATTGTGCCTTACACTGATGTCACGTTGACCCTTTAATCTTGAGATATTTGCCTGGACTTCCCGCTGACTTTCTAATGCGGCGCACTGCGGCTACCGGTAATTAAGTGACGTGAGAACTTTTTTTTACCAATAATTGTAATAATTTAAGAACTATCAGTCACATTTCAACATTCCTTCAGGTCTCTGCTCTTGTGGGGACAGCACGGATGACAGTGTGACATGTCTGCCTGGAAGCCTAGACAGGTAGATATAGTAAAGATGATAGTTTTTTATTCAAGGTTAATAATACTGCAGTCATAGAAAGAAAAACGACATAGATAGAAAACTTCTAGAAAAATACTGTGCAGAGAACGTGGGATTGTATATGATTTCTTATTATAACACGATCCAGGGCTGGATTACAGGGAGAGTTTCTAGGGGCGCGTGTCCCTGGGCCCCCACCACTTTACTCATAGGGAGACCCCCAACATAACTGTCTCCGACGTCGCTCACAGCGGTAAGCTAAATGTCTCTAGGAGTGATGATCAATGGCTCTGTCAGTAAGAGTGTGCCCACCAAGCTGTACTTAAAGGGGTTTTCCCCCACAACAAAAGTTAGTAGGAGCCCTATCCAAGAATATGCCTAACTGCTTAACAGTAGGGGCTCCAGTGCTGAGACCCGCACAGATCACGAAAACAAGGACCCAATTGAAGTCCAACGTACCTCCGTCGGAAACATCGTTGGTCATCAGACTAATGAGTAGATGGTTGCACTGACCATCTTTTCCATTAATCTCTATGAAGCTGATGGAAATTGCCAAGCGTGCGCTCACTGACTCCAACACTCCATAGAGATTAATGGATCATCATGGCCATCTGCTCCACTTACTCTCACGGAGCGACGAGGGGTCCGATGGACCTCTATTTTGTGACCTGTGGGGCTCTAATCACTGAGACCCCCTCCTGATTAGAAAGTTAGGCCCTATCCCGTCCCGGATCAGGGCATAACTTTTGTTCATGGGAAAGACCCCTTTAATTGCATTCTGCATGCAGTGTGACACCTAACATTGTTGGCTGAACTGGTTGCCAGTCAAGTCCTAGCCAATCATAATAGGTTTACTTCCTCACAGATCATCAGTCTGATCTTATGAGAGGAAAGGAAAGAGCTCTCGTGAAGCAGTGGGAAGGCGTGGTGCCTGGGACTAGTAGTCAGTATACTACCACTGCCATTGTGCCAAGCAAGGCCAGCAGCTAGGCTGACGTGTAAGTAGGAGGAAGTTTAGAATATTAATGATAATTTAGAATCTTAATGTGTCACCTGTGTCTGGTCTACATTCAGTGGGGGCCCCCCCAAATTTTTTGTGCCTGGGACCTTCACCATACCTTAATCCGACCCTGCCAATCTGTTGCGGAGCCTTCTGCTGTGCAGCCAGTTGCCTTGAAGCCAGATACCAATCTGATGTCAGCGTTGTCAGGAGAAATGGGAATGGTGGCTCTTCTGGGACAATCTTCATGATTAAGAAGAAAGAATGTTATGAGCAGAATTTCTTTCTTCTACAATAATTTTTTAGAGAGTATAGTGTAGAACAATGTTCAATATTGACTTAAAAACTGAATGCTACATGGAAGTAATAGTGTCCAGGGAAGAAAAAGTCTCACACATAGGTGCAGAGGACAATCAAGACTAGAATTAACCTAAAGGGACAAGAGGGGTGGAGGGAGGTCCTATAAGAGAGCAGGGAGGCGGGCACCTGTGGGATGAGTGGACATGCCCCCCATGAAAACCAGATTGGGCCAGAAACCTCCTGAGGGTTCTGATTATTAGCCCATCTCCTTGGACAAGCTCACAGAGGGCTATTTATCATTGGTTTTGTTGTGTACTTTGTCATAAAAATGCCTCCAAAAAGTTAAGAGAGAACTATTCCACACATTCTTTTTTCTGGCTATAGAAGTGCATTAACATAGGTGGTTTGGGTGGTAGTCTGGACCCAAGCCTTATAGGGGGCCCATGGCCACCCAATAACCCAACAGATTTATACTCAAGGACCTCCTACCCTTGAATTCCTATCAACCAGTCATCCTCAATACCCATATACCAAGAGCCATTGCAGGACCTTTGAAGGTCCTCCAAAGGTCATGAAAACCGCATATGAAAGTAGTAGAAGGGATGCATCCTCTATTTCCCAAGAAGCTGATTCTAGCACCTCTGTAGGAGGTACTCCAGACTTGTAAGGCCTATATAGTCATATAGCCCAGGGCCCATCACAGTCTTATCCGCCCGCTGGCGTAACCTACAGTTACTGCTATTATCACTCATACAGAGCCAGATTCTTGTGACTTATCTTTGGTTAAAGTTGCATAAAAAGTCGCAGCAGTCACTCCAGCTCCTGCTGGTCTATGTCTGGGACTTTTATGCCTTTCTATGCCTTTCCAAGACTTTTTGAAAAAAAAAAAACTCCAGACCGGCAATAGCGCATAAGAAGATTTAATAAGGGGACCAAAAACACTTTAATGATCTGTTGGACAGTGGAGCTTTAATAATTGTTCTTAGCTCTACTTGCGTCTGGATTTTTTTTTTCAAAAGTCACAAAAATGTACAACAAGTTGGCAAGTCATGAATGTGTCCTTTGCACTAGTGGCGGTTCTATGTTTTGCTAGTAGGTGCGGAAATGCCCTGTGCAACATTTTAGCTGTGGAAAGTCACAAAAACCTTTGTGACAATTTAAAACCTTTTTACATAAAGATCTGTAAAACCTCTGATAAATAATCCCTTTTATGTTCATGCTAATCGACTGTTCGTAGTATCATAGTAAAACACGTATGATAAAGGTAATAATTAAAAAGGTAAGACCGAGCTATTGGTATGTTGGGAAAGAAATGTGCTGAAAAACGTCCCCTCGGCTTATACACGAGTCATAAAGTCACTAAAATACTTACTTAAAAAAACTTAAAAATAATAAACTTATATACTCACCTCCCGTGGCCCGACGTGCAGCGCTGCTCCCCCGATGTCCGCGGCGGCTTGTCTTCACAGGCTTCTCGCCCGTCTTCCTTTCTTCTGCTGGGCGCCGCCATTGTTCTTTCCTTTCCCAGGCAGCGCCTAGTATGACGTCAGCACGGCGCGTCATACTCGTTGCCAGCCGGAGAGAGCATGGCGGCGACAAGAAAGACGAAGAAGACGGGCGCAGAAGCCTGAAGAAAACCGCGCGGACATCGGGGGAGCAGAGCGCTGCACGTCGGGGCCACCGGAGGTTAGTATATAAGTTTTTTTGTTTTTTTTTTAATCTGTGGCAAGCTGTATACTATTGGGGGCAGGCTGTTCTACTGGGGGCGTGCTGTAACCTACGGGGGCTGTGCTGTATACTACTGGGGGTCAGTGCTGTATACTATGGGGGGCAGGCTGTATACACTGTGGGCCGGCTGTAATACTACTGGGGGCAAGCTGTATACTACTGGGGGCAAGCTGTAATCTACTAGTGGGGCTGCTGATACTACTGGGGGCAGCTTGTATACTACTTGGGGCAGTGCTGTATACTATTGGGGCCGGCTGTATCTACTGCTGGGCAAGCTGTCATACTACTGGGGGCGTGCTGTATACTACTGGGGGCCGTGCTGTATAACTAACTGGTGACTGGCTGTATACTACGGGGCACACAGTGCTGATACTATCTGGGGCAGTGCTGGATACTACTGGGGGCAGGCTGTATACTACTGGGGGGCAGTGCTGTATACTCTGGGGCAGGTCTGTACACTACTGGGGGCCTAGTTCTTACACTACTCTAAAACTGGGGGGGCATGTCTGTATAACTACTGGGGGCGTGCTGTATACTACTACTGGGGGCCAGGTTGTTACTATCTGGGGGAAAATCTGGGCAACTGTTATCCTCTGCTGGAAGGCTGGGCTGGCCTGTATATCTATAGGTGGCTGGTTGGCTATTACTTGGGGGGTCGTGACCATTGCATTTCCCACCCTCGGCTTATTACTCAAGCAATATGTTTCAGCAGTTTTGGTGGTAAATTAGGGGCTCGGCTTATACTCGGGTCGATATAACTCGAGTATATACGATTAATTAACTTTTTTGAGATTTGGATCTCATGTTATTTATTTAAATGCTCCTTTTAGACGTTTTTAGTTTTTGGGCGATTATAGCGCCATCTGTCACCTAATGAAAGAAATGTGCAGACCATGACTACTAGCTGTATGTCAAAAGCTCGAATGCGTAGATCCGCCTACCTTCGCTTAGTTTTGTGTTTATCGTGGATGTACATTTAATTAGATGGACTAAAGCAGTTTTAAAGTTTTGTACATTTCTTAGCTGAAGGTTCCTGGTCTTTGTTACAGTGTCAACATGAAGAGACTCGGTATATCACCTCCTTTACTATCCCTCCCTCCTCTCCTACTTCTGTAATGGAATTATTATAATTGTTACATGAAAAAATATGGGATTGGTGAACTGACTTTATCTTTGTTTTTTTTTTTTTTTGGGTGGGCAATTGTATCACATGGGGCACATTTCCTATAGATCTAGGGCAGTTTTCTGTTCTATTTTGCACATTCTCGGCATGTGCTACTGCTTGCATGTGTACTACCACTAAAGGGATATTCTTGTCTGGGCATTCAATTCATTCTAATTTGCCTATATAAAACATTTCTTCATTAGATGCAATTAAAAAAAATTACCTGTGTGAAGAATTCTCCATAATGTAGTTATTGGGCCATTAAAAACAGCTGTGTCCCCTTGGATACAACCCCCTTGCTGGAGGGATTGCACAAAGAAACAAAGGTTTTTGTATATGATGTACCGGGAGTTATAGCATGTCCCACATTCATCCTTTGATAATGATCGCTGAATGCCATGTAGTCAGGTAGGACACAAACGCCCATGTCTGTACCACCCCCGCTGCCAGCGTGGAGGGTCGTAACGAGGACGCTGATCTATTTCTAAGGACCATAATGGCTACATTTTATGTCAGAATTATCTTCAACACAAACATGTTTTTTTAATAACATCATTGAAGAAAATGTTTACATTTGGAAAAATAATTAATTAAAATACCCCTTAAGATGGGTCTGCTTCATATATGTGCTGCACACAACCCTTTTGTGTGGTGGCCTGCCTGGTCTTCTTCACTGAAAATGCCGTTCCGGTGGCTCAGATCGTAGCGTCCGTCCTATTCAACACATGCAAAGTCCGAATGTCACTCTCCTCAAAAAAGTCGGTACAAACTCTGTCGGAGCAGTGCAGGGGGCTCAGATTCATGAAGCACAGGCACAAAAAAAAATCCCTGCTCCTGATGTGCCCCTGCCCTATACACAGGTGACTTTATGTAGTCCAATTTGCATTGTTTTTGCCCCATTATAGAAATTTTCTGAATCTTTAACCCTAGGCGTTGTATATTTACAGCAGTAAATATCTATTGTGTATGAGACGATATAAGACGCTCCTAGGAGTTATCGTGCTCTGCTGTCCTGACGTTCTCTTGAATTCGTCTTTGATATTTGTGGGTACTTTAAGATGCCATTGTGTGCGTCCTGCTGTTTTTCGGAAGGCGTGCTGTGGCTTATACGTAGTCTGCATCTTGAGTTGCGGCCAGGTATGTCCGTGTGCGATCAGCAATTCAATGGATGCTCCCTTCCCTACACCTACACTGGCTGCGAGCTAATCTTGGTGGAGCTTTGATAAATGGATGTACCCTCTTGGTGAATCTCTCTACATTGATTAGAACATTCTAGAACCTGAGTGTTCCATATAGTGGCGGCTCCTCTGGTCATTTTCTAACGGGGATGCCACTTAATCATTTATCTTCGCTCAGGTTTTAATTTATTTTCCGTTCGCGTCCCCCATTGCCAAATCGGGCGATATTAGGGTAATAATTCGTACAGGCAGAATGTCAAGAGCATAGGTTTTAATAAATCAACTTCCATTAGTATCTCTAGCGCTTTGCATATTATGCCGACTGTTCGCGACACTCCTATTACATATTCGTATATGTAGGAGCTAAATATCCGGGGATTGTGGCGCAGTAGAGTAATAATGCTTATAATGTTTATTATTTCGGCAGAGTGCTATGAATCCGCTCGTGTCACGGCTAACAATTATGAAACGCCATATAATTCATGCAAATAGAGCTGTGGGACTGCATGGATATACAGCAAAAAAAAAGTTCGGGAACTTTTTGATTTGTTATTCACTGTGTGCATGACGGACCACGCGTCGAGGGTTGGAAATTGAAATCGTAAAGAGATATTATTCCCGAAAGGGAAAAATGAAGTGATGTGGGGGATAGTAATCTCTGCTGGCGGGACTACCTGTTTAATTATGGCAGCAGCAGTGTTCATTCAGCCCGCCTTCTCACCGGTGTAAATAAGAAAGTCCACCGACAAGACCATCTATTACAACTTCACAGCCCGTCTCCCTCAATTACCCTGAGCACAGTAGGGAATGTAGGCTGAGCGTAACCACAAGGGCGTTTCAGTCTTCAGCCGTTTGTTCCGCAGCTAGATTTGTTAGGGAATTAACTTTCTGTCTCATCCATTTGTAGGGGACAACCAGACATGCTTATCCGTAACAAGGGGTGAGGCCCCATGATCCCCATTACAATTGCAAGGGGAGGTGACTGTCTTGCGCGGCTATTGGGCTACTATGAATTTCAGGAAAATTATGAGGGGGCCTTACTTAATTCTGAGACTCATGGAGAAGACATGGAACTCTGGGGTGGGAATTTATCAGAGATATGATGAAGTCCATGCCCACTGGGGCAAAGGGCTCTTGACGTATCCGTTGGGTGGGCACACTGCCGGGCCGGGCAAAAAACTATGCCATGTCTGCTTACTATTATGAAAATTTTCAGTCATGGTGCTGGACGTCCTTCTTGCCCACTCTGCAGGCGACCTACACCCTACATGACCATCGTGACTTGGAGGTTGTGGAGTCACAAAATAATCTCATTGGTTATTATTTCAGTTCTCTATGCCAGAAATTGGCGTTGCCCATTATGTCTCCATTCACAATAGTGGCCTGGTGCCAGGTCACCCTATGAGTTGTAGGAGAGGATGTAGGAAATTCACTTGGTTTTCACTTTCAACCTATAAAATGATGGCAAAATTGGACGCCAGCATTGCAACATGTGCAAATGTGTTGAACGTCATGAATTGTCATGTTAACATTTCATATCTCTAAAAATATAATCATGAGTAGAACAAGAAACTATAGAGAAGTTGACTAGTATGTGTGGGTTTTGGTTTTTACTTCAAAGGAAGTTCATCAGGATATTGACGAAGAAGACTCAGAGTATTTCTTAACTCCTACGAATCACAATAGAACAGAGTGAAGGCCTTCCCCGTTCACAGTGACCATGGCGCTCCAATCTTAGCTCACGGCAGCGTATGCATTATGGATTATATCGCAGGGCGGCTTGGCGGTACCTATTGGGGAACATGATCCATCAAACCACTCCTTAAATTTGATAGTGAGTAGTATCAATCCTTGTACAATCTGGTCCCTACTTTCATACACATGAGCCACAAAAGCATTTCTGAACCTTCGTAGGTCCTCCAAAGGTCCTGATATGCAGATTGAAATCAGCAGAAGAGACGCACCTCCATTTCCAAGAAGCTTGTACCACCTGTAGGAAGATGAATGCTGGACTTGTAGGGGTTAATATTTATACGAGCCCATGGCGGCTACATCCATCCCCGGCTCGTGTAGAGCTGGCTGCGGCCTGCTGTGTCTCTCCTTATTCACTCTATGGTAGTTCGATTACAGCCAACCATCCATACTCAACTGTAATAAATACCCATAAAGGTTAAATGAATGTAATGTGAGGCAACATCTCCATTTAACATTTACCCCAGTACCCCCTGCCTCAAAGAAAGAGATTTGGTTGTGCGTAGCTACACTTGTATTCACTTACATGGAAATTTCTTGAAATTTCCAACCTCTGCCTGCCCCAGTTATTCTCGCGAACCAATGTCCCACTAGGAAAAAGCATCTGTTAAGAGCACTTGAGATGGTCATGTCTTATCTCAGTGTTGCTATTAACTCTGTCATGTCCATCAATGTAGTGCCCCCTAAGATGTCAATCCATCTGGAGTGCATGCTTGCTGAGCTTAGAGTTCCAGCTAGCGCTACATCAAAACCTCACGGAAGAAATGAAAGTACCAATGTCTTAACTGCTAGAGTGTGAGGAAATCATTAGCGTTATTGAATTTTTTGCAGCACGTTGAGGGAGGGACTACGTGTTAAATCATATAATGGTACCCCTTACATACTCGATAAGCTGCATATGACTCCTTGGTTGTAGATCCCCTTAAGTGGCTTTCTCCCCAAGACTACTAGATTTTGTTCTAGAGAAGGTTTTACCTTATTAAAAACTACAGGAATGTAAAGCTGTGAAAGATCTGGAAACGGATACCCATCCTGTGTTGTCCCCTGATTTTTCTTCAAGGAACCTGAAAAATTGTTTCCTTTAGATCCCCATAAAACCGAGTTATAAACTTGCCTGGGCTCTAGGGATCTATAGAGCGAGTTGGGGTGGTGTATCCTAATGTCAGTGACCAGGGGACATATTACAGGTCCTTTAGGCTATTAACATTACAAACTGTACCCATTCACATTCTGCCACATAAAAAAGTCACAGCAGCCTGCATGCTTCTCCTCCTCTCATGCAAGGCTCCATTATTTCATGTATATGATATGTTGTGATTTTCATGAATAATTCATTGTGTACTTGCTATGTTACAACTAATGGACTTGGCAATGATGTCCACTAGTCCACATGACATTACTTGCTGTCATGCTGAGCAGCTCGGGAAGAGCTGCTGTATTTACCGCGAGAGGCCACTTTTCCCCTCAACTCGCTATAGTCATCTTGGATACCAGGTCCAGGTTATAAAGTTGAATATATAAGAATCTCGGGAATCGAATTTTTTAGGCTAAAAAAAGGGTGGTCCGTAGTTACTAGGGCTCTCTGGGAACCTGCACTCGCTGTATTTTGAAAATGGGATGACAGGTTCCCTTTAATATTATAATACCACCAGAAGGCTGTCCTGTCGTTGTAGACATGTTGTAAGAACATGTGTGTGATGGTTAGACATCACAGAGAATACCAATAACTCACTGTAAAGACTATGGTTGAACTCCAAAGTTGAAGTGATACCATCACTCAAAAGTGAGAACCCTGACTCAAGTTCCTAAGAAGGTATCACTTTTTCTTGAGGGCACCACATTGGTGAGAGGCAGACAACACAACCAACAGTTCCATCCTTGGACTTATGAAGGAATATACATATGATAAGTTATAAGGAGAAAGTTGTAGCTGAGCCCAGAGAGATTCTGTCATGTCTATCAGGGTCAAGAAATCTGGAAAACCAGGTGGTATTGGGGCGATAATTTTCTGTTTTATTTCAACAAAGGCATGTAAAATTCTCAAATTTGCAAAAATCTGTGACCCAACTATTCTTCGAGTGTCTACGATGAAATTAGTACAATAGACCCAGGTCCCCTCATCCAACCGCTCTTGTGACTTGCCTATCGGCAGACGGTACGCCTCGTCTATTTAAAGTTAAAATAATTTTTCAAGACAGGAGGCGATTAAAAGTAGTTACTTAGCACTTTGAGGCGCTGTAATAGGTTTTTGTGCATGTTTTATTAGATTAATGCTGTTTTTTGTAAGCTGGCGGCTGACCTCAACCCCATCGACTCATTAAACCTAATGGAGCCTGAAGCCTTAAACATCGCCAGAAATCTTACACCATCACATATCATTATATATGAAACTTAATTGTTTTTGCTTGTTTGTTTCATCTTTTGGGTATGGGAATATCTAGCATGATCTGATGAAGGCCATAAAGATTCAAGGCAATTGGGATTGGATTCATTTGCTAACTAAAGCTTGGGCTTTGCTGTTTTATGTGGAGCGAGACTTTCAGTGAGTGATTGAAGTTAGGCCTAAGATCACGGATTTCCAGTCTGATTATGTAACAAAATGAATCATTTTTAACAATACAATGATGCATTTAGCAGGGATTCCTTTAAATGGGGGTTTCCCGAAATGTATCAAACAATTCAGACATCCCCAGATTGCGAAGGTCCTGATCTTGCACCCACCATTGATCAACTGATCAGGATCTACTTGCCTCCTCAACAGATTGCAGTCGCTGGTCTGCATCTGAACTCCCATCAAGCACTTGGAAGGGTCTGTAATAATCAATAGAAAAACCCTCGAAATGTTTAATGATCACATTTAGGAGATTTCAGTGTATTGAGGTTATGTCTGTATCTGCGTGTAATATTTGGCTTGTGAGACATGACTCTTCTGATGTTCTCGAAGTCCTCCTCTCTCTCCCTTCATCATGACTTCCACGTGTATGTCCTGCCCAAATTGTGTGTGTTTTTACGAACAATCTCCTATTAGATTGTTCCCACAGCCTGATCACCTTCTGTGTGCCCTCTACTGTCTATAATTGGGTGACTACAGCTGTTTTATATGTGTATCGTGAAAATATATTTTTAACTGGACGCATCAGAGAATGTGTTATTGATAGTTAATTGTTTACAAAGGTTTCTGGTTGGATAATGTCTAAACTGACCACATTCCAAGGAAAGTTTAATAAAACTTCCTGTGGCTGGAAGTTCAAAGATGGATGTTGAACACATGTGTCTGAAGACACATAATCTGCACAACAATGGGCTCCTTATTTTGCATACATAGCCAGGGATCGTCACACACCCATGGGAATCACACCCCCTTGGGCAGTGCCCCCAGGGAGATAATGGCCGCATCTCCCTCCTTTTATTGCAATCTACTTGCTGGATACCTTCTGTTGTGGGTTGAGGCCTCTCTTCTTCCGGTACACATCAATTGTCGACCTCCGCATACTAGGCCATCTCCGCCCGCCACCCAGGTTCCAAAGGAATCAAGATGTTCCCCAACCCAAAAAGATAAGCCCCGTGGGGGATGTTGCACATGTAATCTGACATTTGTCTTGATAGCAGATGGCATTCAATCATTTTCTCAGGTTAAGATGACATCTAAAGATGTGCAACAGCCCCCACCGGGGCCTAGCCTTTCTGGGGCCTGGAGTCAGCCGGGGGCCCAGTATCCGATGGCTTGGCGATTGCGCCCGAGGTCAACACTGATGTCCATGGTCATGCTTGGTATGGGGAGACTCGGGGAATGCCTACCGCCATGGCAGTCTCCAGCGGGTGGTCTGTGTAAGAAATATGTAGAGGCTTGACTGTACTGGTTCTCCCATGGGGTCAACCCTGAGTGTCTGTAATTATGTCCTTGGTAATGGTCTGGAGCCTGTTGTGTAGACAGCCATACCAGGATCATTTGGAGGCAACGTTGTGCAAAACAATTCATTCAATCAGTTCTTCATTGAACCACGTGTACAGGGCAACGGCCCAAAACGGTCAACACAGATTCGGATTCTGGTACTGGAGTGGTCATTTAGAGTGTCCCATGAATACTGCACCATTCTAATGTTATGTTTCAGGGGCGGGGGAGAATTTAGATGGAGCTGTGTAAACCGTGGAAGCTGGCAGCTCTGATAGAGTCTCCTGACTCCTGTGATTGGTTCTGGGTTTCCTGTGGCAGCACTGAAGGCTACCTCCCAACTTTTGGGCGAGTGAAAGGGACAAAAGCCCCTCCCCTTTTTCTAAACCACGCCCCTGGCCCACCCACAAGCATAATATAATATTGACCTTGATGTCCCCAATAGAACATGCCCTTACTTTTTCCTTCAGTAGTGATGTAATGATGGGTCAGTGTTATCTATATAGAGGTCATTGTACAGGGAGGGGGAGGAGATAAGCTGTGACATCATCTATTGTCAGTAGTGATGTAATGATGGGGATTTCTATAAAAGTGTTAGGCAATTCCTTTATAGAAAGTCCTATTACATGTCAATCTATAATTGAACCTTGTGCCAGAGTAAAAATTTTAGGATGTGGTACTTATTCAAAAATTATGATTTTTTTCATCCCTTTAAATTCTCCTTCCGCCTCCTCTGCTGAAGCTGTAGTTAACATTCACACACTGGTTGATGACCGTAATTGTGAGGTTTGGCTTTCTTGGATCTAATCCGCGTGCTCTACTATACCTTGACCTCTGTACCATACTTTGACCTCTGTACCATACTTTGACCTCTGTACCATACTTTGACCTCTACACCATACCTTGACCTCTACACAATACCTTGACCTCTACACCATACCTTGACCATAAGTTTTAGCCTAAATGCAAGGTTTTTAGGAGAAGGCTCTCGCACAGTGATGAGCACCACCGCCCCCCCCCCCCCGACCTGTGGGGGTAAGTGACTCTTGTAGAAGTAATGCCCTGAATTTCTGGTCATTTCCTTTAACAAGACGGAGGAAGGCTGCACATTAGCAGACAGAAAATTACAGCTTCTCGCATTATGATGGGAGGAAATTTTTCTGCTTACTGATTGGAACAAATTTATAATGAAAGGTCTCAATGAAAATGGATGCAGCCACGTTCCGATAACTGGAGTGTAAATGATGGAAATTATAAGCACGTTAGACAATAGATTAGCCAGAAATGAAAGGATAGTTATGTAGTATCCACATTCATCTGTTCTACATATTATAATAGTATAAACATTAAAAACACCTGTTATTATAAGTCTCCCTCTGACCCATCGAGGCCTGGGCACCACAAGACCTGTGAAGGTTTCCCATGGTATCTCTGTTGTGTTCCTCAAACCATTCCTGAATCATCATCTGTATAATTATTATTATTATTATTGGTCTAAAAAAGGCCGCTGCTATCAGGAAACGGGGGTATTTCTCATCTGTACAATGTTTACGTTGGTGGTACACAGGGCTGGATCATAGGGGGGGCTCCTGGGGCGCAAGCCCCAGGGCCCCCACCACTTAGCCCTTTAATGGGGCCCCCACCAAATGTGTAGTTGGCTTTGGGCTCCCCGGCCGATTCGCGCGATGTTCCTCACTTTCGTCTATGGCAGAGCGAGTGAATAATAAGAACCCTGCTCTGCCATAGACGATTGCATATACACCAAGATGGCGGCCCCCTGCCGTGTGACATCACGGCACCGCGACGACGGCACTGCTTGTAGCAGGGCGCCACCACTTTGTTTACATCCGACACCGAGAAGGAAGATGATGACGGCGCACATCAGGGGAACGATGGAGGATGAGAACAATTTTATTTTATCTATGACTGTATATAGTTATAGGGGGACAGTATATCGTTATTATAGGGAGACTGTATATAGTTATAGGGGGACAGTATATAGTTATTATAGGGGTGTATAGTTATTATAGGAGGACTGTATACAGTTATAGGGTTGTATAGTTATCATAGGGGGCTGTATATAGTTATAGGGGTGTATAGTTATTATAGGGGGACAGTATATAGTTATTATAGGGGTGTATAGTTATTATAGGGGGACTGTATATAGTTATTATAGGGGAACAGTATATAGGGAGAGCTGTATATAGCGGTTGCTGGGGGGAAGCTGCATACAGCAGTTGCTGGGGGGAGCTGTATACAGCAGTTGCTGGGGGGAGCTGTATACAGCGGTTGCTAGGGGTGCTGGATACAGCGGTTGCTGGGGAGTGGTATATAGCGATTGCTGTTCCCTGTCTGGACTACATTCGATGGGGGCCCCAACCAACCTTGATACGGCCCTGGTGGTACATGTCAAAGTAACCTCAGCCAATGGCCAGGAGGCAAGGTTTCTTCAGCAGAACATCAGCCTCTGCAGGATTGTCTTCTTTCCAAAATGTATCCTGGTGCCATTTCTTCCCCAGGTTGGTGATGCCTGCAAACAACTAGCTACTGGACATATTCTCAGGTCTGGATTATAGGGTTCCCCCCCCCCCACTCCTGCTGTATGGAAGTCCTGAGGACAGGGTCAAATCTTAGTGAGGGCACCTGGGACATGAGTTCCAGGGACACCACCAGTAGGAGGAAGGAACCTTCACCAACTTGCCTGCCCCACAACTCCTGCCCCATGACCAAAGTCACATGGTGTGACTTTTGGCTTCTGTGGAGCCGTTACTGGCTACTGTAGATGTCTTCTGTGACTATATTAGCTACTGTATGTGGGTACTTTACTATATTGGCTATTGTGTGGGGGTCCGATTACTTTTTTGATGACTTTGGTGGCACCACTACTATATTGGCAACCGTGTGGGGGATGTTACTATATTGGTTACTGTAGGGACATAATAAAGATCTCTGGAGAAACAATAAGTGCCTTAAAAATTTTTGAGGTGGTCCATTTGGTTAAACAAATGAATAAAGGACCTTTTTTCATTCTTGGTTATTTGGGGGTTAAAGTTACAAAAGATGGAGAAAAAGGTTTTTTTATGTATAGTATATATGTTTTTTACTTTTCAAATGAACTCAAATTCCCTAGATTGCAATGGTCGTTTTGATATATAATATATAGTTTTCAGGCAAACTATAACTATAGGGATGTGTTTTTTTTATGGCATAGAAGAATTTATTTATTGGGAAATATTAATGTTTATATTACTGATTTATAATATTTTGTGTCTGTGTTTCTCCTGGCACGAAAGACCCTATGGGAATTGTATTTTTTTTTTACTGCATCTTGTTTATTCATTTCTCTAATTTCAGTTCTGGTGTGTTTTTATGTCTGACTGTTTTTTTTTTCTGTACTTACTGTAATTACTGGACTTGGTTCTGCTGCTCTATTTTGTATACAACTTGACTTGAGGCTGTATTCAGGTGGTGATTTTGGTTCTGGTGCCCTATTTATGTATCAATTTGATTATAATGTTTATATGGTGTGATCTTGTTCTGGTGCTGTATTTATGTATAGAACTTGATTATGAGGCTATATTTATGGTCCGGTTGGGCCTGGTGCTATATTTATGTGTACAACTTGATTATAAGGCTGTAATTATGGTGTGATCTTGGTTCTGGTGCTGTATTTATGTATAGAACTTGATTATGAGGCTATATTTATGGTGTGGTTGGGCCTGGTGCTATATTTATGTGTACAACTTGATTATAAGGCTGTAATTATGGTGTGATCTTGGTTCTGGTGCTGTATTTATGGTGTGATCTTGGTTCTGGTGCTGTATTTAACATGGTTCTGTTTTTGTATGTGTTCTGCCTTCTGGATGTATTCTATTAACACAACATTTTTGTATTTATGGGATGGTATAAGGGCTGTCTTTGTGTATGTATGAATAAATATGTTCTTTCAATCATTTTGGATAATTGAGCTGGCAAATAAGCTCTTTAACTCCTTCAAAAATCTATTTAACTTTTTCCTTTTTCCATGTACAGAGCTGTGTAAGGGCTTATTTTCTGCGTAACAAATTTTCCTTCTCAGTGAAATTATTTATTATTCTATGCCGGGTACTGGGAAGCTGGAAGAAAAATCCAAATGTGATGAAATTGGCATAAATGTGATTTGTGATTGGAGAGTGAGACCACATGACCAGGAGCTGAGGAGTAGTGACGGTTGGAGAGTGCCAACAGTCAGTACAGTCAGTTAGAGGAGTGAGTGCTGACAGGGAGTTAGTGCTGAGCATCACCTCAGAGCACAAGCTCTTGATACAGGCCTACTAGGCCTCAGTTTATCAGCTCTACACTGAGTGACACAGGACAACCAGGGTAAAGCTGCAGCTTCCAGCATTGGACACAGCTACATCCCAGCCTGCCCCTGCATCCAGGCTGGTGACCCAACTCCTGAGGTTCCCTCTCCAAGATCACTCCAGTACTGCTTTTGTACAGAATCGTTTGGCCTGTTGCTGCTGTTGGTTACTTTTATGCACAACATTGCCTCCGTCTGGTCCCTGCTACGGCTGTATCACCATCAGGGGCGCCCCATCTATCTACCAGGGACACATACTACAGACTCTAAGGGCTCCCCCAGGGAGAACCAGTACTACAGCCTCTCCCTCATCTAATTTCTTACACACACCACCTGCTGGAGACCTGCCAGGCTGTAGGACAGCCCTCCGGTCCCCATACCAAGCACCGTGACATCAGCGTGTCCTAGGCCGCAACCGCCAGCCACTCCGGTATTCCAGGCCCTAAGAGAAAAAGCTAGGCCCCGGTGGGGGATGTTGCAGATGTAATAAGTTGTGCCTGGTGTGTTCCCAGAGAGGGGAACCTGTGAATGGAATGTCTTTGTGTGAGTAAAGGTTGGACCTGGGTTCCTCCTCAGGTCTGTTTGCTTAGGTTTTTTGATAACATTGTGCCTTGTGCCGCCTGCGATAGTCACAGGATATTGAATAAGTATCACGTTATCAATGTCTTACTTCAAGATTTCTATGAAGAGAGATAAGAATGTGACGTAGGGACTCCATGTGGCCGGACCCTCAGTGTATCTTGAGCTGGACCCGGTACAATCCTCTTTCCCCTCAGATTACCGCTGAGGTTCTCTCTGCACTATTGTGCCTTACACTGAGATGTCACGTTGACCCATTTAATCTTGAGATATTTGCCTGGACTTCCCGCTGACTTTCTAATGCGCGGCACTGCGGCTCCGGTAATTAAGTGACGTGAGAGACTTGTTTTATACCAATTAATGTAATAATTTAAGAACTATTCAGTCACATTGTCAACATTGCCTTCAGGTCTCTGCTCTTGTGGGGACAGCACGGATGACAGTGTGACATGTCTGCATGGAAAAGCTAGACAGGTAGATATATAAAGATTGATAGGTTTTTATTCAAGGTTAATAGATACTGCAGGTCATAGAAAGAAAGAAACGACATAGATAGAAACTTCTAGAAAAATAATGTAGCAGAGAACGATGGGATTTATATGATTTCTTATTATACACAGATCCAGGGCTGGATTACAGGGAGAGTTCTAGGGGCGCGTGTCCCTGGGCCCCCACCACTTTACTCATAGGGAGACCCCCAACATAACTGTCCGACAGTCGGCTCACAGCTGTAAGCTAAATGTCTTTTGGAGTGATGACTCAATGGCTCTGTCAGTAAGAGTGTGCCCACCAAGCTGTACTTAAAGGGGTTTTCCCACAAACAAAAGTTAGTAAGGCCCTATCCACAGAATATGGCCTAACTTGCTTAACAGTAGGGGCTCCAGTGCTGAGACCCGCACAGATCACGAAAACAAGGGACCCAATTGGGGTCCCACGTACCTCCGTCGGAAACCTCGTTGGTCCGTCAGACTAATGGAGTAGATGGTCGCACATGACCATTCTTTTCCATTAATCTCTATGAAGCTGATGGAAATTGCCAAGCGTTGCACTCACTGATCTCCATCAGCTCCATAGAGATTAATGGATCATGCATGGCCATCTGCTCCATTACTCTCACGGAGCGACGAGGGGTCCGATGGACCTCTAATTTTTGTGACCTGTGGGGCTCTAATCACTGAGACCCCCTCTGATTAGAAAGTTAGGCCCTATCCCGCGGATCAGGCATAACTTTTGTTCATGGGAAAACCCCTTTAATTGCATTCTGCATGCAGTGTGACACCTAACATTGGTTGGCTGAACTGGTTGCCAGTCAAGTCCTAGCCAATCAGTAATAGGTTTACTTCCTCACAGATCAGTCAGTCTGATCTATGAGAGGAGAGGAAAGAGCTCTCCGTGAAGCAGTGGGAATGGCGTGGTGCCTGGGACTAGTAGTCAGTACTACTACCACTGCCATTGTGCCAGCAAGGCCAGCAGCTAGGCTTACGTGTAAGTAGGAGGAAGTTTAGAATATTAATGATAATTTAGAATCTTAATGTGTACCTGTGTCTGGTCTACATTCAGTGGGGGCCCCCACCAAATTTTTTGTGGCCTGGGACCTTCACCTACCTTAATCCGACCCTGCACAGATCTGTTGCGGAGCCTTCTGCTGCAGCCAGTTGCCTTGAAGCCAGATACCAATCTGATGTCAGCGTTGTCAGGAGGAAATGGGAATGGTGGCTCTTCTGGGACATCTTCATGATTAAGAAGAAAGAATGTTATGAGCAGAATTTCTTTCTTTCTACAATAATTTTTTAGAAGAGTATAGTGTAGGACAATGTTACAAATATTGGACTTAAAAACTTGAATGCTACATGGAAGTAATAGTGTCCAGGGAAGACAAAAAGTCTCAACAATAGGTCAGAGGACAATCAAGACTAGAATTAACCTAAAGGGGAAGAGAGGGGTGGAGGGAGGTCCTATAGAGAGAGCAGGGAGGCGGCACTGTGGGATGAGTGGACATGCCCCACCATGAAAACCAGATTGCCAGAAACCTACTGAGGGTTCTGTATTATTAGACCATCTCCTTGGAACAGCTCACAGAGGGCTATTTATCATTGGTTTTGTTGTGTACTTTTAGCATAAAAATGCCTCCAAAAAGTTAAGAGAGAACTATTTCCACCACTTCGTTTTTCTGGCCTATAGAAGTGGATTAACATATAGGTGGTTTGGGTGGTAGTCTGGACCCAAGCCTTATAGGGGGCCCATGGCCACCCAGATAACCCAACAGATTTTATACTCAGAAGGACCTTCACCCTTGAAATCCCTATACAACCAGTCATGCGCTCAATACACATATACACAAGAGCCATTGCAGGACCTTTGAAGGTCCTCCAAAGGTCATGAAACCGCATATGAAAGTAGGTAGAAGGGATGCATCCTCCATTTCCCAAGAAGCTGATTCTAGCACCATCTGTAGGAGGTGACTCCAGACTTGTAAGGGCCTATAATAGTCATATAGCCCAGGGTCCATCACAGTCTTATCCGCCCCTGCTGGCGTAAACCTACAATTACTGCTATTATCACATCATACAATGCCAGATTCTTGTGACTTATCTTTGGTTAAAGTTGCATAAAAAGTCGCAGAGTCACTCCAGCTCCTGCTGGTCTATGTGCTGGGACTTTTTATGCCTTTCTATGACCTTTCCAAGACTTTTTGAAAAAAAAAAACTCCAGACGGCAAGTAGCGCATAAGAAATTTATAAAGGACCAAAAACACCTTCAATGAACTGAGGCAGTCGGAGCTTAATAAATGATCTTATGCTCTACTTGCCTCTGGATTTTTTTTTTTTCAAAAAGTCACAAAATGTACAAAAGTGGCAACGTCATAAATGTGTCTTTGCATAGTAGCGGTTCTATTTTTATGCTAGTAGAGTGTGGAAATAGCCTGTGCACTTTTTAGCTGTGTGGAAAGTCACAAAAACCTTTCGACATTTTAAAAACCTTTTTACATAAAAATCTGTAAAACCTTGATAAATACCCTTTATGTTCATGTTATCGACATGTGTCGTAGTATCATAGAAAAACACGGATTGATAAAGGTAAATAAAATAAAAAAGGTAAGACGATGCTTATTGTGTATGTTGGGAAAGAAAAAATAAATTTATTGTTCATAAAAAATGTGCTGAAAAACGTCCCCGGCTTATACACGAAGTCATAATAAGTCACTAAAATACTTAAAAAATACTTAAAAATAATAAACTATATACTCACCTCCTGGTGGCCCGACGTGCAGCGTGCTCCCGCGCGCGCGGCTGTCTTCAGGCTTCTGCGCCCGTCTTCTTTCTTCTGCTGGGGCGCGCCATTGTTTCTTCCCCGGGCGGCGCCTAGTATGACCGTCAGCAGCGTGCGGCATACTAGGGCGGCCAGCCGGGGAGAGAGCAATGGCGGCGCCCAGAGAAAGAAGAAAGAAAGAAACGGGCGAGGAGCCTGAAGACAGAAGCTCAGCGCGCGGAAATCGGGGAGCAGCGCTGCACATCGGGGCGCTAACGGAGGGTGAGATATATTTTTTTTTTTTATGCCTGGGGGCAAGCTGTATACTACTGGGGCGGCTGTAATATACTCGGAAGCAGGCCTGTAAACTACTGGGCGCGAACTTGGGGGCACCTGTATACATGGGGGAGTCGGGGTAGAACTGGGGCAGAGGCTGTATTATAACATGGGGGCCAGGCTGCTAATACTAATGGGGGCAGGCGGTTTAATGGCATGCTATAACTGGGGGCAGGCTGTAATACTACTGGGGGGCAGCCTGATACTACTGGGGGCAGGCTGTATATACTCTAGGGGGGCAGGGCTGTATTACTAACGGGGGCGGCTGTATTACTACTGGGGCCAGTGGCTGTACTCTAACTACGGGGGGCAAGTTGCTGTATAATGGGGGCAGGCTCGTTTACTACTGGGGGCAGGCGAGTATTACGATGGGGGCAAGGCTTATATATTGGGGGCAGGCTTGTATACTATTGGGGGCAAGCGTTATACTACTGGGGGCCGTTGCTTGTATACTCTGGGGGGGCTATATGAGCGGCTGTATACTAACGGGGAGAGCTTATACTACTGGGGGCAGTAAGCTGTATAACTACTGGGGGCAGTGCTTTACTACATGGGGTGCTGTACACGACTGGCAGTATACGTACTGGGTGCAGTCTGTATCTACTGGGGGCAAGCTATACTACTTGGGGGCAGGTTATAATACTACTGGGGCAGAGGTTATATTAATAATGGGGGCAAGGCCTTTTTATATACTTCTGGGGCAGTGCTGTATATCTACTGAGCATGCCTTACTATGGGGGGGCTAACTCACTGTAACTACTGTGGGGGCTGGCTGTATAAAACTACTGGGGGCTTGGCTGTACAAATTACTACTGGGGGCAGTGCTGTACACTATGGGGGCAGGCTTACACTCTGGTGAGTTCACACTACTGGGGGCAAGTGTCACGGCCGGCTGTA
This sequence comes from Engystomops pustulosus, assembly GCA_019512145.1. NCBI lineage: Eukaryota > Metazoa > Chordata > Amphibia > Anura > Leptodactylidae > Engystomops > Engystomops pustulosus. The sequence continues at coordinate 11,771,933 of CM033647.1, read as the reverse complement.
TATAACTGGGGGCTGGCTGTATACTGGGAGCGTATTCGGGGGGGCATGGCTTATCTACTGGGGGAGCAGTGCTGTAATTCCACCTGGGGGAAGGATTGCTGTACTAACGTCAGGCCGTATCTTGGGGCAGGTGTACACTACTGGGGGCCATGCGTATACTACTGGGGGGCAGGCGTATATCACTGAGAGGCAAATTGTAAAACTACTGGTGGCTGTCTGTAATACTACGGGGCAGTGCTGATAATACTATGGGGGCGTGCGTATACACTGGGGCAAGGCTGTAACACTACTGGGGGCCAGATGCTTGTAAATACTATGGGGCAGGCTGTGTGGAAACTATACGGGGGGGGCAGGGCTGTATAATACTGAGAGGGCAGGTTGGTATACTACGGGGACGAAGATGGGCAAGCTTGCATACTACTGGGGGAATCTGGGCGGCTTTTATAACTATAGGGGGCTGGTTGGCTTAGTATACCTGGGGGTCTGTGACCAATTGCATTTTCCCACCCTCGGCTTATACTCGAGTCAATGTTTTCCCAGTTTTTGGTGGTAAAAATTAGTGGTCTCGGCTTATACTCGGGTCTGCTTATACTCGAGTATATACGGTAATTAACTTTTTTAGATTTGGATCTCATGGATATTTATTAAATGCTCCCTTTTAGACCGTTTTTAGATTTTGTCGGATTACAGCGCCATCTGTCACACAAAATGAAAAGAAATGTGGCAGACCATGACTAATAGCTTTAGTATAAAGCTCGAAATGCGTAGATCCGCTACCTCTTTTAGTTTTGTGTTTATCATGGATTACCATTAAGTAAGAGGAATAAAGAGGCAGGTTTAAAGTTTTTACATTTCGGCTGAAGGTTCCTGCTCTTTTACAGTGTCAAGCAATGAAGCCGACTTGGTATATCACCTCCTCCCTATCCCTCCCTCCTTCCCTATTCTGTATGGAATTATATAATTGTTATTATGGAAAATGATGGATGGAGTGTGTGTGGAAACTGACTTTAATCTTTGTTTTTTTTTTTGGGTGCAAAATTGTACACAATGGGGCACATTTACTATAGATCTAGGGCCAGTTTTCTGTTCTATTTTGCACATTCTGGCATGTGCAACTGCTTGCATGTGTACTTAACCCTTAAGGGGAACGCAGCCATTTACAGCTTAAGGCTCAAGCCACCGATTTTTTTGATTCTTGACTTGCCTCGCTTTAATATGTTAATACTTTTGAAAAACCGGTTACTTATCAAAACGATTCTGAGAATGTTTTTCTTTTTTTTTCCCCATGTTTCTCATTTTAGAGTGTAAATTTGGTGATAAAAGTTTTGGCGTTTTTATCAAAAAAAAACATATGATAAATTTTTTTGAAAAAATTTTGCCATTTCCGAAATTCTAAATCATTGCGTATCCAGTGCAGATAGATTTAACCACTAAATAAGTGCTGAATCAACATTTTCCATTGTGTCTACTTTAACAATTTTCATAATTCTGAAATATACTGGATAATTATTTTGAACGCACGCGGCTTTACAAATAGAAATCGCTATTTTCCGGATTTTTCAGAATTGATCTCATTTTGGGGATACATACAGTTTTGAATGAAATGTTTAACATATTTAGCCAATCAAAAACCCTCCTATTATAATTACCCATTTTCCAAATCTGCACCCCTCAAGCTATCAGAGAACCGCTTTTAAGAAGATGTTAACCCCCATGAGATCTCATATAATTGATCAAAATGGAGGTGAAATGTTAGAATGCGTCAAAATGTTCCTTATAACGTTCGCTTAGCACCACAATTTAACACTTTCCAAATATAAAAGAGAAAACCCACCCCAAACAATTTGTTCTGCATTTCTCTGATTACAAGTACCCCCCCACATTGTGGCCGTTGACTTTGTTTAGGTGGGCCACAGAACGAGGTTGGGCAGAAAGGGTGAAGGATGGCGCTGGCAGCGCCAGTGAATTTTAGTTCTCCATTGCCCCTTTGAATGCTATATAAATTTTTGCAGTTTTTTTTTCCTTTTTCGTTATTGGGGCCCTGTGACGGCATTTTTTTTTGGCGGGGATGAAGAATGCTTTTTCACATTGTTACCATATTTTGGGTTGGTATCACCTATTGTTGGAAAATTTAGGTAACTTTTTTTTGAGGGCAAGAGAGTAGAAAAAGCATCATTCTGTTACTGGATTTTGACTTTGTGTTTTTTTTGGTGTTTCACCGTATATACTAATAGTCATGTTACTCTTTACTATCTATGGTTGGAATACGCTTACGGGGGATCACCAGACAATGACATTATTTTTTCCTACTTTTACTAAAATTTGTCAAACAAAACCTCAATTTGGGGAAAAAAATCATAATTTTTGTATTGACATCTCCAAGGCATAACTTTTGTTACTTTTTGGCTCGAAGCGGCAGCTGGTTGCATGGCCTTGTTTTGCGGGACAATGTTTAACTGTTGCAACCATTATCATGTCGAGTACACATGGTTTTTTGTGGTCGCATTTCGTATATCATTTTTGTGTGTGGACTGAAAAGGTAAAAAATCATAATTTTTGGAAGGGTTAATAACATTTTTTTTCTGGGTCGTTTATCGTGTGGGGTTCAATTACATGATTTACTTTTATTCTACGGTGTTACGGCGCGGTGGAACTATATATGTGGGGGGGGGTTTTGGGTTTATGATTTAGACTTTTTTTTTTGAGTTATTAATTCTCTTATATGTTTTGGGGGGTTTTGGGCCTTTTATGATTTATGACTTATTTTTTAATTGAATCACCTTTTTTTTACTTTTTGCACTTTTAACCATGGACAATAAAGAGAAACAAATCATCTGATTGCTTCATCCGATGATAATATTTGCCAATACTTGTATTGCGAGTTTATCAGTGTGTAGCCTATCAACGTGAATAGGCTGGTCACTGTGTGCCAGTAAGATGAACGTCACAAGACGCCAATGTACTGCAATTCTTGGCTAGTAACTATGGGGTTCCAGACGGACCCCCAGAGTTACTTAGCACACGACGGCGCCCCACCGTAAAACGGTTCGGGGGGGCCGATCGTGGGGGGAAAGACCCCCAGATACTTGTTAATGACGCTCGGTCGCGCTTGACCGGCAGGATCTAACGGTTTAAAGCACCCGCGATCGAGACAACTCCATTCCGGGGTGTTACACTGGGGTAGCGGCTATAGTTATCAGCCGGCAACCCCGTGTTTCCCGATGACGGTTCGCTCTGATCAAGCCGACCGGCATAGGAGAACCGTGGCGGATATATCCGCCATGCACGCTAAGTCACTGCGCTCCGTGGCGCGATATAGTCCGCGCCGGAGCTGAAGGGTTTTAAAGGGTTATTCTCGTCTGGGCATTCAGATTCATTAATTTGCCTTATATAAACATTTCTTCAATTAGATGCAATTAAAAAAAAATTACCTGTGTGAGTAATTTCTCATAAATGTAGTATATGGGCCATTAAAAACAAGACTGTATCTTGGATACAACACCTCTGCTGGAGGGATTGCACAAAGAAACAAAAGGTTTTTGTATATGAAATGTCCGGGAGTTAACTGATGCCCACAGTCATCCTGTAATAATGATCGCTGAAGCCATGTAGTCAGGTAGGACACAAAAGCGCATGTCTGGCCACCGTTCCAGAGTGTGAGGTGGTCGTAACAGGAAGCTGATCTAGTTTCTAAGGGACCATTGGCTACATTTTATGACAAATTATCTTCCACAAACATGTTTTTTTAATAACATCCAATTGAAGAAATGTTTACATTTGGAAAAGAAATAAATTAAATACCCTTAGAAGAGGGTCTGTTTCATATATGTTTCCACAACCCTTTGTGTGGTGGCTGCACTGGTCTCGGCGCATTCGCACTGAAATGGCCGTTCCGGTGCTCAGTCAGAGAGTCCGTATATTCAACAATGCAAAGTCCGAATGTCACTCTCCCCAAAAAAGTCGGTACACTCTGTCGGAGCAGTGCAGGGGGCTCACATTCATGAAGAACAGGCACAAAAAAATCCCTGACTCTGATGGCCCCTGCACTATACACAGGTGACTTATGTAGTCCAATTTGCACTGTTTTGCCCATTATAGAAATTTTCGGAATTTTAACCTTAGAGCGTTGTATATTTACAGCAGTAAATATCTATTGTGTATGAGACTAGTTATAAGACGCCTCCTAGGAGTCGTATATGTGCTCTGCTGTCCTGAACGGATCTCTGATGCGTCTTTGATATTTGTGGGTAACTTTAGATGCCATCAGGGCGTCCTGCTGTTTTCGGAGGCGTGCGGTGGCTTAGCGTAGTCTGCATCCTGAGTGTGCGGCCAGGTATGTCCGTGTGCATACAGCATGATGGATGCTCCCCTTCCCTAACACTAACACTGGCTGCGAGCTAATCTTGGTGGGAGCTTGATAAATGGATGTAACCTCTTGGTGAATCTCTCTACATTGATTAAACATTCTAGACCGGTGTTCCAGATAGTGCGGCTCCTCTGCATTTTCTACGGGGATGCCACTTAACATTTATCTTCGCTCAGGTTTTAATTGATTTTACGTTCCGTCCCCCATTGCATCGGGCGATATTAGGGTAATAATTCTTACAGGCAGAATGATAAAGAGCATAGGTTTTAATAATCAACTTCCATTAGTATCTCCTAGCTGCTTTGCATACTTATGCGACTTGCGCGACACTCCTATTACATATTCGGAATAATGTAGGAGCTAAATATCCGGGGATTGTGGCGGCAGTAGAGTAATATGCTTATAATTTTTATTATTTCTGCAGAGTGCTATGAATCCGCTCGTGTCAAGGCTACAATATATGAAACTGCCATAAAATCATGCAAAATAGAGCTGTGAGGACTGCACGGAGATATACAGCAAAAAAAAAGTTCGGGAACTTGTTGATTTGTTATATCACTGTGTGCATGACGGACTCACCGCGAGGGTTGGAAATTGAAATCGTAAAGAGATATTATCCCGAAAGGGAAAAAATGAAAAGTGTGGGGGATAGTAAATCTGCTGCTGCGGGACTACCTTGTTTAATTACTGCAGCAGTGTTCACTCACCGCCTTCTAAACCGGTGTAAATAAGAAAGTCTCACCGACAAGACCATCTATTACAACTTCAGCCGGTCTACCCTCAATTACCGAGCACAGTAGGGAATGTAGCGGGAGCTGTAACCACAAGGGTGTTCCAGTCTTCAGCCGGTGTCCGCAGATTTGTTAGGGAATTACTTTATCTCATACCAATTTATTAGGGGACAACCAGACATGCATTAATCGTAAACAAGGGGGCCACATGATCCCCATTACAATTGCAAAGGGGGAGGTGGCTGTGCTTGCGCGGCTATTGGCCTACTATGAATTTCAGGAAATTAATGAGGGGGCATTTCTTAATTCTGAGCTCATGGAGAAGAATGGAAGACTATGGGTGGGAATTTATCATAGATATGATAAAGGTCATGCCCCCGTGGGCGAAGGGCTCTTGACGTATCCGTTGGGTGGCTACACTGCCGGGCAAAACTATGCCATGTCTGCTTACTATTAGAAAATTTTCAGTCATGGTGCTGGGACGTCCGTGCTTGCCCACTCTGCAGGCGACCTACACCCTACATGACCACGTGACTTGGAGGTGGTGTAGTCACAAAAATAATCTCAATTGTGATTATTTCAGTTCTTCTATGCCAGAAATTGGCGTATGCTCCCATATGTCTCCATTCACAGCGGCCTGGGTGCCAGGTTCCCTATGAGGTGTAGGAGAGGATGTAGGAAAGGATCACTTGTTTCACTTTCACCTATAAAATGATGGCAAAATTGTACCCAGCATGCAACAATGTGCCAAATGTTGACGTCATGAATTGGCATGTTAACATTTCTATATCTCTAAATATAATCTATGAGTGGAACAGAAACTGTGAGGAGATAGTTGACTACGCATGTGTGGGTTTTGGTTTTTACTTCAATGGAAGTTCAGGGAATAGTTGACGAAGAAGACTCAAGAGTATTCTGAACTCCTACAGAATCAAATAGACAGAGTGCAAGGCCACTTCCCCGTTCACAGTGACCATGGCGCTCCAATCCTTAGCTCAAGGCAGCTGTATGCAGTAGTGGATTATGATACAGGCGGCTTGGGCGGTACCATGGGGGAACCATGACCACTCAAACCATCCTTGAAATTTGATAGTGAGAAGGATCAAATCCTTGTACATCTGTCCCTACTTTCAATACACATGAGCACAAAAGCTATTTCTGAACCTTCTTAGGTCCTCCAAAGGTCCTGATACTGCAGATTGAAAGCAGCAGAAGAGACGCATCCTCCATTCCCCAAGAAGCTTGTACCACATGTAGGAAGTGAATTCTGGACTTGTAGGGGTTATAATATTTATACGGCCCATGGCAGGCTAAATCCATCCCCGGCATCGTGTAGAGGTGGCTGCGCATGTGTGTCTCTCCTTATTCACTTCTATGGGAGTTCGATTAACAGCCAACCATCCATACTCAACTGTAATAAAATACCCATAAAGGTAAATGGATGTAATGTGAGGCAACATCTCCATTTACATTTACCCCAGTACCCCTGACCTCAAAGAAAGAGATTTGGTTGTGCGTAGGCTACAATCTTGATTCACTTACATGGAAATTTCTTGAAAATTCCAACCTGCCTGCCCAGTTATTCTCCGAACCAATGTTCCCACTAGGAAAAAGCATCTGTTAAGAGCACTTGAGATGGTCAATGTCTTATCTCAGTGTTGCTATTAACTCTGTCAATGTCACATCATGTAGTGTCACCCTAAGAGTGCAATCAGATCTGAGTGCATGCTTGCTGAGCTTAGAGTTACAGCTAGCGCTACATCAAAACCTCACGAGAAGAAATGAAAGTACCAATGTCTTAACTGCTAGAGTTTGAGGAAATCATTAGCGTTATTGATTTTTGCAGCACGTTGAGGGAGGGACTAAGTGTAAATCATATAACGGTAACCCTTACATTATCGATAAGCTCCAGACGACTCCTTGGTTGTAGATCCCCTTAAGTGGCTTTCTCCCCAAGACTACTAGATTTTGTTCTTAGAGAAGGTTTTACCTTATTAAAAACCTACAGGAATGTAAAGCTGTGAAAGATCTGAAAGAGGAAGACCTCCTGTGTATGTCCCCTGATTTTTCTTTCAAGGGAACCTGAAAAATTGTTTCCTTTAGATCCCCATAAAAACAGAGTTATAAACTTGCCTGGTATCTAGGGATCTATAGAGCGAGTTGGGGGGTGTATCCTAATGTCATGTGACCAGGGTGACATAATTACAGGTCCTTTAGCCTATTAACATTAGCAAACTGTACCCCATTCACATATCTGACCACATAAAAAGTCACAGCAGCCTGCATGGACTTCTACTCCTCTCCATGCAGGCTCCATTATTTCATGTGATATGATATGTTGTGATTTCATGAGATATATCATTGGTGTACAGTTTGCTAATGTTACAAGGCTAATGGACTTGCAATGATGTCACACTAGTCACATGACATTACTGCTGCATGCTGAGCAAGCATCGGGAAGAGCTGCTGGATTTACCCCGAAGAGGCCACTTTCCCCCTCAACTCGCTATAGTCATCTTTGGATACCAGGTACAGTTATAAAGTTGAATATATAAGAATCTCAGGGGAACAATTTTTAGCTAAAAAAAGGGTGTCAGTAAGTTACTAGGGCTCTATGGGAACCTGCCACTCGCTGTATTTGTGAAAAATGGGATGACAGGTTCCCTTTAAATATGTATACCACCAGGAAGGCTGTCCTTGTTGTAGACATGTTGGAAGAACATGTGTGTGATGGTTAGACATCACAGAGAATACCAATAACTCACTGGAAAGACTATGGTTGAACTCCAAAGTTGAAGTGATACCATCACTCAAAAGTGAGAACCCTGACTCAAGTTCCTAAGAAGGTATCACTTTTTCTTTGAGGGCACCACAGTGGTGAGAGGCAGACAGACACAACCAACAGGTTCCATCCTTGGAACTTATGAAGGAATATATGATAAGTTATAAGGAGAAAGTTGTAGCTGAGCCCAGAGAGATTCTGGTCATGTCTATCAGGGGCAGAAATCTGGAGAACCAGGTGGTTTGGGTATAATTTTCTGTTTTATGTCAACAAAGGCCATGGAAAATTCTCAAAATTTCAAAAATCTGTGACCACGATTATTCGGGAGTGATCTACGATGAAATTAGCAATAGACCCAAGTCCTCCAACCGCTCTTGTGACTTGCTAATGGCAGACGGTACGTATCGTCTATTCAAAGTTAAAATAATTTTCCAAAAACAGGAGCGATATAAAAAGTAGTTAGTTCAGCACTTTGAGGAGCTGTAATAGGTTTTGTGCATGTTTATTAGATGTAATGCTGTTTTTTAACTGCTCTGACCTCACCCATCGGACTCATTAAACCTAATGGAGCCTGAAGCCTTAAACATCGCCAAAATCTTTACACATCACATAGTCATTAGATAGAAACTTAATTGTTTTTGCTTGTTTTTCATCTTTTGGTAATGGGAATATCTAGCATGATCTGATGATAGGCCATAAAGATTGCAATGCAATTGGATTGGATTCATTTGCTAACTAAAGCTTAGGCTTGCTGTTTTATGTGGAGTCGAACTTTCCAGTGAGTGATTGAAGTGAGGCAAGATCACGGATTTCCATCTGATATGTAACAAAATGAATCATTTTTAACAATACAATGATGCATTTACAGGGGATTCCTTTAAATGGGGGTTTCCAGAAATGTACAAACGTTCAGCAATCCCCAGATTGCGAAGGTCTGAATACTTGCACCACCATTGATCAACTGATCAGGATCTACTTGCCCCTCAACAGATTTCAGTCCTGGTTCCTGCATCTGACTCCCATCAAGCACTTGGAAGGGTCTGTAATAACAATAGAAAAACCCTCGAAATGTTTAATGATCACATTTAGGAGATTCAAGTAATTGAGGTTATGTCTGTATCTGCGTGTAATATTTGGATGGTGGAGACATGACTCGTCTGATGTTCTCTCCTCCTCTCTCTCCTTCATAGACTTCCACGTGTAATGGCCTGCCCAATGCAGTGTTTATTACGAACAATGCTCCTATTAGATTTGTGTCCCACAGAGCCTGATCACCTCTGTGTGCCCTCTACTGTCTATAATTGGTACTACAGCTGTTTTATATGTGTCGGGAAAAAATATATTTTTACTGTGACCAATCAGAGAATGTTTATTGATTGTTAATTGTTACAAAGGTTCTGGTTGGATAATGTCTAAACTGACCACTTCCAAGGAAAGTTTATAAAACTTCCTGGTGGCTGGAAAGTTCAAGATGGAGGTTGAAACACATGTGTCTGAGACACAAAGCTGCACAACAAGGGGCTCCTATTTTGCATCTAGCCAGGGATCGTCACACACCCATTGGGAATCACACCCATTGGGAGTCCCCCAGGGAGAACTAATGGCAGCATCTCCCTCCCTTTTATTGCAATCTACTTGCTGGATACCTTTCTGTTGTGGGTGAGGCCTGCTCTTCCGGTACACAGCAATTGTGACCCAGTCAAGTACTAGGCCATGCTCAGCCAGCCACACAGGTTCCAAAAGGAATCAAGATGTCCCCAAGCCCAAAAAGATCAAGCCCCGGTGGGGGATGTTGCACATGTAATCTGACATTTGTCTTGATAGCAAGATGGAATTCAATCATTTTATCAGGTTAAGATGACATCTAAAGATGTGCAACATCCCCCACCGGGGCCTAGCCTTTTCTTGGGGCCTGGAGTCAGCCGGGGCCCAGTATTCCGGAGTGGCTGGCGATTGCGCCCTAGGGCACACTGATGTCATGGTGCTTGGTATGGGGACCGGAGGAATGTCCTACAGCCTGGCAGGTCTCCAGCGGGTGGTCTGTGTAAGAAATATGGAGAGGCTGATGTACTGGTTCTCCCTGGGGCAACCCCTGAGTGTCTGTAATATATGTCCTTGGGTAATGGATGGGGAAGCCTGTGGTGGTAGACAGCCATATCCAGGGATCAGTTGGAGGCAACGTTGTGCAAAACAATTCAATTCAATCAGTTCTTCATTGAACAACAGGTAGCAGGCAACAGGCCAAAACGGTCAAACAGCAGATTCGGATTCTGGTACTGGAGTGGTCATTTAGAGTGGTCCTCAGGAATAATGCACCATTCTAATGTTATGTTCAGGCGGGGAGAATTTAGATGGAGCTGTGTCCAAACAGTGGAAGCTGCAGCTCTGGATTAGAGTCTCCTGACTCCTGTGATTGGTTTCTGTGGCAGCACTGAAGGCATACCTCCCAACTTTTGGGCGAGTGAAAGAGGGACAAAAAGCCCCTCCCCTTTTTCTAAACCACGCCCATTGCCACACCCACAAGCATAATATAATATTGACCTTGATGGTCCCCACATAGAACAATGCCCCTTACTTTTCCTTCAACCCCCCGTGGAACCGTATAATTACACTTAATGCAACTCTGCAACATATAAAACACCTCTTTAATTTTATCCTCCCTTTATATTTGGTTTTCCACTTTTATTTAATCTCCCAAATTTATACATAATCCTATCTGTACCCCTACCCCCACCCCTCCTCACATGGTGTGGTCCCAGTTCTCTATCCTCCTCATTCTGTGGCCTCCTGTTATCCATCCTCCTCCTGTCCTCCATCCTTCTCCAGTATCCTCCATCCTCCTCCTGTCCTCCATCCTTCTCCAGTATCCTCCATCCTCCTCCTGTTCCACCTCTCAACTGTCCTCCCTCCTTATCCAGTATCCCCATCCCCTCCTGTACCTCCTGTCCTCCATCTTCTCCAGTGGCAAAACTCCATCCTACCATGCCTGGTCCTCCATCCTTCTCCAGTCCTATCCTCCTTAGCCTCACATCCTGTATCCTCATCCTCCTCTGTCCTCCAGTCCTTCTACCAGTACCTCCATGGGCCCTCCTTTCCTCCTTATCACTCCTTGACTCAGTTCTCCCTCCGGTATCCTCCCCATCCTCATCCAGTTATTCCCTCCATACCTCTCCGGTATCCTCCTGTCCTAGCCATCCTAGTCTCAGTATCCATTTTCTCGCTCCTATCCCCATCCGCCTACGTCTCCATCGCTCTCCTAGTCCTCCATCCTCCTCCAGAATCTAATCCTCAACATCCGTCCTCCAGTAAGTCCCGGAAAAGGCATCCGCTTCTCCATCGCCCTGTCAAGCTTCTATCCATCCCATCCTCCATCCGGTAATAACTGGTCCTCCATCCTCTCTGTCCCAAGCCTCACTCCTCCAGCCTCCTCAGTTCGCATCCATCTACCTCTAATATACTCCTCCTCTCTCGTACCTCCTACTCCGTCCTCCTCCTTCGTAGCTCCTCCTCTTACTCTGCCTCCATCCTTCTCCAGTATCCATCCATCCTCCTTCCTGTCCTCATCTCTTCTCCAGTATCCTCCACCTCCTCCCTCCTATCCCTCTCCAGTATCCTCCATCCTTGCTCCAGTATCCCCATCTCCCTGTATCCTCACATCCCTCCTGTATCCTCCATCCTCCTCCTTATCCTTCTCCCTCATCCTCCTTCCACTTCCTTCATCCATCCTCCTGTCCTCCATCCTCCTCCTGTATCCTCCATCCTCCTCCGTCCGTCCTCCTTCTCCAGTATCCTCCTATCCTCCTCCTGTCACCTCCATCCTTCTCCAAGTATCCTCCTCCTTGTGGCTCCTGTCCTCCACATCCTTCTCCAGTTTCCTCCATCCCCTCCATCCTCCCTCCTGTCCTCCATCCTCCCCTGTATCCTCCATCCTTCTCCATACCTCCTGTCCTCCATCCTTCATCCAATCCTCCATCCTCCTCCTGTAGTCCTCCTGTCCTCACCTCCTTCTCCAGTATCCTCCATCCTCCTCCTGTCATCCTCCTAGTCCTCCATCCTCTCTCCAGTTATCCTCCAGTCCTCGCTCCTCGCCGCTCCAGTCCTATCCACTCCAGTGCATCCTCCATCCTCCTCCTGTCCCTCCATCCTATCTCCTCTCCAGTAAATCCTCCTCCTGGTCCCTCCGTTCCTCCATCCTTCTCCAGTATCCTCCATCCTCCTCCTGTCCTCAGCCTCCTCCTGTCCTCCATTCTTCTCCATATCCTCCCATCCTCCGCCTTCCTCCATCCTTCTCGCAGTTATCCTCCTGTCCCCGTATTCCTCAGTACCTTCTCCATTATCCTCCAATCCTCCTCTGTATCCTCCTGTCCTCCATCCTTCTCCATGATCCTCCATCCTCCTCCGTATCCTCCTCCCGTATCCTCCTCTCTCCTGTCCTCAGCCTTCTCCATATCCTCCATCCTCCTCCTGTCCTCCCTCCTCCTCCTGTAACTCCTCCGGTCCTCCATTCATCTCCCGAGTAGCCCCATCCTCCTCCTTCCTCCTCCTCCTTGCTCCGTCTTCCTCCTGTCCTCACTGTCCTTCCTCCTATCCTCCATCCGTCTCCAGTATCCTGTCCTCCACCTTTTTTCTCCAGTATCCTCACATCCTCCTCCTTCCTCCTCCTCCTCCTGTATCCATCCTGTCCTCCCCATCCTTCTCCAGTATCCTCCATCCTCCTCCAGTACCTCCATCTCCTCCTCCTGTGTCCTCCATCCTTCTAAGTATCCTCCATCCTCCTACCGTATCCTCCTCGTACCTCCATCCTTCTCCAGTATCCCCCTCCTGGCCTCCTGTTATCCTGCCTCCGTGTCCTCTATCCTCCTCCGTAATGCCTCCTGTCCTACCTCCTCCTCCTGTATGTCCTTTCCTCCTCCCTCCGCCTGTAGCCTCCTCCGTAGCCTACTGTCCCTCCCCATCCTCCTCCTGTGACCCCCACTTCCTCCATCCTCCTCCTGTTCTGTTCTCCATCCTCGCTTCTGTAGCTCAATGTCCACCATCCCTCCTTCTGTAGCTCATGTCCACCATCCTCCTCCTGTGACCTCCATCCTCCTCCGTGACCTCCATCTCCCCTGTTGCCTCCATCCTCCTCCTGTGCCTCCATCCTCCTCCTTTGGCCTCCATCCTCCTCCTGCACTCCTGTCCTCCCGCCTCTTTCGGTGTCCTCCAGCAACCCTCCTCCGTGTCCGCCAGCGCCTTCACCTGTCCCCCCATTAGCCTCCTCCTGTCCCCCAGCATCCTCCTCCTGTCCCCCAGCAGCCTCCTCCTGTCCCCCAGCAGCCATCACTTCTCCCCAGCATCCCCCCCCCCCCCGCCCCTCCTCCTTCCCCAGCAGCCTCCTCCGGTCCCCCAGCAGCCTCCTCCTGTCCCCCAGCAGCCCAGTCTCCTGTCCCCCAGTAGCCCTTCACTGTCCCCGTAAGCCCTCTCCTGCCAGAAAGCCGGCACTTCCGGCCCCCCCAGTAAGCCCCACTGTCCCCCAGTAGCCTCTCTCCTGTCCCCCAGCAGCCTTCACTGACCCCCAGAAGACCTCCTCCTCGTGTCCCCCCGTAGCCTCCTCCTGTCCCCCAGCACCTCCTACGCCCCCATAGCCTTCACTGTCCCCCAGTATGACTCTCCTGTCCCCCCGCAGCCTCCTCCTGTCCCCCAGCAGCCTCCTCCTGTCCCCCAGCCTCCTCCTGTCCCCCTCAGCCTCCTCCTGTCCCCCTCAACCTCCTCCTGTCCCCCAGTAGCCGTCACTGTCCCCATGCCTTCACTGTCCCCCCATAGCCTCCCACTGTCCCCCGAGCTCCTCCTTCCCCCAGCACGCCTTCACTGTCCCCCGTAGCCCAGTGACCATCCTGTGTCCCCCAGTAGTCCTCCTCCTGTACCCCCAGTAGCCTCCTCCTGTCCCCAGAGCCTCCTCCTCCTGTCCCCCAGTAGCCTTCACTGGTCCCCCAGTAGCCCTCCACTGTCCCCCAGTAGCCTCCTCCGTCCCCCGCAGCCTCACTGCCCCTCAGTAGCCTTCCTCCGGTCCCCCAGTAGCCTCCACTGTCACCCGGTAGCCCTTCTCCTGTCCCCAGTAGCCTTCACATGCCCCCAGTAAGCCTTCACATGTCCCCCAGTTAGCCTCCTCCTGTCCCCAGCAGCCTTCACTGCCCTCCAGTAGCCTCCTCCTGTCCCCATTACCTCCACTGTCCCCCAGTAAGCCTCCTCCTGTCCCCCAGTAGCCTTCACTGCCCCCCAGTAGCCTCCTCCTGTCCCCAGCAGCCTTCAAACAGTGCCCTTCAGTGCCTCTTCCTGTAGCCCCCTGTCCTCTCAGGTTCTTACCTCCTTCTCCCGGCTCCGACTTGACTCTGGCGGGGGCGGGGCCATCCGGGGCGGAGCACAGTCTCACATGACTTCATCATGTGGAGAGGTAATCAGGGGCTGGTCCCCGCCTCCTCTGGCTCCGATGCTTCCGCTGCTCTTTTGCTCTTATCACGGGGGGCGAGGAGAGAGGCGGGACAAAGCGGGGGATTCGTGACTCTATCCCAACCGCCCGTGACGCTTAACAGAGCCCACAAAACGGGACTGTCACTCAAAAACGGACGGTTGGGAGTATGCTGAAGGGTTTGTGCTAACACCTATTTTCTATTCACTCTGACTCCGCAGACTAAACCCTGTGCTCAAAGACATGTGCTGCACACTGCACAGGGGTTTTATACTCCCCCCTGGTCAGGTTGTAGCCCTCTCCAATCACACTCACACCCAGTTTACAATAACAGCCACATAATACCCACCCTCCATTAGGCTGCATCCACATTATAATGTTTCCTCTCATTAGTTTTTCATGAACATTTGCTCCCAAACATAAGATAACTATATTTCTTTGTGATATTTTAAGCAATAAATTTTTAGGCTTTGGAAATAAATTACAGAGGATTGTTATTAAAATTGTCGATCGCTCTCTCCTAGCAAGAGGAAAATGAATGGGAAAGTTCTCAGAAAAAAAAAGAACTATCTGGCATAAGGATGTACGGTGACATTACCGGGTATGGGGGGGCATCAGCGCAAAGCAATAACATGGCGCTTAACAAATGATTTAATTGTTATAAGTGCCGTTTACTAGGAGGCATCATTATTACAAAACCGGCAGGGGGGGATCAGAACGATCAGGACGCCTCGGATCAATCAATAGTTAACCAAACCAGAACTTGATTGAAATGATGATTTAGGGTTGATATTTGATAAAATATGTACTGATGAAAAATGAATGTGTAATTCCAAATTAAAGGTTATTCCAGTTCCAGATGAAAAAAGCCAAGCACAGCATGCAGGGCTGCCTCAGGTTTTAGTAGGCCCCGGCTATAGAGCCTCCGTGGGGCCCTTTGTGGGCCGTCCTACCAGTAGCCACATGCCCTCCCCTACCCCTGTAACCACACTGTATCCCCCTCCCCCTGTAACACACTGCCCCCTCCCTGTAGACACACTGTATCCCCCCTGCCCCTTGTAGACACACTGCGCCCCCCTCCCCTGTAGACACACACTGTAACCCCCGCCCCTGCCCCTTGTAACACACTATCCCTCCCATATAGACACACTGATCCCCCTCCCCTGTAGACACCTGCTCTCCCCCCCCCCCTTAGACACACTTTATCTCCCCTCATTGCCTGCCCCCCCCCCCTCCGGAAAGAAAAGAAACTCACCTTCATGTGCGCCGCCTTCAGAGCTTGTGCATACGATGCGGACGTCGCTTCGGGGAATGCGAAAGGTGAGTTTTGGATTCGGCTTGTTGGGAGCAGCATCATAGGGCAGAAAACTACACACAGCTGGGATGGTGAGCATTTGTCCAGTGTCTTAAAGCGACACTGTACAATTGATCTAGGGGCCCGAGAGGGCCCCTCCAGCACCCCTGGAGCCCCGGCACTTGCCCAGGTTAGCCGGTGCTGGTGCGGCCTGGCAGCATGGCGCTCTCCGTGGTAGGTGGTCATGTGCGGGAGTGACCTTCCCCAATACACGCTGACACACATGGCTGCCTGGGTTATGGACACAGAAAACTATTGGCAGGTCCCTATTGCATGAGAATCATACGCAAACTGCACATCTTTAAGGGAACCTGTCCCCAGTTAATAAGGGGAGCATTATTATAGCATTATTGGGGTCACAGCAAATTTTCTAAATGTAGAGGGCAACCGGTGTCAGTTTGAGGGTATAAACTATTTCTATCTCAGTGTGGACATAACTGTTATTTAGGAAAAGTATATTGTGTTTTGACTAATTTTAGGAGCAAGTGTGTGGATGCTACAAAAACTGAAGTGCTTCTGCAGTGATATATCACAGCCAAGAGAAGTTGATAAAAAAAATGATCAGCTTCAGGGAGAAAAAGATATTCGTACTTCAAAGGTTCAAGGGGGGCTATATTGTGTTTACATGAAAAAGACATGAAAAGTGAAGAAAAGACGTCAACCGTAAGTCATCAAATATAGTTATCTGTATGGTCTGCAGAGGCACTGTGGAGAAGTGGTCTTGCTCCCTTTTCAAATATGTATTCATTTGTATTGCTTTTGATTATATTAATAATATTAATATATGACAGCCTCCATACCTCCCAACCGTCCCGATTTCAGCGTGACAGTCCCGGTTTTTAACCCCTGTCCCGCTGGCACGGGAGGCTTAGATAAGTCCCGATTACGTCCCTTCCTTCCCTGTCTTGTACACTACTGTATGGCAAAGTGACTTCCGGCTACTGTGGGGACACTGTGACTTCTGGCTATTGTGGGGGCAATAATATTGGCTACTGTGGGGACAATGTGACTTGATACGTTTTGGAAATGTGACTATGTGGCTATGTATTGAAATATGACTGTATTAGGTACTGTGGGGCATGTTACTGTATTGTTACTGTTGGAACATTGTTACTTTATTGTTATTGTATATACTGTATTAAAGGGAACCAAACCTGACTTCACTATGGTTTCCCGGATTTCTATGTACATGCTGTAGGGGGGGGGGGATTTCTGCAATGAGTTCGGCTGAGAGAAGTCGTCCTGTTCCCGATGGAGCTAACACACCACCTTTCTGTTGCTAAATGCCATTTCCAACTACAGTTTTGGCTGGAATGCTCTTTATGATGTGATTATGGGTATTGTAACCCAGCTCTTTCTCTCCAAAAACATAACTCTTGTAGCCTGGAGTAGCATTTAGCCGAGTTTAACAAGCACTATTCTTTACAAACGCGGAGAAAAAATATTGCCTGTTAACCTTATCTCATAGAGTCGGAGTTTCCATCCCTAATGATCACTTCAGAAGCAATAGTCTTTAGTGCGAGGCTGTGATGGATGTGATCTTTTCCATTCTCATCTCTCCTCCTACATGGTGGAGACAGACATCCTTCTGCTTGCAGTTTCCCATCAGCAGCATTGCCCGCCATAACAGCTCTCCAGAAGGAGTGTTCCCGACGATGTTTTTACTGAAAAACAGATGTGGGAGATTCGCCATGTTTTCATCACCTACCGGAGCTACAAGAGCCGCGTGATTGATTCATTTTGACTCAAGATGTCAGAACAACAGATCAACGAAAATTGTTCGAAATAGGGCACGAGTGCGTGTTCTTAATAACAAGCAAAATAAATATTTTTTGAGGGGTTATCTGTGCGCTGAAGAAGGAACGACCAAGGGTCGCAAATAATACCTCTTGGCTGATACTATCACTTATAGAGTATATAAAGAACTGCTTAAAAATTTACCCTTCACCTCTCCTCCATCTTAGTAAAATATTGAATTTCTTATGAAATAGGAGCCCTTTTCCTTAAGCTGTAGGCTGTGCTGTTACTTCTCCAGGAAATGTTTGAATCAATTGACAACTGCGTGACTGGATTAATAAAGAGCGGGCAAGGACGTTGATGCGGTGAACAATATACTTCTTCCTTCTGTGAATCTTTAGGTGTTTTGGACTTTCTCACCGGTGTTCCCCTGCGCCCCCCCCCCCCTATCGATGTTTTTCCTTTACATAATGGTTAAGGTTTGAGCTTTTGTGAAATTTTTTTAATTGTTCAGTTATGACTGGACATTACTGGACTAGGTCTGGGTTGATGTTGCTACAGTTAATTGTTATATAACCTCTCTCTCCTCAAGACACTGATTTGTTATAATAAAGGACCTTTCCCTTTTGTTGTCAGTTTCTATACTGTTTTTCATTAATTTAGGGTTAGCATTATTGTTAGGGTTACTGTTAACAACCACTGCTAACCCAACCTAACGCTAAACTTAACCTAACACTATCCTTAATTCTAACTCCTAATTGTAAATCGTAATTCGCAAATTATCCTTAAAGGAACCTACCATGTTGATGGATTATGAAGCAAACTACCTATAGAAGCGCTAGCTACACTGTGCAGGAATCGTATCTTGGTTAATCCTGACTGATGGTTTGCTGAAACAATTATAACATTCAGGACTTTGGGAAACTGGATCAGCATTTCTACCAAGATAAACACATTACACATGGAGCTTGGATACAAATGGCGCTCATAAAGAATGAGTAAGCATGACTAGTCAAGTCATACACAGCAGCTGGGGGATGGTGCAGCAATTGATTATTTCCGTCTGGCAGGAAAACTGATTCCATCATCATCATCTCATGCAGAGAGAAACTCTCACTGCTATGAGACGGAAAGCAAGCGCTGGAGCAGCCCTAGAAGTGACAGAGCTTCATTATCATAATGTTATATGTTTATCATCAAACACACTCAGCACAGGGATTAACCAGATCTGCCAGTGTAGCTACAGCAGTCTCACGTATGTTTGCCTCATAATGGGGCATGAGTTACTTACCCAGTCCTTCGCGATCCAGCGGCGGGTTCTCCACGCTGATTGGGTCTTCCGGCAATTCACTAGGTAGTGCGCCTGATGTCCACCAGGTGTCGCTGCTGCGCTGAAGTCCGTCGTAGTTCACTGGAGTTTACCAAGCTATCCTGGATGCAGGTAATGCTTGTCGACGACACATTTTTTTTTTTTTTTAATATGGTGGTTTTTTTCCGATCCGCAGGGTTTTCCGATGGCCGCCCCCGATTACCGTTGCGGCATGCCGGCACCGATGCGGCACAATCCGATGGCTGCGCCAAAACACCCGTGCAATTGGCATAAATCGGTAATTTTCTGGAAACCCGACGAAAAACGCAATTCAGGCTCTTAGTAAATGACCCCAATGTATCAAGTCAAATGGTAGTTTTTCTTAATCCAACTTGTAATGTAATCTAACCGTAAACCTTATCCTACAATGTCTACATTGGAACCTAGAATCGGCCAAGCAAATTCATCATCTTTAGATATGCAATGATATTTTAGACCTTGGCCTGGGTAATTATGACAAGGGGAATTTCCCCCCCATTCTCAGGGTACCAATTTTTTACTGTAAGTACAGTGAGACTATGATGGAACTATATGCCACCGGGTGTTGTTGATGAATGATACATTATACGAGTCAACGAGGACCTGGAAGCCATTTTTGAAAACATCACTTGGTATGTCCTTACTAGATTTTTAGGATAGGATGTGAAACCAGAGATTTATTCTGACCACCAATTGGTAGTCTATGGGGTGGGGGGATTTTTTTGTTTCTAACATGACCCAGTTTTCTGATCATCAACATGTAGCAGTTAAGTTGAACTGAGAGACCTGTCATTATTTTAAAGGGAGTCAATGAAGCTCATAATCACCCCATACATAAAGCTAGCTTTGCTAGGGCATTTGTAACCTTTCCAAAAATACCTTTCCTCTTTCCCATCTTAAGGTCATCACAGAGAAATTACTCTTTAGCAACTTAGGTAAAGGTGTGGGCTGTAACTGTTGGTGCCCTTATTTCTTAAAGATATCCTAGAAGCAGTTGTTAGGAAAGTATGTTGAGACAGTGCACCAGAAGACATGCCCCGCCTTCGGGCAACCGAGAAACTAATTTGCATAAATGTAAAATGTATGTAGGTTCTGGAAAAAAAAAAAACAGCCAGCATTGTCTCTGGAAAGCTTATAGTGGTCTACACACCGTATATTTGTGTAGGATTTGGTAGTTAGTAGACTTTTCTACAACGAGTAGCATACGACCGTGCTATAGACTGATGGAGACAGAGGACAAGTCACTGTTCCATTCAGTGCTACTGAGCTGCTGGCTTTCTCATCTCCAGGTAGGTTATTTAGCATTTTGATCAATGGGATAGTAAACGTTACTTAATTTCCCATGGCATGGTCAGGGGTCTATGAGCTAAAGCACGAGATCCAATCAATATCCTGCGTAAGAAAGTGTGACTATGTAATGATGAAAAAATACTCAGCAGCCTAACCTAAGTTGACACTGCTGATGTGAGGCTTCTAGAACCCGATATTACACTGCTATGGTAACAGCTCATTTGCCATAATTACAGCAAATGGGTTAATTACTAGAGACGGTTGTTACATGTGTGACTCCTATAAAATATAGCTGAAAGATTTCATGAATGAACCCACAACCTGCATTCAAGTCAGTCCAGATTTATTAGTTTTTACCACTGGCTTGTAGATTAAAGGGATTCACTGCTTTTAACCTCATGTTTTTTGTATGGTGTGTGTGGGGGGGGGGGGGGTGCAGGTGATTGAGGTAATTTACCATTTACATCTATTAATATTTCTGCTCGCTCTTTCTTGATATGTAAAGTGAAGCCTCCTGTATTTGTACCTCTTTAGCCAGAGATTCCTGACCATAAAATGGCCCAGATGAGGGTCATGTGACTCTGTCCATGAACCAATCGCCCTGCCACGGGAGACCTTAGATATATTCAAGAATATTGACCAAGGTCCTGGCTGGAGGATTGTTTATGGACAGATCTGAAGCCATTTTCTGGTTAGGAAATATCGGCGATGGGGTAAAAGACAGGAAGGGTTTAGTAACATATGGATATAGCGAGGCAGAACTTTTTATAGATGTATATGAATAATTACCTAATTCCTGCCCCACACACTTACACATTATAAAACACATTAATAACACAACATGAGGTAAAATGGCCACCCCTGTTTTGACTTTTGTATCAATTGTTTAGACTTAAATAGAGAATATGATCTGGGTTTGTGGTAAGGAAAATATTTATTGTACTCATTAGCATCTCTTGCTTTCTGTCCTTCTATTTTAAAAAAGGGTTTTCCACAACTAAAGTTAGGTCCTACTAAAGTTAGGGCCTAACTTGCTGATCAATGGTGGCCTCAGTGCTGAGACCCCCCACAGGTTTGTGAAAATGAGGGGTGCCGTCGCTCTGCTGACCCCTCGTCGTTCCGTCAGACTAAGGCTACATTCCCCACCCTGCCTTCGTCTCGCCGTACCGCAAGCGCGCTCACCCCCCCCCTCTTCGTAGGATATATGGAGAGGGATATATATATACACTCGCCGGCCACTTTATTAGGTACACCTGTCTAACTGCCGTAACACTTAATTTCTAATCATCCAATCACATTGCGGCAACTCAGTGCATTTAGCATGTAGACTGGTCAAGACAATCTCCTGCAGTTCAAACCGAGCATCAGTATGGGGAAGAAAAGGTGATTTGTGGCCTTGAACGTGGCATGGTGTTGGTGTGCCAGAAGGGCTGGTCGAGTATTTCAGAAACTGCTGATCTCTGGGATTTTCAACGCACAACCATCTCTAGGGTTTACAGAGAATGGTGCCGAAAAAGAAAAAACATCAGTGAGCGGCAGTTCTGTGGGCGGAAATGCCTTGTTGCTCAGAGGTCAGAGGAAATGGGCAGGACTGTTTCGAGCTGATGAAAGGCAACAGTGACTCAAATCGCCACCACCCCCGTTAACAACAGGTAGGCAGAAGAAGCATCTCTGAACAACAGTACGTCGAACTTGAGGCAGATGGGCTACAGCAGCAGAAGACCACACCGGTGCACTCCTTTTAGTAAGAAACAGACAACTGAGGCTACAATTGCACAAGCTCATCGAAATTGGACAGTTGAATATTGAAAAAACGTGTGCCTAGGTTATGATGTTGCTGATTGCTGCAGCGTACGACATTCGAGGTATGGTCAGAATGTTGCGTAACAACATGAAAGCATGGATCCATCCTGCCTTGTATCAGCGGGTCGTCTGGGGTGTGGGTGTAATGGGTGTTGGGGAATATTTTTCTTGGCACTCTTGGGGTCCCCTTGTGTACCAATGTGGCATCTAGCAATGCCTCACAGCACTACCCTGGTAGTTGTTGCTGTACCATATATACTTTATAGGCACCAATGTACCCTTAACATCGGTACTTTGAGCGCCTTTCATGGGCATGATAATGCGCCATGTCATAAGAGAGGAATCATATCTCGACTGTTTGCTTGAACATGGTGAACATGAGGTCCGGGACTTCGTAACATGGCCTTCCCACAGTCACCAGATCTCAATCCAATGAGCATTTTGGGATGTGGTGGCACGGGAGATTCGCATCATGGGATGTGGCAGGGCCAGACAAATCTGCGGGCACACTGTGTGAGTGCCGAGTAGAACATGTCAATATGGACCAAAATCTCTGAAGGGACTTCCACACCTTGTGTATTTCTTGCCATGAAGGAAGGACTTGAGGCCAGTTGTGAAGGCAAAAAGACGGGGATCCATAACCGTTACTAGCATGAGGTGTTATAATATAGTGGTAGTATGATATATATATAATATAAGATAGATGGTCCACAGGCTATGTTTCTAGGCTCCCATTAGACGCACTAGTGAGGTCGTACCTGTCGATTATGGGGGAGTTTTCGGCGAAATAATGTTCCCCCCCTTATCGTTCGTGTGAATATAGCATAATGAGAGAACGGCCGATGTCATGACCTATTCTGCTCCAGAATCTCTGATGGGGAGTGATGGAGATCGGAGAGCGAGCGTCTTGGCAATTTCCCTTCAAGCTCCATTAAAACGAGCTATTAATGAGCAGAGTGGTAATGGTGGACGTCTTATGACTTTTTTAAGTCTGAACGAGCGCAATGGGTCTGCACTTAGACCCCCACTGATCAGCAAGTTAGCATAACTTATTTGTGGAAACCCCTTAAAGGTTCTATCTTACTTCCACATGTTCCATGTGATGTCACCCAGGTGCAACGCTTGTTTCCACACAGCTCTGATTACTCACGGTGATACTACAAGCGTTGCACCTGTGTGACATCACATTCCATGGCCAGATTCTATCTAGCCAGTGGAATTAACCATAAGGATCTTGTCATAGAAGGACAGCAAGCAGAGATCTAGAAAACTGAGGGGAATTGATATAGAAAGTATATTGGAAGAATTGTAAATAACTATTCTTAGACAAACCATCATTTAAATTTTTATTATGATACTTGATCCTACATTAAATTCTCCAAGGTTTTCTCTTGCTATTTCCCCATAAGGTCCATGAATTACTTGATTTAAATCACACCTGCGGTTTCTAATTAAGCTGTGATATTCATTGCTATTAATCAAAAAATGTAAACGTCAGATTATATTTTGTAGGACCACACTGACAAAACATGAAAGTTAAAATGAAATCTTTAAACTCTTAGAAAAACTCAGAAAACTTGTCAGCGACATTGTCCAAGAGACGAACCTTACTTATTATTGACCTATGTGAGGAGCAGAAAAAATCCCTAAACTCCGATAAACAGAGAAACCCAATTTGAAAGGTAACTTTAAAGCTTGAAGACAGAAAGCAAAAAAGAAATAAAAGCGCAATCTGAGAAGACAATCCTTTGAGATTTAACTTTTTAAATGAGCAGCTGCCCTTTTTGAAAGACCGCATATTCCATATATAACTCTTCTGGGTCATGTTATCCCTACATGTCCCCAGGCCTCCCCCGCTCCTGGCATACTGGAAAGTGCCGGTGCCTGCTGGAGGGGCCCACATGGCCCAATCTCATCCCCCTGGCCTATGGACCAGGTGTTTTATGAATGGTCTATACAAAAATATGGCTGGAAATTTGTTCCAGATTAATAAAAAAAACAAGGGGCCGCTCTGTCTCCATCTGAAGAAACAAGGTTTTATCACCCAGAGGTACAGGGCTTTTTACTATGAGAACTGTCAATCTTGGAATAGCCGAGCTCACGCTGGTTACAGCAGGACAGCAGAGAGCTTCAAGAAGGGTCTAGATTCCTTTATTATACAGACCCTAAATACATTGACGGTTATGTTATATAGAATGTTTCCCCTAATCCCTTCCTATCCAGTCCCTCCCTCTTTGGTTGAACTTGAGGACAAGTGTCCTTTTTTCACAGTGTAAAACTATGAACATGATACCTAAAATATCCAAAAAATTGTCGCACTACCTGACGTTTCAGACTGTCTAGAGCACAACCTATAACAAACCAACACCTAGTTGACAATGTATGAATCAATGTATAGGAGGAATAATAACAAAGAACTCCAGATTGTAATTTACCGTCGGGAACAAACAATGAATGGCTTCCCTCTCTTCCAGAGCTGACTACTATCGTCCCGGCCACCCCCACTGTCCTTAGTGGGGGGTGAATGAATACATTTAAGGGCTATAGACAATCCAATACAACCCTGCCGATAAAAGACACATAACCTGGTTTTCTGGTCCCTAGGGGGCGGGTCGCTATTAGAAACGAGGGTAATTAAGATGACCCGACTATTGTCACCCATATGGTACTTGTCCTGAAATTTTGTGCAAGCTGTCGGACCGATAGGGTCCTGGTTACCTACCAGCAGTGGACTCAATGACTTTCTGTGACATCCTATGTCCTGCTTTCTTCTAGTTGATTGAAGGGGCCTGCCTGACAGTAATGTCATACCACTCTCAAAGCAGTGGTAGGAAAGGGCACATCTTTCCAATCACTGCTATGGAGTGTGCATGACAGAAACGCGTGCACGCCCACTCCAGCCCCCAGGATGCCGCAAAACAATCACAAGGAAGCCCAAGTCCTTCGCAGCAGTTCACCGTACTTGCCCTCTCCCACGGCTTTTACACAAATTTTACTAGTAAAGTTTTCATAATAGTTGTCCAACCTTTAAGATCATAACCAGACTAGTCACAGCACTCTCCCCCCCTTGCTGTTCTTGACAACAATTGTGCGCTCGCTGTCCTCACTTTTTTTTTGGGGCCCTTATCCTCTGACTACACATGAGCTCTGACTGCCCTGACCCTTCTTTCTTGTGTTCTGGCCCCCTGATTCCTGGTACCTGCCACCTATTACAGGGACTCTACATAAAGAAGGTATGACACTGTGACTCTCCTCATAAAGTAAAGGAATTAAGCGTGAAAACTTTTCATTGTGGATTTTTACAATTTGAAAGCACCAATTTGCCCTGCCAAATTTCAATAGTGTAAGATGGAACCCAGATTTACTGTCACTGACTCTATTTTAGAAATCCCCGAAAACCACTTTAAGCTTTTACGAATTAGACGTTCAAGTTTGTCATTATCATAGTACAATTAATTCGGTTAAAAAAGAGACAACTTGTCCATCAAGTTCACCTAGCATTGAAGGGATTGCATGAGGAAGGGATTTATGGGAAACAATTCTATTCCATAACCATCATGTTATTTATTTTAAAAATGCAATCTTAGACCCTTCTTGAAGCTCTCTCTGTCCCGCTGTGACCATCGCCTGAAGGCAGGCTATTCACAGATTGACGTTCTCATAGTAAAAAGCCCTGTCGCCTCTGGTGATTAACCGTGATTTCTCCAAATGTATACAGTGCCCCCTTGTCTTTTGATTTGATTTAATCTGAAACAACTTACACCATATTTTTTTGTATGGAAACATTCATATATTTATATAGATTAATCAGTCCCGTCGTAGTCGTCTCTTTTCCAGACTAATAATCAAGTTGTTTAAAATTTCCCCATACTAAGACCCTCCTCCATACCCCCTTATCATTTTTTTGCTCTACGGTGAACCCTCTCTAGCTCCAAGGCTTTCTTTTTATTAACCGGTGCCCAGAACTGACGGCATATTCCCCGGTGAGGCCGACCAATGCCTTGTACATGGTAATATTACATCCCTCTCACGAGAGGTCCATCCACTGCTGATTACAACATGACAATATCCTATTGGCTTTAGAGGCAGCTGATTGACATCCAGTTGCTGTTAGGTCAATTTTATATCTACTATTACCCCCAGGTCCTTCTCAACAAGGGACTCTCCCAGATTTACTCTCCCACCAAGGACATATTTTTGCCTTTGGGATTATTAGCCCCCAGGTGCAGACCTTACATTTATCCACATGGAACCTCATTTGTCCAAGGGGACAACCAACACACTGTTGTCCAAACACTAGTTTGTCGCTGAGATATAGCCATCATTGAAAGATATAGAGTTCTTTGTCAGAAAGACGGGTATGTTTGTGATTGGTCAGTGCCCTCTTGTGGATCCCAGATTAGGTTGACCCTTGGGTGGCTACCCCTCCTGTGTTTAGCCTTTGATTACTTGTTTCCCAATGACTGACTACGCTTGAGGAGCCTTTTCTGAATTCTGATGTTCGACCAACTAACACTAGCCTGTGTCATATTCAAGAAAGTAATAATGCTGATAGTAGCATTTATTAAAAAATTTAAGTACCCAGTAAAGTTATAAATAGTCAGTAGTCATAGCAAAATCAAGGCAAGATGTGCTAATTTAGTGTAATATAAACTATAATAACCTAATACATTTTATGTAATAGCTTGCAAGCAATGAAGGTGGTATTAAACTAAAATATAAATTCCAAGAAATGTCTAAAAATACCCCAAAAATTTGTAATATATAAAATTTTTTTCTCCTGCCGATATATGCTCATACTGGCTACATAAACAACAAGAAGTTTGTGTAAGCTGAAATACAGGCTAAACACCACCAAGAAAAGAATCTTTCATTTGAAGCCCAAAAAACATGATGGCCGAGTCCTAAATTAATGTTGCATTCTCCGCAATCACTCTTTTTCGCTGTATAAATGGTCTTGCTGTCCATTTCATTTCATGGTAATTTTAGAAGATGGTTTCCTACTGCAGAAACATTTTATGTATTGATTAAGCAGAGTGTATGAAAGACGAACATTGCCGGTTAGGTAAAGGTTTTTTTTAACATTAAAAGAAAAATGTAACTACGGAAACAGCTCAGAGATTTAATTGGAAATCTAACCATACAAGTTCCAGATGCATCGGTATAACCCTTGTATAAGCCCTCATATGCTTCCCGTAATCCGTGGCCACTCTTTTTTGCTCTCTTCTTCACTGATAGCAAGCGGGCAGAGACAGCATCCATGTGCTCTTCCCCGCGGTGACCCCCGCCTGTGACCCACGCAGCGTATCTGTTGATATCATGTGCGATTCCTCCACTGTGTTTGTGTAGTCTATTCCCTTTAAGAAGGCTACATTTCACACAAACGTAATGGGGGAACTTATATAACGGCCGACATCTATGCGGTGTATATACGTCCCCACATATACTTCATTTGCCTCACGGCGCCGTACAGGAATCGGTACAGTGCAGCACACATTGCCCCATACCGTCCCGTAGTCCGTAGAAATATAGGACATGTTTAACCTTCTCGGAATACGCGCCGTGCGCCTCATCCCCTGCTCCTCTCCGCGGCGCTGTGTAACAGTAGTACACGGTCATACATTGTGTGCATGTAGACTAAGACTGTAGTTATAACTTTGTCCACACTACACAGATCCAGAATTATTTGCTTCCAGCTCCTTGCTTTGTCCTACGGTGTGGTGACAGATGTCAGTCTCCATCGATGAATATTCATGACCTACCCTGAGGATAGAATTGTCCCTCCATATAAGATATTTCACCACAGTGGTCCACTAGCGGGTATGTAGTACAGGTCGTCCCTGGTTTCACGTAAAATAGGAGAGGTCCTTTAGGTTGTTTCTTAGAATTTGTATGAAGTCAGATCTCATCATATTTTATACTTGTAGCTACAGACAAATTTTTTTGGTCCCCCTGACAATTTGATTTTCAAAAATTAAGGCTGTCATGGGATCCAGATTATCATAAATCTTTATTACAGACACTTACAGCTGATCGTTGTCTCCATAGAGCTTCACACCAGAGGCCCCAAGTGGCAGAGATGTCATTCTGTACTAGGGATCGTCTGTAATCAGTTTGTCCTTATTGGGGATTGTCTGTACTACCAAATGACATTTAATGTATAAACAAAGATAGTTTTGTCCTGCGATCAATAGATGCTGGATATTCCCCACCTAAGAATGTCCATATGCCTACAGTCTATCAAGGGAGAAGCGTAAAATTACAAGAGATTTTCAAGTTGAAAATAATACATAGAGTCTCCTGACTCAGCTCCTGGGATTGGTTTCTGTGGCAGCACTGAAGGTGTGCTACACACTGACTCTCTATTCACTCTGTCTCTGCAGACTAAAACCATGTGCTCAAAGACAATGTGCTGCCACTGCACAGGGGTTTTATACTCCCCCCTGGTCAGGTTGTAGCACCGCAGACTAAAACCATGTGCTCAAAGACAATGTGCTGCCACTGCACAGGGGTTTTATACTCCCCCCTGGTCAGGTTGTAGCCCCTCTCCAATCACACTCCAGTTTACAATACAGCCACATAATACCCCCTCCATTAGGCTGCATCCACATTATAATGTTTCCTCTCATTAGTTTTCATGAACATTTGCTCCCAAACATAAGATAACTATATTTTTCTTGTGATATTTAATGCAATAAATTTTTAGGCTTTGGAAATAAATTACAGAGGATTGTTATTAAAATTGTCAGATCTGCTCTCTCCTAGCAAGAGGAAAATGAATTGGGAAAGTTCTCAGAAAAAAAAGAACTATCTGGCATAAGGATGTACGGTGACATTACCGTGTATAGTGGGGGGCATCAGCGCAAAGCAATAACATGGCGCTTAACAAATGATTTAAGTGTTATAAGTGCCGTTTACTAGGAGGCGATATTACAAAACCGGCAGGGGATCAGAACGATCAGGACGCCTCGGATTCAGAATCAGATTTATGTTAACCAGAACCAGAACTTGATTGAAATGATGATTTAGGGTTTGATATTTGATAAAATATGTACTGATGAAAAAATGAATGTGTAATTCCAAATTAAAGGTGTATTCCAGTTCCAGATGAAAAAAGCCAAGCACAGCATGCAGGGCTGGCTCCAGGTTTTAGTAGGCCCCTGGGCTATAGAGCCTCAGTGGGTCCCTTTGTGGGCCGCCCTCCAGTAGCCACACTGCCCTCCCTACCCCTGTAACCACACTGTATCCCCCTCCCCCTGTAGACACACTGTATCCCCCCTCCCCCTGTAGACACACTGCCTCCCTCCCCTGTAGACACACTGCCCCCCTCCCCTGTAGACACACTGTAACCCCCGCCCCTTGTAGACACACTGCCCTCCCTATAGACACACTGTATCCCCGCTCCCCCTGTAGACACACTGCTCTCCCCCCCCCACCCACCTTAGACACACTTTATCTCCCCCTCCATTGCCTGCCCCCCCCTCCGGGAAAGAAAAGAAACTCACCTTCATGTGCGCCGCCTTCAGAGCTTTTGCATACAGTGCGGAGCGTCGCTTCGGGGGAACGGCGAAAGGTGAGTTTTGGATTCGGCTTGTTGGGAGCACAGCATAGAGGCAGAAAACTACACCAGCTGGATGGTGAGCATTTGTACCAGTGTCTTAAAGCAACACTGGTACAATTGATCTAGGGGCCCGAGAGGGCCCCTCCAGCACCCTGGAGCCCCGGCACTTGCCCGGGTTAGCCGGGTGCTGGTGCTGGGCCTGGCAGCATGGCGCTCTCCAGTGGTAGGTGGTCATGTGCGGGAGTGACCTTCCCCAATACAGGCTGACCACATGGCTGCCATGGGTAATATGGACACAGAAAACTATTGGCAGGTCCCTATTGCCATGAGAATCATACGTAACTGCATCTTTAAAGGGAACCTGTCCCCAGGTTAATAAGGGGAGCATTATTATAGCATATTATTGGGGTCACAGCAAATTTTCTAAATGTAGAGGGCACCGGGTGGTCAGTTGTGAGTGGTATAAACTATTTCTATCTCAGTGTGAGACATAACTGTTTATTTAGGAGAAAGTATATTGTGTTTTGACTAATTTTAGGAGCAAGGTGTGGATGCTACAAAAACTGAAGTGCTTCTGCAGTGATATATCACAGCCAAGAGAAGTTGATAAAAAAAATGATCAGCTTCAGGGAGAAAAAGATATTTCCGTACTTCAAGAGGTTCAAGGGGGGCTATATTGTGTTTACATGAAAAAGACATTGAAAAGTGAAGAAAAGACGTCAACCGTAAGTCATCAAATATAGTTATACTGTATGGTCTGCAGAGGCACTGTGGAGAAGTGGTCTTTGCTCCCTTTTTCAAATATGTATTCATTTGTATTGCTTTTTGATTATTATTAATAATATTATATAATGACAGCCTCATACCTCCCAACCGTCCCGATTTCAGCGTGACAGTCCCGGTTTTTAACCCCTGTCCCGCTGGCACGGGAGGCTTAGATAAAGTCCCGATTAGTCCCTTCCTTCCCTGTCTTGTACAGCTACTGTATGGCAAAGTGACTTCCGGCTACTGTGGGGACACTGTGACTTCTGGCTATTGTGGGGGCAATATGACTATTGGCTACTGTGGGGACAATGTGACTTGACTACGTTTTGGAAATGTGACTATTGGCTACTGTATTGAAATAATGACTGTATTAGGTACTGTGGGGGCACTGTTACTATATTTGTTACTGTTGGAACATTGTTACTTTATTAGTTATTGTATATACTGTATTAAAGGGAACCAAGCCTGACTTCACTATGGTGTCCCTGATTTCTATGTACAATGCTGTGGGGTGGCAATTTTGAAAAGTCGTCCTGTTCCCGATGGAGCTAACACACCACCTTTCTGTTGCTAGATGCCATTTCCAACTACAGTTTTGGCTGGAATGCCTCTTTATGATGTGATTATGGGTATTGTAACCCAGCGTCTTCTCTCCAAAAACATAACTCTGTAGCCTGGAGTAGCATTTAGCCGAGTTTAACAAGCAACTATTCTTTACAACGCGGAGAAAAATATTTGCCGTTAACCTTTATCTCATAGAAGTCGGAGTTTCCATTCCCTAATGATCACTTTCAGAAGCAATAGTCTTTAGTGCGAGGCTGATGATGGATGTGATCTTTTCCATTCTCATCTCATCCTCCGTACATGGTTGGAGAACAGACATCTTCTGCTTGCAGTTTCCCATCAGCAGCATTGACCCGCGCATAACAGCTCTCCAGAAGGGAGTGTCTGCCGACGATGTTTTACTGAAAATAACAGATGTGGAGAGATGCTGCCATGTTTCATCAACCTACCGGAGCTACAAGAGGCCGCGTGATTGATTCATTTTGACTCAAGATGTCAGAAAGCAACAGATCAACAGAAAATTGTTCGGAAAATAGGGCACGGAAGGTGCGGTGTTATTTAATAAACAAGCACAGAAATAAATATTTTTTGGGGGGTTATCTGTGCGACTGAAGAAGGACGACCAAGGGTCGCAAAATATAACCTTGGCTGATACTATCACTTATAGAGTATATTAAAGAACTGCTTAAAAATTACCCTTCACCTCTCCTCCATCTTAGTAAAATATTGAATTTCTTATGAAATAGGAGCCCTTTTTCCTTAAGCTGTAGGCTGTGCTGTTACTTCTCCAGGAAATGTTTGAATCAATTGACAACTGGGCGTGACTGGATTAATAAAGAGCGGGCAAGGACGTTGATGCGGTGAACAATATACTTCTTCCTTCTGTTGAATCTTTAGGTGTTTTTGGACTTTCTCACCTGTGTTCCCCTGCGCCGCCCCCCCCCCCCCATCGAATGTTTTTTCCTTTACATAATAGGTTAAGGTTTGAGCTTTTGTGAAATTTTTGTTAATTGTTCAGTTATGACTGACATTACTGGACTAGGTCTGGGTTGATGTTGCTACAGTTAATTGTTATATAACCCTCTCTAGTCCTCTAAGACACTGATTTGTTATAATAAAGGACCTTTCCCTTTTTGTTCAGTTTCTATACATGTTTTTCATTAAATTTAGGGTTAGCATTATTGTTAGGGTTACTGTTAACACCACTGCTAACCCTAACCCTAATGCTAAACGTAAACCTAACACTATCCTTAATTCTAACTCCTAATTGTAAATCGTAATTCGCAAATTATCCTTAAAGGAAACCTACCATGTGATTTGATGCATTATGAAGCAAACATACCTATAGAATGCTCTAGCTACACTGATGCAGGATCGTATCTTGGTTAATCCCTGAGCTGAGTGGTTTGCTGAAACAATTATAACATTCAGGACTTTGGGAAAGCTGGATCAGCATGTCTACCAAGATAAACACATTACACATGGGAGCTTGGAATTACAAATGGCTGCTCAGTAAAGAATGAGTAAGCATGACTAGTCAAGTCATACACAGCAGCTGGGGGATGGTGCAGCAATTGATTATTCTGTCTGGCAGGAAGAAAACTGATTCCATCATCATCATCTCATGCAGAGAGAAACTCTCCTGCTATGAGAAGCGGGAAAGCAAGCGCTGGAGCAGCCATAGAAGTGACAGAGCTTCATTATCATAATGTTATATGTTTTATCAGCAAAACCACTCAGCACAGGGATTAACCAAGATCCTGCATCAGTGTAGCTACAGCAGTCTCACGGTATGTTTGCCTCATAATGGGGCAGAGTTACTTACCCAGTCCATTCGCGATCCAGCGGCGGGTTCTCCAACGCTGATTTGGGTCTTCCGGCAATTCACTAAGGTAGTGCGCCTGATGTCCACCAGGTGTCGCTGCTGCGCTGAAGTCCGTCGTAGTTCACTGGAGTTTACCAAGCTATCCTGGATGCAGGTAAGTGCTTGTCGAGCGACACATTTTTTTTTTTTTTAATATGGTGGTTTTTCCGAATCCGCAGGGTTTTCCGATGGCCACGCCCCCGATTACCGTTGCGTGCATGCCGGCACCGATGCGGCACAATCCGATGGCTTGCGCCAAAAACCCGGTGCAATTCGGCATAAATCGGTAATTTTCTGGAAACCCGACGAAAAAACGCAATTCAGGCTCTTAGTAAATGACCCCCAATGTATCAAGTCAAATGGTAGGTTTTCTTTAATCCTAACTTGTAATTGTAAATCCTAACCGTAAACCTTACACTACAATTGTCTAACATTGGAACCTAGAAATCGGCAAAGCAATTCACTCATCTTTAGATAATGCAATGATATTTATAGACCTTGGCCTGGGTAATTATGACAAGGGGAATTTCCCCCCCATTCTCAGGGTACCAATTTTTTACTGTAAGTACAGTGAGACTATGTGGAACTATATGCCACCGGGTGTTGTGATGAATGATACATTATACGAGTCAACGAGGGTCCTGGAAGCCATTTTTGAAAACATCACTTGGTATGTCTTACTAGATTTTTAGGATAGGATGTGAAACCAGAGATTTATTCTGACCTCCATATTGGTAGTCTGTGGTGTGGGGGGTATTTTTTGTTTCTAATATGACCCAGTTTTCTGATCTATCAACATTGTAGCAGTTTAAGTTGAACTTGAGAGACCTGTCATTATTTAAAGGGAGTCAATGAGCTCATAAATCACCCCATACATAAAGCTAGCTTTGCGTAGGGCAGTTTGTAACCTTTCCAAAAATACCTTTCCTCTTTCCCATCTTAAAGGTCATCACAGAGAAAATTACATCTTTATGCAAATTAGGTAAAGGGGGTGTGGCTGTAACTGTTGGTGCCCTTATTTCTTAAAGATATCCTAGAAGCAGTGTTAGGAAAGTATGTTGAAGACAAGTGCACCAGAAGACATGGCCCCTCCTTCAGTGCACCGAGAAACTAATTTGCATAAATGTAAAATGTAATGTAGGTTACTGGAAAAAAAAAACAGCAGCATTGTCTCTGGAAAGCTTATAAAGTGGTCTACACACCAGTATATTTGTGTAGGATTTGGTAGTTAGTAGACTTTTCTACAACGAGTAGCATACGACCGTGCTATAGACTGATGGAGACAGAGGACAAGTCACTGGTTCCATTCAGTGCTCTGAGCTGCTGGCTTTCTCATCTCAGGTAGGTTATTTTAGCATTTTGATCAATGTGATAGTAAAACGTTACTTAATTTCCCATGCGCATGGTCAGGGGTCTATGAGCTAAAGCACGAGATCCAATCAATATCCTGCGTAAGAAAAGTGTGACTATGGTAATGATGAAAAAATACTCAGCAGCCTAACCTAAGTTGACACTGCTGAATGTTTGAGGCTTCTAGAAGAACCCGATGTATTACACTGCTATGGTAACCAGCTCATTTTGCCATAATTACAGCAAATGGAGTTAATTACTAGAGACGGTTGTTACATTGTGACTCCCTATAAGAATGCAGCTGAAAGACGTCATGAACGAACCCACAACCTGCATTCAAGTACAGTCCAGATTTATCAGTGGTCATCATACACTTGTAGATTAAAGGGGTTCTCCACTATACCTCATGTTTTTGTAATGTGTGTGTGTGGGGCAGGATATGAGGTAATTTACCAATATACATGTATTAATATTTCTGCTCCGCTTTCTTGATATGTAAAGTGAAGCCTCCTGTATTTTACCTCTTTAGCCAGAGATTCCTGACCATAAAATGGCCGCAGATGGAGGGTCATGTGATCTCTGTCCATGAACAATCGCCCTGCCAAGACCTTATGATAATATTCAAGAATATTAGACCAAGGTCCTGGCTGGGGGATTGTTTATGGACAGATCTGAAGCCATTTTCTGGTCAGAAATATCTGGCTGATGGGGTAAAAGACAGGAGGGTTTAGTATACATATGGATATAGCGAGGCAGAACTTTTTATAGATGTATATTGATAAATTACCTAATATCCTGCCCCACACACTTACACATTATAAAAACACATTATAAAAAAACATGAGGTAAAATGGCCAACCCCTGTTTGACTGTTTGATCAATTTTTACTATAATTGATATGGTTTGTGTAAGGAAAAGTTTTTCAGATCTCTGCTTTCTGTCCTTCTATTTAAAAGGGTTTTCCCACAAACTAAAGTTAGGTCCTATCTAAAGTTAGGGCCTAACTTGCTGATCAATGGTGGCCTCAGTGCTGAGACCCCCCACAGGTTGTGAAAATGAGGGGTGCGTCGCTCTGCTGGACCCCTCGTCGTTCCGTCAGACTAAGGCTACATTCACCCTGCCTTCGCTCGCCGTACCGCAGCGCCGCTCACCCCCGCCCCTCTTCGTAGGAATATATGGAGAGGGATATATATATACACTCACCGGCCACTTTATTAGGTACACCTGTCTAACTGCTCATTAACACTTAATTTCTAATCAGCCAATCACATGGCGGCAACTCAGTGCATTTAGGCATGTAGACATGGTCAAGACAATCTCCTGCAGTTCAAACCGAGCATCAGTATGGGGAAGAAAGGTGATTTGAGGCCTTTGAACGTGGCATGGTTGTTGGTGCCAGAAGGGCTGGTCTGAGTATTTCAGAAACTGCTGATCTACTGGGATTTTCACGCACAACCATCTCTAGGGTTTACAGAGAATGGTCCGAAAAAGAAAAAACATCCAGTGAGCGGCAGTTCTGTGGGCGGAAATGCCTTGTTGATGCCAGAGGTCAGAGGAGAATGGGCAGACTGGTTCGAGCTGATAGAAAGGCAACAGTGACTCAAATCGCCACCCGTTACAACCAAGGTAGGCAGAAGAGCATCTCTGAACACACAGTACGTCGAACTTTGAGGCAGATGGGCTACAGCAGCAGAAGACCACACCGGGTGCCACTCCTTTCAGCTAAGAACAGGAAACTGAGGCTACAATTTGCACAAGCTCATCGAAATTGGACAGTAGAAGATTGGAAAAACGTTGCCTGGTCTGATGAGTCTCGATTTCTGCTGCGACATTCGGATGGTAGGGTCAGAATTTGGCGTCAACAACATGAAAGCATGGATCCATCCTGCCTTGTATCAACGGTTCAGGCTGGTGGTGGTGGTGTCATGGTGTGGGGAATATTTTCTTGGCACTCTTTGGGTCCCTTGGTACCAATTGAGCATCGTTGCAACGCCACAGCCTACCTGAGTATTGTTGCTGACCATGTCCACCCCTTTATGAGCACAATGTACCCTGTAACATCTGATGGCTACTTTCAGCAGGATAATGCGCCATGTCATAAAGCTGGAATCATCTCAGACTGGTCTCTTGAACATGACAATGAGGTCACTGGACTCAAATGGCCTCCACAGTCACCAGATCTCAATCCAATAGAGCATCTTTGGGATGTGGTGGAACGGGAGATCCGCATCATGGATGTGCAGCCGACAAATCTGCGGCAACTGTGTGATGCCATCATGTCAATATGGACCAAAATCTCTGAGGAGCTTCCAGCACCTTGTTGTATCTATGCCATGAAGAATTGAGCCAGTTGTGAAGGCAAAAGGGGGTCCAACCCGTTACTAGCATGGTGTACCTAATAAAGTGGCCGGTGAGTGTATATATATATATAGGATAATGTCCTATGTTTCTAGGCTCCCATTAGGCACTGTGAGTCCATTGCGATGTATGGGGACGTTTATCGGCCGTAAATATGTCCCCCTTACGTTCGTGTGAATATAGCCTAATGGTGCATACGGCCGTGCATGACCATTCTGCTCCATTAATCTCTATGGAGCTGACGGACATTGGGGAGCGCAGCACTCGGCAATTTCCTTCAGCTCCAATAAGATTAATGGAGCAGAGCGGTAATGCGGGGACGTCTGCTCTATTAGTCTGATAGAGCAATGAAGGGTCTGCACTGAGACCCCCACTGATCAGCAAGTAAGGCCTAACTTTAGTTCATGGGAAAACCCCTTTAAAGCTTCTATCTTTACTTCCACATGGTCATGTGATGTCACCCAGGTGCACGGCTCGTTATACCACACAGCTCTGATTACTCACTGTGATACTAACAAGCCGTGCACCTGTGTGACATCACATGACCATGGACAGAATTCTAGCCAGTGGAAGTAACCATAGGAGCTTTCTATAGAAGGACAGCAAGCAGAGATCTAGAAAACTGAGGGGAATTGATATAGAAAGTATATTGGAGAATTGTATAACTATTCCTTAGACAAACCATCAATTTAAATTTTATTATGATACTTGAGCCTACATTAAATTCATCAAGGTTTTCTCTTGCTATTCCCATAAGGTCCATGAAGTTACGTGATTGAAATCAACACCTGCTGGTTCTAATATAAGCTGTGATATTCATTGCTATTAATCAAAAATGTAAACTATCAGATTTATATTTTGTAGGATCCAAAACATGAACCAAAACATGAAAGTAAAAATGAAATCTTTAAACTTAGAAAAACTCAGAAAACTTTTCAGCGCACATTGTCACAAGAGACGAGACATTACTTATTTATTGACCTATGTGAGGAGCAGAAAAAATAACTAAACCCGATAAGACAGAGAAACACAATTTGAAAGGTCAAACTTTAAAGCTTGAAAGTACAGAAAGCAAAAAAAGAAAGAAAAGCGCAGATCCTGAGAAAGATAAGTCACTTGGAGATATTACTTTTAAAATGAGCAGCTGTCACCTTTTCTGAAAGACGCATATTCCATAATATAACTCTTCTGGGTCATGTTATCCCTACATGTCCCCAGGGCCGGCCCCAGCTCCTGGCATACCTGGGAAAGTGCCGGGGCTGCTGGAGGGGCCCACATGGCCCAATCTCAGTCCCTGGCCTATGGACAAGGTGTTTATGAATGGTCTATACAAAAATATGCTGGAAAGTTGTTCCAGATTAAATAAAAAAACAAGGGGGCTCTGTCTCCATCTGAAGAAAACAAGGTTTAATCACCAGAGGTGACAGGGCTTTTTACTATGAGAACTGTCAATCTATGGAATAGCCGAGCTCAGGCGCTGGTTACAGCAGGGACAGCAGAGAGCTTCAAGAAGGGTCTAGATGCCTTTATACACCTAAATAACATTGACGGTTATGTTATATAGAATTTTTTCCTCTAAATCTCTTCCTTATCCAGTCCCTTCCCTTCTTTGGTTGAACTTGATGGACATGTGTCTCTTTTCAACAGTGTAAACTTTGATACTATGATACCTAAAATATCCAAAAAATTTAGCACTACCTGGACTGTCTCAGACTGTCTAGAGAAACACCTATAACAAAACACACCTTGTTGACAATGTATGAATAAATGTATAGGAGGAATATTAACAAAGAAGCTCCAGAATTGTAATTTACCGTCGGGAACAAACAATGGCTTCCCTTCTCTTCCCAGAGCTGACTACTATAGTCATGGCCACCCCACTGTCTTTAGTGTGGGGTGAATGAATACATTTAAAGGGCTATAGACAATCCCAATACAACCCTGACGATAAAAGACACATACCCGGGTTTCTGGGCCCTAAGGGGGCTGGTCGCTATTAGAAAACTAGGGTAAGTAGATGACCCTAATAGGGTCACCCATATGGTACTTGTCCTGGAAATGTTTGTGCAAAGCTGTCAGGACCGATGGGTCATGTGACCTACCAGCAGTAGGACTCATGACTTTCTAGGACGTCCTATGTCCTGCTGTCTTCTAGTGGATGGAAGGGGCCTGCTGACAGTAATGTCATAACCACTCTCAAAGCAGTGGTAGGAAAGGGCACATCTTTCCAATCACTGCTATGGAGGGTGCATGACAGAAACGCTTGCACGCCCACTCCATCCCCCAGGATGCCGCAAAACATCACAGGAAGTCCCAAGTCCTGCTGCCAGCAGGTCACGTGACTTGCCGCTCCCATCGGCTTTACACACATTTTTACTAGTAAAGTTTTCTAATAGTGTCCAACCACTTTAAGATCATACCCAGACTAGTAACAGCACTCCCCCCTTGCTGTTCTTGACAACAATTGTGCGCTCTCTGTCCTAACTTTTGGCCTTATCCTCTGACTACACATGAGCTCTGACTGCCCTGACCCTTCTTTGTCTGCCCCCCTGATGCCTGGGACAACTGCCACCTATACAGGGACTACTACAAGAAGGTAATGACACGGTGACTCTCTCTCAGTAAAGTAAAGGAGTTAAAGCGTGAAAACTTTTCATTGTGGATTTTACAAGTGAAAGCACCAAAATTTGCCCTGCAAAATTTTCAAAGTGTAAGATGGAAACCCAGATTTACTGTCACTGAACTCTATTTATAGAAATCCAGAAAACCACTTTAAGCTTTTACTGAATTAGACTTTCAAGTTGGTCATATCATAGTATCATAATTTATACGGTTGAAAAAAGACACTTGTCCATCAAGTTCAACCTAGGAAGGGAAGGGATTGCATGAGGAAGGGATTTAGGGGAAACAATTCTATATCACATAACCATCAATGTTATTTAGGTGTAAAAAGGCATCTAGACCCTTCTTGAAGCTCTCTGCTGTCCCTGCTGTGACCAGCGCCTGAGGCAGGCTATTCCACAGATTGACAGTTCTCATAGTAAAAAAGCCCTGTCGCCTCTGGTGATTAAACCTTGATTTCTCCAAATGGAGACAGTGCCCCCTTGTCTTTTGATTTGATTTAATCTGAAACAACTTACCACCATATTTTTTGTATGGAACATTCATATATTTATATAAATTAATCATGTCCCCTCGTAGTCGTCTCTTTTCCAGACTAAATAAATCAAGTTGTTTTAAAATTTCCCCATAACTAAGACCCTCCATACCCCTTATCATTTTTGTGGCTCTACGTTGAACCCTCTCCAGCTCCAAGGCTTCTTTTTATGAACCGGTGCCCAGAACTGGACGGCATATTCCAGGTGAGGCCGAACCAATGCCTTGTACAGTGGTAATATTACATCCCTATCACGAGAGTCCATACCACTGCTGATACATGACAATATCCTATTGGCTTTAGAGGCAGCTGATTGACATCACAGTTGCTGTTATTCAATTTATGATCTACTAGTACCCCCAGGTCCTTCTCAACAAGGGACTCTCCCAGATTTACTCCCCCCAAGGACATATTTTGCCTTTGGATTATTAGCCCCCAGGTGCATAACCTTACATTTATCCACATTGAACCTCATTTGCCAAGTGGACAACCAAACACTGTTTGTCCAAACACTCAGTTTGTCTCTGAGATATAGAGCCAGCAGTGAAAGATATAGAGTTCTTTGTC
Organism: Engystomops pustulosus; assembly: GCA_019512145.1. Classification (NCBI taxonomy): domain Eukaryota; kingdom Metazoa; phylum Chordata; class Amphibia; order Anura; family Leptodactylidae; genus Engystomops; species Engystomops pustulosus. The sequence continues at coordinate 11,731,891 of CM033647.1, read as the reverse complement.
AGAAAGAAACGGGGTATGTTTGTGATATTGTCAGTGCCTCTTTGTGGAATCCCAGGATGTAGGTTGACCCTTGGGTGCCTACCCCTCCTGTGTTTAGCCTTTGATTACTTGGTTTCCCAATGACATGACTAACGATTGAGCCATTTTTCTGAAGTCTGATGTTCGGACCAACTAACACTAAGCCTGTGTCATAGTCAGAGAAAGTATAATGCTGTATAGTAGCATATTATTAAAAAATTTTAAGTACACAGTAAAGTTATAAAATAGTCAGTAGTCATGCAAAATAAAGGCAAAATGTGCTAATTTAGTGTAATATAACTATAATAACCTAATACATTTATGTAATAGCTATTGCAATGAAGGTGGTATTAAACTAAAATATAAATTCCAAGAAATGTATAAAAATACCCCAAAAACTTTGTAATATATAAAATTTCTCCTGCAGATAATGAGGCTTCATACTGGCTACATAAACAACAAGAAAAGTTTTGTAAGCTGAAATACAAGGCTAAAACACCAACAAGAAAAGAATCTTTCATTAAAGCGCAAAACAGGCCGAGTCTAAATGTTAAAATGTTGACATTCTCCGCAGATCATCTTTTCGCTGTATAAATGGTCTTGCTGTCCAATTTCATGGTAATTTTTAGAAGATGTTCCTACATGCAGAAACATTTTATGTATGTGATTAAGCAGATGTGTATGAAAGAAGAACATTGCCGTTTAGAGTTACATTAAAAGAAAAATGTAACTACGGAACAGCTCAGAGATTTAATGGAAATCTACCATAAAAGTCAGAGGCAGCGTATACCCGTGTATAAGCCTCAGATGCTTCCCGATAATCCGTGCCACTCTTTTTTGCTCTCTTCTTCACTGATAGCAGAGCGGGCAGAGACGCATCCATGTGCTCTTCCCGCCGGTGACCCCCCGCCTGTGACCCCAGCAGCGATCTGTTGATCAGGTGCAGATTCCTCCATGTGTTGTGTAGTCTATTCCCTTTAAGGCTACATTCACACAAACGTATGGGGGACGTATATACGGCCGACATATATGCGGTGTATATACGTCCCCCATATACTTCAATTGCCTCACGGCGCCGTACAGGAGCGGTACAGTGCAGCACACATGTGGCACCATACCGTCCCGTAGTCCGTAGAAATATAGGACATGTCTTAACCTTCTACGGAATACGGCGCCGTGCGCTCATCCCCTGCTCCTCTCCCGGCGCTGATGTACAGTAGTACAGCGGTCATACATTGTGTGCATGTAGACTAAGACTGTAGTTACTTTGTCCAGCCACTACACAGAACCCAGAATTATTTGCGTCCAGCTCCTTGCTTTGTCCTACTGGTGTGGATGACAGATGTCAAGTCTCCATCGATGAGATATTCATGACCTACCCTGAGGATAGATTGGCCCTCCATATAAGATATTTCACAACAGTGGCCACTAGCGGGGTAATGTAGTACAGGTAGTCCACGGTTTACGTACAAGATAGGTCCTTTAGGTTTGTTCTTAGAATTTGTATGTAAGTCAGATCTCATATATTTTATACTTGTAGCTACAGACAAATTTTTTTTTGGTCCCCCTGACAATTTGATTTTCAAAAATTAAGGCTGTCATGGGACCAAGAATTATCAATAAAGCTTTATTACAGACACCTTACAGCTGATCGTTGTCTCCATAGAGCTTCACCAGAGGCCACAGTGGGCAGAGAGGTCAGTCTGTAACTAGGGATCGTCTGTAAGTCAGTTGTCCTTAAATTGGGGATTGTCTGTAATACCAAATGACATTTAAATGTATGAAACAAAGATAGTTTTAGTCCTGCAGAGCAATAGATGCTGGATATTCCCCACCTAAGATGTCCATATGTCCTTACAGTCTAGTCAGGGAGAAGCGTAAAGATTAAAATAGATTTTCAAAGTGAAATACTAGCGGATGTGTAATAAGTACAAGAGATTTAGAAGAGGAGAGATTTACCTGGAGGGGGGAGATGTTCTTGTACAATGAGAACACGAAAATACAAGAATGTGTTCCCCACAGCTGAACGTCTGGTGATGGGTATAAGAGACGGCTTCTATAGAGGGATGGAGCGGCCCGTATACTGTATATAAGACACACAGGCTGTGATCTCCATACAAAACGCGGCTCGCTGTTATCTTTTATCTGACAGATGAAGTCTCGGATAACAGAGAAGACACCACTCAGCAGACACAACAGTCTGAGGAGACATCGCTCTTTGATCAATATTCTTTACAGTTCATTGCCTATAAGCATTTTCCCTTACGTGTGCAACCTCACATCTGTTCCCGGTAAAGCTGACTGTAAATATTACCCATCATCCATCATATCCTTTGTATTTCGTAACAGTAAATGCTGTCACTTATTTCTTCATTTGTCTGGAAGTACAGTCACCATAAAGGGGTATAACCTGAAGGGATCACACAGAAACCTTAGGGCACCCAAAATGTCACCTTACCGTGTGCAGAGACAATAGGGGAGATTTATCATCAAGTTTCTGAGGTAAAATATTGAGGGGGGTTGAACCTAAACTATCTGCTTTTTGAGGTGACCTATGGAAACGCCCTCCCTCTGCCCCACCCAGTAGTTATATCAGTTTTCTTTAGTAAATGAGTTCTCCATACTGTGTCCCACACCCATGCTGACATCAGACGTGAAAAGACATTGGGGCACATTTACTAAGGGTCCGAATTTTGGCGCACGCGATCGGATTGTGGCGCATTAGCGCCGGCTTTCACGCGACAGAAATCGGGGGGCGTGGCCGTCGGAAAACCCGACGGATTCGGAAAAAATGCGGAATTTAAAAAGAAATTGTGTCGCAAAAATAGCACTCGCATACACCGAGACGGAGGAGGTGAATTCCGGCAGACTTCAGTGCAGCAGCGACACCTGGTGGACATCGGGCGCACGACCTTAGTGAATCCCGGCAGAACCCGAATCAGCGCCGGAGAACGCGCCGCTGGATCGCGACTGGACCGGGTAAGTAAATCTGCCCCTTTATTTTTAGAGTCAGGTCCTGCTATGTAGCAGGTGACTGTGCCCCTGATCCTGCCCCCATTCTGCTGCTGGTGGTGCTGCCTGCGGCAAGAGGCTCAACTCACCTCGTGACTGGTGCACCCCTGGGTAAGGGGCTGTAGAGGAATAAGGAGTCTATGATACAACTTGAGGTGCAAAATGAGACATAGAAGGTTGATCATTATCACAGACTGTGATGGAGGGAAGGAAAGGAGACAGAGAAGACGCTCTGCCACCTCTTTTCTTTGCAGAAGACTCCTGCATCCATAGATCTGTGCAGACAATGTTTTCTAGAGCTATTTAAAACCCTTGTTACATGACTGTAGATATTTGCCAAACAAGAAATGGGTTAACCCCAAACCATCTGTATTCCATTTAGATAGCTGCCAAAGCTCTTTAGCGTGTCACACATTGACTTCCAGTACATAGTACTAATCATTGGCATCGAGATAGATTCTCTACTTTTGGAGAAGAGTTTATTACATATTTTTTCTTCCCAGAGAGCATTGCCTGTAAAATTAAGTAAACACCAGCTTGAACTCCACAGTCACTTCACAAAATTTAAAGGAAACCTACCATTTGATTTGAGGCATTATGAAGCAAATATACCTTGAGAATGCAGAAACTACACTGATACAGAAACATATCTTGTTTAATCCCTGAGCTGAGTGCTTTTGATGATAAAACAATTATAACATTATGATAATGAAGCTGTCTCGCTTCTGTGGCTCCTTCAGCGCTTCTCCTAGCACATTAGTTATGCACTGCAGGGGAGGATGATGTAATCCCTGGGTTGTGCCTAAAGGCAGAATAATCAATTACCGCACCATCCCCCAGCTGCTGTGTATCAGTGACCAAGCTCAGGTTGATCGCCAAGCTCCATGTGTAATCACAAGCTCCGTGTGCAATGTGTTTATGTAGGCAGCCAGCCTCACCCAGCTTTCCCAAGGTCCTGAATGTTAGGGAGGGACTTGATTGAGTTTGTGATATTGTAAATATTTGATATTCTATAAATCACAGACCTGGAATGACCAACTTCTCTTGCTATGGTTGATAGGGTTATTGCCTTCATCTGAACAACCGTCTACTGGAGGGTTTCAGTCACTTGGAAGCGGCACACCATTTTTGTATACCATAAGTCAGTGAAAAGTGGAAAGTTAGTGACCATTTACATGTGATTTGTCGGATAATCAAGATAACTGGCACCAGATTAGCAGCGAAAACTCGCAGCTATCTGAAAGTGTTCTCTAATTTTCATCAGTGGGGCACATTAACTTACCTGTTCCATTGACGACGCTGATCCGGAATGTCCGACAAGTAATCGGAGCTGCCGCGATTCACTAAGATTGTGCGCCCAATTTCCGGCTTGTGTCACTTCCCCCACTCAGGTCCGCCGGAGTTCACCTTCTTCTTCCCGGTGCATGTGAGTGCTGATCTTGCAACACAATCTGGTTTTTAAATTCCGCGGTTTGTGCAAATCAGTCGGGTTGTCCGCCGTCCATGACCCCCGATTTGTGTTGCGTGCAATCCGGCACCAATGCGGCACAATCCGATCCTGTGCACCAAAAACCCGGGGCAAATCAGCCCAATATGGAAAAAATCGCAAAACCCGACGGAAATGCGTCTGACCCTGAGTAAATGTGCCCCTATGTCTTTTACAATGATCTTAATTACATTTTTATTCTGTGCTTTAGAATGTACACAATTTATGAAACAAGCTTAAGATCCTGCTATTTACTCATGTTAGGATATATTCACTTAGGATACACAATGACCTTGACATTTAGAAAATTGTGTGTCCTCTACTTCTGATCTCCAGTGTAAATCTAACCATAATAAGGAATGCAATACCACTACTCATCCAGATATCTCGTTTTAGGATTGGTAACCACATTCTCTACTGAAGAACATTGCTCGGAGCCTGGCATGTGGTATGACTTCAGTAGAAATGTGCCTTAGAGATAAAAGTCCTGAGTCTAGTTTTATTGATCTTGTCTGTACTTAATCCAAAAGCTGGGAACAAGACACATAATATTATCCCAGACCACCAGCTGAGGGTGTTCTTTGTGCGATGACCTCTCCTATGATAAGACTATGACCTGCCGCTTCATCTTCCCTTCTAATATGAGAACAACTTACATCGACTTGAAGGCTCTTTGATGAGTACTTGTAAGAGAAGATTAATCAAGCTTCTTCTGGTGCCAATCATTTGCATCCTATGTAAATGTTCTTTCACTCTATTGTACAGTGGTCATGGAAGGAACAAAGAGATTTCACAAATATGGATGGAACTTATATAGATAACAGGAGCTTCAAATTAGCCCTTACTGCAAACTTTGGGACTGCAAGTCATACAACCAAAAATAGGGTAACTTGTCCTTGACTTGGAGATGACTACTGCACCTTTTGGCTACTCTTTAACATACATTGCCCATGTGCCTTTACTGCCTTAATAATAATCCCTGAATGTTCACGAAGTGATTCAGCATTCCTGCTACTTACTCTCCGTGGATCTGTGTTTACATGTCTGAGCTATGATGAACAGGAGGAGCTGCAGGAGGAGATTATAACTCATCCCGCTCTCCCTTCTCTTCTCCTCCTGTATTTAAGGTCAATTATAAATGAAAGAGGCACAGTGGGTGACGCCATTAGGATGGAGTGAAGGAATGAGAAACAGGAAGCTGTGTATATATCCAGCTTTATTTGCTTTATAGCTCTCAAATAAACCAACAGCACAGGTACATAAACATGCAGAGACATGTCTAATGGAAGAGATTTCTTGATAAGTTGCGGCAGAAGGACATCACTGCTGACTTGAGCCAGGACCAACAACATAAGCTGATAGCAGTCAACTCTGAGAGCAGAGGACCTGGGAGACATCACCATTTGTACAACTTGGATGCGATCTCTATGGGGAAAGGAGAGAAGGAAGCCTCACCTGCATTTATGGCCGCCGCAAAGAATACAGAGACAACAGCTTTTGTGCTTTGTGTTTATGCCAGTTATAATTGATGATTGGTATGGGAGCTCCGAAATGTATGGCCTATCCCTAGGATAAGCCTTCAGTAAAATACAGATAAGTGTCTATACACCTCCTCCCTCATATTGATTCCTGAGAAACTTTTCCCAAGAACAAGCTCATCGGGCGCGGAGGATGTGCTATACGTGCAGGGGCACTTACCTGTTAAATTGCCTGTTGTTTTATTTTAATGACATGTTAAATACCCCGTCTAGCTCATTTTCTCCATTTATGAGTTTAGTTCAGTGAAGGTGAAGAAAGTCAATACCAGAGTGGTGTTCTCAACGCTTTTCTAACTAATTTTACTGAATGTCACCGTAAAACTCAGTGAAGGAAGAAAATGGACCACTGGCAGGTAATATAACATGTGCTAAAAGCTGTACCGAGGCTTGTCGGGACAAAATAACACAAGCTTTTATGTCTTCTTACAAGTATAATGCCTCTACAATGCCTCTACTTATAACCCTTTGCATGTCATACTTCTTCAGCCAGTCCTATATTGTGGTCTAGATAATATTAGCACTGTAATTTAACTCCAATACAAGAAAAAAGATGTTGGAATTTGCCTCAATTATGACTTAAAGTGGAACTCTGGATTTGTAATTATTATAATATGTTATTCTTGTGTTTTGAAGCTACTTGTCAAAAATCTTCCTCAGTAGCAATGAAGTGGGCAAAGCCTAACCTCTCTTTGCCCTAAAGCTGAGTTAATAACATTCTGCTAATAGGCCCCATGATGCTTTGTGTTCTCTTGTGAAGTAACTAATTTAGCAGCAAATTCAATTAGATTCCAACAAGTAAATCTACTGAGATCTGCATATTGTGTGCATACAAGATCTACATAGTGACTGGCCTGGCAGCTTTAACCACATTGGGAAGCATGCAGTATAAGTGGTATATACCAGCAGTGAAACAGTTACGTGAATGAGTAGTGTGTGCTGTGTGAGCACTAAGGCTCAATACATTTTTCACTAATAAGTAACTAACGGACACACTTCTTTTAGCTAAAAATTGTTTCCCTCGAATCCCCACATATTCAACTTCATAATTTTACCTGGTATCCATGGATATCTATAGCGAGTTGAGATGGGCATGGTCTCCTCAGGCTGAATCCAGCAGCTCCTCCCCATGCTTTCTCAGTATGCAGCAGTAATGTCATCTGACTAGGCTGACATCATGTCAGGTCCTTTAGCCTCCTTACATTAGTAAACTGTACACCATGCACATATCTGAATGGAGAGGAGTAAAAGTCCATGCAGGCATGCTGTGATTATATGTGGTCAGATATGTGCATGGTGCACAGTTTACTAATGTTTGGAGGCTAAAAGACCTGAAATGATGTCACCCTGGTAACATGTCATTAGGTCCCACTCCTGAATCACTTTAGGTACCCCTACATACTAGGCAAGTTTATAACTCTGATTTTATGGAGATGTGAAGGAAACTAATTTTAGCTTAAAGAAGCGTAGCTTCCACTAGCTATATTTGTGAAAAATGTGGTGACAGGTTCCCTTTAACAGTATGTGTAATAAATTATGATTATGAAGCCCCCCCTCCCCCAGCCAAATTTTTAGAGGAAATCACCTTTGCCTTATAAGATAATGTAATTAACACCTATCTACTCAGTAAATGCTTACTCTACCCCTCCCCCGCTGTGTGCTTTGTCCCCTGAATAGAAATGTTAATGAATGCAGACTCTGCGACTCCAATTCCCATTGCTTGCCATTTCCATTGAAATGGCTGCTTAAAGGGGTATTCCCATATAGATAAGTTTTTTATATGCGCTCAAGATAACAAAATAACACATTTTCTGATTTACTGTTATTAACAAAAATGCAGCATTTCCCAGATATAAGTCTGACCTGTCTCTATCAGTCCTGGTGTACACAATTTCAGTTGCCCCTAGACACGTCCCTGTAACTTCTGACTTTAGGGCCAGGCCACCATCTTGAATTTCTGTGTGACAGCCATGCTGCTGAGTTTCTGTGTCTCTCTGCTGTGTGCCTGTAGCCACGCCCCCTGCACGGAGCTCAGAGACGCACACTGATTCACTTCCTGCTAGCACATTGTGAGCAGAGAGGGGGGAAGTTTCTATAAACATTCCCGTAGCTATAAACGTTCCCATACTTCTGGAAAAGTGAATTACTGTTAAGCCGTGTTACCCTGCGAGTGTTTGAGTGCTAGCAGTAGCTATAAGCTGTGTTCGTCCAGGAGAACTGTGTATCTGGGTATATGGTGGTGGTCCCGGTGGAGGCATCTCATAAGCCTTTATTGTGAGTGCTGGTAGTAGGGAAGTGTATGGAATAGGTATGTGACTATATCGGGGCTGTGGGCATTAACATTCCATAGGTATGTAAGTGGTTGGGGGATACATAGGGGTTCATTTACTAAGGGCCCCGCGACCGCACTTTCGTCGGGTTTCCCAAATATTTCCGTTTTGCGCCGAATTCCGCCGGGATTTTGGCGCACGTGATCAGATTTTGGCACAATCGCGCTGGCTTTCACGCAACAGAAATCAGGGGCCGTGGCCATTTGGACAACCCGACGGATTCGGAAAAAACGCAAATTTAAAAAACGAAATGTGTCGCAAGATCAAGCACTCACATGAACCGGGAAGCAGGTGAGCTCTGGGTGACCTTGGCACAGCAGCGACACCTACTGGATATCGGGCGCACGATCTTAGTGAATCCCGGCAGAACCCGAATCCATGTCGGAGAACGCGCCGTAGGATCGCGACTGGACCAGGTAAGTAAATGTGCCCCATAGGGTAGTAGTGCATCCCCTGGGCTGTGAGTGTGTAGTATGTAGGGTCAGCGATTGTGATGTGTTTGGTTTCTCTGATAGAATCAGGTGCTGGACGCTAGGGGAGTAGAATCTAGCGTAAAGACACCATCTTGCGTAGGTGGGCTTTGTTTCTAAATGGTGATGCTCATCTCAGTACGACAAAGGTTATATTTCGCCCACCACCACAGGTAAAGTGCAGCTGTATTCGGCCATAGTCAGAATCTCTGCAGAATCTCAGGTATGTGTATTCCGGATGCAAGTGTGACATTTTTCCAAGCATTTTTGATAAAAGGTCTGATGAAGATGCAATCAGAGACCTTTCACTAATGTCACGGCCGTCTGCAGGAATGTTTCCATTACTACATCTCTGTGTACCGAGCCTTGTACTTTGTCCTTGGTGTCTTATTCAGTTTGAAATTCATATTTGATAAAACACAACTAAGAAGAAAAACATATTTCCCCCTATGTTGCTTTTGGTTAGCGATTAAAATAAAACAAGATAACACATTCACTAATTCAGTGTTATTAACAAAAATACAGCATTTCAAATATTTAATTCCAACCTGCCTCTATTAGTTCCGATGTTTACAATTTGGTTGTCCCAAATTCAGATCATAGATATTCTGACTATGGTCGCATTCTTTTAATGAATAGCTTCTCTTGTTTGCACACTGCAGTCCTTTCTGCATCCTGCCCCTCCCCCTGCATTCCAAGACCAGCTCAGACACAGGCACTTCCTGCCGGCAAGCAGCACTGTACAGGGACTTACTTTACAAGCTACAGACAAGATAAGGTCCTTATCCTATGGGTGGGGGAGGCATAGCAGAGCTGACGGTGTGTGTTATAGGTGAGATAGAAGAGTTGAATGTTTCATTGTGTTTTATATCCATCTCATGACTCTGATCTGTTTCATCTCTCTATTTCTGTGTCTGTGTCTGACCCTGACTATATGGAGTTGTTGTAAAAAGAAGTGCTGGCAATAGGGATAATAGTTTGCAGGTGGTAAAAGTCTAGAATATGGGGGTCCTAGTATATAAAAATGGAGGCACAGTCAGTAATAGTTGTGAGATCCTGAAGACAACCATCTATGGTGCAGCGTCAGCTCTAAGTTTGGCCCTGAACTAGTTTAGTCAGTACGTCAGTATAGCTATAAATAATTATGAATAAAAAAGATACCTTATTATTTCCCTCCCACGTGTCCCTTTGTATAGAGAGCAGAGGGACAATGTACAGGATATACAAACACTCTGCATAAGGCTCCCTCTGTATTGTGGACTGTAATAACCCGGGAACATTATGTTTTTTTCTAACCAGCTTTTATTAGGAATGGATGACAAACAGGATACTCTCTTTTGTTAGACCATGATTCAGATTTTGGTTTTATAGAAAGTACAATCCGCGGCGGGGAGATCTCATTATAAGACATCAACGGCTGGGGATTTTGTCTACAATTCAATTACTGAGCACATAAATAGGTTTTATTTTTATTTTAGATTATTTCTTTTCTAATATACAACTCACAAAAGATGTCCTTCGAAAAAAATAAAGTTATTCGTAGCCAAGTATAGAAGCCGGCTCAAAGTTGTGTCCCTCATTTACCTTCTTGGGGGAATTAAAAGGGTTGTCGCCTGTTTGTCAACCCTATTGGGCTACAGGCCAGTATTTTAGAGGTCGTGAGCCCCCATCCGCCTAATATAATTAAATAACATGACTGTCACGGGTGCTCCCGCGACCCATATCGCTAAGCCATGCTCCTCTCACCACGCCAGTGACTCGCTCCATTCACCTGTCCCCGTTCCTCTTCCGGCTCCTGCGGCTGTGTGTGTACCTAACTCCTAGGGTGCGCGCGAAGACTTAAAGGGCCAGCGCACCACTGATTGCTGCTGGCCATTCCAGGAAATAGTCCTCTCCCAGCATTCCCTGCCGCTTCTTCGTGCCTAGTGCCATTGAAAAATGTTTTCTAACTTCTCTCTCCGGCACGCCATCTTCGGCATGTCGGGCTGGTGGAGGATGGGCAGAGGTGTGAACACCCAGCCCGCTCTAGTTACTATAGTTACCAGTGGGGACTATAGCAAAAATAACTCCTCCTGTTCAGATCCTTACATCCCAATATTTCTCGAAGAGAAAGAGGGACAAAATGATGGCACGCATAGCGTGTAACATTAAAGCTCTTAGTTACAAAAAATCCACTTATAGACAACCACTAAGCCCATAGGCTTTGTCTCTATGGCAGGTGGAGTGTGGAGGTTCTGGGTTCAAATCCTGGGCTTAGCAAAAATGTATTTAATTGAATTAAATAGAGACCTTGTGTTTGGGGAAGCCCTGGGAGGTGTAGAGAGCATATATGGACAGATGGTGTCTCCCTGATGACGTGGTCCCTGCTCTGCGCTAACCTGGCACATCTCTCCAAAGGATTTCCTGCAGAAGTCAGTACCGCAAACTCTGGATTTCAAAGTATTAGAATTGAAGAAAAACCCGAATGGAGGCAGGAGTGTTGGCGCTTAGAAAATCCTCGATAGGTAAGTATAAATGGCTCAAAAAGAGTACTTTTTTATTTTACAAAATAAAAGATATTTCTTTTAAAAGATTGTTAAAACAATAAAATAAAAATGCGCTAGACAGATCCATAGCTATCCGTGACAATCTTCAAGTTGCCCATGACGGTGGGACAGAGGTGAAAAACCTGGGACTGTCCCACCAAATCTGGGATGGTTGGGAGCTATGCAGATCTGATCTACAGGTCCGAGTTGGCAAAGTTTGTAACTACATTTAATAATTCCTTTATTTATATTGCGGACACAGATTACACAGCGCTGCGCAAAGCTTTCCAAATGTCCCTATCCCCATGGGGCTCACAATCTAATCAACCTACAAGTATGTTTTGGAGTGTGGGAGGAAACCCACACAAACACTGAGAGAACATACAAACTCTTTGCAGATATTGACCCTGGGAGTTGAACCCAGGTCCCCAGCACTGCAAGGCTGTAATGCTAACCACTAAGCCACCATGCTGCCCTTAAACATAATAAATTCCCCCATTATACATAAATATTGCATTTAGTAAATCTCCCATTTTTTTATTGTATGATACAACACCCATTCCACCAATTTGTGCAGGTTATACTGCTCCTACTACCAGTTCATCTGTTTTGAAATCTGAGTCGTGACTGGCGGATGTCACGCTGGGCAGCACGCTGGGCTCGGGGGCATGTTATAGAATATTGTGTCTCTCTTGTAGGTTTTCTCTATATAATAGAAAGTCTTCAATCTAGACCCGATTCTGGGTGAGGTACAAGGAGTACAAGTCATGTCAGGGATGTTCATTGAACCCACGTACTATAAAGATGTCCATACACTGTGCACTTTGGTAGAAGACGCCAGCTGGGAATCAGCGAGCAGCAAGCCAAGAAATCATCCTCACTCCATCAGCCAAGTCATCTCTCCAAGGAAATAGTCTGCGCGTAAGATGCATTATTTCACTTAAACTTTCCCTACCCCTCGCGAGCGCCTAGAGGCCGCTACAGGCAGGCATCTACCCAGATGAAGAGAATTTGGAGAGACAAGTGAACTAGAGGACAATACACACAGGCGCTCACTAAGATGCAGCCAATGACGCACATCAATATTCTGCTGTCGATTGGAGAGATAAAATATTACATTGGATCAGGAAGAGCAGATGGACAGGACTGGACGGACAATAATAACAGAGAATAATGGAACGCTGTAAGAATACATTGATATTATATACTAGTTTTGGATTCTACCAAGAAGGATGTGCTATTAACCCAGTATAAAGTCATTAGTATTCACAATATTCAGAATTACATTCTTTTAATATATGGCTGGGTGAGATTATAGAACAATAAACTCACCTCTTCTGACGCTCCCGATTTTCTGTGGCACCACGCGTTACTGGCATGTGTCTATTTGTAATAGATTAGGGGCAGCTTATTCTACTGCAGGCAGCATGTTATAGAGCAGGAGGAGCTGAGCAGATTGTACATAGTGTACTATCTGCAGGCAACATATTATAGAGCAGGAGGAGGGAAGCAGATAGGACATAGTGACCTATCTGCAGACAGCATGTTATAGAGCAGGAGGAGCTGATCAGATTGTACATAGTGTCCTATCTGCAGGCAGCATGTTATAGAGCAGGAGGAGCTGAGCAGATTCTATATAGTGTCCTATCTGCAGGCACCATGTTATAGAGCAGGAGGAGCAGAGTAGATTGTACATAGTGTCCTATCTGCAGGCAGCATGTTATAGAGCAGGAGAAGCTGAGCAGATTGTACAAAGTGTCCTATCTGCAGGCAGCATGTTATAGAGCAGGAGGAGCTGAGCAGATTGTACAAAGTGTCCTATCTGCAGGCAGCATGTTATAGAGCAGGAGCAGCTGAGCAGATTGTACATAGTGTCCTATCTGCAGGCAGCATGTTATAGAGCAGGAGGAGCTGAGCAGATTGTATATAGTGTCCTATCTGCAGGCAGCATGATATAGAGCAGGAGAAGCTGAGCAGAATGTACATAGTGTCCTATCTGCAGGCAGCATGTTATAGAGCAGGAGGAGCTGAGCAGAATGTACATAAATTGTGATTTCGTAGGATGAAGATCCGACTTCTGCGTCCCCTGAATAATTTATTCCACTTGAGCCAAAAACAACTGCAACGTTACAATAACAGCGAGCGGCGAACTTCTGCCGAAACGTCTCGTGCAACAGTAATTAACAAAACTGTAAATAATTCAAAGGACGCTCGGACTCTTAAAACACTCAAATCCATTTTTTTTCACATAAAAACCAATTAAATAGAGATAATTATTTAATGAAGAAGAGATGTTCCCGGTGAAGAGAACATTACGGCGAAACTTTTGCTGAAAACTTCGATGTAATTAAGTGAAGACGTAAAGTATTAACCTCGGAAAAACTGGATGTTCCGATATTCGCAATCACAGCGGAGAGGAATTATAGTCATTTTTCCAGGCGGCCACTAATTATTAGACTCCGCTACAGTTGATCTGAGGTCATTCGCTTGGACTTTCGCTGGAACATGATTAAATCATCATTAAACTATATTTACTTAGTCTCCGTCATTGTGGATAAACCTGATCGGTTCCTCTGCAGACGAATGATGTCCACAGAGATAATTACATATTAAAATAATACATTTTATGAAGTTCTTTTTAACACAATTATGATACTGAATTGGTAAAATCTTGAACACAATAGTCGTTCACATGATTGATGAGGACAGCGACCGGCTTTATCCCATTGTTGGAGTTTGTAAGACTAATAGGGGAGCAGCAAAGCAACTACACTGGAACAGGTTTTCCCACTAAATGCATTATTATTGGGGGTCTTAAAGCAAACCTGTTACCAGGAATGTCATTTTTTAGCTGGTGACAGGTTCTAATAGGATCCAATGCTGATTTTAAAAATACCTTTGACAACATTTTTAATCATTTCAGTACTTTATAAAACGTTATTTCACATTACCTAGCTTCCTGCCAGAAGTGTGTGGTGAGTCCCAGAGGAGGAAGAGCATCATCAGACTATGTGTCTCAGTCTCCTCTCCACCACACTCATCTAGCTTCTTCCCCCCTTCCTGCCATGTATATGGAGTAGGCAGCGGAGGGAGACGATGGTGCGGAGGAGAGGAAGAATGCATGAAGAGACTGAGACAGACACATAGGGGCAGATTTACTTACCCGGTACATTCGCGATCCAGCGGCGCGTTCTCTGCGCTGGATTCGGGTCCGGCCGGGATTTATTAAGACAGTTCCTCCGCCGTCCACCAGGTGGTGCTGCTGCGCTGAAAAGCATCAGAACGCTCTGGAGTTCCCTGAGCCGGGCTGAGTGAAGTTAAGCGCAAGCTCCGCGACAGATTTTTTTTTTTAAATGCGGCGGTTTTTCCGAATCCGTCGGGTTTTTGTTCGGCCACACCCCCGATTTCCGTTGCGTGCATGCCGCCGCTGATGCGCCACAATCCGATCGCGTGCGCCAAAATCCTGGGGCAATTCAGGGAAAATCGGCGCAAATCGGAAATATTCGGGTAACACGTCGGGAAAACGCGAATCGGGCCCTTAGTAAATGACCCCCATAGACTGCTGTAGCTGCCAACCCCCCATGACTCACCGTACACTGCTGACAGGGAGCCCAGTAATGTGAAATACAGTTTTACAAAGTACTGAAATTCAGAATCCTGACAAAGGCATTTTTCAGATCAGCAGAGCATAGGCTATTGGCACCTGTCACCAGCCAAAGATGACATTTCTGGTTCACTTTAACACTACGATCCACAATATACACAAGAATTATGAGGATTTATCAGGGATTTTACACCACAAAACTCAAAATGTCAAATCCCTGAAATAGGCGCAATTCCTGGCACACAGTCAGGAATTGCACCTATCCCCCTCCTTATGCCACTTCCACAGAAAGTTGGCATGGAGGGGGTTAAGGTGTCCTTGCCCAGCAGCAGAAGGGGCTTGCATGTGGCATTTCTGCCCAGTGACATTACCTATACACTACCTATAGCCTGTGTCAGGAACTCTACACCAGCCTACGCCACACATCGGCCACCTGATATATCAATAGGTTGTGGCCTCCTGACAGATCCTGCCCATTCATGAGGAACATCATATGCTGGCGCAACCTGCACCAGCATATGATACGTTGCCTCTTAAATTGCCCCTGAGTGCCATTGACTGAGATTGCCCCATAGAAGTGTTTAGACTGGTGACCGTGATCAATTCTTAGGGGCCACTTATAGGCACATGTGACGCCTTGTTTCCATCCTTCAAATAAGTGCTGGGGTTCAGTCTCACAGCGATCATTTATATCTGCAGGATAGGGGCTGGCCTACCAGAGGATCATACAGTAGACCAACACTCTAACCCGCAGTGGTCCCCAGCGCTCTAACCTAAAACAGCCTGGAGGTTATGAGGGTCTCTTTCATAGGAGTTGCACTTCCAGAATAATTCCCGCCCTAACAAGGACAATACAATACTGTCCCTAGTGGGATCTGTGTGATAGTATTGTGATCGTCGCAATTATCAGGGGAAAGTGATGGCTCCTAAATACAGGAACTGATAAGTGAAGCCTTAAAGCATGGCTTCACAGGATTATTAAGAAACTTAAGAAACTTACATCTTAGAAATTAGCATGGTCACTAGGTAACTTGGCGTTTTAAAACCTGGAAGTGAGAAAAAATATTATTTCTATGCTCAACTATTTGCTTTTGGTTTTTGACAGAAAATCTTTGCACTCACTACAAAGACTACACTATTAGATATCTAGAACATGCAAGGGTAGAAGGGGGTGGTTGCAACCAGGCCCTGGTGCCTTATGGGGCATGTATGGTGGCTCTTCTAAGTCTAGTATTTTGAACAATACATGCAGCATCGAAAGGAAAGCTATTCTTGTGCATGTGCGGGAATTTGTCAAGAGAGAGGCCTCGAAGCGCTCTGTAGGAAGCACCAGTAGGCAGTGTTGACTCCAGGTCACTCAGGGTGACAGAGCCTCAGTGGGCCCCTTTGCAGTGAACTCATGTGGCGGCATTAAAAATTCAGAAACCAAAACTCCTGTTCCCTAAAATATTCCATTGCTTATCTTCCCAAACAGCCCCCTCAAAGCCCCCTGACCTCCCATGGATTTAATAGATACAGCCCCCTCGTGGTTATTTTATATAAACCCTCCTCACTCCCATGGATTCCTTATGTACAGCCTTACGTGGGCCCCCCCAGCAGCTCTGGGCCCAGAGACACTTGCCCAGATATGCCTAGTGCTAGCGCCAGCCCTGCCAGTAGGCACCAAGGTGAGAATAAAGAAGATTGCGGTGGAGCCTGGAGGTTCTCTGAATATGTTATAATCTTTTATTTCAGCAAAATGCAGAACTTCAAAGTTATAATAAAAGAAGATCCATGCTACGGGGGACAGGACGAGGAGGTGAGTAATAATAATAGTGTTTATTTATATAGCGCCATCGGTAGTGCTTGACAGATTACAGGTAATCTGATGATAGATGTCCTTTAATATATTTGCTTGACTAGACAGGAGGAGTAGACCACCTACTGGTTGTAAAGCACTTGCTAGGTACAAGCAATTGTAAGACCAGGACACCAGTAACTTCCATAAAACAGGAACTTCAGCCACAAGGCTACAGGCTGAATTTCTATTATATGTTTGAAGGTTTTTTGAGTCTTTTACAATAACTACACACACACAACAAGTGTCTCGGCTTCTTTGAGGACTGCAGGGACATGTCAGAGATGTTGAGGATAATTTAATATTTAATCACAAGCCATTATTTCGTATTACGCAGCCCACACATACATTGCTACATACCCCGCAGTGATGATATTTCCATGTATGTCCTTCAGAAATGTAAGTGTATAGTAATGAATAGGTTGTACAATATCAGATACATCTGAATGTGAATTGTGACCTACTAGAATGCGGGGGGTTCCGGCAACAGCACTGGGAATACCTGGGCAAGTGCCAGGGCCCAGAGCTGCTGGAGGGGCTGTACATAAGGAATCCATGAGGGTGAGGGGGGCTGTATCTAATTAATCCATAGAGTGTAAGGGGGGGGGCTTGTCTAGAATAATCATGAGGGGGCTGTTTAGTATGATAAACTAGGGAACAGGAGACTGTTTTCGTTTCTGAATTTTTAATGCAGACATATGAGTTCACTGCAAAGGGGCCCACTGAGGCTCTGTCACCCAGTGGCCTAATGAAACCTAGAGCCGACCCTGACCAGTGGCCCATATTTATTAAAGTGTATTTACCCATTTTCTATCTGACTTTGCACTGAAAATAATGTGTAAACTGCTTGTACATGTAGTTATAAAGTGCAGTTTGCACTAGTTTTGATAAATCTGGGCCAATGTGCTGAGAGACGGCTACTCTGTCAATTAATGGATGGATAGTATTAGCGATTAGGGATAGTATTAAACTGAGGACCACAAGTAATAATACGTCAGAGAGCTTCTGCTTTTTCTATACAGGATCTGTGTAGATTTATGCAGGACATTTTGTGAATAAAATCATATTATAATCGCATTAAAATAAGTTTTAGTTTCAAGTTGCCGCTCTTATGTCATCTCAAAATGGGTTAATCTTATGATAGATGTTTGAGGCCTATTAGAACATTTCAAGGCCTGGACCAAAGTGGAAACCTCTTGTTTTCCATCTAGTGGACCAATATAACCTTACATGCACCTGCACATACCCTGTGTAGATAAAGGATGGGCCTTAAGGGACAGGGCCCTCCTCTGGTCGGACGCATAGTCTAACCTATGATGTCCAGCAATTGGCTGAGCAAACCAAGGTGGGAACCTGGTCAACATCTGTACTGGATCTGTACTGGAAGAGCCTGTATTTAAGGGGTGAGTAACATTTACATAATATCAAGTTCCGATCCAGGTTTCAGTAGGCCCCTGGGTGACAGAGCCTCAGTGGGCCCCTTTGCAGTGAACTCATGTTGCGGCATTAAATTCAGAAACTAAAACAGTCTCCTTTTCCCTTAAAATATTCCCTAGTTTATCATCCCAAACAGTCCATCCTGGTTATTTTAAATAAACCCCCCAACACTCTATGGATTCATTAGATAAAGCCCCTTCACCCTCATGGATTCCTTATGTACAGCCTTATGAGGGCCCCCCCAGGAGCCCTGGGCCCCGCAACTTGCCCAGTGCTGGCACCAGCCCTGCATAATGTTATAGCATCTACAACTGTGTCTCGGGGCTTGGCGCTTTCTAAACCAAGGTAAGAAACCTGTGATGACCTCTGGTCTTGAATATTACTAGTAGATATGGCCTCAACTGGTTTGATGGTGCAGTGTTGGCCTGATGTAGCCTACTTCAGGAGACATATAACAAACAGACAGAATATTTAAAACTGGAGACTAAACAACAGTGTAATATTTTAGTTTCTCTTAATATTAACAGGAACTTGTAAGTAGAGTATTCAGAATCATTCCTGGACGGTAACTGGTTGGTGCCCGTAAGGAATGATGGAGGTTGAGAGTCCCTCTAAAGAACTTTGCCCTTGGTCCTGGTTTGATTGAAATCACAGCTACCCTTCCTATGACAACAGAATTCTCTGAACGCAAGGATGCACAGTACAATCTGGCTTATTTGGATGGGGAGGTGATAAAGTACCTTTATCATGAGCACGGGGCATGCCCGATATGGCCACCATAGATTCCCTATGAAGAAATACCTAACCTGTTGGACACTAGTCAAGGTCGGAGGGGATTGGCTAAAGTGACTCTTCTAAGATAATATAGAGAAATAGAAATATATACTGGTCTAGTTGGTAAGGGTCAAGGCATTGACTACATGAATCATGGGAGGCTAATTCGAGCATCTTCCCCAGATTATGCTAGTATTTTTGGAAGAAGAGCGTCGGTAGGTGCCCCGATGAGTGAAGCAGAGAAACCAGTCGGAAATCTAAATAAAAAATGTTTCACAGTCTCCGACATGAATTCATTATAACCACATCTGATCTGTTATGTGCACGCACGATTATGGGCCAAGTGCCGTTCTGATAACTCCTATTGAGATACAGATCATCCCTAGATGTGGAGCTGTGTTTGGTATTAATACTGAATTTATGATAAAGAAAAATTAACATTTGACTTTTCTCAGGTGAAAACTACAACAATTTCCTCAAATACTGGTGTCCTGGATTATTGAACATTTTCTACTCTATTCAAAAGAGAAATACTTCAGGAATACTAAACAGCTTCCCGTCACAGATTTACATCCTCACAGAAGATTGCTCTATTCTTGCGGGTGTGAATAGGGGTAATTTTATTCCCCTCTCTACCCAGTCCTGTTTGGATCGGCAGTAATAAAAATAATTCTTTATTTATATAGCGCACACAGATTACGCAGCGCTGCACAAAGCATTTCAAATTGGTCCCTGTCCCCATGGGGCTCACAATCTAAACAACCTAACAGTATGTTTTGGAGTGTGGGAGGAAACCCATGCAAACACAGAGAGAAAATACATACTCTTTTGCAGATGTTGACCTGGGTGGGATTCGAACCCAGGACCCCAGTGCTGCAAGGCTGTAGTGCTACTCACTCAGCCACAGTGCCTCCCTACTCAGCCACCGTGCCGCCCTACACAGTTGGTTGGGTTAAACTCTTAAATGTTGTGCTCAATAGCAATCATGGTAACTAAAGAGTCTGACAAAGGTAGGGGGGGCCGCTCGATGATAATTTAACGAGGTTCCTTTGGGCTTGCTTGGCACCTCGAGTGTGATTTCCAGTGACAGGCTATAGGGCTTTGGCTTTGGAATTCAACATTAAAAAAATAAATCAAATGAAATTCAGTTGTTGAGTTGAATAAAGTTAAAAAGTCACATTTAAAAAAAAAAAACTCAACCCGTAAATTAAGGGAAAAAATTGAATCTATCTATCTCTATATAAATATCTGTCGATCTAGCCCCACCACTCATCTAATATTGATGGCTTTTAAATAGTCGTTATTAATTATTTAAGAAAGTCATAAAAAAACAAAAACAAATTTGATATCACCATTATTGTGCTAATTCATCAAATAAAATTAACACATTAGTTGTCCTTTATGGCCTAAAGAAAGATGACGATGATTAGGTAGTTGAATCCACCAGGATCTGCATTTGGATGATATTTATTATAGTTCTTTACGAAAAAGAGGCTTCCCCCTTCCTTCCATATGTTCATTGGACTTTGCAAATTATCATATATTACATACATTTCCCCTTGTTAGCTTAGCAAGTTAGTTTTATGTATTTCTCTTTATTAATTGTTGTATTAAGTCTGAGACTTTATATTTATTCTTTTTACCAATCCGTCTGTAAGTCGGGTGTTCTTAAGTAGGGGACCGCCTGTACATGTATACAGTATAGATAATATGCAGATATTAGCAAGCCCACCGGAAGATTCGGTACAAATCTGGCATTTTCCAGACACCAAATCTAATCCCAATCTTTTCTGATTCAGACAAAAGTGCACATTAGCTCTTGCTGTCATTCATCCCAGAAATCTGTAAAAAATTACTAAAAATAATTATGAAAATTCTGTTCTGAGGGGGACTAGAGGGATTACAGACCAATTTCCAGGACAATTGGAAAAACGGGGACTAGAGGGATTACAGACCAATTTCCAGGACAATTGGAAAAACATCGGTTTGGACCGATTCAATTCAGAAACCGACCAAAACCTTACAAAGCTTTAGCAAATCGAATCTTGGGTGATCTCTTAAATTTTTTTTCTTTGGAGTCTTTTTATAGATTGTACACTATATTCATCATATTTGTATATATGTATCTTGTATATTTCGAATTTGTCAATTTGAGGACAAGAGTAACATTGGTTTGGTCCGATTCAATTGAGAAAACGACCCAAATATTATAACTCACTCACCTTGCGGATAAACCTCCCTAGCAAGGGCAAACTCGCTATCAGTAACCTAACTAATGGACCCTGAGTGATTCCAAGTAACTGTGTAATAAATTCTGATTAGAAGCCCCCCCCCTTCCCCCAGCCTATTTTTAGAGGAAACTCGCCTTTGCTCTAAAGACATATATGTAATTACCCTATCTACTGTTAAATGCTTCCCTCTAAACACCCCCTCCCAAACCCCCATCCCCGCTGTGTGCTTTGTCCCAATGAAATAGATGTAATGAATGCAGACTCTGCGACTCCAATTCCCTTGCTTTGCCATTCCCTGAAATGGCTGCTTAAGAGGTGTATTCCCATATAGATAATTTTTATATCGCTCAAGATAAACCAAAAATACACACATTTTCTGATTTACTGTTATTAACAAAATGCGCATTTCCCAATTATCTGGTACCTTTCTCTATCCGTCCCTGGTGTAACACAATTTCAGTTGCCCCCCTGACACACGTCCCTTACTTCTGACTTTAGGGGCCAGCCCCCAATCTTGAATTTCTGTGCGACAGCCATGCTGCTGATTTCGTTCGTGTCGCTCTCTGCTGTTGTGCCTGTAGCCAGCCCCCTGCAACGAACGCCCCCTCAGAGACTAACAAGAGAACTGATTCACTTCCCTCTAGCTACATTGTGAGCAGAGAGGGGGAATTTTCTATAACATTCCCGTAGCTATAAAATTCCCATACTTCTGAAAATGATTACTGTTAAGCCGTGTTTACCCTGCGAGTGTTTGAGTGCTAGCAGTAGCTATAGCTGTGTTTCTCCAGAGAACTGTGTTCTGGGTATATGTGGTGGTCTCCCCGTGGAGTCATCTCAATCCTTATTGTGATTCTGGTAGCAGGGAAGTGTATGGAATAGGTATGTGACGTATCGTGGCTGTGGGCATTAACATTCCATAGTATTTAAGTGGTTGGGGATACATGGGGTTCATTTACTTAGGTCCCCCGTCGTCCGCACTTTCGTCGGTGTATCCCAAATGTTTCCGTTTTGCCCGACTTCCGCCGGGATTTTGGCGCCGCGTGAATCAGATTTTGGTCACAATCGCGCTGCGCTTTACTCACGCAAACAGAAATCAGGGCCGGGGCCAATCGGACAACCCAGGGTTCGGAAAAACTGCAACATTTAAAAAACGTAATGTGTCGCAAGATCAATCACTCACATGAACCGGGAGCAGGTCGAACTCTGGGTGACCTTGGCGCAGCAGCGACCCGTCTGGAATATCGGATGAAACGCACGATCTTATGAATTCCCGGACGCCCCGAATCCATGTGGAGACCGCCGTAGGATCAGCGACTGGACTGTAATAAATGTGCCCCATAGGTAGTAGTGCATCCCCTGGGCTGTGAGTGTGTAGTTATGTAGGGTCAGCATTTGTGGTGTTTGGTTTCTTCTCTGATGAATCAAGGTGCTGGACGCTAGGGGAGTAGATCTAGCGTAAAGACCCATCCATCTTGCGTAGGTGGGCTTTGTTTCTAAATGGTGATGCTCATCTCAGTACGACAAAGGTTCTATTTCGCCCACCACCACAGGTAAAGTGCAGCTTGATTCGGCCATAGTTCGAACCTCCACGAATCTCATGTATGTGTATTCCCGATGCAAGTGTGACATTTTTCCCAAGCATTTTGATAAAGGTCTGATGAGATCAATCAAGAGACCTTTCCTAATGTCACGGCCGTCTGTAGGAATGTTTCCCTTTACCACATCTCTGTGTACCCGAGCCTTGTACTTTGTCCTTGGTGTCTTATTCAGTTTTGAAATTCATATTTTGATAAACACAACTAAGAGAAAAAACATATTTCCCCCTATGTTGCTTTTGGTAGCGATTAAATAACAGATACCAAACACATTCACTAATTCATGTGTATTAACAAAATACAGCATTTCAAATATTTAATTCCACCTTCTCTATCATTCCGATGTTTCCATTTGGGTTGTCCCAATTCAGATCATAATATTCTGACTATGGTCGCTTCTTTTAATGAATGCTTCTTCTCTTGTCTGCACACTGCAGTCCTTTCTGCGTCCTTCCCCTCCCCCTGCATTCAAGACCAGCTCAGACACAGGCACTTCCTGCCGGCAGCAGCACTGTACATGGACTTACTTTAACAACTACAGACAAGATAAGGTCCCTTATCCTATGGTGGGGAGGCATAGCAGCGCTGACAGTGGTGTTATAGTGAGATAGAAGAGCTGAATGTTTCCATTGTGTTTTTAGATCCATCTCATGACTCTGTCTGTTTCATCTCTCTATTTCTTGTTCGGTCTGCCCCTGACTATATGGAGTTGTTGGAAAAAGCATATGCTGGCAATGGGATAATAGTTTACACAGGTGGTAAAAGTCTAGATATGGGGGTCCTAGTAGAAAAATGGAGCACAGTCAGTAATTTGTGTGAATCCTGAAGACACCCATCTATGGTGCAGCGTCAGCCTCGAAGTTTGGCCCTGAACTATTTAGTCATACCGTCAGTATAGCTATAAATAATGATGAATAAAAAGATCCTTATATTTCCCTCCCACGTGTCCCTTGTATAGAGAGCGAGGGCACATGTACAGGATTATACAAACACTCTGCATAAGTCTCCCTCTGTATTGGGTCGAGTAAGAACCCGGGAACATTATTGTTTTTTTCTAACCAGCTTTTATTAGGAATGGGATGACAAACGAGGATACTCTCTTTTGTTAGACCATGATTCAATTTTGGTTTTATATAGAAAGTACAATCCGCGGCGGGGAGATCTCATTAAAACATCACGGCTGGGGATTTTGTCTACATTCAATTACTGAGCCATAAATAGGTTTTATTTTTATTTTAGTTATTTCTTTCTAATTACAACTCACAAAAGATGTCCTTCGAAAAAAATAAAGTTATTCGGCCAAGTATAAAGCCGCTCAAGTTGTGTCCCCTCATTTACCTTCTTGGGGAATTAAAAGGGTTGTCGCGCTGTTTGTCTACTCTATTGGGCTACGGGCCAGTATTTAGAAGGTCGTGAGCCGCCCATCCCCGCCTAATTAATAAATAACATGACTGTTCACGGTGCTCCCGCGACCCATATCGCTAAAGCCATGCTCCTCTCACCACGCCAGTGACCCGCTCCATTCACCTGTCCCCGTTCTCTTCTTCCGGCTCCTCTGCGGCTGTGTGTGTACCTAACTCCTAGGGTGCGCGCGAAGACTTAAAGGCCAGCGCACCACTGATTGCTGCTGGCCATTCCAGGAATAGTCCTCTCCAGCATTCCCTGCCGCTTCTTCTTCGTGCCTATTGCCTTGAAAATTTTTCTAACTTCTCTCTCCGGCACGCCATCTTCGGCATGTCGGGCTGGTGGAGGATGGGCAGAGGTGTAACACCCAGCCCGCTCTAGTTACTATAGTTCCGGCGGGGACTCAGCAAAAATAACTCCCGCCGTTCAGATATTTCCATCCCAATATTCTCGAAGAGAAAGAGGGACAAAATGACGGCACGATAGCGTAACATTAATCCTTAGTTCAAAAAATCCACTTATAGACACAACTAGCCCCATAGGCTTGTCTCATGGCGGTGGAGTGTGGATGTTCCTGGGTTCAAATCCTGGCTTAGCAAAAATGTATTAATGAATTAAATAGAGCCCTTGTTTTGGGGAACCTGGGGTGTAGAGAGCATATATGGACAGATGTGTCTCCCTGATACGTGGTCCCTTGATCTGCGCTAACCTGCACATCTCTCCAAAGGATTTCCTGCAGAAGTCAGTACCGCAACTCTGGAATTTCAAAGTATTAGAATTGAAGAAACCCAATGGAGGCAGGAGTGTTGGCGCTTAAGAATCCTCGATAGGTAAGTATAAATGCTCAAAAGAGTACTTTTTTTATTTTACAAAATAAAAGATATTTCTTTAAAAGATTGTTAAAACAATAAATAAAAATGCGCTAGACAGATCCATAGCTATCCGTTGACAATCTTCAAGTTGCCCATACGGTACGGTGGACAGAGGTGAAAAACCTGGGACTGTCCCACCAAATCGGGATGGTTGGGAGCTATGCATATCTGATCTCAGGTCGAGTTGGCAAGTTTGTAACTACATTTAATAATTCCTTTATTTATATTGCGGACACAGATTACACCAAGCGCTGCGCAAAGCTTTCCAAATGTCCCTATATCCCCCTGGGGCTCACATCTCATCAACCTACAAGTATGTTTTGGAGTGTGGGAGGAAACCCACACAAACACTGGAAGAACATACAAACTCTTTGCAGATATTGACCCTGGGAGTTGACCCAGTCCCGCACTGCAAGGCTGTTAATGCTAACCAAAAGCCACACATGCTGCTCCTTAACAATAATAATTCCCCCATTATACATAAATATGCATTTAGTAAATCTCCCATTTTTTTTGTATGATACAACACCCATTCCACCAATTGTGCAGGTTATAACTGCTCCTACTACAACTCATCTCTTTTGAAGTCTGATCGTGACTGGCGGATGGCACGCTGGGCATCAAGCTGGGCTCGGGGCATTTTTAGAATTTTGTGTCTCTCTTGTAGGTTTTCTCTATGTATATGAAAGTCTTCAATATCCGACCCGATTCTGGGTGAGGTACCAGGAGTACAAGTCATGTCAGATGTTCATTGAACCCACGTACTATAAGATGTCCATACACTGTGTCACTTTGGTAGAAGACGCCAGCTGGAATCAGCGAGCCGAAAGCCAGAAATCATCCTCACTCCATCAGCCAAGTCATCTCTCTCCAAGGAAATATTCTGCGCAAGTAAGATGCATTATTTCACTTAAACTTTCCCTACCCCTCAGCGAGCGCCTAGAGGCCGCTACAGCAGGCAGGCATCTACCCAGATGAAGAGAATTTGGAGAGACAAGTGAACTAGGGACATACACCAGGCGCTCACTAAGATGCGCCAATGACGCACATCATCTCTGCTGTCGATTGGAGATAAAATATTACATTGGATCAGAAGAGCAGATGACAGGACTGGACGGACAATAACGAGAATAATGGGAACGCTGTAAGAATACATTGATATTTATACTAGTTTTGGATTCTACCAAGAAGGATGTGCTATTAACCATTAAAAGTCCATTAGCATTCACAATATTCAGATTTACATTCTTTTAATATATGGCTGGGTGAGATTATAGAACAATAAACTTACCTCTTCTGAGCTCCTCCCGATTTTCTGTGGCAACCACGCGTTACTGCATGTGTCTATTTGTAATAGATTAGGGGCAGCTTATTCTACTCAGGCAGCATGTTATAGAGCAGGAGGGCTGAGCAGATTTGTACATATGACTATCTGCAGGCAACATATTATAGAGCAGGAGTGAGGGAAGCAATGGACATAGTGACCTAGCTGCAACAGCATGTTATAGAGCAGGAGGAGCTGATCAGATTGTACATAGTGTCCTATCTGCCGCCCATGTTATAGAGCAGGGAGCTGAGCAGATTCTATATAGTGTCCTATCTGCAGGCACCATGTTATAGAGCAGGAGGAGCGAGTAGATTGTACTAGTGTCCTATCTGCAGGCAGCATGATATAGAGCAGAGAAGCTGAGCAGATTGTACAAGTGTCCTATCTGCAGGCAGCATGTTATGAGCAGGAGGAGCTGAGCAGATTGTACAAAGTGTCCTATCTGCAGGCAGCATGTTATAGAGCAGGAGCAGCTGAGCAGATTGTACATAGTGTCCTATCTGCAGGCAGCATGTTATAGAGCGGAGGCTGACAGATTGTATATAGTGTCCTCTCTGCAGGCAGCATGATATATAGCAGAGAAGCTGAGCAAATGTACATAGTGTCCTCTCTGCAGGCACATGTTATAGAGCAGGAGAGCTGAGCAGAATGTAAACCTAATTGTGATTTCGTAGGATGAAGATCCGACTTCTTCTGCGTCCCCTGAATTTATTCCACTTGAGCCAAAAACAACTGCACGTTCACATAACAGCGAGCGGCGAACTTCTACTCGCCGAAACGTCTTGCAACAGTATTAACAAACTGTAAATAATTCAAAGGACGCTCGGACTCTTAACACTCCATCAAATAACTCCATTTTTTTTCACATAAAAACCAATTAAGAAGATAATTATTTTA
The DNA here is from genome assembly GCA_019512145.1 of Engystomops pustulosus. Classification (NCBI taxonomy): domain Eukaryota; kingdom Metazoa; phylum Chordata; class Amphibia; order Anura; family Leptodactylidae; genus Engystomops; species Engystomops pustulosus. Next base: position 11,704,537 of record CM033647.1, on the reverse strand, counting down.
ATGAAGAGAGATTGTCCCGTGGAGATAACATACGGCGAAACTTTTGCTGAAAACTTCGATGTAATTAAGTGAAGACGTAAGTATTACCTCGGAAAAACTGGATGTTCCGATATTCGCAATCACAGCGAGAGGAATATATAGTCATTTTTCCAGGCGCCTATTATTAGACTCCGCTAACAGTTGATCTGAGGTCATTCGCTTGGCCTTTCGCTGGAACATGATTAAATCATCATTAAACTATATTTACTTAGTCTCCGTCATTGTGGATAAACCTGATCGGTTCCTCTGCGGACGAGTGATGTCCACAGAGATAATTACATATTAAAATAATACATTTTATGAGTTCTTTTTAACAACCAATTATGATACTGAATTGGTAAAATCTTGAACACAATAGTCGTTCACAATGATTGATGAGACAGCGACCGGCTTTATCCCATTGTTGGAGTTTGTAAAGACTAATAGGGGAGCGCAAGGCAACTAATCACTGGAACAGTTTTCCCACTAAATGCATTATTATTGGGGGTCTTAAAGCAAACCTTTTACCAGAATGTCATTTTTTAGCTGGTGACAGGTTCTAATAGGATCCAATGCTGATTTTAAAATACCTTTGACAACATTTTTAATCATTCAGTACTTTATAAAACTTATTTCACATTACCTACTTCCTGCCAGAAGTGTGTGGTGAGTCCCAGAGATGGAAGACATCATCAGACTATGTGTTCTCAGTCTCCTCTCCACCACACTCATCTAGCTTCTTCCCCCCTTCCTGCCATGTATATGGAGTAGGCAGCGGAGGGAGACGATGGTGCGGAGGAGAGGAAGAATGCATGAGGAGACTGAACACGACACATAGGGGCAGATTACTTACCCGTACATTCCGATCCAGCGGCGCTTCTCTGCGCTGGATTCGGGTCCGCCGGGATTTATTAAGACAGTTCCTCCGCCGTCCACCAGTGTGTGCTGCTGCGCTGAAAAGCATCAGAACCTCTGGAGTCCCTGAGCCGGCTGAGTGAAGTTAAGCGCAAGCTCCGCGACAGAGTTTTTTTTTTAAATGCGGCGGTTTTTCCGAATCCGTCGGGTTTTGTTTCGGCACACACCCCCGATTTCCGTTGCGTGCATGCCGGCGCTGATGCGCCACATCCGATCGCGTGCCAAATCCTGGGCAATTCAGGGAAAATCGGCGCAATCGGAAATATTCGGGTAACACGTCGGGAAAACGCGAATCGGGCCTTAGTAAATGACCCCCATAGACGGCTTAGCTGCCAACCCCCCATGACTCACCGTACACTGCTGACAGGGAGCCCAGTAATGTGAAATACAGTTTTTACAAGTACTGAAATTCAGAATCCTGACAAGGCATTTTCAGATCAGCAGAGCATAGGCTATTGGCACCTGTCACCAGCCAAGATGACATTTTTGGTTCACTTTAACACTACGATCCACAATATAACACAAGAATTATGAGGATTTATCAGGGATTTTACACCACAAAACTCAAATGTCAAATCCCTGAAATAGGCGCAATTCCTGGCACACAGTCGGAATTGCACCTATCCCCTCCTTATGCCCACTTCCACAGAAAGTTGGCATGGAGGGGGTTAAGGTGTCCTTGCCCAGCAGCAGAAGGGGCTTGCAGTGTGCAATTTCTGCCCAGTGACATACCTATCCACTCCTACGCCTGTGTCAGAACTCTACACCAGCCTACGCACACCATCGCCACCTGATATATCAATAGGTTGTGCCTCCTAACAGATCCTGCCCATTCATGAGGAACATCATATGCTGGCTGCAACCTGCACCAGCATATGATACGTTGCCTCTTAAATTGCCCCTGAGTGCCATTGGACGAGAGTGCCCCATAGAGTTGTTTAGACTGGTGACCGTGATCAATTCTTAGGGGCCACTTATAGGCACATGTGACGCCTTGTTTCCATCCTTCAAATAAGTGCTGGGTTCAGTCTCACAGCGATCATTTTATATCTGCAGGATAGGGGCTGGCCTACCAGAGGATCATACGTGACCAACACTCTAACCCGCAGTGGTCCCCAGCGCTCTAAACCTAAAACAGCCTGGAGGTTATGAGGGTCTCTTTCATAGGAGTTGCACTTCCAGAATAATTCCCCCCTAACACAGGACAATACAATACTGCCCTAGTGGGATCTGTGTGATAGTATTGTGATAGTCGCAATTATCAGGGGAAAGTGATGGCTCCTAATACGGAACTGATAGTGAAGCCTTAAAGCATGGCTTCACAGGGTTATTAAGAAACTTAAGAAAACTTACATCTTAGAAATTAGCATGGTCACTAGGTAACTTGGCGTTTTAAAAACCTGGAATGAGAAAAATATTATTTCTATGCTCAACTATTTGCTTTTTTGTTTTTGACAAAATCTTTGCACTACTACAAAGACTACACTATTAGATACTAGAACATGCAAGGGTATAAGGGGGTTTGTTGCAACCAGCCCTGGTGCCTTATAGGGCATGTATGGTGGCTCTTCTAAGTCTAGTATTTTGACAAACATACAGCGCATCGCAAGGAAAGCTATTCTCGTGCATGCCGGGAATTTTGTCCGAGAGAGAGGCCTCGAAATGCCTGTAGAAGCACCAGTAGGCAGTGTTGACCCCAGGTCACTCTGGGTGACAGAGCCTCAGTGGCCCCTTTGCGTGAACTCATGGCGGCATTAAAATTCAGAACCAAAACCCTTGTTCCCTAAAATATTCCATTGCTTACTTCCCAAACAGCCCCCTCAAAGCCCCTGACCTCCCATGGATTTAATAGTACATCCCCCTCATGGTTATTTATATAAACCCTCCTCACTACTCCCTATTTCCTTATTACACAAGCTGTATGTGGGCCCCCCCAGCAGCTCTGGGCCCCCGACTCTTGCCAGCTATGCCTAGTGCTAGCGCCAGCCCTGCAGTAGGCACCAGTGAGAAATAAAGAGATTGCGGTGGAGCCTGGAGGTTCTCTGAATATGTTAATAATCTTTTATTTCAGCAAGAAAATGCAGAACTTCAATTTATAATAAAAGAAGATCCATGCTACGGGGACGGACGAGGAGGTGAGTATAATAATAGTGTTTATTTATATAGCGCCATCGGTAGTGCTTGACAGATTACGGTAATCTGATGATAGATGTCCTTTAATATATTTTGCTTGACTAACGGAGGAGTAGACCACCTACTGGTTGTAAAGCACTTGCTGGGTACAAGCAATTGTAAGACCAGGACACCAGTAACTTCCAAAACAGGAACTTCAGCCACAAGGCTACAGCTGAATTACTATTATATGTTTGAAGGTTTTTTGAGTCTTTTACAATACTATACACACACGACAAGTGCCTGGCTTCTTTGAGGACTGCAGGGACATGTCAGAGATGTTTAAGGATAATTTAATATTTCATCTTGTATGACAATAATTAAAGTGTGCGCAAGCCATTATTTAAATTACGCAGCCCACCATCATGCTACATACCCCGCAGTGATGATATTTCCATGTATGTCCTCGAAATTGTAAGTGTATGTAATGAATAGGTTGTCAATATCAGATACATCTGAATGTGAATTGTGACCTACTAGAATGCGGGGGGTTCCGGCAACAGCACTGGGAATACCTGGGCAGTGCCAGGGCCAGAGCTGCTGGAGGGGCTGTACATAAGATCATGAGGGTGAGGGGGCTGTATCTAATAAATCCATAGAGTGTAAGGGGGGGGGCTTGTCTAGAATATCATGAGGGGGCTGTTTAGTATGATAAACTAGGGAACAGGAGACTTGTTTTCGTTTCTGACTTTTTAATGCGACATATGAGTTCACTGCAAAGGGGCCCACTGAGGCTCTGTCACCCAGTGGCCTAATGAAACCTAGAGCCGACCCTGACAGTGCCCATATTTATTAAGTGTATTTACCCATTTTCTATTGACTTTGCACTGAAATAATTTGTAAACTGCTTGTACATGTATTTATAAGTGCTTTTGCACTAGTTTTGATAAATCTGGGCCAATGTGCTAGAGACGCTACTCTGTCAATTAATGGATGGATAGTATTAGCGATTAGGGATAGTATTAAACTGAGGACCACAAGTATAATACTCGTCAGAGAGCTTCTGCTTTTTCTATACAGGATCTGTGTAGATTTATGCAGGACAGTTTTGTGAATAAAATCATATTATAATTGCATTAAATAAGTTTTAGTTGCAAGTTGCCGCTCTTATGTCATCTCTAAATGGGTTAATCTTATATAGATGTTTGAGCCTATTGAGACTTTCAAGGCCTGGACCAAATGGAAACCTCTTGTTTTTCCATCTAGTGGACTAATATAACCTTACATGCACCTGCACATACCTTGTGTAGATAAGGATGGCCTTAAGGTACAGTCCTCCTCTGGTTGGACGCATAGCTAACCTATGATGTCCAGCAATTGGCTGAGCAAACAAGGGTGGGAACCTGGTCAACCTCTGTACTGGATCTGTACTGGAAGAGCCTGTATTTAAGGGGTGAGTAACATCTACATATATCAAGTTCCGTCCAGGTTTCAGTAGGCCCCTGGGTGACAGAGCCTCATGTGCCCCTTTGCAGTGAACTCATGTTGCGGCATAAAATTCAAAACTAAACAGTCTCCTTTTCCCCTTAAAATATTCCCTAGTTTATCATCCCAACACCCATCCTGTTTTTTATATAAACCCCCCCCAACACTCTATGGATTCATTAGATAAAGCCCCTTCACCTCATGGATTCCTTATGTACAGCCTTATGAGTGCCCCCCCAGGAGCCCTGGCCCCGCAACTTGCCCAGTTGCTGGCACCAGCCCTGCATAATGTTATAGCATCTACAACTGTGTCTCGGGACTTGGCACTTCTAAACCAGGTAAGAAACCTGTGATGACCTCTGGTCTTGAATATATACTAGTATATGGCCTCACTGGTTTGATGGTGCGGTTTGGCCTGGAAGTAGCCTACTTCAGGAGACATATACACAAAAGACACGAATATTTAAACTGGAGACTAAAACAACAGTGTATATTTAAGTTTCTTTTAATTTATTAACGGAACCTGTAAGGAAATTTAGATCATTCCCAACGGTAACTGGTTGGTGCCTTAAGGAATGACGGAGGTTGAGAGTTCCTCTAAAGGAACTTTGCCCTTGGTCCTGGTTTGACTTTGGCCTTGACTTTGCCCTTGGTCCATCTACCCTTCCTATGACAACAACATTCTCCGAATGCAGGATGCACAGTACAATCTGGCTTATTTGGATGAGGAGGTGATAACTTACCTTTATCATGAGCACCGGGCCACCATAGATTCTTTCTGACAAATACCTATCCTGTTGGACATTAGTCAGGTAGGCGGGGATCGGCTAAAGTGACTCTTCTAAGATAAGTATAGTAGAAATAGAATATGAATACCGGTCTAGTTGGTAAGGGTCAAGGCATTGACTACATGAATCATGGAGGCTAATTTGACCATCTTCCCCAGATTATGCTAGTATTTATGAAAAAGAGCGTCGGTAGGTGCCCTGATGAGTAAGCAGAGAAACCAGTCGGAAATCTAAATAAAAATGTTTCACAACTCCGACATGAATTCATTATAACCACACTGATCTGTTAGTGTCATGCACGATTATAGGCCAGTGCCGTTCTGATAACTCCTATGAGATACAGATCATCCCTAGATGTGGAGCTGGTGTTTGTATTAATACTGATTTATGATAAGAAAAATTAACATTTTGACTTTTCTCAGTGAAACTACACAACAATTTCCTCAATACTGGTGTCCTGGATTATTCAACATTTTCTACTCTTATTCAAAAGAGAAATACTTCAGGAAAACTAAGCAGCTTCCCTCACAGATTTACCTCTCACAGAAGATTGCTCTATTCTTGTGGGTGTGAATGGGGGTAATTTTTATCTCCTCTCTACTCTACCCGGTCCTGTTTGGATCGTCAGTAATAATATAATTCTTTTATTTATATAGCGCACACCTGCTCGCCGAAGATTACCTGGTAGGCGGAGGAACGAGGCTAACTGGGCGTGGAGTAGCCGCGACTAGGCCTCATTCCGGCTACTCCCGCCCCAGTAGCCGCATAAAAAATTAGCATATAAGACATTAAATGTTTACAAAAGGATAGCCGGACATAAGGATTTAGCCCAAAAAGGGCTATCCTTACCTTCCCATTCATCACACCACCGCACCCGTTTCTACCTTTATAGGTATAATCGTGGTGGTGGTCCCCTTTATTGCAAACACTTTTTATAACTCCTACAGCTGATATATTAGAGCCTAGGCTACAGAAATTACTAAACATGCAAAGGGTCCGTCTGTAAGTCGGGTGTTTCTTAAGTAGGGGACCGCTGTACATGTTATACAGTATAGATAATAGTGCAGATATTAGCAGGCTACCGTAGATTCGGTACAAATCTGGCATTTCCACACCAAATCTCAATCCCAATCTTTTCTGATTCAGACAAAGTGCACATTAGCTCTTGCTGTCATTGATCCAAGAATCTGTAAAAAATTACTAAAAATAATTTGAAAATTCTGTTCTGAGGAACTATAGGGATTGCAGCCACTTTCCAGGACAATTGGAAAAACATCGTTTGGAGCGATTCAATTCAGAACCCGACCAAACCTTACAAAGCTTTAGCAAATCAATCTTGGGTGATCTCTTAAATTTTTTTTTCTTTGGAGTCTTTTTATAGATTCTACACTATATTCATCATATTGTAATCTATTATCTTGTATAGTTTTCGAATTTGTCAATTTGAGGACAAGAGCAACATTGGTTTGGTTCCGTTCAATTGAGAAAAGACCCAAATATATTAATGCTTTAGTAAAATCAAATCTGGACAATTTGTGGCATCTAATAATAGTTTTGTTTCTTTTGGTGTCTTTTTATAATCATCTCATTCTATATTTTAACTATTTTGTATATAAATTATATATAGTGTCAAAACATGCTCAGCAGAGCGCCCAATATTTAGCTTGGCTTAGCTGTCAGACATAGGTATGGTGACGAACTCACTTGCGTGACCTGCACGATATAAACCCGCCCTCAAACAAGGGAAAACTCGCATCAGTAACCTAACTAAAATAACACTAAAAATAATTATGAAAATTCTGTTCTGAGGGGGACTAGAGGGATTTCAAATTTGTCAATTTGAGGACAAGAGCAACATTGGTTTGGTCCGATTCAATTGAGAAAACGACCCAAATATTATTATGCTTTAGTAATTCAAATCTTGGACAATTTGTGCATCTCTAATAATAGTTTTGTTCTCTTTTGGTGTCTTTTTATATACTGCATACTATATTTACTATTTTTGTATATAGTAATGAACCTGCTCAGCAGCAGCGCAACCATATTTAAGCTTGGCACTAGCTGTCAGAATAGGTAATTGGTGACGAACTCACCCTGCGATGACCCTGCAGATAAACCGCCCTAACAAGGGCAAACTCGCTATCAGTAACCTAACTAATGGACCCTGAGTGACAAGGGCAAACTCGCTATCAGTAACCTAACTAATGGACCCTGAGTGACCCTACAAGGTGACAGGGAAGACTTACTGGCAGCTGCTGTATGGTGGAGCGGACAGGTGACAGGAATTCGGATGCTCACACTGGAACACAAAAAAGCGGACAGGTGACAGGAATTCGGATGCTCACACTGGAACACAAAAAATCAACACAAGTCTGAGTCAGGGAAAGCGGGTTCACACTGGGAGATACACGACACTGAGGGACAAACAACAGATACAAACAGACAAGCAGAGTCAAAACTGGATCAAACCAAGATGGCAGCAAAGGTACAGAATCGTAAAGCAATAGAATGGTCAGTAGGCAAAGCAGAAGTCAATGAACAGAATAGCAAACAACACAATATCAAGAGCACTAGAGAACACAAGAGATTGAATTACCAGCACCCAACGAGGGGGCTGGGCAGAATATAAGGGAGTAATGGACACTACCTCCAGTACTCACTGGTTCATGCGTCCATCAATCAAACCACAGCTGCAGACAGAAGAAGCTCAAACTCACACCCAGCTTTCCCAAGGAAAGATCCTGAGAAGGAGTTGTCAATCACAGGCAGTTCTGAGTGTGGTTACAGGTACAAAAGTCTGACCCTGATCCCATTCAAAGAGCCAGATCCTACAACTTTCACTCCCTTCTAATCACATTGTTAGGCATAGAGGTGGAATTTTCTATAAGCATCACCCAGATGCAAATACATTCGGCCATTATCTGGAAAGGAATAGTTAAGACCGTGTTACCACTGCGGTGTTTAGTTGCTAGCATAGCTATAAGCTGTGTATTTCGTTCCAGAGACTGTGTACTGGGTTAAATTGGTGTGTCCCCGTGGACATCTCAAATCCTTATCGTGTGAGTTCTGGTAGCAGGAATGTATGGAATAGGTAGGGATGGACTGTAATCGGTGCTGTGGGGCATTAACATTCCATATGTTATGGAAGTTGGGGATACAGGTAGGTTTCATTATTAGAGCCGGAGGTAGGGGGGCCTCCCTCGGCCCACTCCTTGTCGTCGTGTATCACCCAAATGTTCCTTTTCCACGACTCCCCGGTCTTTTAGCCAAGACGTGATCAGCAGATTTTTGGCACAAAATCGTCGCTGTCTTTCACGCACAAACAGAAATCAATGTGGCCGGGGCCAATCGGACACCCAGAATGTTCGGAAAAAACCATACATTACAAACACTGTAATAGTGTCGCAAGATCAATCCTCACATGAACCGGGAGCAGCCAGTTGAACATCGGGTGACCTTTGGCGCTAGCGACGACCCGGGTTCGTGGAATAGGCATCGAGAAGTCATCGCACGATCTTATTGAATTCCTCGGAGAACCCGAATCCATGTCGCGAACCGCGCCGTAGGATCTGCGACTGGACCGTTGATAATGTTCCCCTAGGTCTAGTAGTTGGCATCCCCGTGGCTGTGAGTGTGTCAGTCTTAGAGGTAGGTCAGCATTGTGATGTGGTTTTGGTTTCCTCTCGATCGAATCGAGGTGCGGGACGCTAGGGGAGTATGACTCAGCGGTAAAGCCCATCTTTGCGTAGGTGGGCTTTTTTCTAAATGGTGTGCTCTCTCTTCAGTACGACAAAGGGTTATGATTTCGCTCCACCACCTACATGGTAAAGTGCAGCTTTATTCGCCAATTCAGAAACCTTCCACGATCTCTCGGTATGTGTATTCCCGATGCAAGTGTGACCATTTGTTCCAAAGCATTTTTTAAAACAGTCTGATGGATAATGCAATCAGAGACCTTTTCACTACTGTCACGGCCTCTGTAGGAATTTTCCTTACCACATCTCTGTGTACCCGAGCCTTGACTCTTGTCCTTGGTGTCTTATTACAGTTTTAGATAATTACAATAATTTAATAAACAGACACCTAAAGAAAAAAAACATTTTCCCCCTATGTTGGCTTGTTAGCGATCTAAAATAAAACAGAATAACACAGTTCACTAATTCAATAGTGTTTAACACAAACACGCATTTCACAATATTAGATTGCCACCTGCTCGATCATAGTGCCTGTTTGCAATTGGGGGTTTTCCCAATTCAGATCATCAGATTTCTGACTATGTCGCAGATCTTTTCCATGATACGCTTCTCTGTCTGCACACTGCAAGTCCTATTCATGCGTCCTCCCCTCCCCCTGCATTCAAACCTAGCTCAGCTACAGACAGGCACTTCCTGCCGCAGCAGCACTGTACAGGGACTTACTACCACTACATACAAGATAAGGTCCCTTACCCTATGGGGGTTGGGGGATGGCATAGCACGAGCTGACCAGTGTGTGTTATAGGTTGAGATAAGAGCTGAATTGATTTCATTGTCTTTTCAGATTCCACTCATGACTCTGCTCGTCTATCTCCTCGATTCTTTTCCGGTTCTGTATGCCCGACATAATGGGAGTTTGTTGTAAAAAGAACCACTGCTGGCAATAGGATAATGTTTACACGGGTGTAATCTAGAAAGATGGGGGTCCTAGTATATGAAAAGGAGGCACGTCATTAATAGTTGTGCAGACCTGAAGACACCATCTATGGTGCAGCGTCAGCCTCGAAGTTTGACCCTGAACTGTTTAGTCAGTAACGTCAGTATAGCTACTAAATAAATGAATGAATAAAAAATCACCTTTATTTCCCTCCCCACGTGTCCCTTTGTAAGTAGGAGAGAGGACAATTTACGAATATACAAACACTCTGCAATAGTCTCCCTCTGTATTGTGGACTGTATAAACCCAACATTATGTTTGTTTTCTAACCAGCTTTTATAGGAATGGGATGACAACTGGATACTCTCTTTTGTTAGACCATGTTTCAGATTTGGTTTTATAGAAAGTACAATCCGCGGCGGGGAATCTCATTATAAGACATCACGGCTGGGGATTTTGTCTCAATTCATTTACTGAGCACTAAATAGGTTTTTATTTTTATTTTAGTTATTTCTTTCTAATATCACACTCACAAAAGATGTCCTTCGAAAAAATAAAGTTATTCGTGGCCAAGTTATAGAAGCCGCTCAAAGTTGTGTCCCTCATTTACCTTCTTGGGGAATTAAAGGGTTGTCGCCTGTTTGTCACTACTCTATTGGGGCTACAGGCCAGTATTTAAGGTCGTGAGCCCCCATCCGCCTAATATATTAAAATAAATGACTTTCAGGGTGCCGGTGCTCCCGCGACCCATATCGCTAAAGCCATGCTCCTCTCACCACGCCAGTGACTCGCTCCATTCACCTGTTCCCCTGTCCTCTTCCCGGCTCCTGCGGCTTGTGTGTGTTACCTAACTCCTAGGGTGCGCGCGAAGACTTAAAGGCCAGCGCACCACTGATTGCTGCTGGCCATTCCAGGAAATAGTCCTCTCCCAGCATTCCCTGCCGTTCTTATCTTCGTGCCTAGTGCCTTGAAAAATGTTTTCTAACTTCTCTTCCCGGCCCGCATCTTCGGCAATGTCGGGCTGGTGGAGGATGGCAGAGGTGTAACACCCACCCGCTCTAGTTACTATAGTTACCGCGGGGACTTAGCAAAAATAACTCCGCCGGTTTCAGATATTTAATCCCAATATTTCTCTAGAGAAAGAGGGACAAAATGACGGCACGCATAGCGTGTAACATTAAATCCCTTATTTACAATAAAATCCACTATAGACAACAACTAAGCCCATAGGCTTGTCTCTTGGCAGGTGAGTGGTGAGAGTTCTGGGTTCAAATCCTTGGCTTAGCAAAAATGTATTATTGAATTAAATAGAGACCTTGTGTTTGGGGAAGCCCTGGGATTGTAGAGAGCATATATGGACAGATGTTGTCCTCCCTGATAACGTGTCCCTGATCTGCGCTAACCTGGCACATCTCTCCAAAGGATTTCCTGCAGAAGTCAGTACCAAGCAAACGCTGGAATTTCAAAGTTAGAATTGAGAAAACCCGAATGGAGGCAGGAGTGTTGGCGCTTAGAAGATCCTCGATAGGTAATATAATGCTCAACGAGTACTTTTTATATTTACCAAAATAAAAGATATTTCTTTTAAAAGATTGTTAAAACAATAAATAAAAATGCGCTAGACAGATCCATAGCTATCCGGACAATCTTCAAGTTCCATGACGGTGGGACAGAGGTGAAAAACCTGGGACTGTCCCACCAAATCTGGGATGGTTGGGAGCTATGCGCATATCGGATCTACAGGTCCGAGTGGCAAGTTGTAACTACATTTAATAATTCCTTTATTTATATTCCGGACACAGATTACACAGCGCCTGCGCAAGCTTTCCAAATGTCCCTAATCCCCATGGGCTCACATCTATCAACCTACAAGTATGTTTTGGAGTGTGGGAGGAAACCCACACAAACACTGCGAGAACATACAAACTCTTTGCAGATATTGACCCTGGGAGTTGAACCCAGGTCCCCCAGCACTGCAAGGCTGTTAATGTCAACCACTAAGCCACCTGCTGCTCCTTAACATAATAATTCCCCCATTTACATAAATATGCATTTAAGTAAATCTCCCATTTTTGATTGTATGATACAACACCCATTCTCCACCATTTTTGCAGGTTATAACTGCTCCTACTACACTCACTTCATCTCTTTTGAAGTCTGATCGTGACTGGCGGATGGCACGCTGGGCAGCACAGCTGGGCTTCGGGGCATGTTATGAATATTGTGTCTCTCTTGTAGGTTTTCTCTATGTAATAGAAAGTCTTCAATCCAGACCCGATTCTGGGTGAGGTACGGAGTAACAGTCATGTCAGGGATTTTCATTGACCCAACTTACTATACGATGTCCATACACTGTGCACTTTGGAGAAACGCCAGCTGGAATCAGCGACCAGAAAGCCAAGAAATCACTCCTCACTCCTCAGCCAAGTCTCTCTCCAAGGAATATCTGCGCGTAAGATCATTATTCACTTAACCTTTCCTACCCCTCGCGCGGCGCCTGAGGCCGCTACAGGCAGGCATCTACCCAGATGAAGAGAATTGGGAGACAAGTGAACTGAGGACAGATACACACATGCGCTCTAGATGCAGCCAATGACGCACATCAATAGTCTCTGCTGTCGATTGGAGAGATAAATATTACATTGGATCAGGAAGAGCAGATGACAGACTGGACGGGACAATAATAACAGAGAATATGTGAACGCTGAGATACATTATATTATATAATAGTTTTGGATTCTACCACGAAGGATGTGCTATTAACCCTATAAAAGCATTAGCATTCACAAATATTCAGAAATTACTCTTTTTAATATATGGCTGGGTGAGATATAGAACAAAACTTACCTCTTCTCGATGCTCCCGATTTCTGTGGCAACCACGCGTTACTGGCATGTGTCTATTTGTAATAGATTAGGGGCAGTTATTCTACGCAGGCAGCATGTTATAGAGCAGAGGAGCTGAGCAGATTGTACATAGTTGTACTATCTGCAGGCAACATTATAGAGCAGAGATGAAGAGGAAAGCCTCCAAAGAAAAAAGGATCAGGAGCATAGTTGACCATATGCGCAGCAGTTATAGAGCAGGAGGAGCTGAGCAGATTTACTAGTGTGTCCTATCTGCCAGGCAGCATGTTATAGAGCAGGAGGAGCAGATCAGATTCGTAATAGTGTCCTATCTGCAGGCACATGTATAGAGCAGGGGAGAAGTGAGAGTGTCAAGTGTCCTATCTGCAGGCAGCATGATTAAGACAGGAGAGCTGAGCATATTGTACAAAGTGTCCTATCTGCAGGCGCATGTTATAGAGCAGGAGGAGCTGAGCAGATTGTACAAAGTGTCCTATCTGCAGGCAGCATGTTATAGAGCAGCGAGCTGAGCAGATGTACATAGTGTCCTACTGCAGGCGCTGTCTAGAGCGAGAGCGAGCTGTATATAGTGCAGACAGCAGCATGTAAGAGCAAGTGCATTGTCTGTGTCCTATCTGCAGTCACTGTATAGAGCAGTAGGAGTGACAGATGTAATAATTGTGATTTCGTAGGATGAAGATCCGACTTCTGCGTCCCCTGAATAATTTATTCCACTTGAGCCAAAAACAACTGCACGTTTCCAATAACAAGCGAGCGGCGACTTCTGCCAACGTCTCGTGCAACAGTAATTAACAAAACTGTAAATAATTCAAAGGACGCTCGGACTCTTAAAACACTCAAAAATCCATTTTTCACATAAAAACCAATTAAATAGAGATAATTTTTAATGAAGAAGATTGTTCCCGGTGAAGTATAACATTACGGCGAAACTTTTGCTGAAAACTCGATGTAATTAAGTGAAGACTAAGTATTAACCTCGGAAAAACGGATGTTCCGATATTCGCAATCACGCGGAGAGGAATTATATGTCATTTTTCCAGGGACCACTACTTATTAGACTCCGTAACAGTTGATCTGAGTCATTCGCTTGACTGATTTCGCTGGAACATGATTAAATCATCATTAAACTATATTTACTTAGTCCCTCCGTCATTGTGTATAAACCTGATGTTCCTCGCGGACGAGTGATGTCCACAGAGATAATACATATTAAAATAATACATTTTATGAGTTCTTTTTAACACAATTATGATACTGAATTGGTAAAATCTTGAACACATAGTCGTTCACATGATTGATGAGGCAGCGACCGGCTTATCCCATTGTTGGTATTTGTTAAGACTATAGGGAGCAGCAAAGCAACTACACTGGAACGTTTTCCCCACTAATGCATTATGATTGGGGGTCTTAAAGCAAACCTGTTACCAGAAGTCATTTTTTAGCTGGTGACAGGTCTAATAGGATCCAATGCTGATTTTAAAATCCTTTGACAACATTTTTAATCATTTCAGTACTTTATAAAACGTATTTTCACATTACCTACTTCCTGCAGAAGTGTGTGGTGAGTCCCAGAGGAGGAAGAGTCATCATCAACTATGTGTCTCAGTCTCCTCTCCACCACACTCATCATGCTTCTTCCCCCCTTCCTGCCATTGTATTGGAGTATGGCAGCGGAGGGAGACGATGTGCGGAGAGAGGAAGAATGCATGAGGAGACTGAGACACACACATAGGGGCAGATTTTTACTTACCCGTACATTCGCGATCCAGCGGCCGTTCTCTGCGCTGGATTCGGTCCGGCCGGGATTTATTAAGACAGTTCCTCCCCGTCCACCAGGTTGTGCTGCTGCGCTGAAAAGCATCAGACGCTCTGAGTTCCCTGAGCCGGGCTGATGAAGTACGCAAGCTCCGCGACAGATTTTTTTTTTATAAATGCGGCGGTTTTTCCGAATCCGTCGGGTTTTGTTTCGGCCACACCCCGATTCCGTTGCTGCATGCCGGCGCTGATAGCGCCACATCCGATCCGTGCCCAAAATCCTGGGCAATTCAGGGAAAATCGGCGCAAATCGGAAATATTCGGGTAACACGTCGGGAAAACGCGAATCGGGCCCCTTAGTAAATGACCCCATAGACTGCTGTGCTGCCAACCCCCCATGACTCACCGTACACCTGCTGACAGGGAGCCCAGTAATGTGAAATCAGTTTTCTAAAGTACTGAAATTCAGAATCCTGACAAGGCATTTTTCAGATCAGCAAGCATATGCTATGGGCCCTTGTCACCACCAAAGATACATTTCTGGTTCACTTTAACACTACGATCCACAATATACACACAGAATTATGAGGATTTATCAGGGATTTTACACCCACAAAACTCAAAATGCAAATCCCTGAAATAGGCGCAATTCCTGGCACAATCAGGAATTGCACCTATCCCCCTCTTATGCCACTTCCCACAGAAAGTTGGCATGGAGGGGGTGTAAGGTGTCCTTTGCCCAGCAGCAGAAGGGGCTGCAGTTGATTTCTGCCCAGTGACATTACCGTATCACTACCATAGCCTGTGTGCAGGAACTCTCCACCAGCCTACGCCACCATCGGCCACCTAGTAATATCATAGGTTGTGGCCTCCTGACAGATCCTGCCCATTCATGAGGAACATCATATGCTGGCGCAACCTGCACCAGCATATGATCGTTGCCTCTAATTGCCCCTGAGTGCATTGACTGAGATTGCCCCATAGAGTGTTTAGACTGGTGACCGTTGATCAATTCTTAGGCCCCTTATAGGCACATTGACGCCTTGGTTTCATCCTCTTCAAATAAGGGCTGGGGTTCAGTCTCACAGCGATCATTTTATATCTGCAGGATAGGGGCTGGCCTACCAGAGGATCATACAAGTAGACCAACACTCTAACCCGCAGTGGTCCCACCTCTCTAACCTAAAACAGCCTGGAGGTTATAGGGTCTCTTTCATAGGAGTTTGCACTTCCAGAATAATTCCCGCCCTAACCAGGACAATACAATACTGTCCCTAGTGGGATCTGTGGTGATAGTATTGTGATAGTCCAATTAGCAGGGACAAGGTGATGGCTCCTAAATACAGGAACTGTATTGAGCCTTAAAGCATGCCGCTTCACGGGTTTTAAGAAACTTAAGAAACTTACATCTAGAAATTAGCATGGTCACTAGGTAACTTGGCGTTTTAAAAACCGGAATGAGAAAAATATTATTTCTATGCTCAACTATTTGCTTTGTTTTTTGACAGAAATCTTTGCACTACTACAAAGACTACACTATTAGATATCTAGAACATGCAGGGAGAAGGGGGTTTGTTGCAACCAGGCCCTGTGCCTAGAGGGCATGTATGGTGGCTCTTTCTAATCTAGTATTTTGAACATACATGCAAGCATCGCACGAAAGCTATTCTCGCTGCATGCGCGGGAAATTTGTCGAGAGAGAGGCCTCGAAATCCGCTGTAGGAAGCACCATAGGCAGTGTTGACCCAGGTCACTCTGGGTGACAGACCTCAGTGGCCCCTTTGCAGTGAACTCAGGTGTCGGCATTAAAAATTCAGACCACCAAACCCTGTTCCCTAAAATTTCCATTGCTTATCTTCCCAAACAGCCCCCTCAAAGCCCCTGACCTCCCTGGATTTAATAGATACATCCCCCTCATGGTATTTTATATAAACCCTCCTGCACTCCCCATGGATTTCCTTGTACACGCCTATGTGGGCCCCCCCACGCAGCTCTGGGCCCCCGACTCTTGCCCACTATGCCTGTGCTAGCGGCCAGTCCCTGCCAGTAGGCACCGGGGAGAATAAAGAGATTGCGGTGGAGCCTGGAGGTTCTCTGAATATGTTATAATCTTTTTATTTCACCAAAATGCAGAACTCAAAGTTATAATAAAAGAAGATCCATGCTACGGGGACAGGACGAGGGAGTGAGTAATAATAATAGTGTTTATTTATATAGCGTCCACGGTAGTGCTTGACAGATTTACAGGTAATCTGATGAAGATGTCCTTTAATATATTTGCTTGACTAGACAGGAGGAGTCGACCACCTACTGGTTGTAAACACTTGCTGGGTACCAAGCAATTGTAAGACCAGGACACCAGTACTTCCATAAAACAGGAACTTCAGCCACAGCTACAGGCTGAATTACTATTATATGTTTGAAGGTTTTTTGAGTCTTTTACAATACTATACACACACGACAAGTGCCTCTCGCTTCTTTAGGACTGCAGGACATGTCAGAGATGTTAAGGATAATTTAATATTTCATCTTGTATGACAATAATTAAAGTGTGCGCAAGCCATTATTTTAATTACGCAGCCCACACATACATTCGACATACCCCGCAGTGATGATATTTTCCATGTATGTCCTTCAGAAATGTAAGTGTATATAATGAATAGGTTGTAACAATCAGATACTCTGAATGTTTAATTGTGACCTACTAGAATGCGGGGGGTTCCCGCAACAGCACTGGGAATACTGGGCAAGTGCCAGGGCCAGAGCTGCTGGGGGGCTGTACATAAGAATCCTTAGGGTGAGGGGGGCTGTATCTAATTAATCCATAGAGTGTAAGGGGGGGGCTTGTCTAGAATCATCATGAGGGGGCTGTTAGTATGATAACTAGGGAACAGGAGCTGTTTTCGTTTCTGATTTTTAATGCAGACATATGAGTTCACTGCAAAGGGGCCCACTGAGGTCTGTCACCCAGTGGCCTAATGAACCTAGAGCCGACCCTAGCCAGTGGCCCATATTATTAAAGTGTATTTACCCATTTTCTATTGACTTTGCACTGAAATAATGTGTAAACTGCTTGTACATGTATTTATAAAGTGCAGTTTTGCACTAGTTTTGATAAATCTGGGCCAAGGTGCTGAGAGACGCTACTCTGTCAATTAATGGATGGATAGTATTAGCGATTAGGGATAGTATTAAACTGAGGACCACAAGTATAATACGTCAGAGACTTCTTCTGCTTTTTCTATACAGGACTGTGTAGATTTATAGGCAGGAACTTTTTGTAATAAATCATATTATATTGCATTAAAATAAGTTTTAGTTGCAAGTTTGCCGCTCTTATGTCATCTCTAATGGGTTAATCTTATGATAGATGTTTGAGGCCTATTAGAACATGTCAAGGCCTGGACCAAATGGAAACCTTGTTTTCCATCTAGGGACTAATATAACCTACATGCCACCTGCACATACCTTGTGTAGATAAGGAGGCCTTAGGTACAGTTCCTCCTCTGGTTGGAACGCATAGCTAACCATGATGTCCGACAATTGGCTGAGCAAACCAGGGTGGGAACCTGGTCAACCATCTGTACTGGATCTGTACTGGAAGAGCCTGTATTTAAGGGTGAGTAACATCTACATAATATCAAGTTTCCGATCCAGGTTTCAGTAGGCCCCTGGGTACAGAGCCTCAGTGGGCCCCTTTGCAGTGAACTCATGTTGCGGCATTAAATTCAGAAACTAAAACAGTCTCCTTTCCCTTAAAATATTCCCTAGTTTATCATCCCAACGCCCATCCTGTTATTTTATATAAACCCCCCCCCCCCAACACTCTATGGATTCATTAGATAAAGCCCCTTCACCTCATGATTCCTTATGTACACCTTATGAGTGCGCCCCCCAGGAGCCCTGGGCCCCGCAACTTGCCCATTGCTGGCACCAGCCCTGCATAATGTTATATCATCTCACACTGTGTCTCGGACTTGGCACTTCTAAACCACGTAAGAAACCTGTGATGACCTCTGGTCTTGAATATATACTAGTAGATATGGGCCTCAACTGGTTGGATGGTGCGGTTTGGCCTGGAAGTAGCCTACTTCAGGAGACATAACACAAAAGAACAGAATATTAAACTGGAGACTACACAACAGTGTATATTTAAGTTTCTTTTAATATTATTACAGGAACCTGTAAGGAAATTTAGATCATTCCCAGCGGTACTGGTTGGTGTCCCGTAGGAATGACGGAGGTTGAGAGTTCCTCTAAAGGACTTTGCCCTTGGTCCTGGTTTGACTTTGGCCTTCCTTTGCCTTGGTCCAGCTACCCTTCCTATGACAACACATTCTCCGAATGCAGGATGCACAGACAATCTGCTTATTTGGATGAGGAGGTGATAACTTACCTTTATCATGAGCACCGGGCCACCATAGATTCTTCTCGAACAACCTATCCTGTTGGACATTAGTCCAGGTAGGCGGGGATCGGCTAATATGACCTCTCTAAAGATAATATAGAGAAAAGAAATATACCGGTCTAGTTGGTAGAGGGTCAAGCATTGACTACATGAATCATGGAGGCTAATTTGACCAGCTCTCCCAGATTATGCTAGTATTTATGAGAAGAGCGTCGGTAGGTGCCCTGATGAGTGAAGCAGAAAAACCAGTCGAAATCTAAATTAAAAAATGTTTCACAGACTCCGACATGAATTTCATTATACCACATCTGATCTGTTATGTGCATGCCGATTTAGCAAGTCCAGTTCTGATAACTCCTATGAGATACAGATCATCCCTAGATGTGGAGCTAGTGTTTGGTTATTAATACTGAATTTATGATAAAAAAAATTAACTTTGACTTTTCTTCAGGTGAAAAACTACAAACAATTCCTCAATATCGGTGTCCTGGATTATTCAACATTTCTACTCTATTTCAAAAGAGAAATACTTCAGGAATACTAAAGCAGCTTCCCGTCCACAGTTTACATCCTCACAGAAGATTGCTCTATTCTTGTGGGTGTGAATGGGGTAATTTTTATTGCTCCTCTCTACCACTACCGGTCCTGTTTTGGATCGTACAGTAATAATAATAATTCTTTTAATTTATAAGCGCACACACTGCGCGCCGAAGATTTACCTGGTAGGCGGAGGAACGAGCTACTGGGCGTGGAGTCGCCGCGACAGTGCCTCATGTCCGCTACTCCACGCCCCAGTAGCGCATAAAAAAATAGCATATAAGACATTAAAGTTTACAAAAGGATAGCCGGGACTAAGGTTAGCCCAAAAGGGCTCTCCTTACTTCCCATTCATCACCGACCACGCAACCACCCGTTCTACCTTTATAGGTATAATCGTGGTTGGTAGGTCCCCTTTATTGCACCACTTTTTTATACTCCTACAGCTGTTATTACCTAGGGCTACAGTAATTACAACATGCAAAGGTCGTCTGTAAGTCGGTGTGTTCTTAAGTAGGGGACCGCTGTACATGTATACAGTAAGATAATATGCAGATATTAGCAGCTACCGTAGATTCGGTACAAATCTGGCATTTTCCACAGACACCAATCAATCCCAATCTTTTTCTGATTCAGACAAAGTGCACATTAGCTCTTGCTGTCATTGATCCAAAAATCTGTAAAAATTACTAAAAATAATATGAAAATTCGTTCTGAGGGAACTATAGGATTGCAGCCATTCAATTCCAGGACAATTGGAAAAACATCGGTTTGGACGATTCAATTCAGAAACCGACAAAACCTTACAAGCTTTGCAAATCAATCTTGGGTGATCTCTTATTTTTTTTTCTTTGGAGTCTTTTTATAGATTCTAACACTATATTCATCATATTTGTATCTATTATCTTGTATATTTCGAATTTGTTCATTTGAGGACAAGAGCACATTGGTTTGGTGGTCCGATTCAATTGAGAAAACGACCCAATATTATTATGCTTTAGTAAATCAAATCTTGGACATTTGTCATCTCTAATAATAGTTTGTTCTCTTTTGGTGTCTTTTATTATACTGCATACTACTATATATTTACTATTTTTGTATATAATATATATTATAATAT
Source organism: Engystomops pustulosus (assembly GCA_019512145.1). Taxonomy (NCBI): domain Eukaryota; kingdom Metazoa; phylum Chordata; class Amphibia; order Anura; family Leptodactylidae; genus Engystomops; species Engystomops pustulosus. Next base: position 11,683,900 of record CM033647.1, on the reverse strand, counting down.
ATTTTTGTAATGAACCAGCTCAGCAGCAGCGCAATCATATTTTAAGCTTGGCTCTAACTGTCACAATAGGTCATTGGTGACGAACTCACCGTTGCGATTACCCTGCAGATAAACCGCCCTAACAAGGCAAACTCGCTATCAGTAACCTAACAAGGACCCTGAGGACCCTACAAGGTGACAGGGAAGACTTACTGGTAGCTGCTGTATGGTGGAGCGGACAGGTGACAGGAATTCGGATATGCTCACACTGGACACACAAAAAACCAACACAAGTCTGAGTCATGGAAAGCGGGGTTCACACTGGGATATACAACACACCTGAGGACAAACAACAGTACAAACAGACAAGCAGAGTCAAACTGGATCAACACCCAAGATGGCAGCAAAGGTACAGAATCGTAAAGCAATAGAATGGTCAGTAGGCAAAGCAGAGTCCTGACACAGACATAGTCAAATTCAACACCATATCAGAGCAGGAGACTGAATAACCAGCACCCCATGAGGGGGCTGGGCAGAATATAGGGAGTAATGGACACTACCTCCAGTACTCACTGGTTCATGCGTCCATCATCACCCAACCGCTGCAGACAGAAGAAGCTCACACACACCCAGCTTTCCCAAGGAAGATCCTGAGAAGGAGTTGTCAATCACAGGCAGTCTCTGATGGTTCAAGAACAAAGCCTGAACCTGATTCCATTTAAAACCATTTCGAGTTCTGACCTATTTTGTGTATTTATGAATTTGTCGATTTGAGGATGAGGGCAACTTCGGTTTGCACCGATTCAATTCGGAAACCTACTTGATTCTTACAAAGCTTTAGTAAAGCGAATCTTGGACAATTTGCACATTTCTAATAATATGTTTTTTTCTCTTTTTTGGAGTCTTTTTATATATTGAATATATTTTATCATATTCGTATGTTTATGTATTCGTAGAATTTTGAGGTTGTCTTTGAGGAGAAAAGCAACATCGTGTTGGATCGTTCAATCTGTACAAGGCTTTGGTGAATCGAATCTTAGACAATTTGCACATCTCTAACAATATGTTTTTTTTACTTTTTTGGAGTCTTTTTATATAACAAATACTGTATTCATCATATTAGTATGTGTATGTATTCTGTATATTTTGAAGTTGTCGATTTGAGGATGAGGGCAACATCAGTTTGGACCGATTCAATTCGGAAACCGTCTTGAATCTTACAAAGCTTTATTAAATCAAATTTTGGACCTATATTCTTTTTTGGAGTCTTTTTATATTCTGAATACTATATTCATCGGATTTGAATGTTTATGTATCCTGTATATTTTGTAGTTGTCGATTTGAGGATGAGAACCTCAATATCGGCGAAGACGCCAGAAGCTCTGGATGAAAAGGAGACAAAGGATTGAAATATTTTTTCTCTGCACTCGGAGTGAGATAACCATTTCTCCTCCAGTCCTCTGCAGACATTGAAGCTTTCTCCTTATCTCCTGTCTGTAACAGAACATGTTTTAGCAAAGCTTATTTCTACATAGGTCATAATTCTGCTGTTATATGGAGTATTTGATGTCTGCGCTATTTATGTATTTTCTTCGGTTGACATCTCAGAGCCTTCACTATTGCACTTAAAAGCCGCCCTTAGTACAAAATGTTACTTAAACACATAAAGTGGCTGCATTATTGATGCTCCGTAAGGAGTTGTTTATGCGCCCACATTAACTTCCCCGTCTCCCTCTCCATAAATAATACTATTTCTGAAGCTCCGTCTTTACCTCAGTGCTCGGGTTGTCTCTGCCTTGTCCATGGGGTATCTTTAAGCCTGTGTGAATTTTAATAGGGCTTCATAATGGGAAATGTTTTGTCGAGATAACTAATGACAAGTGTTTGGTTTCCATGGAGACACCGAAACGGGTCGATTTCATATTTACGGACACATTACAATGATGACCATTTAGTGATCTCTGTTATTCTCTTAAATGCCCTAAAATGTTGAAAAAAATTTTTCATCATCATTAACACACATTTCATTGGCAATAACACAGATTGTAAAGAGTCTCCAGCTAAAGATTAAGGAGCGTTACCTTCGGAAACTAATGTGAAGGAAAATCAAAGGGAGATATTAATCCTTGAAATGCCCTTCTCTGTCATGAGATTGAAAAATAATGTGTAGCCATTTCTTAGTTGTGTGTGGGAAACTAAACTAAAAAACCTGCCGGGTTATATGTTTGATTTGAAGACATTGAGAAATCTGGGTAATGCCCTATGTCAGAGTTTTAAGGGTACACAATGGGGCAGATTTACTTACTTGATCCTGTCGCGATCCCCGAGGTGTGTTCTCCGACGAGGATGAAGTCCAGCGTGATTCTTCACAATCGTGAGTCCATTTTCCTGCATGTGTCGCTTCCCCGCTGAGGTCCGCCGGAGTTCACCTTCTTCTTCCTGGTGCAAGTGAGTGCTGATCTTGCGACACAATTTTCAGTCAAATCAGTTAGGTTGACTGACGTCCACACCCCCGATTTGTGTCGCATGCAAGTCCCAAGTACTATACAAAGGTGTTTCTTGAGCTTGTGAGTCATACACCACTGAACGGAGTCTACTCCTAAAGCAGTGGTGGTGAGACTATTTCACAGGTGCCAGAGCCGACACCCAGAGCCCTCTCTGTGAGAACCCGGCCCATTGCCCCAGCTCAGAGTTTGCCTGATGGAACATGCAGGAGAAGGGAGGAGGTATAGGGAGCACTGGATTATCAGTGGAGCTCCTTCTCTGAGCCCTGCCATTGCAGGGGAACCTGGAGGGATGCTACAATAATAATGCAAATTTCTCGTTCTTTGCAAAGGACATCTACCGTCAGTTTTACTAATGGAAGGCGTGTCCTACTATGAAGTTTCTGAGGAACATTTCTTTTATCACAGCATCTTGTCTTTTAATTTATTCATTCCCCCTAATCTGATACAAGTCCTGTCCGGCCCACCCCTCCACAGTGCACAGAACAGGTGAAAGGCGGAACTGGACTTGTTCCTCAGAAACTTCTTAGTAGGACACGTCTACCATCAGTAAGACTAGATATCTGTTAAACAAGTTACTATCATGTCTGCACTTTGCGAGAAATAAGTGACCAGTGGTTGTAGTTTGAGCACTCAGGATAGAAATGTTTCGCTATCACTGTCCTAGGGGTTGCAACCTGATGTTCCTCAGCAGGTGAAGTCCAGGTCTCCATATGGGTGGTAACTGGTAAATCTAGGGGACCACTTAGTCAATACCCTCAAGTACCTCTAGTTAAACCTGTCTGTAGAACAATGGGGCAGATTTACTTACCCGGTCCATTCGCGATCCAGCGGCGGGTTCTCCGATGCTGATTCGCGTCTTCCGGCGATTCACTAATGTAGTGCGCCCGATGTCCACCAGGTGTCTCTGCTGCGCTGAAGTCCGTCGGAGTTCACTGGAGTTCACGAAGCTAGGCCGGGTGCAAGTAAGTGCGTGTCGAGCAACACATTTTTTTAAAAAAATACAGCGTTTTTTCTGAATCCGTCGGGTTTTCCGACGGCCATGCCCCCCCATTTCTGTCGCGTGCATGCCGGCGCCGATGCGCCACAATCCGATCACGCGCGCCGAAAACCCGGGGGCAATTCAGTGCAAATCAGTAATTTTCGGGAAACCCGACGAAAAAATGTGATTCGGGCCCTTAGTGAATGGCCCTATGTGCCCACCCACTGTTTTATACTTATGATATATTTATCAGCCTACCATATTGTCCTTTTCTGAGAATTTTAGAAATTAGATAATATTTAGGAATTGACCTGTTACAGGTAAAAGCTGTGGATATTAATCCCCACCAAAGGCTTCGTGTTCTCTTTGGATGAGATACATTCTCATTGCTATTTTCTGTTGGACTACACCACCAGCATTAATAACACAACAGATTTTCTTTTCTAGAGATTATGTTTAGGCACTTGAATCTTTTTCTCCCTCTTGACAGCAACTCTGAGATGTTTAAGCAGTTTTCATGTGCCGGAGGCTCAGAAATCTATTTAAATGTTAAGTTTCTGGATACAACATACTGTACCAGACCGGAGTGAACATCCTCTGTACAGAAAGCAATTATTTCTGCATCTATCGCTTTTGTTCTCCTCTGGTACCAAAACCTGTACTAAGAGCCGCCATCATGGAGGGTCCAGTGGGAATGTATTCCAGGGGTCCCCCCATTCTGCAATCAAAGGGGAGTCACAGAGCCCACAACCCCCTATCAGCATCCCGACCCTCCATAGTGATCAGTGCTGTGACACAGATGTTCCGCTACCTGTGTCCTTTGAGCGACCTAGGCACTGCCTTCATTGCTTAGGCTACAGAACTGGGTCGTAGAGAAGAGGACTCCACGTCTGTCAGCACTCTGTAAAAGAAGAGGAGTGTGGGATCATGGAGGAGCCTGCAGGGAGAACAGGAAGGTAGGTATAAATTTGTTTTAAGTTTTTTTTTTTAACTGAACTATGAGAGGGCATGTGCTGGGGGCTAACTAAACTGTGGCTATTTATACTATGGCAATTCGGTCCGTCAGCTTGGAGACTGCAATACTTAAAGGGGTAGTCCAGTGCTGGCACAAAAAGAAGATCTTCTGATTTATTAAAACAGCCCTATGTCAGCCCTTAGGGCACATTTACCCACAATGCAACCCAATGAAATTTATTGGGACCCTAGAGTTCAGGCTTACAGCCAGTTGAAAGAATGAGAACGAAGAAGGATGCCAACCTGCATTGTCTCCACATGTTATGAATTGTATCAACATCACCAGGACACCAATACAGTTTAAAACTATGGCAGAGAAAGCAGAAACTTTCTGTTAAGACAATAAGGTTGCTGGCAGGGCTGTCAGGCCTTCAAATTATGAGGCAAGAACTCGGAAGGAAGTTGCTTGCATAAAGCTGTACAGTGGTGGACGCCTAGAACAGATTTTACTGGAAGGCCCTAAGCAGCTCAGCCTGACACTTGTAAATGAATGGCTATGATCATTAAGGCACATCCTAAAACACTCACATAGGACACACATGTATAAGCCCGTCATCAAAGGAATCCTCCAATATCAGCCCGTTAAGCCCTGCAAGTAACAATGCGACTCCGCGGACCCTTAGTAAATAAGCCGCAATATGTCCACCTCACTAACACCTTTTTTCCAGAGTTGGGAGTGCGGACTTGAGAAGACGTTTCGGCAATCTACATGGTTGAGAGGGTTTGAACTTTGCCATAGATTCTCCATGGCCTGTAAAGACCAAGAAAATGATTATAAAGTGCTATCCCGCTGGTATAGAGTCCCAACTAGACTCCCTATTTCCCTCGGTCCCGGATCAGTGCTGGCACTGTTCTGAAACTAAGGATGCCACGTCTGATGGAATTGTTGACCAGTTCGGGCATTCTGGGACAAAGTTTTTGACATCAACAAGCTTTTGGGAATCCATATTGAGAATTCACCAGCCTTAGTTTAACTAACCCCGGTTTCAGTCCCAATCAGGCGCCCTCCCTCTCTCTGGGGAGGATGGTGTCCTGAACACATTCCCTCTACTGTGTTTTTTTTTGTTTTTTATACTTTGTCAAATATTTCTTATGATATGTCTTCTCATCTTCTTGTACCATGACAACCATATTGGTCCACAGCATTGGACTATTCTCCCATTGCTATAAGTATTGGCATTCTATGTCATAGCTGTGATTTTCACTATCCATTGCTATTTTTCTTCACTCCCCATCCCTATGTGCTCTTACTCAGGGGCATAACTAGGAGAGGCATGGCCCCATAGCAGACTTCTAAATGGGGCCCTCTTAAAAATGTACATGTTACATTCATTTATAGACCTATATCAATAAACATACAGTTCTTCACTCATACACACACTTATACACTTGCACACATATAGAGCATATACACATCACATAAAGCATACACACACCATAGACCATATATATGTACAGCATATACACATCAGATACACACACATATACAGCATGTATACATCACATATAATATCTATATCAGTATTATACATATATAATGTTACATATCCTCCATTCTTTAGTGTCACGTCAGATGACGGGGCCCCCTGACACTGCGGGCCCCATAGGGGCTGCTATGGCTGCTATCACTGTAGCTACGCCCCTGCTCTTACTATGTTATTGCTCAAAAGTTGTTGTTTGACATATGATACTTTAAAAATGAATGTAAAAAAAAGGATCTAAGAAGATCATCCATTATCTCCTCTTCTTAGAACCCACAATGTACTTGCATTACATTTCATTGATTTCAATAAGAATTGTGTAATACTTCTTTTTCCCTGTGGGGGCAGCACAGAATTAATGTTATTAGCCTATTATCACTAACCTGTCTAATAAAAAAGTGATTTTTCAGAGACCCCCCCCCCCTATAAATGCTGCATAATCTGAAGTCCATATGGATGTATTACATAAGATATTCATAGTTTTTGTCCTTCTGTATGGTCTATTCATTATTTAAGTTGATGTACGGTTTCTATATATAATACATTAAATTGTGCTTTCCCCTGTATCATACATCACTTTCTCCAGGCTGCAGCATTGTTGCCAACATGCATACAGCTTTCACGAAAGATAATTTTTCTCTTTCCAATTTAAATGTATCTTTCAATTTTTCATATAAATCAGCGCGGCTATCAACGGACAGACAAGTGATATAATAACTCATTCTGATATTTCTATCATTAGATCCATATTAAAAGAGTGTGAATTCTCCTCGGTCTACTTAGTGTAGGGAACTCGTGAACGTCTGAGCACAGAGACATTTCAATGATAACTAAATCGTAAAACTTAGAAAAAGAGAGAGAATAATATAGATCATTCATAATTTGCTAAATAATCATCGGACATTATAATAATAATATAATAATTAATATTTGGAATATTTAAATTTATATATATTATTACATCATTAGAAATTTCTTTTGTTCCATTGCATCTATTGTCGGCTAAAAAATAAAATTAAACATGTTGGTTTCTCTTCTTTAGATGCTTTTTATTACACTCACTACAGATAAGTCTGTCGGAGAAGCAGCCTGATGGCTCATTATATATCTCTGTGTTCTAAGTGATTAGAAACACTCATTTAAGCAGATTTATGGTCAGTCTAATAAGAATTCAGCTGAAATAAATAAAAATTAAATAAACATTAGTTACTAAATGAGCCATCAGGCTACTTTTCTGATGGATCTTTCTGCAAAGAGATCAAACGAGTCTAAATGACTTTGAAAGCATCTACAGGAGACAAAACCAGATAAACACAGTAAATGCCCACTCAGCCTATCAGTGGTCACAGTTGTGAACCACTAGATTGGGCATAATATAGGTCATTCGTAATTTGCCAAATGATCATCGGACACTATAATAATAAAACAATAATTAATATTTGAAGTATTTTAATGAATATACATTATTACATAATAAGAGATGTCTTTTGTTCCATTGCATTTATTGTTGGCTAAAAAAATATAATTAAACATGTTGGTTTCTCTTCTTTAGATGCTTTTTCTTACATTCACTACAGAGAAATCTGTCAGAGAAGCAGCCTGATGGCTCATCGCATATCTCTGTCTTCTAGGTGATTAGAAACACTCATTTCAGCAGATTTACGGTCTGATAAGAATTCAGCTGAAATAAAGAGTAGGTTAAATATACACTCAGTACTAAATGAGACATCAGGTTGCTTCTCTGATGAATCTTTTCCGCAAAGAGATCTAAGTGAGCTTGAAAGCACCTACAGGAGACAAAGCCAGATCAGCCTTTCAGTGGGCACAGTTGTGCTAGATTGGGCATAAAGGAACTAAAAGTAGAGATTAGTGGGTGCTGGGAACCATTTGAATGAGAGGTATCTGTTGTTTTATTCTTACATTTCAGTCCCTGCCGTCAGTCTTTTTACCATTGACCAAAGGAAATGGTCCTAAATGGGCAACAATTCCTAGTAATGTACAGTATGTGAATATTAGATTTCAGAAACTGCCTTTTATCCCATTATGATTTATCATTCTGCACTAAGTACATTGGGGCAGATTTACTTACCCGGTCGAGTCGCAATCCAGTGGCGCATTCTCCGGCGCTGATTCGGGTTCTGCCGGGATTCACTAAGGTTGTGCACCCGATGTCCACTAGTTGTCGCTGCTGCGCTGAAATCCGCTGGAGTTCACCAGAGTTCACCTCCTACGTCTCGGTGTATGTGAGTGCTATTTTTGCGACACAATTTTTTTTAAAAATTCAGCCGCTTTTCCAAATCCGTCGGGTTTTCCGACGGCCACGCCCCCCGATTTCTGCAGGCACCGATGCGCCATAATCCGATCGCGTGCGCCAAAATTCCAGGGCAATTCGCCGCAAACCGGAAAAATTCGGGAAACCCGGTGGAAAAACGTGATTCGGACCCTTAGTAAATGTGCCCCATTGTATAGCCGTAAGGACTGTATGGAAAGGGCTCATGATGATGGTGCCGCTCTTGGGTGCCATCATTTTTAAATGCTGGTCAGTGCCCCCCCTATGACGTCAACATAGAGCACCAATCGGAAACTGGCTTCAATAGCTGTCCTTAGCATATCTATATTACAGTTATACAATACAGTTGTGTTGCAGTCAGGGGTGGATTAGGACCATGGGCCCTGGGCTGTATGAATATTATTGCCCCTAGGTTATAATACATAACAAGGCAGAGCCACAGGGCACATTTTACACATAGATAAAACAACCTTCCTTTAGGTTTACTGGCTCTTCACACGGAGTTTGGAACAGGAGTCATGACATTTAGAGCTTTCCTGCAGTCTATAGGGATATCCTCTTACTTTTATCTACTATTGACACTTCTGCTTTACTTTTTCCTAGACATCGATATTGAGGTTTGGAATGAGATTAATTGAATTTCCTTTTGTTTCATTTGTACAAAGGATAAGATTTTCCATTAATTGTTCTGTTCTCGATTTCTCTCACAAGGTTTCTTCGTTTTTCTTCGTTTGAACTTCTTTTCCAGTCCAAGTTTTCATCTGAATATAAATATTTCATATTAAGAAAAGGTTCCAATATCGTGTGATCTTAAAGGGAACCTGTCACCAGGGACCTCATTTTCACTAATGACAGGTTGCAGAAGCCCTTCACACCTGCATTGCACATCTGCCTTCCTACTTTCTTTAAGCAATTGCATTAGAATATAATTGTGAGTTATAACTTGCATTGCACCCTGACAGAATCCATTGTTTAGTCCCAGGGGTTGATCTTGGATGCATTTATAAAAACAACTTTCGACTTGTCTGTGCTACAAACTCCACCTACCTTGGTGCTCCTTCACAGGAACAGAGGTCACAGTGTGGTGAGCGGACATCAGTGGGGGAGGGAGGAGTTGTACAGGAACACAAAGGAGGCGGCTGAGAGCTGAGGAGTCTGCAGCACATACAAGTCACATGTTTTTTTTTAATGCATCCAATCCAAAGCCCAACCCCTGGGACTACATAGAGGATCTAAGGGTGCAAGTTAAGTTATAACATACAATTATATTGGAATGCAAATGCTTAGAAAAAGCAGAAAGACATATTTCTACTCCAAGTGTGAGGAGCGTCTACAACATGTCTTTAGTGAAAATGAGGACCCTGGTGACAGGTTACATTTGCTATCTTTCCATGTGCATCCAGGTGCATAACAACAGGGGTAGCAGCCATAATAGCTGCAACGGGGCCTGTAGTGTCATGGGGCCCTGCAACCCACCACACTAGAGAATTGAGAAGGCGCACTCTTATATACATGTATTCACACAAATGTATGAGGGACGTATATCTGGCCACGGTGCACCATACCATGCCGTGGCCGCAAAAAAGATAGAACATTCTCTATCTTTGGCCGTAAGAACGACTGTGCATCATTATTTTCTATGGAGAGGGCAGTAGTGAGCAGCGGTCACCTCTCCTATCTATGTATATGTGTATATGTATATAACAAAGCACACCCTCCAGCGTACACAGCTGTGCTGACAGCGCGGAATATTGGGGAGGGGACAGCAGGACAATATATACTTCCTGTAATCCACTTCCCCCATGTGGTCAGCAGCTACTGGCCCCGGGATAAGAAGTTTGCCTAGTAGTAAGTATATACATGTGTGTAGTAGTGTATAAATCTATGTGTATATACACTATACCTGTGTACATAATGTGTATGCGCTATAGAGTATGTGTGTATAGTATGTATATACACTGTATATTTGATTAAGATTAAGACTGCCATGGGCCCTGGGACAGTTTCAGGACCTTTTTTAAGATCTTCATGTGTATTGAGAGCAGGAACAGATGTTTGAGGATTAAAAGGTTAAATGTCCTCTAGAGCAGTGATGGCAAACCTTTAAGTGACCGAGTGCCAACCAAAAATCGCGAAGTGCCAACCAAAAATTAAAGCAGTAACTTATTGCTCCCTGTTCAACAACTTTATATTGGCCTCCTGAGGACAGCAGCACAGTAGAAAGATGGAAATTTTTCATAATTTTAGCTTCTTTCCTGTGTCCCTCTGTGCACAGAGAATCATGGGGCCAGCAGGAGGTCCTCCAAAGATAATTCAGCCCTGTCTACTCATTCTCCCTCTTCCTACAGTCCCAGGTAGCAAAGGAAGTATCAAATATGACTGACAGCAGCATCTTTTAAGTTGCTTGGAACTGCAGGAAGATTCTTTGAGTCCTGTCTGGTGTGCTGGGGCGATGGCATGGGTGCCCACAGAAAGGGCTCTGAGTGCCGCCTCTGGCACCAGTGCCATAGGTTCGCCACCACTGCTCTAGAGTATACAATTTGGTGGGTGGTTTGTGTGGCCAGGGCCCTCTAGAAGGCTTGGGCCCCTGGCTACCACCCAAACTGCCTATTCAGGCAGTGCCCAGGTTACATACAAGAGAGGTTATTTAGGTTTTAAAGGACACCTGTCATCAGGTCTCTGCCACTTGTCCTGTCACTACTACCTGTTGGAGCAGCTCACAAGGATCCCATCCCAGCCTTTATCTAGTTATTTCATGCATTATTCATTGTAAAATCATCTATTCTTTATCATGTAAATGAGGCTGGTCACATGGTCAGAGGCAGTGATGTCACCCCTGTTACCCCTCCCCTCTCCTCCCCCTGCTCATGTCTGTGTGTAATGTATAGTAAAGCATTGCTGGTGTCTGTGCTGTGCTTTAGGACCTGATGTAGAGGAACAATGTAGGGGACAATACTTTCTAATGACAGTTTATGAAAATGTATGTAGTTTTGGGTGATTAATGCACAGGTGCTGTTTAAGTTGAATCTGTATGCAAGACAGGATTGGTATATTTTATAATTATACCAATATATATTGGGATATTGGTATAATTGTAGCTCCAGACAATTTTTTTTTGGCCCTGTGAAATTATTAATTTTTTTTGCTGTAATGGGAACAAGGATTATGAATAAAACTTCATTACAGATACCTTACAGACACTTTTAAGTGNNNNATAATAATTCATAAAAGGACGACCTTCAGCTGATCACTGCAATGCCTGGGCTAAAGTGACATCCAAGACTTCACACGCAGAATGTGTTCACAGGGGCAGAGGGGGTCCATCTGTACGTAGGGTCGTCTGAAGTTGGGTGTCCTTAAGTCAAGGGAGCACACACAATAGCGGGCAGAGGTGAGTGTGTCTACACACCTTTACAACATATAAAGTTCTGGGGCCAGTGTTCTCTTTGCTGGAACTAGAAACTTCTAACTACATCGTACATCAAAGACATAAACGGAATTTGCGGCCATCCGCCGTACTGCCGGAACCCATTAATTAACGTTTATTGACTATGATACTGTAACTTGTATTCATGACTAATAATAAGAGACTATTCTATTGTGTGTATTGTGTTGTCTAGTGAGCTTGACCGAAGGTTGTGTGGACAAGTCTATCTCACTTCCCGAGCGCTCCCCGACTGGTGTGTCAAGAAACAACATGCGATGGGCTGTAGCACGCCCCCCCCCCACCCCCCTCCGAGCACTTTGTTCTGGTTCCATCAAAGGCGCTACGAGGTGTCCTCAGTAAGAAGGTGTTGTGAGAAGGATTTGCTATGCTGTGATGCAATGGCTTTACTGGCTACAAGTCTGGCTATGGAACGCAGCTATTAGGGTCTATTTCCATGGGGGGATCTATTCGGCGTTAGAAAAAATGGTTGTGTTTGGACCGTAGTCATCAAAGGGGTCTTATTGTAAGTACTATAACCGGGACGCAGATTCACGATCATGACTTATGTCATCTTGGTAGGCCGGGTCCCCATGCAGTGGTCATATCTATGATAGTGGGACTTGGGACAGTTAATTACCGCAGTGCACTTGACCGATACCGAAGCGGGTCTGCCGACGAGGGTGGAAAGTCCGGCACGATTCACTAAGATGTGCAAACACACGTATGCACTGCATGTGCGCTCGCACCGGACTCCAGGGTGCGCTCGGAGTTCACCTTCTCTTCCCAAGCCCTGTTTCGTGTGCATGAAGTGCCAGCATCAATCTGGTGGCCAAGAAATCCGATACATGTGCCGCAAACATCCCCGGTGAAGACTGCAGCGCAAATCGGAAATAGTCGGGAAACCCGACGGAAATTCGGTCCGCGGACCCTAGTACCTGTGTTCCCATTGTCTTGGACATCTGTTATATCAGATTAGTTGGCTTCCCAACAAAAAGCTCAGGAGCACCTCACCATGGTCAGCGTAGCAGCACGAAGACAGAGTCATAAGTGTACGTGTATGGTGGTGCGAGGATGCGGACCCCTCCTATATAGAAATGTGCTGATCCCTATTTTCAGGGATAGGAAACATCATTGAAAACCCCCTTACGTCTAATGGATAAAAAACTTTGTCTACATGGGGCTCATTTACTACCCGTGCTGTCGAGACCAAGAAGCACGTTTCTCCGGACAAGACGATTCGAGTCTTCCGGCGATTCACTAGAGTTAGTGGCCCCCAATTGTACACAGGCTGTGAGCTGCGGCTCGCTCAAGTAGTCCGACGGAAGTTCACCATCTATACTGTGCATGAGAGGGCGTCTGTGCAACGCAACATTTTTTTTTTTCCCAAACTGGGCATTTTCATGAACTCGATGAAAACTAGCCGCCAGATTACCGGCCCTAGTAAATGAAAGCCCCACCCCCAACGGTGTCATTCATCGGTGAAAAACACTTTGACAAGAAGAGTCATAATGTTATCCCCACCATTTGATGCTTGTAGACTGGATTTCTAGGAATGCTACGATTTGCGGATCCCAATGCTGGAGCAAGTGCATCTTATCTTATTTGATTTGCAAAGCCTAGAAATAATTGTATGAGGCTGAACTGTTCAGGTCCCCATCGAACGTGCGAGCATGCTTTTAGATCACGCCAGCAACATGGGGGCTTCTCTCGAGAGGAAGTATCATATTTAGTTCCAGGAGAACGCTTTGGGCTATCAGTCATCTCAAAAGTATCAAAAACGTAAGATCCTCGTTCCATCCTGGAACCTTTGTGCCTAGGAAGTGGAGTTCATTAAGTGGAAAAGTGAAAAGTTTAAGTGGAAATAAAGCGAGAATCTCCGAAAACAACAGACAGTCCGGGAGAAATTTGAATTCTTTATGCTGACACAATAATCTGCTCATTTAGATTAAACAATAAAGCCATACTGAAGGTCTGTAGGACACGAAAGGTCCATCAGTTGTGGTGGCGGACACTCTCACTTTTGCGTATGTGTGTGTTAATTTAGTACTTCAGACAAACATTGATGGAAAACAGTTTGGGCAACTCAAGGTGGACATCAGTTGTCAGCTGTGCTCAAATAGTTCTGCCGTCGCTATTGCCATCCAACAAGTAGAGGAATGTCATTCCCCCTTGCAGACATCTGTATCGAGCAGTTAAGGGCTTGTCCACTTTCAGTGAAATACTTGGTTTGTGGATAAATGTTTGTGCGTTAGTAAAAGTTATTACAATTGTGATTAGAAACACTCATTTCAGCAGATTTACGGTCTGATAAGAATTCAGCTGAAATAAAGAGTAGGTTAAATATACACTAAGTACTAAATGAGACATCAGGTTGCTTCTCTGATGAATCTTTTCCGCAAAGAGATCTAAGTAAGCTTGAAAGCACCTACAGGAGACAAAGCCAGATCAGCCTTTCAGTGGGCACAGCTGTGAACTGCTAGATTGGTCATAAAGGAACTAAAAGTAGAGATTAGTGGGTGCTGGGAACCATTTGAATGAGAGGTATCTGTTGTTTTATTATTACATTTCAGTCCCTGCCGCCAGTCTTTTTACCATTGACCAAAGGAAATGGTCCTAAATGGGCAACAATTCCTAGCAATGTACAGTATGTGAATATTAAATTTCAGAAACTGCCTTTTATCCCATTATGATTTATCATTCTGCACTAAGTACATTGGGGCAGATTTACTTACCCGGTCGAGTTGCAATCCAGTGGCGTGTTCTCCGGCGCTGATTCGGGTTCTGCCGGGATTCACTAAGGTTGTGCACCCGATGTCCACTAGGTGTCGCTGCTGCGCTGAAATCCGCTGGAGTTCACCAGAGTTCACCTCCTATGTCTCGGTGTATGTGAGTGCTATTTTTGCGACACAATTTTTTTTAAAAATTCAGCCGCTTTTCCAAATCCGTCGGGTTTTCCGACGGCCACGCCACCTGATTTCTGCAGGCACCGATGCGCCACAATCCGATCGCGTGCGCCAAAATCCCTGGGCAATTCGGCGCAAATCGGAAAAATTCGGGAAACCCGGCGGAAAAACGAGAACACAAAAACACAATGTGGATAAAAAATAGTACTTTATTTAAATCAAAAAATAGACATTAAACAAACACTGGTAAAAAGTGATTCAACCCCAAGGGGGACACAAGATGAAAGTTTGCACGCCAGACAAACAAGATCATCGCACAAAAAACTTTTTTATATATATACATAAAGATAGCACCAGTGGCTCTGGCTGCATACCAGATGGGAAGGTATGGAATAGTTGACACTTTAAATGAAACCTAGTGGTATTTCAAAAGTGCATAAAAGTGCCTAATGCATAGATGTCTTATACCTTACCCATATTGAGCGATGGTTGCTGTCTGGAATGACCGCGCCCCGACGCGCGTTTCGGCTGACTTGCAGCCTTCGTCTGGGGGTGCCCCCAGTAGTATACAGCTTGCCCCCAGTAGAATACAGCATGCCCCTGTGTAGTATACAGCCAAACCGATGCTCCCCCAATGTCCACGCCGCTTGCCTTCAGGCTTCCACGCCTGTCTTCTTTCTTCTGCAGGGCGCCGCCATTGATCTCTCCCGGCAGGCGCATAGTATGATGCGTCGCTGCTGACGTCATACAAGGCGCCGCCTGGGGAAAAAACATGGCGGCGCCCTGCAGAAGAAAGAAGACGGCGTGGAAGCAAGAAGAGGAGCCGCGCGGATATCGGGGGAGCAGCGCTGCACCGGAGGGTGAGTATATAAGTTTATTATTTTTAAAGTATTTTTTACTTATTTATTTGACTCGTGTATAAGCCGAGGGGACGTTTTTCAGCACATTTTTTGTGCTGAAAAACTCGGCTTATACACAAGTATATACGGTAATTTGCCTCATTACATTCTAACATTCTCTTTTACAAAACGCAATATAAAGGTGACATTAACGCATGCGTTAACAGCACGTTTACTATGCGTTTTGTAAATGCAAATGTTTTCCAGTGTGTGTGCCTGCTGTAATAATAATTCTTATCTACCTCTATTTCATGACTGACAGCAGCATTCATGGTCTCTAATTATACGGCTCATGATACAGCATATCATTTAGCTGCATTTATTGGCAGTACCCTGAGCTTATCTCTTTTCTCTGTGTTTGTAATCATTCTAGACTATGGTGTTCTTTTATTTCAACAAAGGCAATGAATTTTCTTAGTAACTGAATGTCATCTATTTTATTCCCATGAAGTTACCAAGTCAGAACTAATATATCAAAATCCATGAATTCTATCAATGCTACCATTCAAAGCAGGTGAGTTGCCTGAATGCAAAAGTCAAATCAATAGAAAAGTGAAGTGAGATATACTAAACCAAAAGGATGAGTCATTTACCAATAATGCAGACACTAGTATAGTATTAAGTTTAGCAAAATCCCCAAAAATTACCAAAATATGATTCCAATGCTAGATGTATTGGATGTTGGATGACTGTAGATTGCATATTTACACATATATTTCTCTCAATGTGTTTGCAGGACTTCTTAGCCAAACTATGAAAATATAAAGTATATGGACCCCCCCATTGCAATAATCTCAGTAGGGTGTAACATCACGCTGGTCATCCTCAGTTCTCCCAACTATGATATATTGTTTAGGGTCGTTGCACATTACAAAGCTTGGTCAAAGAAACTCTCTCCTTGTGCTTTGCAGGATTTCTTGACCAAACCATAAAAATATAAGGTATTTGGACCCCCCATTGCAATGATCTCAATGGGGTGTATCTTCAAACTGTTGATCCCCAGTCTATAATATATTATTTATAGCAGTTGCACATGACCGAGTTCGGTCCAAGAAACTCTCTCTATGTGTTACAGGATTTTTACGACCCAGTCTCGAATCACCAGAGTGAATGGATATACCGATTTTAGTTCAGTGATTAGAAATTCATAGCAGGAAATCCTGAAAGTTTACAGTCCGAGGTTCTCAGACCAATCTTGCTCATGGGCAACTGTCCTTCTAGTAGTGTGTGGGACTATGCATTACGATTTAATTTGAGTGGAACATCCCATCGGCCATATGGGTGCTTTACTTATCTCTCTTCATGTGCTTGCTGGATGTCTTGGCCAAACCATGAAAATAAAAGGTATATGCTCCCCATTTCAATAATCTCAATGGGGTCTATCTTCACGCTGTTCATCCTCAGTTCTCCCAACTATGATTTATTGTTTAGGGTCGTTGCCCATGACAAAGCCTGGTCCAAGAAACTCTCTCCTTGTGCTGGCAGGATTTCTTGGCCAAACCTCAAAAATATAAGATATATGAGCTCCCCCACTGCAATGATCTCAATGGGGTATATCTTCAAACTGTGCTCCTGACTATAATATATTATTTATAGAAGTTTCACATGACCAAGTTCGTTCCAAGAAAATCTCTCCATGTGTTGCAGGATTTTTTGGACCCAGTCTCGAATCACTAGGGTGAATGGATATACCGATTTTAGTCCAGCGATTAGAAATTAATTCTGGGAATTCCTGCAAGTTTACAGTCCGAGGCAACTGTCTTTATAGTATTGTGTGGGCCTATGCGTCATGCTTTGCTTTGAGTGGAACTTTCCATTGACCGGATAAATAATTGAATTATCTCTCTTCATGTCCTTGCAGGAACCACAAAAATATCAATATTCTCATTGGGGGTGTATCTTCAAACTGTTGATCCCCAGTGTTCCTGACTATGATTTATTATTTATAGCAGTTGCACATGACCGAGTTCGGTCCAAGAAACTCTCTCTATGTGTTGCAGGATTTTTAGGACCAAGCCTCGAATCACCAGAGTGAATAGATATACCGATTTTAGTCCAGTGATTAGAAATTATACCGGGAAATCAACCGAGTTTACAGTCCGAGGTTCTCGGGTCAAACTCCCACATGAGCAGCTGTCCTTCTAGTATTGTGTTGGCCTATGCGTCATGTTTTACTTTTAGTAGAACCTCCCATTGACCAGATAAGTAATTTACCATGTTGCGCCAACCTCTTCTCCATATCCAATTTACCATACATGGTGCATTTTTAGTGGTTACGACTCAATAATGGACCTTATTTTCGTATTGTTTGACAATATTATTTCCATATGGAATAATACCTTCCTCAGCCTTCTATAATGGTCTTGAGTGATGGGACTATAAAGAGGTAGCGCACTGCAGTGGAGGTTTTATGCTAGACCTTGACTACCGCAAACCAGCGCATACGGCTTTTACGGTGTACAGCCATGAAATAGAGAAATATTGGCTAAATGATGCATAAACAGACAATGTATTAAGCCTTCTTTATATTTTAGTACAGGTTTATGTACTATTTAGCTTTGCCGTTAGACGCTGATCAGAGCCTATATATTTGGCCTAGTTGGCCGCATCAGTTATAGTTATTATGGCTGCGGCGAGAGCCGATTTAATACACGGCCACTTAACTATTTCTAATTACCGCAGTAAAACTACTGTCAGGGACAAGAGGCGCAAGTTTTCCGTCTGGGCAATACACTTTACAGACAAATGGAAATATCAGGGGCAGCGAGGCCAATAAATATTTTAAGCGAATGGCTGGAGTCCAGAGACAATTTCCTTTGTAGAAAATAACCTTTACAGAACCTGTATGCTATATATTAGAGAGTGGAAGAAACCTCATTATCCCCGCTAAGATACCGGGAACAGCTATACTTTTCTTTATTGCTAGGTATGGAACCTAATGTTGACCACGCTTCAGATATTTTCTTCTATGACTTTCCAGCAGCTCTGATCCTCATTAAAAACACCGGGGGATCCCATTTAGGCTCAAAAAGAAAACGACAGCATTGAAAATATTATAGGATTATTTACATCTAGTCTAGCGGTTTCTAGCAAAAGTCGAATCATCGCGAGAAGTCGGGTTTAATACGTTTTGCAATTATTATCAGCTTTGCCGGAGGTGGTGATCACATGACCTGGTCTTCCCGAGCTTGCAATGTGATTCCCCTAGAGTTCGCAAGGAACTTTACCTTGACATTTGACCTGGGATAAATTGACTGCAATACATCATTTTTTTTCGGGCTTCTGTGCTCCGTGCGTTTATATAGTTTTGGCTTTGATGGTTTTAATTGTTAACTTAATCTTGCAAAATACTGGGAGACTCATTATAAGGGATTCAAAGATAAAGTCTAAAACCTGCACACATTAGAAAGGATGAAGAACAGACAAAATCCCAACTCAAGTTAGCGTTTGATGTGTATACTTTGTCGAGGGATGGTCTTATGACCCCTAAAAAAGTACTGTAACAATCCCTCATAATGATGGATTCTCCAGATCAATTAGCTACATGACACCAGTAAAATTTCCTTACTTATTTCAATAAAACAGGAGGGAAAAACATCTTCTTAAGGAGATATGACTTAGAATTGAATCAAACCAGTCCCATAACCTAAAAACTGTTTTACAGTTTTTGCTCCTCATCTGTACAGGATCTATTTTAAAGGGGTGGTATGAGGAAAAGGCATGTGGAAACTTAAAGACCAGACATAATGACCTCCTTAGCTGTGACCATGGTTACAGACTACAAATCTTGTGTAGTCTGATTTCAAAAAGTATTAAATAAGGAGCAAACAAGCAGTGAACTTCCTGTTCCAGTTCAGGGTTGGGGTGTGCAACGTGTGACCCGGACATATTGCCGGATTGTTTCCCAAACACCCGTAACAACTAGACATGGCTTTATTGGCCTGGGGTGTTTTCTTGACCAATCACAGACATGGTTACTAGCTAGGGGCTTTAATTTGTTTCATTGGATGTTCGGCAGCCAATCCGGCAATATGTCCATGTAGCATGGGACGCCCCTGAGTCCATATGGGAAGCTGTGACCAGTAAAAGCATTTACATCCTTAAAAAAAAACAAAGCCCAAACTTGCGACCCTATTGGGTATCTGCAGGTTTCCATGACTTTTTGTATAATTCAAAATTGGCCAGGATGACACATAATGGCTACTGAGACATAGATATATGGGGTTTATAAGTAGTTGTTTTACCCAAAATCCAAAGGGGTCCAAAGGCCTCTTCTTTGCCACATAGGATTTCTAACACATTGTAATGACACATTGTAGGCATTGGCCCGATTACGGAATTTGCATGACGAAAGATGTTGCGCCAACACAGTGAATGGCATATGACAGATGGGAGGTCCAGGGATACAGTACCAAAAAGTCCAAAATGTTCTTAGACTCCCACAACGACATGATAGGAGGGGACTTGACATTTGTATAAGGTTTCCGAATTATATTATAATAAATATCTCACCTGATGCTAGGCCAATCCCATCTTAAGAAGTCCTGCAACCGACAACCCATTTTTTTTGCATAGGTTGCACAAAAACTGTAAGAAAATTGCATTTTGGAGGGGTCAAAAATGTGTAACTTTTTTACATAATAAAAGTGGTACTAAGAGGTCAGTAAATAACCCCTATTATGTTTTTGGATTTGTTTTTGTAATTGTATCGTATTCAGTATTTTCGATCCGGTTTAGTCTTATCCTTTTAGTTATTCAGCTGTGCAGAGAATCTTTATCCTTGTCTTTCCCCTATCACTCACATTAATATGTGCTCGTCCTCAGAAATAGAAATTCACTCA